>OU696499.1:1831500-2442000 GCA_916048165.1 Spilarctia lutea
TGTTAGCGTTTGTGTAGGGTCCATATATGTATTGAGTACATAGAGACAGAAAATATTTTACACAAAATAGATCGTTATGACGTGCAAGTCTGGTCGTCTTCCCTTTTTTATCTAAAGAAGACCCCTTTATGATATACTCATTTTTTTATATATACCCATCTTTTTATTCAAGATTGATATGTATATATATACACATATATATAAATGAATGGCTGTCCGATAGTCTCGCTAAAACTCGAGAACGGCTGGACCAATTTGTTATAAAAGGTGAATAAATATAAAATAATTAAAATAAATTTTGTTTTTCGAGCGGACTGCCGGAGCGTCAGTGACAAATGTTACACTACGGGCAATAGGAGACGTAAACGAGGTTGCGTGGATTAGCTAGTAGGGTAGAGCGGGGCTTGTTGAGCATAGGGGCAAGTTGGGCAATCGAAATATCTCGAAAACTATTCACCGTCCGTATAGGCATCATATGGCGGAAAGAGGGAGGCGCGGGAGGGGTAAACATCACGCGATCGCTAATGGCCACTGGACAAGTGAGTGAGGCGCACGGGCGTTTTGTTTATTTTAAGACCAAAAAGTAAAAACGTCATTTATCGCAAGTTTTCGTCTGTATTAGTCAAATTTTATTTGTTTTTAATGAGGTAAGTGTTAATCTTCCATATAATTATCGTACTTTTGATATGCAGAGAGGTTCTGGGTATAATTCTCAGGGTTTTTTTATAACCTCACTTTTATTTTGAAATTCTGGGTTGGGGTTAGTTGAGCATAGTTGCTCAACTTATCCCATGATTCAAACAACTAAACTAATAAATGTTTTATTTTTTGTTAGGATGCGGACTTACAAGAGAAAAACTACAAGATGTTCTTACACTACTGAAGATTTAAAAAATGCTGCAAAGGCTATGAACGATGAAGGTAAAAGTGTTAATGCTACCGCTAAAGAATTCGGTATCAAACGGATGACTTTGACAAGATATCTGAAAAAATTAAATGAAGGTAGTAAGTAGGTACAACTAACAGAAGAAAGAGGAAAGCTACAATACTAACTGACACAGCCGAGAAGAACGCCCTAGAAGAACAACAAAATAAAACCACAAAAAAAGTTAAGAAGACAAAGAAGAACACGGATAACAAAAAAGAAAAAAGGTGTCTGTCAAAAAATACTCCAGTCAAGTGATGAAAGTGACAATGGTGATTATTCCTGTCTGATTTGTTGTGAAGACTATGCTGAAAGTTTACCAGGAGAAACTTGGATCCAATGTCAAGCTTGCAGTGAATGGGCTCATACAAAATGTGTTCCAGGTGCTGGTCTTACTTTCGTTTGTGTCAATTGCAATAGTGACAACGACGATTAAGTTGCTAAGATCTTATTAATATATATTTTTAAATATTCAAGTCTAATTTTAAATAGAAAGACTGAATTTAATCCTAAAGTCAGTCTTAAGATTCGTTGATGTTTTGTTTATTCTATTTTCAGTTAATTACGCAAAGAAATTACTTTAAGTTTTGTTGTTCTGTCACTAAGACAATTACCATTAAGTTCCAAAGATTAATTATTATTTTTAAGATTTAAGCGTATGAGTAATAATATAAAAAATAAGTCTGATTTTAAACAAAAAGACTGAATCTAATGGTGAAGTTATTCCTAAGATACGTTATTGTTTTGTTGATTCTACTTTTGGTTAATTATTCAAAGAAAATTACTATAAGTTTTGTTTTCTCTGTCACTAAAAGACTATAAATAAAGAACTGATTGTTAAACACTTATTTATTTCATCACTAGTCAACATTGAACCTATGGTTTCATTATACTTTCTTAGTGCTCAACTTGCCCCATACCTTTGCTCAACTTACCCCACCTATGGGGTACATTGAGCATACTTGACCTTCTGCATTAAAACAGCTGTAGCTCTTAAATTTTACTTATTACAAAAAAAATACCATTGACACTTTTGTTAAGCGATAAACAACGAATTCATCAAGCCGCATAACAATTTATTGAGACTTATCATTGATGAGCTACATCCGTTTAAGCAAAAATTTGCTCAACTAGCCCCGCCCTACCCTACTTACATAATGATTAGGTAGATTTCAAAAGGTTTTGAAGACTAAAAGTAGAGTAAGCAAAACGTGGGCGTTTGATAAGTAACTGTGAGGCCGTGGCACCACTCAAAAATGGATTGAGCTATCAATTTGTATTGAACGGCACGGCCCTCCCACTGTCAACTGCGGAATGAACTATCGCCTGCGTTATTCCCGGACCAATACGAACCTTCAAACCTTCAAGAAAAGAGCGTACTCTTACTTAAAAAGTCCGCAACGCACTTGTGACACCTCTGGTGTTACGGGTGTCCATGGGAAGAGGTAATCGCTCACCATCAGGCGATAAGTCTGCTCGTTTGCCCTTTTAAACAAAAATAAAATAACTATCATCGTCTTATGCCCGGTTCCTATATTTAACGAATCGTCATAGTGTAAAAAATTTCTACAACCGACTACGAGTCGTAAATACCGTTCCTCAATTTATTTTTTAAAGAAACGATTTTAACTTACGCCCCGTATAATATACTACTATTTATACCTAGAACGGATCGTTTTTCAAATATAGGAACTGGGCATTAGACATAGGAGGTCCATTGCCGCACGTAGGCCTCTCTCAATCCTTTTCACAACTGGTCCAGTGCTGCCCGCATCCAATGGCTTTCTTCCTACACTTGGTTGTTTCTATATTTTATTACTTTTTAATCTATATTTATTTTTATACTAGTATTTCTATTTACAGTTATAGCATTTGTTCAAGTTGCGTGTCATACAAAATACCCAATAGATTATGAATTTTATTAATAACTAGCTGACCCACGCAACCTCGTTTGCGTCTTATATTGCCCGTGGCGTCAAAATTTTCCCCCGTTTTTGAAACGTTCTTCATTGGTGCTCCGCTCCTATTAGTAGTAGCGTTATGATATATAGCCTATAGCCTTCCTCGATAAATGGACTATCCAACACCGAAAGAATTTTTCAAATCGGACCAGTTGTTCCTGAGATTAGCCGGAACAAACAGACAGACAGACAAAAATTTTGAAAATATATATTTTGGTATGTGTACCATATATACATTCATATGCATGTAGTAGAAAGCGGTTATTTTAATATTACAAACAGACACTCCAATTTTATTTATTTGTATAGATTTTGTAATCTGTAGGTACTATATTTTACTGAACAAATTAAATTTTATACTCAAACTCAAACTCAAATCATTTATTTCCATAGGCCCCAAAAGGCACTTGAACACGTCAAAAATACAAACATAAAAACATAAAACAAAACTCCTAATACTAAATGCACTGAGATGATTTGAATTACCGGAGCTTAGATTGATTTCGATTCAACTCAAAGGTTTAAATTGAAATCAATCCAAGTACCAGCTCCGATGGGTATTGCATTCATGAGAAGAGCTGGTGAGAAACTCATGTGCACCATCTTTTCAGATAATTCATACAAAGCTTGTTTGTTTTTGACAACAGTATTTCTATGTGCAAGTTAAGGCAACCAAAACACAAAGGCTAGAAAGCGGTCTAATAAGATATTAAAGCTAGGAAAAAAAATTTTTTGTCTAATAAAATAATAAAAATTAGTCCATAGCATATAAGGTTGCAATCACTTACACATCAAGGAGTAAAAGCAATGTGTGCATACATACTGGTCCCAGAGATAAAGAAAAAAAACGTTTAAAATGTAATAAAATAATAAATACAAATTATTTAAGCTCCAACAATGTAAACACAGATCGCCTCAACTTAACAAAGTTCAAATGTCAGGTAATAAATGCAGAATAAGATGTCAAGAATTAATTACAATCCAATAAATTATTTCACTTTCACTCACATCCAAGTCACTGCATCAGTCAAGAAATCGTTCATCGTATAATAAATAGCCCCTCTCCACAAGACGACTCTTAACGGCACTCTTGAACTTTTGTAGGGGTAAGTTCAAGATTTCGACAGGAATTTTGTTATAAGTAATTTTGTGTAAGTGTAAGTCCTTCAAATGAATTGTGGACTTTGTTAAGGCGATAATGTTGGCCTACTAATTTCTGCTTATTCCTTGTGTTTAGTGAATGATGATCACTTTTGCAACTATATTTATCTATGTTTTTTCGTACAAACATAATATTAGCAAATATATATTGGATGCAACTGTTAAAATACCTATTTCCTTAAATCGTTCTTTCAGAGAATCTCGAACTTTAAGTTTGTAAATCGCACGAATTGCCCGTTTTTGAATTACAAAAATGGTTTGAATATCAGCTGCCTTGCCCCATAGTAAAATATCATATGACATGACACTGTGAAAATAACTAAAATAAACTATTCGCGCAGTTTCAATATTAGTTAACTGGCGAACTTTCCAAACAGCGAATGCCGCGGAGCTCAGTTTCCCTGCTAGATACGATATATGGGCGCCCCACTGAAGCTTATGATCCAAGGTTATTCCTAGAAACATAGTTGACTCTACGAGATCAATCATTTCATTATTTATTATAATGTTCGTGTTGAGTTTCTTAACATTAGGCAAAGTGAACTTTATACATTTAGTTTTATTCGAGTTCAATAGTAAGTTGTTGCTTGTAAACCAATCTTGGACTAGTGTAAGTGATCAAAACTATTCTGATTACGATCAACTTTAAAAACAAGCGAAGTGTCATCTGCAAAAAGTACTACATCACAGAAATTTTGCACAAAGAAAGGTAAATCATTAATATACACTAGAAAGAGAAAAGGACCGAGAATTGAGCCCTGTGGCACGCCCATTGAGACAGGTAATCCGGAGGACCTAATTCCATTTATATCCACTTGTTGAACTCTGTCTCCAAGGTACGAGGCAACCAGATCAAGTGCAGTATCCCTAATGCCATAGTGCCTGAGTTTTCGCAAAAGCGTTTGATGTTCAACGCAGTCAAATGCTTTGGATAAGTCACAGAAAACGCCAACAGCATCTTGCGCGTTTTCCCAGGCACTAAATATATGTTTTATAAGTGTTGAACCAGCATCAATGGTTGAGCGATCCTTTCTGAAACCATACTGCTCTTTATGAAATAAATTATTAATATTAAAATGAGTTTCTAACTGCTGAAGAATAAGTTTTTCAAAGACTTTACTGACTGCTGGCAAGATTGAGATGGGTCTAAAATTACGTGGATCGCTCTTAGACTCTTGAATAATGGTAACAACTTACTATGTTTCATTAAATCCGGAAATACACCATTTTCTACACACTTATTAAATATTACAGCTAAATGTAGTGCTATATCAATAATTATATTTTGCAATAATTTGACAGAAATACCCCACAAGTATAAAAATAGATCTAGTAGTTTTTCAATTTAATAATTGTGTAACTAACTTTGCTTTATATATTACTAGCTGTTACCCGTGTGTATATCGGGTTTCCCGACAAATAGTAAACTATTTGTTATTCTCATGTATAAGCTCTATCTCTTATGACTGCATGTTTGGCCTAGTGGTTAAGCGGTCACCACGCCGTTCCCTACTTCGTCAAGTGTTGTGGGTTCAAATTTCACATGGAATAACACTTTGTGCGATTCACGTTTGTTGTTCTGAATCAGGGTGTTCTTTGTGTCCGTTTCATGTATTTTTGTAAAGTCCCTCGCGACAAAGGAATTATTTATAATGCGGGAGACGTCAAAAAAAAAAATCCGTTCCGAAAGAGTAACAACTCACAAACTTTAACATTTTTGATATTAGAGTGATGAAGAAAAGCAAAATAAAATGTGTCAGTTACGAAATTGAAACTGTCCCACTTCAGATACCTGCTTTCATGGTCAGCCTACTATTCTAACTAAAATGTAGGTATTTGTAGCGAGGTTTTGCCTATTTATAGAAGTGTTTATATAAAAGCTAATTTTTTTCTAATATACGAGTATATTAGTAGAACAAAAAACTTGAGAGGTGTCAAGGGACACCCGGATGGAACGAAGTTCGAAATAGAAAGACGAAACGAAAATATCTGGCTTGCTTTCTATAAGAGAGATAGAGACAGAGAGAGAGACAGACAGACAGACAGAGAAACATGCGCACGCCGCACGGCTTACAATAGCTTACTGTAAAAAGTGTCGTTACCAGCCTATCGCAATTCACTGCTAAACTTATTTATTGATATATTTTGTATTTATATTTGATATACATAATTTTAAAAATCATTAATTTACAGCAACATCTATATTATTAATATTAAACTACTGGCAACGACAACTATAACACGTATATGTAAGTTCAGTTTCTATTCTAAAGATGGCGCTATATATGAAATTGAAAAATGTTTTTCACCAATTCTTTAAAAAATAATAACAAAACAATATTTTCTTAATAAAAAAATATTAAGACTTCGTTCCCATAACAAAAATAGTGAATCAAGCAATGAAAAATAAACTAATAACAAATAAAATTTAAAATAGCAAAAAGTATCGTGACAACAAAAAGTGTCGTGACAACAAAAAGTGTCGTGACAACAAATTGTGTCGTGACAACAAAAAGTGTCGTGACAACAAATTGTGTCGTGACAATTTTTCGTCTAGCCCCCTTTCACAACGCGCGATAAGGAACTTCGTTCCAATAATTGGACCTACTTATGCAACAAATAACCAATCCATACACATGCCAAATCAAATAATAAATAAATAAATAAATAAATAATTATCCTTATCTTCTTATAAATAGGGTTCTTATTTATATTTTGGCATGTTAGTGGATTGGTTCCTTGTTGCATAACTAGGTCCATTTAAACTCAGATTTTTTTATTATGTAACTAGCTTTTGCCCGCGGTTCCGTACCGTGTCCATTTCGATTATCGCGATAATTAGTAGCCTATGTCCTTCCTCAAGAATCAAAGTATCTCCATGCCAAATTTAATTGAAATCGGTGCAGCGTTTTAGCCGTTTAAGCGTAACAGACAGACAGAGATACTTTATAGGTAATTTTAGTATGGATATAGCAGTTTGGTTTATTATAAAGTACTCTCCTTTTCACTTATATATCACTTTTCTCATTTTAAGGAGTGTAGGGACTGGTCTGGTAACCACAGGACAGCAACACGTTTGTACATATCTATTTGCAGATATCCATGTGTGGTGGTAAACACTTACCTTCAGATAATCCTTCTACTTATTTGCCACCAAAATCTAGATCTACTAAAATATTATCTCAACATACACGCTATATGTCTAGTCGTTAGCGTTAGCTCTGTAGCTAGCTAACCAGACTACGTGTCAAGGGCAACAGGTTCGATCGAATAGAAGCTTTTCAACATTCACGCTTTTAAAACTTTGTATTATTACACCACACATAAACAGCTTTAAATAAAACACAGCTGGACATATGAACATATGGCTCTCCTTAGAAGGTAGGTTTTGTGTCAAGTCTGGGAGGGGTCCGGTCGTGTTAATAACAGCAGTTCCCGGACCCCTCCCTTCTCAGGCGCAGAGTGGCACACCGTGGAATGTGGAAAACTGTGGAATAATCTGTCGCCTGCGGTGTTCCCGGTCCAAAACGACCTTCAAACCTTCAAGAAAAGAGCGTACTCCTTCCTAAAAGGCCGGCAACGCACGTTGACTGCACGGTTGGCCTAGTGGTTTAAGCGGTCACTACGCTTGCTATACTGCGCCAAGTGCCGTGGGTTCAAATCCCACGTGGGACATCACTTTGTGTGATCCACAAAATGTGGTCCTGAGTCTGAGTGTTCTTTGTGTCCGTTACATGGATGTTTATAAAGTCCCCCGCGACACAGGATGTATATTCCTAATGCGGGAATTGTCTTTCTAAAACAAAAAAAAAACGCCTCTGGTGTTGCGGGTGTCCATGGGCTTACATTTGAAGTGAAACTTCTTTAAAATCGTTGTGATTTAAAAAAGGATGCAACGGAAAAAACGACAGGTAAGAGAAACAAATACAAAAAGTCGCCTGTGCTTAGTGAGCCAGAGCGAGAGAGCGAATGTCGGTCTCATTCTTTTGTCGATTAACTGAAGTTTCACTTCTATCGTGTGTGAATCGCACACACACCTTTTTCTTTTTTAAGTCTGTAAACATTAATTACGAAATAACAATTTAAAAAAATCTATGCGAGTACAGTATAGGATCTAGGTTGGCTTTTTGAAGAAAGGACCATAGCATTGAGTCAGCCTGTCCATAAATAAGGGTGGTGATATTTCGTATTCTTAATCAACCATAGATAATTTTGAATTATTTATCTTCTTTTAGACCCAGTTTTACTAGTCTATACAAATAAATAAAATCGGAGTGTCTGTTTGTAATATTAAAATAACCGCTTTCTACTACATGCATATGAATATACGGTATATACGGTACACATACCAAAATATATATTTTTAAATTTTTTGTCTGTCTGTCTGTTTGTTCCGGCTAATCTCTGGACCGGCTGGACCGATTTGGACGGGACTTTCACTGGGTAGCTGATGGTACAAGGAGTAACTTAGGCTTACATTTTTTATTCTAGCTTCGCCTCGCGCCGTTACCCACGATACGACAATAACCGCGGGAACACTGCGGGGTTCAGTTAGTTATTAATAAAGTTTCAGGTAGTTATTCACGCTGGTCAGACGAGTGTATATCGTTTGTTACAAGTTTGCCTTCTCTTTGCAGTGCAGTCCAGTGTAGTTTTATTGCCTTTTAATCTATCTATACTAATATTATAAAGCTAAAGAGTTTGTTTGTTTGAACACGCTAATTCCAGTAACCGCTGTTCCGATTTGAAAAAGTCTTTCAGTGTTGGATAGTACATTTATCGAGAAAGGCTATAGGCTATATATCATCACGCTAAGACCAATAGGAGCGGAGCCCCAATGAAGAATGTTTAAAAACGGTGTAAAATTATTACTCTATGGGCAATAGTAGACGTAAATGAGGTTGCGTGGATCAGCTAGTAATAAATAAAACACAATGTAGTTTAAAAATATATTTAATTTAATAAATAATAACTGAGCCTCATATAAATAATTATTACTATTTTAATACATTATTCATAATTCTAATAGCAAAATAGTATATCTAACAAATGGTAACAAAAATACGACCGCTAATAATTAAATATATTATTTTATTAAGTCTTGAAAAGGAAAGTTTCAATTCATTATTAACTTTATTCCGAACACTTGGAGAATTCGGCACACATGTATGTCGTGTCCTTGACCTTGATGAATCGGAAAGATAGTGTGAGCTTGCCCTCATATCTATCAGTAAGTGTAATAGTCTCAAATAAATGGTTATTATATTTTTTATATATAAAAATATAATAACGAAATGATCGAACTTAAATGACTAAAGAAATTTTGGGGTATTTTTACCCCTAAAATAATTACACCACCTTTTCTGTAGACTCTCCAAATATCCATAGACTATAAAAACCATAGATAATAAAGATCTATTTTGTCAAACCCTATACCAACAGTCAACTTGGTGCATCCAAATAAAAAAAAAACATCGGATGTACCAACGAAGTACCAAATAAGCGTTCCATATTTAAAAGTAAAATTTAAATATGGAACGTATATAGACAATATTATCTGCTTTGTGCATTGTCAACTACTTTTTAAAAGTAACAGTTGTAAATAAACTAAACAGTTTTTTTCGTTTATTTTTGTTTTCGTTTATTTTAAAAAGACAACTCCCACATTAGGAATAAACATCCTGTGTCGTGGGGGACTTTACAAACATACCTACATGAAACGGACACAAAGAACATCCAGACTCGGGACAGCAATTCGTGGATCACACAAAGTGTTGTAGGTACCGCGTGGGATTTGAACCCACGACACTTGGCGCAGTTGCAAGCGGCATGGCGACCGCTGACACCACTCGGCCAACCGTGAAATCTACACAAACAGTTGTCGACCCACATTCAACTTATATTAACATTTTAACCGCCACACACATTTATGATGCAGAATCATTTGCATTCGCAATGAGTATGGTGACCGCTACCCTTGGATTCTGCTTATGCTTTCTATCAGGTAGAGTAGAGTAGCCACTTTGACAGGCCCAAACATATTAATAATATTTCTTTTCGTAATTGTTCCACAAATCGAACTAGGTTTGAAGTAATAGCTATTGGCATAGCACCGAAAGCTTGCTTTTTCTTTTTGAGAATGTCAAAGGATTAATTATAAAAAAAATCAGTAGTAAAACCACATAGATACTAAATAATTCGTTGCTAAAAATTACAAATTGCGGACACAACACCATCTATGGGCTTTAACTTGCATTTTAATAAAATTTATTTTAATTTATATCACTCGGGACTCGTTAATGCTTGATTATAATTATGAGGATCTACTTTGACATAATTTCCATATGGTGTGCTGATGGTTTGAGGACCGGCGTATGGATTTAACACTAGGTTGACGCTTTTGGTGTCTGTCGACGAACTGGTGGCGCCATCTCTGTTCCAGGACGCTGAAATAGAACGTTTGGTTTAGTGACATCTAGTGACAAAAAGTAAGACTACTAAAGTATATCTATTAATAATAAAGCTGAAGTTTGTTTGTTTGTTTGAACGCGCTAATCTCAGGAACCACTGGTCCGATTTGAAAATTCTTTCAGTGTTGTATAGTCCATTCATCGAGGAAGGCTATAGGCTATTATACGCTAATACTAATAAGGGCGGAGCACCAATGAAGAACGTTTCAAAAACGGGGGTAAATTTTCACGCTACGGGTAATTGAAGACGCAAACGAGCTGGCGTGGGTCAGCAAGTTAATTAATAAATTTAATATTAATTTTTAGTAAATTTATGGTAAGAAACTCCTATTGTCTGGTTCTGAGTTTCTCATAATGGTTACTGCAAAAAAAAGAACATCGTTTGTCTATTTATATTTTGGTAAACATTTTCGTAGTCATTTTGGTATTTCCTAGCATATTTTGTTTCATATAAAATTAAACAGTATTTTTTTTAAATATGGAATGTCTATGAACTCTTACAGTGAGCGCCATCTATGATAACAATCACGTACTATTATCGATTGTTTACTAAACAACTGATAGATGGCACTTTGTTTGACATTAATAAAATCGTTTCAATGTGGAAAAGACCCAGGAGTTACTAACAGGTCGGTCAATCGGTTACCCATGTGGGGTCAACCCGCAAAGACTTGACCGTTATCACGTCCCCTCTCCCCCTCCACCGGACCAACTAAACAAGTTACAGACCTGGAAAGTTAGTAGTTACCCCCCCTTTTTTTCTCCAGTGGAAATCCCCTCGGATACCATCTGGTGGCAAACCGCAACCCGTCTTGGGTACTAGATGCCGGGAAACTCTAAAAAGGAAAACCCTGGAACCCCGACGTACCTCGGGCCACCTTCGGTTTCTAGATTGCTCCCTACTGTGGAGAAGTTACCCCGAGACCCTAGCTAGGGTCTACGATAAGAACCACGAGAGCGTTACAATCTTTCTAGATTATGGACATGACTCACGCTGCTGTATACCTACATTTATTCCTAGTCCTATGACTTTTGAGTTTCAACCCCCATAATTGTATGGGGGTTGAAACTATTTTGCTATTAGAATTATGAATAATGTATTAAAATAGTAATAATTATTTATATGAGGCTCAGTTATTATTTATTAAATTAAATATGTTTTTAAACTACATTGTGTTTTATTTATTACTAGCTGACCCTCGCAACCTCATTTACGTCTACTATTGCCCGTAGAGTAATAATTTTCTCCCGTTTTTTAAACATTCTTCTTTGGGGCTCCGCTCCTATTGGTCTTAGCGTGATACATTAGTATCACAAAACTATTTAGTGCGAATGTATGATGTAGGCGTTCTTAAGAAGAACAGTAATGACAGAGGAAACACTTTAATATATTTTATTGAAATAATTACGTTGCCACCCTTTGTGTCTGTGGCACCGTCTTTTAAGAGGACTTAGGAGACGGGACTTCTTAAATATACATGAAAGGGACACAACATAACACCCAGATTTCGAACTTCAATTTACGAATCACACAGTGTTGTCCCACGATTGAACCCACAAAACACAGCGCTTGCTGCAGCTTGCTTTTACAGATGAGTGTCCCGGAAGTACCTACTGTCCCCTTTCTCATATTAATGACTAGCTTTTCCCCGCGGCGTTACCAGCGGCTGTTGTTGTACCATATATAACACCACGAGGCTCAAATCTGTTAATTGTTATACTTAAATACCATTGAAAATCCTTCCGCCATAATTACTTTAACTTTATTGAAGACATTGGAATTTCATTCAAACTAGCTTCCCTTTTTTCTTCTTTTACCTTAAAATGGGGGGTTGATTTATAAAGATACATTATTAGTACCATCTATAGAGCATACATTTTAAATTTTAAGTCTCTTGATTCAAATACATAGGACTTTCATACAAAATTCCAATCCCCGTTTTACCCCTTTAGGGGTGGAGTTTCGTGCAATCCGTTCTTAGCGGATGTCTACACCCTACCTGCCAAATTTCAAGTTTGTAGGTGTTATAGTTTCTGAGATTTGGTGATTAATCAGTGAGTGCTATTTCGGTTTAATATAACACTAGCTGACCCTCGCAACCTCGTTTACGTTTTTTTTTTTTTTTATTGAATTGGAGGCAAACGAGCAGACGCATCACCTGATGGTAAGCGATTACCGCCGCCCATGGACACCTGCAACACCAAAAGCGTCACAAGTGCGTTGCCGACCTTTGGGGGATGGGGAGAGGGAATGGGGGAGGGGTTGGGGTATGGGCCTCCGGTATCCTCACTCACTCGGTGAAACACAGCGCAAGCGCTATTTCACACCGGTTTTCTGTGAGGCCGTGGTATCACTCCGGTCGAGCCGGCCCATTTATGCCGAAGCGCGGCTCTCCCACGGTGACAAAACGTCTAGGTACTATTGTCCGTAGCGCAATAATTTCCCCCCGTTTTTAAACATTCTTCATTGGGGCTCCACTCCTATTAGGTCCTAGCGTGATGATATATAGCCTATAGCTTTCCTCGATAAATGAACTATCATATACAATAAGAATTTTTCAAATGGGACCCGCGGTTCAAACAAACAAACTCTTCAGCTTTACAATATTAGTATAGATGTTAAAGGAAATATTTTAATTTATTACATTCACTATAATAAAAATATCAACATAGTAAATATTTCGGACATCTAACACACAACGCCATCTAGTCCCAAGCTAAGCAGAGCTTGTGTTATGGGTACTAGACAACTGATATAAATACTTAAATACTTTTTGAAGTGAAACTTCTTTATCGGGGTTGTCAAAAAATTTAGTGTAACATTTTTTCGTTACGCGTAACATTTATCCGTTACGTTACGCGTCACATTTATCAGTTGCGCTATCTTTTTGAAGTGAAACTTCTTTATCGGGGTTAAAATAAAATGTTTTATCATTATTGAGAGTAGTTATATACAATCCTTCAAAAAAAATTTATAAAATAAAACAAAAAACATTTTCAAACACAAACAGGACCAAATTAATACTACAATGAAATATCACATTACAAACAATATTATTTTATTGAGTCCATAATGTAAATAACTACACACATCACATTCCACAAACTTACTTCATTCACACCACAGATCGCGAAATATTTACTCAGGTCTCGCTCCTTAACTTTTATTGCACTTGAAATAAGAATTGTCACGAATATTGCTGGTTTATAAGTATTTTGTCGTTATACCTTACGTCGACATATGATATTTATTTTTTGAAAAATAACGTCATAAAGAAGTTTCACTTCTTACGAGTGTACGCTAGTACACGCAACTTTTTTTTTTGTTTGAGTTTGGGTGTTTTCTATGTATAATATGTATGTATTTAACATACATATTATACATAGAAAACACCCAAACTCCGAAACAAATATTTGTAAATTACACAAACATTTGGTCCGACCCAGGATTTGAACCCGAGACCTCAAGCACAGCAGTCGCATTCACTACCACTGCGCCACCGAGGCAGTCAAAATGTGCTAATAATAGGTACAATTATTAGAGCACATTTTGACACTCAATATACAACTTTCAAATAGATTTGAGTATTACATCATACAACGGAAAACGCTTTCTCATCTGAACCCATTATTTTTGGTTATCAACACATACGTATCATTAGATAAGCCTATTTTGGAATCAAACTTTCACCATACGTTTTAGCGTTAATTAAATAATTATCTATATACTCGTATATAAAAATGTTATGTTGGTTTGCGTACGCTTCAAAAACTCAAAAAGTTCTGCACCGATCGAGCTGAAATTTTTGAATGATATATAATCCGCATCAAGAATAGTTTTTATCTAATTTTTGCATCAGTCATATTCGCGACCGCGAAAAAACACGAAAAAACCGACATAAAAGCGGGCGGAGCCGCGGGCAATAGCTAGTTAATAATAATTGTTGGTGGTAAGTTTGCTTTTTTTTTTTATTGAATAGTGGGCAAACGAGCAGACGTATCACCGATGGTAAGCGATTACCGCCGCCCATGGACACCCGCAACACCAAAGGCGTCACAAGTGCGTTGCCGACCTTTGGGGGATGGGAAAGGGGATGGGGGCGGGGTATGGGCCTCCGGTATCCTCACTCACACGGTGAAACACAGCGCAAACGCTATTTCACACCGGTCTTCTGTCACATTCCGTGTCCGTAATCCATCACCATACTGAGTATGATTAGGAGGATACATGAAGACCTATGTTTATGTTATTTCAAGCCGACTTGAAAAAAAAAAGAAGGTTCTCAATTCGACTGTACTTTTTATTGATCGCGATATTTTCTTGCTTCATATTTGTTACCTCAGAACTTTCGACTGATTCAATTCGGTGAAGTTCTTGAAGTGTGTTTTGTTAAAAAGTTTGTTTGATGTACAATTTCCGAAAACATTTCGTTCTAAACCCACTTTTGCCGATGGTGGACGTCAAATCTGTTCAAATTGTGATATACACTTTTGACAATGATGTAATGTTTATAGTAAAACACTATCAGAAAGCCTTTTATTTAAATTAAATCTAGAAGAATCTAGAAGAATGTGATAGAACATGCATTTTGTTTGGAATAAGTTGTGCATATTTCTATAGTAGGTAATAAATCAATAAAACAAATATTTCGAACATCTTACACACAACGCCATCTAGTCCCAAGCTAAGCAGAGCTTGTGTTATGGGTACTAGATAACTGATATAAATACATATATACTTTTTTTTTGTAAATACATACACATTATACATAGAAAACACCCAAACTCCGAAACAAATATTTGCAGATCATACAAACATTTGGTCCGACCCGGGAATCGAACCCGAGACCTCAAGCTTAGCAGTCGCATACGCTACCTCTGCGCCACTACGATAACGAAGGTCTGTAGAAAGACTTGTTAGATATTTCCTGGGCTCCAATTACCAGTGACGATTACCTACCAAAGATGTATAGCGTCTGGAGGTCCAATGATGATGAAGCATCAACAGGCCGCCATGGTGTGTAACACCATGCTGCACGGTTGCATTATCTGTATCTGTAGCGCAGTTGTAACGTATGCGACTACTGTGCTTGAGGTCTCGGGTTCGATTCCCGGGTCGGACCAAATGTTTGTATGAAATACAAATATTTGTTTCGGAGTTTGGGTGTTTTCTATGTACAATATGTATTTATATCAGTTGTCTAGTACCCATAACACAAGCTCTGCTTAGTTTGGGACTAGATAGCGTTGTGTGTAAGATGTCCGAATTATTTATTTATTTTATTTATTCATATGTAATAAGTATGGTGACCACCACTCTTGGATTCTGCTTTCCATCACGCAGAGTAGTCATTTTGGCAGGGCCAAACATAAAAAAAACTGGGACCAACGGTTTTTCGTTCTCTCCCAGGCATGCAGGGATCTAAATGTATTCAGATATATCTATAAATTGACCCTAGATATGATTACTTGACTTTGCAATATTCCTCGAACCCTTTCAGTTTAACTACAAATTAAGGGAGCATTCAAGTATTACGTAACGCAACTTTTGAAGATTTTTGAACCCCCCCTCCCCCTCTGTAACGCATCGTAACGTTGGACGAGAAGCCTCCCTCCCCCCCAAATTGCGTTACGTAATACTTGAACGCTCCCTAAGTGCAGTTCTACGAAAGAAAATCTTTACAGTATATTTGTGTAAACATGCGTTTTCTTCGGTACATATGACTTACTAAGACGAACCAGCTATTGTGGATGCTGTTCATTAATGCCTCATCTGATGTTCGCTGGTGGAGCATACGGTTGTGGCAAGAATATTCCTTTTGTTGGTTCCCCTAACAATATACACTTCAATAAATATTTCATGAAATTTTATACCCTAGACGAGCAGAAGTGGACCTGAAGGAAAGCGACTACCAACACGCATGAATACCTGCTACTCAGGAGTCCGAAGGCCTCTACGTTACCCACGCAACAACGTTTACGTCTCTTATTGCCCGTAGTGTAATATTTTTCCCCAGTTTTTGTAACATTCTTCATTAGTACTCCGCTCCTATTGGTCTAAACGTGATGATATATAGCCTATAGCCTTCCTCGATAAATGGACTATCCAACACTGAAATAATTTTTCAAATCGGACCATTGGTTCCTGAGATTAGCGCGTTCAAGTAAATATTAGTATAGATTTATTACTTTTGTAAAGCTCTTCAAACCTTTCGAAGCATACTTTGAACTCTATTGAGTAAGAATTACGATTCTACTTTAGCTACCTTAGTATTTGATAAAAAATCATTCTAGACTGTATTCCGTGGGTTTTATGGTTCAAATTGTTAGTATGTTTACACCGGTACTACAGGTTACCTTATAGTAAGCATTCAACAGTACTTTATATGACTCTTAACTCCGGGCCTGATCAAAAAAACTTATACTAAAAGATATAGCAAACAATTAAGAGTTAATATTTCTTTATAGATATAAAGAAATATTAACTCTTAATCAAATGTGATAAAGTTTAATTTGAATTGTCGCTAAACACTACTTTAGTTTTTTTTCTCTCCTAAACATCGTATTAGCTATACAGTAGGCCAGCAAGTATAGTTCTTCACTACATAGTATAAAACAAAGTCGCCTTTTCTGTCCCTATATCCCTATGTGCGCTTAAATCTTTAAAACTACGCAACGGATTTTGATGCGGTTTTTTCCAATAGATAGTGATTCAAGAGGAAGGTTTATATGTATAATACATGCATCATATACTAAGGCAACATTGCTAATTTTAGAGGTTTCTATTTTATGCCCGTGCAAAGTCGGAGCGGGCCGCTATGTTTTTATATACAACGTTCATAGTTTTTCTGTAGTGTATTTAATTTAGTATCAGCATTGCACCCGTGCGAAGCCGGGGCGGGTCGCTAGTTTTTTTTATAGAATAGGGGGCAAACGAGCAAACGTATCGCCTAATGGTAAGTGATTACCGCCGCCCATAGACACCCGCAACACCAGAGGCGTAACAAGTGCGTTGCCGATGTTTAGAGGATGGGAAGGGGGATGGGGAAGTGGGCCTACGGTATCCTCACTCGGTGAAACACAGCGCAAGCGCTATTTCACACCGGTAGGAGAGGCTGTGGTATCACTCCGAAGCGTGACTCCTTAAGTCAGCTCTTACGACACCCACGGGATAAATAGAGGCGGTAACACTCCATCACAACACGGACTGACTGTGCAGGTAGACTTCTCAAAGAAGAAAGTTTTCTTACATATATGCTCTTCATGAGGTCCTTGCTGACCATGGATGTGGAGGTGTATTTCCTTTTGATGAGGGGGCGGCTCCCACCCGTGGTCGTGGCTATGGGTCTTTTGACCAATGAATGCACCGACCTGGAAATTTATAAACAGTTTTGAATGAAAATATGAACGTTTTGGGCGATAGAGTTTCGTGGTTCTTCTGCTAAGGCTAATTGAGGCTTTAGAACCTTGAAAAGGTGGAGATCACCATTAGGATATGAACACGAACTAGCACTATTTGAGTTTACCTATGACCTCAAAGTAATCTATACTTATTATTATAAAGCTGAAGATTTTGTTTGTTTGAATGCGCTCATCTCAGGAACCACTGGTTCGATTTGAAACATTATTTCAGTGTTGGATAGTCCATCTATCGAGGAAGGCTATAAGCTATACATCATCACGCTACTACTAATAGGAGCGGAGCACTAATGAAGAATGTTCCAAAAACGGGGGAATTTTCACATTACGGGCAATAAAAGACGCAAACGAGGTTGCGTGGGTCAGCTAGTATCTAATATCTTTAGACGAGAAATTGTTGTGTATTTCGGTCATTTAACACACAACGCCATCTAGTCCCAAAATAAGCAGAGCTTGTGTTATGGGTACTAGACAACTGATATCAATACATAAAATACTTTTTTTTGTAAATACATACATATTATACATAGAAGATACCCAAACTCCGAAACAAATATTTGCAGATCATACAAACATTTGGACCGACCCGGGAATCGAACCCGAGACCTCAAGCACACAGTACACAATTTGAGTCGCATACGCTACCACTGCTTTCAGTAGACGAAATCCAAGAAGAGTCTTAATAAACAAAAAATAAGGTATATAAGTATGTTTATCAGTAGTATGGTAACCGTAGTACAGGTTTTGCCTAGTCTACAATTAGACTGACGTTTGTGAGAACTTATTCTTCAAGTTCCAAACACTAACTTTGAACGTCGTTTCAAGGTTATATCAATAGGACAAATACTATCGGCCAGTGAAAGTGTGCAACTTACAACCGGATCGCGAGTAAAAGGGACATCAGCATCACTAATCTGTTAGTTAGAAAGAGAAAAGATTACTTACGGGATTTTGGTAAATTACTGTTAAGTTTTACTGTTCCGTGTCTGTTAGCGAATGAGTTAATTTTATACATTATTGATAACTAGCTGTGGACTGCCTCGTTGGTCTAGTGGTTAGCGTAAGCGACTGCAGATCAAGAGGTCCCGGGTTCGATTCCCGGGTCGGACTGCTGTTGGATTTTTCTTACAAGAGACGGCGTATACGGCTTACGGAGTATGGTAGATGGCGGTGTTTCCCGTCCGTTAAGTTAAATCTATGGCAATCGTTTTCGGGAAAAAATATACTGACAACTAGTTCAACCTTCGAATTCAGTTCGCCCTCAGGGTTGCGGAGGGCCGATGCCAGTCGCTCTGTGAAAAAACCGAAATGCAGGTAAAACCGGTTGAACTAGTACCCCAAATAATATTGGAAATAATAAAGGCTAGCAAGATGATGATTGATAACAAGCTGTGCCCCGTGGTTTAACTTTTAAACAAAAACCGCAGGGCCATTCCAGAAATTAGCCGGGATAAAAAGACAGTCATAAAAACCTGACATGAAAATTGTTGGAGCCGTTTCCGAGATTCAGATCATATCTAAATATACAAAAATTGCTCGTATAAAGGTAATAGAAAGATAGATAGATTCGATACAGAACAGCGTAATAATGTGTATTTATATAAATAACTTAATTTGAAGTTCATTCATCATCATCATCAGCCCGTTGCAGTGCACTGCTGGACATAAGCCTCTCCCAAGGAACACCACAGAGCCCGGTTTGTTACTTTTTGCATCCAGTCGCTGCCAGCCCTCCTACGCAAGTCGTCCCGCACTCTGGCCAGAGGGCGTCCCCACACCACGTTTGCCAAAACGCGGTCTCCATTCTAAGACACACTTACTCCAGCGGTTGTCAGTTCTGCGACATATGTGACCAGCCCATTGCCACTTCATCCGGTTGGATGAAGTGGCAATGGGCTGGTCACATTTTTTCAGAGCTATATCGGTCACTTTGGTTCCCTGACGGATTACTTCGTTACGAATTTTGTCCTTCAGAGAGAATTTTAAGTATTTATTCGTAATTTCAAATTCCGGAGTGGCTGGTCCGATTTTGATTTTCACTGCCAGATAGCTAATGACCTAAAGAGTAACTTAGGCTAGTTTTATGTTAGAAGCATCGCCTCCACAACAAAAATGGCAGGTAACACCACGGGGCGCAGCCAGTAGAAAATAAGCCAGATCATTTCTGTTACCTTCACAGCTCCAGCCAGCAGAAGTAGCTTCAGAATCACTAAGGAGACCAGCAGGGTCTTGAACCCAACTATGGCTGCCACCACCATCCAGGTAGAGGCCGCTCCTATCTGGAAGGCCAGGGGGATGAGAGCTTGTGCCATTTTCTTTATTCGCCCGAAGGTCCTGCCTGAAAAAACAAGATTGACGATTAGTTTATATGTATTTTCTTTTTTTTTACGTATGAACCTGCCAAAGTGGGAGAGTTACGCTTTGGCATGCATGGGCTGGCTTGACCGGAGTGATACCATGACCTCACAAAAAACCGGTGTGAAACAGCGCCTGCGCTGTGTTTCACCGAGTGATTGAGGATACCGGAGGATAATCGCTGACCATCAGGCGGTACGTCTGCTCGTTTGCCCACTATTACATAAAAAATAATAGTGACTACTCTGCCTGATGGAAAGCAAGTGCAGAATTCAAAAGTGATCACCATACTAATTGCGAATGCAGGCAGTACAACAATGCAGCATGATGACCCACACTATAGCGGTCTCGCACTCATCAACGAAAACGGATAGCACGAATGCTGTCACTTTAGGGTAGTTTTCTGTGCGAGGGTAGTATCACCCCGGTTGAGCTGGCCCGTTCGTGCTGAAATCAGCGTGGCTCTACTACCTTTGCGCTAATTAAAACGATAAATATGTTTTTTATTGGCCTACTCATAATAAAGCAAAGGTTATTACATCCATCGTGAGACAAACAAAATCTATACACAGCGCTATCTAGGAAAGTGGGTTTGCACTATAAAGTTATTATTGACCTTGCATCGCGCGATATATTTTTTTAAGCTAATTAGTACCTGGGCTTAACAGGATATTTACTCAGCGGTCATCTAGCAAACATAAACCAATTTAACAAATAATTATTGATCCTGCATCTCGCAATGAAAATTCTTGCACTGATTAGTACTAAAGTGGCGGCCTTTCTACGTTTACCTGGCACCGATTTCTAAACAAATAGTACTTCTACTTTTAACCACGAAACAAGATCACTCAGTAATCGACACTCTAATCGTCCAATCTAATATAATTATCTAATATTTCTTAGAAAGTTTCTTTACATAACTTTTTACTTTCATTATTGTTTAAATTAATAACTAAATTATTATATTATGATTACCTAGTTGAGTCGACCAACTTCGTACTGCCATATTTTTTTACGTGAAAATTTTCAAAAAAACCGACATCAAGAACTGTACCAAATTGAAATAGGACCATACAAGAATCACCATCTTTCAATTAAAAAAGAACCAACAAAATCAGTTCAACCAATCGAAAGGTCTGAGGTAACAAACATAAATAATCACAAATTTTAACAACAAGAAAAACCGACTTCAATAACTGGACCAAATTGAAATGGGACAACACGTGAAGCACTCGCTTTCAAATAAAAAAATAATCATCAAATCGGTTCACCCAATCGAAAGTTCTGAGGTAACAAACATAAAAAAAAATACAGTCGAATTGAGAACCTCATCCTTTTTAGAAGTCGTTTAAAAACTCCGAAAACCTTGTTTATGTATTTATGATCGCCGCAGCTTCCCAGGCGTAGTGTTTAGTGGTGGATTAAGATAATGCTGTTTTATGTGAATTGATGAAGTCAGGCTTGTGCACCCCGTGCACCCCATGACTAAAAATGTACGTCAAGATCGAGTTCAAAGGAGTCACATTTTTTTACAGTTTGGTTTACATGATGATGAAAACCAGCCGATTACGGCCACAGCGGCCAGTCTCAACGGAGACCAGCCAACTGCTAACAACGCAGGAGATATTTTTATTTATTTTTTTAAAAAGACAACTCCCACATTAGGAATAAACATCCTGTGTCGTGGGGGACTTTACAAACATACATGAAACGGACACAAAGAACATCCAGACTCGGGACAACAATTCGTGGATCACACAAAGTGTTGTAGGTACCGCGTGGGATTTGAACCCACGACACTTGGCGCAGTAGCAAGCGGCATGGCGACCGCTGACACCACTCGGACAACCGTGCAGTCAAATTGGTGTAGTGGTTTAGTCGTTACAGCGTAAACGACAGATAGTTATTTTACAGGATAGTTTTAGTTGATGGTGAAATATTTATTTATTAACTGTTCTAATAGTGTTATCTGAATAATTTCTTAGAAACACGAAATAAGAAATCATTACACACGTTCGAATCAGCAGACAATAGCAAGTAATTCGATAATCGTGATTTGATTTTTGATAATAACATGCGTTAATAATCGAGTTATTTGGGAAATCGGAATATCACGCAGTATTCGTCACACTAGAAACAGCCCACGTGCGCAAGCGCACGACTTCCGAGTGAAAACCGGTTTTATACACTTTGCACTACTTTCATCGCAAGAATTAATATTCACTATTATGTTGCTTGTATGTATGTTTTTAATACTGTTATGATATTAGTTCTCTGCCTTTCTTATTCGACTGTCACGGTGGCGCAAGTGTTAGCATAAGCGACTGCTGTGCTTGAGGTCTCGGGTTCGATTCCCGGATTTATTTATTTATTGACACAAAGTTATACATATATAAAATGTGAATTCTCTGGCCCCTGAACTAGTGTAAACTGTATTTCAGGGACCAGTCTCTTCGCACTACACTTCATATTAGGGTCATTGCCGGCCTTTGGGGATGGGGAGAGGGATGGAGGGACGGGTTAAGGTATGAACCTCCGGTATCCTCACTCACTCGATGAAACACAGCGCTATTTCAGCAAGTAAGAGCTATTTCACACCGGTTATCTGTGAGGCCGTGGTATCACTCCGGTCGAGCCGGCCCATTCATGCCGAAGCGTGGCTCTCCCACGGAAAATTGTGTATTGTAGACCAAAACTGTTCAAAAAACTTATAACAAAAATAAACCAGCTGCAAGAACTGGACCAAATTGATGTGGGACCACACGGGTAGCACCAGCTTTGAAATGAAAAATAATCATAAAAATCGGTTCACTCAGTCGAATGTTCTGTGTTAACAAACATAAATTCGAATTGAGAACGTCCTCCTTTTTTGAAGTTAGTTAAAAAGAGGTCTGTGGCCTATGATCAGTGGACTGTCAGGAGCTAAAGGCCATTGACAACGACAGCCGTGGCACAAGAATATCAGTCAGCCCTGTATTCTCAGTTCGCAAATATTAAAAGCGTTGCAAATTATTCTCAAACTCACAATTTTATCGAATTTCAACCTTCATACGACCAGTAATTTTAAATAAATAATCAATATTATATATCGATGGCCTTGCATATTACGAGTACTTACTATTGCTCATGGTCAAATTACGCTTCAAGGGTCAATATATCTCTTTATGTATAAACTAGCTAAAGATCGCTATTTCGTTTGCTATTTATTTATGACCCACGCAACCTCGTTTGCGTTTTCTATTGTCTGTAGCGTGAAAATTTTGCCCAGTTTTTGAAACATTCTTCATTGGTGCTCCGCTCCTATTAGTAGTAGCGTGATGATATATAGCCTTCCTCGATAAATGGACTATCCAACACTGAAATAATTTTTCAAATCGGGCCAGCAGTACCTGAGATTAGCGCGTTCAAACAAACTCTTCACCTTTATTATTAGTATAGATTTCGTGTTTACAAATGTCGATTTTTAGGGTTCCGTATCTGAATAAGAAAAAACGGAACCTTTATAGGATCACTTTGCTGTCCGTTTGTCTGTCTGTTAAGACCCTTTTTCTCAGGAACGCATGGAGGTATCAAGCTGAAATTCTCATCAAATATCAGGTCTACTGTCCCTTGGAACTGTGAAAAAATCAAACTTCTACGCCAACGCAATCATAAGATACAGATACTTCCCGTGAACTCAGAATCTCAACATTTGGTATGAAGCAACGTCTTAGGGCACTGATAAAGGAAAAATTTCGAAAAGTATAAATTTTTACGGGTTCGTACAGAACCCTCGGTGCGTGAGTCCGACTCGCACTTGGCCGGTTTTTTTTTATACTACCTACCATTTATTCCTTATTTCATCCCTTAAGTCAGTGCTTCATTATCTTCACGTAGTATAAAATGAAGCCCCTTCCGTTGTCTGTTCGTTTAGATCTATTAAACTGATTTAAACTACACAACGGATTTCAATGCAATTTTCAGCAATGGATAGAGTATTTCAAAATTAATTATTTGTGTAATAAATGCATATTAAAGTACAGGAAATCCGAAAATTTCAAAAAATGTGACCACTCTGCGAGATGTGCAAAATAGTAGGTATGAATAAATAGATGCTGAAGACAATCTAGGACACGACCTTAGATGTACGAGGTTTCGCTTTATTTTCACAAATAATTTGCTAGCGTTCACTTGAACTATTAACTCATTCGTACCAAATTAACCTTGTACAGTTGACAAAACGCATCCTCTAAGATGTATTATGTGTAATCCATACATATTAATAAAATTGGAGTGTCTGTTTGTAGTATTATAATAACAGCTTCTTAATAAATGTTCGATCTCGGGTTCGATTCCCAGGTCGGACTGCTGTTGGGTTTTCCTTACAAGAAATTCTTAATAGCAGCCCGGGTATGGGGCAGATGGCGGTGTTTCCGCCTGTGCATCGGAGAGCACGTTAAGCAGAACAGCAATTTGTGGGTCAGACAATGTGTTGACCCATGTGGATATCGAACCACTACGCCATTCGTACAGTAAGGTGGAAGGCAAACGAGTGTAACTCAGGAGTTCAGATACCTGGTATTCGCGGTTATATGTACCCTACCCTGTCCTACCCTCAAGAATCAAAGTAGGTATCTCCATGACAAATTTTATTGAAAACGGTGGAGCGATTTAGCCGTGAAAGCGTAACCGACACCGCTTACCGTGGGAGAGCCACGCTTCAGTATGCATGGACCGGCTCGACCGAAGTGATACTACGGCCTCACAGAAAACCGGTGTGCAACAGTGCTTGAGCTGTGTCAAACCGAGTGAGTGAGGAAACCGGAGGCTCATATCCCAATCCCTCCCCCATCACACTCCCCATTCCACAAAGCCGGCGACGCACTTGTAACGCCTATGGTGTTGCGGGTGTCCACGGGCGGCTATAATCGCCTACCTACGCAGTTCCATCTGCGTCTTTTATTGAATATTTTTTGCCCGTTTTTAAATCATTTTTCATTAGTGCTCTGCTCCTATTGGCCTTAGTGTGATGATATGTATATATGCCTATGCCTATGTTTTTCATCATAAATGGACTATCTAACACTGAAATAATTTTTCAAATCGGACCAGTACTTCCTGAGAACAGCGTGTTCAAGCAAACAAATAAACAAACTCTTCAACTTTATGTATTAATGTGGATAAATAACAGCGTCGTGACTACATCACATACTCGTCCAAGTTCTAGGTTAATCGGTCACCAGTTAAGCTTTTGTAAACATCTGTGGGAAGTCATTAAAATTTCTTTTTGAAAAAAAAACGGTTTATTAATGTAGGTATATTCTCTTTTAGATTCTGTCTTTGACAACAAACGAATATTTAAGCTCGATCTAGAAACGTGTGAAAAATATAATAGGTACGCGTCGCGTCATGATGAATCTATAAACGTTTTAAAACCGACTTCAAATAAAAAAAAAGTTAAAACTAAATCACAAATACAACAAAAAACGACGCTGAAAAAGTATGCAACACTACGGAGTTTCAAACTTGTTTATATTTTTGGGTTTCAGTTTCTACTATTTTAAAATTAAAATGTTTTAGTGCAGTAACAATATTAATTTCTTTGCAATGTATATAGAAAATACCATAGAATTATAAAAATTCTTGAATAAATATTTCTTAAATGAAAATCGATCTCCAGAGAAAATCATTCTGTGAGGAGCACTGCCAGTTGTTCTTATATATGGGTCTGCCATGACTCTACTCTGCTTGATGAAAAGCATAAGTTCAAGAATTGTGGTCATCATTCTCATTGCGATACAGACAATGCAACAATGCAGAATGGTGACATGGCAGCCTATTGAGATTCTTGTGCATCATTGGACCTCTGGTCTCGCACTCAACAACGAAACAACAGCATGGATGCTGTAATTTTAGGTTGCTCTTCGGTGAGAGGGTAGAATTGCCCGGTCTAGCCGGCCCGTTCTGCTGAAATCAGCGAGGCTCTATTACCTATTATTTATTTATTTATTTATTTTTTATTTAAACTTATTGCACATGTTGTACAAAGGCGGACTTAATGCCTTGAGGCATTCTCTCCCAGTCAACCTGCAGGTGATGTAGAAATAAGAACTGGTAGGTGCAAAGAAAATAAATTTAGTAAAAAGATATAAACCTACATTAAATATAAATGATATACATAAATTTGCCGCTACATATACTACACAAATAAACATACAATACAAATATTACATACATACATATAATACTATACATAGGTACCTATATGATACACAGTCAGGTGCTAAGGATGTGTTTGTGCTGCCAATTCATTCCAGAGAAGCTCACGTACTTTCGCCTTGAACGTAATACGGTTTGTAGACATCCTGACTTCGGTGGGGAGCGCATTCCAGAGAAGAACAGACTGCACATAGAAGGAAGAATGGATAAAGTCAGAGGTGTGAGAGGGGCACTGAAATATTATGTATCAAGTCTATTTACCGCTCTGTATAGTTTGGAAGCAGTCGAGTTTGATATGTATAAAAATATTATTAAAAGCAAAAAATAATCACTTTTACTTTCATGTTCATCATCTATATGTTTAAAAAGCGTGAAGATTTTTAACAAACCTGTCGCAATTAGTTTTATCTGTTGCAAATTAAAAAAATTGGAATCGCACTAAATTAGATGCACTTTCTAAACAACATACTAACGTTACGTTATACCCAGGTTGTTCCGAAAATTGTTAACCACAGAATAAATACAATCTCTTCTTTTATGAAACTATTTTGGATCGACGGCTAATTTCAACACAAACCTCCTTTGTGAAAATCACTGGCCATATATGTGTAGTTTTTTTTAAATATGTTTAAAGATTGTTGTATGTATAACAAAAGAAGAGCTGCCACTTGTCTTTTGTTTGCAACAATGGACGTCTCGCGAGAAACTTTTCGTGCTATAATAATAATAATAATAAATATTTCGGACATCTAACACACAAAGCCATCTAGTCCCAAGCTGAGCAGAGCTTGTGTTATGGGTACTAGACAACTGATATAAGTACTTATATACTTTTTTTTTTTGTAAATACATACATATTATAGAAAACACCCAAACACCCCCTATGCTTATCTATGATTATAAACGAGGGTTAAACTTCAAGGAATCTCTTCAAGGATTCGTGAATTTAAACGTGATCGAGAGAACTTAAACGAAGACACCAGACCCGGCCGACCACTAACTGCGGTAACTCATGAAAACGTCATCAGGGTAGAGTGACTACTGCTAGAGAATAGACATATTACACATTGAGAGACATAGTCTGAACTAAACATTGGATCACAGGCAGTTTCCGTAATTCTGCATAAAAACCTAAAGTTAGGAAGCTTCCTTTGCGATAGATACCATATTCTGTCACCGATGAGCAAAAATGCCGTCGTGTAGATGGGTGCAAATTTATGTTAGAAAAGTTCGAAGAAGGAACTTCGCTAAACGTATTCTAAATTCTTACAACTGGCGAATCATGGTCATATAGCTACGATCCTCTCACGAAGCAGCAATCCACGTGGGTGTTTGAAGATGACGATTTGCCCACAAAAGTTGTTCGCGGTAGTAGCGTTAATATAAAAATGATAGTGGTTTTTTTTCGACGCAGTGTACCCAGTATCAATAATTCCGCTAGAAGACCGTAGAACAGTTAATAGTGAATGGTATAGCGAAGTTTGTCTGCCTCAAGCTTTCGGGGAGTTGGATAGCAAGCGCCCAAGGAGCGGCGTTCGCGGCATCCTATTTCACCAAGATAACGCGCCCGCTCACACACCTGCTAGAGCTATGTATTATTTGACAACTTCGGGGGTACAAATATTACCCCATCCTCCGTACAGCCCAGATTTATCTCTATGCGATATTTTTATTGCCTACGGTAAAAAAATTTGCACTGCAGCTGAGGTCGTCAAAGAATTTCGGCGATAATTGTTCGACCATCCGGCAGATACGTTTTTTAACTTGGTTCACCCGAATGCATTGGGATTGGAAGGGATTATGATGAGAGTTCGATATTTTGAAAAGCTGTAAATACACTTTTTTTATATTCTAACTTTGTTTCATTTCACTAACTATTTTTGGAGCAGCCCACGTTTAAGTAAAAATTATTTGCCAAATGTTTTGCTTAGCGCTAGATCTCGCCAATTTCGAGATCTCGCGAGATTAGCAGTTTGGTGTGTTTTTGCAAATAATCACAAAATTTTAATAAATTAGGAAAACAGTAATAAGTATTATATGATAAACATTTATTTTCACGATTTTTTTACTAGACTTTATGCATCAAACTTAATTTTTTAATAATCTTCTAAGTAGTAAACTCTGACATACGTATCTATCAAAAAACAAATAAAAGAAACAACCAGTCTTCTCTTCTAATATCAAACAAAAATCTTTTAGTAATTAAACTGTTCTTTTTATTTATAACATTTATAACAAGCAAAACAACGAGAAGTCAAAAAAAAATTATTATCTAAGTTGTGTTGACTATTAAACTGAGATATTATTATCAATTAAATGAAACTATATCTACTCAGTAGGTATATCCATTAGATATTAGATATACAGATTACAGATTAATTAACAACAGATACCAATTAGTCTGACTATTACAAATTACAGATTAATTAACAAAATATATCAATGAAATTAAAGATTTGTTCAGTTCTAATCACAAGCCATTATTACGAATTATTTTGAAAGTAGCTCCTTAAGAAGCACAAAATATCCAAAAAATCGTCTGCTAAACGGCTTCTTATTTTGTTGGCCAGATAACCAGCCGCTGAGAATGCCCTTTCAGATTCAACGCTAGTTGGAACCACAGATCTCAGGCAGTTGTCCACGAACTGTAAAAGTTGGCCTTTAGACCCCCCGAACTCGTATAAATTTATTTCCTTTTTGATTAATGCCTCCAGGGAACGAGTGCAATCTCGTTAAACTCGCGAGATCTCGCCTTTTTTTCGTCCGAGATCAATCTCGCTAAAAAAGGCCGAGATCTCGCGAGAACGAGATTGCATTCCCTACACACAACGTTTTCTAGTCCCAAAACTAGAGAGCTTGTATTATGGGTACTAGGACATCTTACGTATACTTTTTTTTGTAAATATATACATATTATACATAGAAAACACCCAAACTGTGAAACAAATATTTGCACATCATACAAATATTTGGTCCGATCCGGGCATCGAACCCGAGACCTCATGCACAGCAGTTGCATACGCTATCACTGCGCCAACAAGGCAGTGTTAGTATATTGGTTGGTTTAACGGTAAAGCTCACCGCTAAAACGGTAAATACCTGCACGTCTTAACGGTCCTCCTGATCTTGTGGTGCTAAGCCAGAGTTCGCGGTTTCAATTCAAAAATTTTATACGAATATCCTTTGTTCTGAATCTGAATCTGTTCCAAAAAGTGGATAACTAAACACTATGGTTACCTGACTCCCTAAATAGGACATGTGTTAGGTTGGGACTCAGTTCCTTTAGCAAAGGCAAAAATAACAAACCACTGGTAGACATATAAATAAATTTATTTGGTTAGTTATGTTTGTGTTGCATATTGGGCCAAAACCTCCTTTCTTAAAAGAGGTCTATGTCAAGTACCAAGGCTCGACCGGAGTGATACCACGGCCTCACAGAAAACCGGTGTGAAATAGCGCTTGCGCTGAGTTTCACCGAGTGAGTGAGGATACCGGAGGCCCATCCAAATATCGTAATTTCTCGAAGTATTGATTTTTAGAAACTGTTATTAATTAAATTGGGACACTCATCAAATCGACGTGTTTCGCTCCCTATCCCGCTTTTTCCTTCCACTTTCAGAATTTGGTCCAATAATAAAAGTTGGGTGTCTCGTCAAAACGAAGCTGTGTATAAACTTTCAGCCTGTTGTCAATCACTGAAATCCCTTGTTCGTGGGCCCGTGGACTATAAGGTTATCTTTACTTAACTTAGAAATATACTTCTGATGTCCTTTCATCTATCCGTAAATATGTTCAACTAAAATTTCATTGATGGTCGAGTACTGTATTCGTAGAAGTATTTAAGACAGATCAACAGACATTCGCATTTAGGTATATTACTAATTAGATTCTATTCGCTAAACAGTACTGTCTAATATATCGTAAAATTTGACCTCACGGATTCATATAAGACAGTATTGACATTTTTGACACCTAATGAAAAATGACAAAAACATATTGACTTTCATTGACGTTACGACACAAAACAGTTATTAACAATTGAAGGTCATTTAATTTAATGTGGCTTCGGGTTGTGGTGGATTAAGAATATGAAATATCATCTCTAATCATCTCTTGAGTGTCGTAAGAGGCGAGTAAGAGAGCAAACTACGTAGGACAACAGCACTGCAAAGATAAGGAAATCTTGAAACAAACACTATACCAACACGTCTAACCAACGTCTTATATTGTTACGTGTTAGGATTCGATGAGTTTGGGAAATAAACCTTCTGACGTATAAAAGACTCACAATATCACTCCGAATAACAGTTCTTAATGGTCGCCGGGGTCATGACGTTGATCACTGATATTACTTCGAGGTTTATAGCACTGTAGCTCAATCTGAACTGACTGCGGCCTGCGAGGGTTCACGTTTATACAGATTTTTACATTTAACTAGCGCTTTCGAGAAACGTCTCGAACATACGAGGGCGTTTCCCGTACCAAGGATACGCCCGCCGGCGAACTTGTTGTAAACAATTGCGTAACAATCAATCGATATTCGACGCTATGTCTATCGAAATAAGGTTCGTTATTCCGTGCCTCAAAAATCATATTTCTCGATCGTTGTTCGCGAAATAAATTAGAACATTCTCGAATATTGTTCGCGAATAATCTTTCTCCGTGACAATATTAAGCTCAAACCTCCTTTCAAAGGAGACTATGATCAGCAGTAGATTGTTAAAGGTTGTTTATATGAGATGAAAATATAAGGTGTAGTTCAATAACCTATGGGCAGGTCATGACTCTGTCTTATTGACTTCTCCAAACAAAAGATGGCTTCACGGGTATTCCCCGGCTACCTCTGCGAACGTAAATAGGCATGATGACAGTAACCAAAAACCACTTATACTATGTAGGTATTTATCTAATGAAATGGGGTGCATAGAGTATAATAATCGTATTTATTTTCATATATAGAGCGAGATTAAGAGTTAATTAACAAAAATGAAACTACATAATATAGCAATCCGTCATGTTAAGTTGAACACCAATCAGAGCAAGTTACGTCACGTTTGTGTAAACGTCATTTTGTTTGGATATAATCGATGATCACTTTACTGTTTTTATGGACTATAATTAACACTAGTTGACAAATGGCGGTAGACAAGCAGACGCCATGACATCACAGAGCGTTTTTGCGTGTATTCTTTTCTGCTAAAACTTTATTTTTTTTTGAAATATGATTGTTTTTGACAACAGGAGATACTTTCGAACATCATAAAAAAATTTCAAAGTTAGTCATCATGCCTAATACGCAAAATCTCACTCACAGCCATTTGATTCCAAACTAAGCAGAGCCACGTGGGAGAGCCACGCTTCGGCATGCATGTGTCGACTCGACCGGAGTGATACCACGACCTCACAGAAAATCGGTGTGAAACAACGCCTGCACTGCGTTTCACCGAGTGAGTGACTATACCGGAGGCCCCTTTTTTTTGGAACGAAGTTCCTTATCGCGCATTGCGGAAGGGGGCTAGACGGAATTGTAACGACTTTCGACTTATGTCAACGACCTATGTCATTTTTTTTTAACGTGTGGCAAACCCCTCGGGTCTTCAGCCCGCCGGGGTTTCTTCCTCATCCCCAATAGTTACCATACACGTGTTTATCAGCATGCTTTTTTATGGAATAGGGGCCAACGAGCAGACGTATCGCCTGATTGTAAACGATTACCGCCCAACACCAGAGGCGTCACAAGTGCGTTGCCGGCCTTTGGGGAAATGGAAAGAGGGATGGGGGAAGGGTTGGGAAGTGGGCCTCCGGTACCCTCACTCACTCGGTGAAACACAGCGCAGGCGCTATTTCACACCAATTATTTTATTTTGATCTTAAGGAATTCATAAATTGAGAGACAAAAGCATCAATAAGTCATAAATTGAGAGACAAAACGTGCTGTATAATAATACTGTCTATGTTACCCCGAAAAGATTAGCGGCTTAATTTGTTCTGACGTCTTTTATAAATATCGTTATATTTTAGCTGATATACTCAAAAATTTAACAAATTATATATGAAAACCTGCCTCAAGAATTACTTTACCTATTGGTAAAAACCGCCTCAAAATACGTACAGTAGCTTTTGAGTTTATCGCGAACAGACAGACAGACGTGGCAGAGGACTTTGTTTTATAATATATAGGGATAGTGAAGTATGGATTACGAAATTTTGTTGCGTAGTTTACGTTCTGAGATGACCTTTTGAAACAGATGCGTTCAATTGCCTGCTCCAATGGTCAATAAATCTCAAGTTGATGATATCAGATAGAGTAAAAAATGTCAAGTACTCATGAGATATTACGTCAATAACGTCATTCAAGACGGACCGGAGGGTCCCGATACAAAATAGTCTGTTATTTGTTGCTGGAGGAAACCTTCACACATACACATTTTAGAATTACATACAAAAGCAATCGCCTGTCACTACGAACTCACACATAACAAAACAAAACATTCACAACTTCACACACACATAAACTCATTCTGAGTCTTACAGTGTTATGCGTAGGTTCATTTGGGCTTATGCTTCGACAGAGAGGGATGCTCTATGCTCGTCGTTTATTAAACTACCACATGGGTAGAGCCGTTAGAGTATGCGACTGCCGAAAAAGTGTTGGGAAGCGATTACCGTCGGCCATGGACACGTGTCACCGGTATTCTCATGGGCTTCCGGTATCGTCACTCACTCGGTAAACACAGCGCAAGTTCTGTTTCACACTGATTTTCTGTGAAGCCGGCCGATTCGTGCCGAAGCGTGGCTCTCCCACATTGCAAGGATGGGAGACCCTTTTAAACACATTAAGACCCGTTTGTGCCTCGGAGAACACGAACGTATGTATGTGGGAACCGTTAAGTTGAAGCCCTGAAAATTTTGATAACAGTCTTTCTCTACAAGACTTCGATATGGCTTAATACATACTTGGGTGGTGGAGGTCTGATGGCAGTCGCTCCATGTAACAAATTGAAGTTAATTCGCTTGAGACATAACTGATGCACGTATGGCCTGATGGTTGAAGCGGTCACTACGACGCTTATTACAGCGCAAAGGATTGTCGATTCAAATCCCTCAAATTGTCATTCTCTGTGTCCGTTTGAGATTGCAAAGATTTATGTCTGATTTCTATTATTACCTGCCCGACAACAAAACTTTCGTTGAATTTAATAGTTTTTGAAAGGGACAAAAATGCAGGTAAATTGAATTCCAATAAAGAGATGAAGCTAGGAAGATGGGCCTACTCCAGTTACCTCTAAATAATACCGCGAATTTTTGGAGGGAAAACGGATCTGACACTATATCAATTCGAATTACAAAAAAGAGATTCTATTTTTAAAACGAGTTGTAAGAGTTATGCGCGTAAACTTGAACTCGGGACATGGTTTTTTTTAATTGCCACAAACCCGAAAGACCATAGTCATACCTGCTAATAGACTGAATATGGTTTTATGGTTTTTTGTGAAAAAAAAAGAACATAAAAGCTCTTCCCTTTAGAAGTTATTGGAAGTTGGTTAATAAGTCCATGTATGCGTTTTTTGTTTATAGTCGTAAAAAAGTTCTGATAGGCTGTTCGTTTCAAGCGAAAGATAAACGAAACGAAACGTTTGTTTATCTTTAATAGAAAAGAGCTTTATTTAGGTACCTCAGAGCTGTTAAAAAGAAATTTCTATATAAGAGTACGTATTTTTTTCATTCTAGTCATCTAGTGGCTTACTTTTTCTAGCAAGTAATCATTATTCTATTCAAGTCTTATTTATGGTAGTATATCTAAAGTATACATTTGTTGTATTTAATTTATTTAACATAGTTATTATTAAAAGCACAAGTATTTGTATTCAAGTTTTCCCTAATATCTAATTAAAATTAGATTCCTGTGTGAAAAATAATAATTAATTATTTCGGTAATATTATCGCCAATATATTTTAAAGCTCTATAATAGGTATGCTATACTACCTACTAATAACTACTAGTTCAAATACTTCAAGTATTTGAACTAGTAGTTATTACGATAACAACAGCATAAAATTTAAAAAAAACTTACCAGAGGACGTATCAATTGCAAGACTTTTTTCTTCACTCTTCAGGTTATTATTACTAATTTCATGGTAATCACTAGGGCTATAAGGGTCTAAATACTGATAATTTACTAGATTTTTGGTATTCTCATCACTGGCATTGTAAAAGTTAGCACCACAACTGGGACGAATAAATAAAAGTAAAAACAAACAAGAAATGTACATAAATTTACACATTTTCACTTTTTGTAGCAAAATATGAAAACACGGTATGAACCATTTAATAATTTCTTTCAAGTCCATCATTTTATCAAAAAAAATTAATTAAATACGTATGCTTGTGTATACAACACGCGACAGAATAAAAAACAAAATGGACGTCATTTCGCGCCCACCGCTGTTTGAAACTGATGCGTTCAATTGGGTTCGGAAAGCCCGCTTGTCCACCTCTTTCGTCTTTCACTAAAGGTATATCCACATTGCGTACTAAGTTGACAAATAAATATATTTAGTCACGACTTTCGCTTTCTCATTAAAATTCAAGTCCTGTCCGATTTAAGTACAAATGCGTAGTTTTATGAAAACCCAAGAAAAGAGTAGAAAATATAGAAAGTTTTTTTACTGGCAGGTTGGCTTTGGAAACAATAGTTGTGCCTACTTCCGTGAACTCTTTTTTTATAATTAAAGCGACAAATTGAGGTTCATTGTTTTATCTGTGGTTAGCAGTTGAATGATTTATTGAAATTGGTACATGCAATAAGAAAATGGTAGAACGTTGTAGCGTAAGCATAAGAACTAGGAATTTCTAGAACGCGAAATAATATGTTTATCTACACGTGTGGAACAATACAAAATAATTAAGTAAGCATTTATATTACAAAATGTGTAGTTCATCCGTTTAAAGCTCTTTGGAATTTAACGAAAATTAGAACGATTGTTTCATTTCTCAAAAACTTGAATTACTTAATGTAATAACAAAAATATTTCTAACATATCTTTTTTACATTAAACTACACGTTGTGTTTAATAGACGTTGTATTTTTTTGAGTGGGCGCACCCTCAGGCCGTCACCCTACAGGGGCATGCATTGGGATGGTGTGTCAGAATGAGGGTGGAGGGGGGGTGCCTGAGATGAGAGGAATCCAGAAACAACTCTTATAAGACATCCCTTTTTACTCGACTAAGGCGAAGCTAAAAGAAAGGGTTCTATGTGTGAAAATATTTGTATCTTCCACCTTAGTACCTAAACTACTGAACCAATTTTAATGAATTAGGAGTCAATAGATTCGTTATAGTGCTCTGATCGACATAGGCTATACAATATTTTCAAAAGTTTTTACGTAGTGAAGTATTCGGGGATAGTTTTATAATTTCCTTGTTTAACGAACATGTAAATAATAGCAAATACAGTCCAAAAGATGGTGAGCCTGTTCTATGTTTACCAGACTGCTGATATACACACTTATCTACGAGTATACTCTATTTCTATTCTAAAATATAAAGCTGAAGAGTTTGTTTGATTGTTTGTTTGAACGCGCTAATCTCAGTAACCGCTAGGCCGATTTGAAAAATTTTTTTAGTGTTTGGATAGTCCATTTATCGAAGAAGACTATAAGCTATACATCATCACGCTAATACTAATAGGAGCGGAGCACCAATGAAGAATGTTTCAAAAACGGGGAAAAATTTCATGCTACGGGCAATAGAAGACGCAAATGAGGTTGCATGGGTCAGCTAGTGTAGGTATTTATAAATATGTATACTCAGTGCACCGCGACTGTTTAAATCACTTCAAGTAATTAAATTAATAGCGAACCGGTAATTTAATTTGTTATAACTTTACTTCGCAAAACAAAATACCATCGTAAAAACAAATTAATAAGGTAATAACACTATGATTTACAATAAAGCTCATCGTGGGAGAGCCGCGCTTCGGCATGAATGGGCCGGCTCGACCGGAGTGATACCACGGCCTCACAGAAAACCGGTGTGAAATAGCGTTTGCGCTGTGTTTCATCGAGTGAGTGAGGATACCGGAGGCCCATACCCCAACCCCTTCCTCATTCCCCCTCCCCATCCCCCAAAGGTTGGCAACACACTTGTGACGCCTCTGGTGTTGCAGGTGTCCATGGGCGGCGGTAATCGCTTACATATACGCTCGCGATACGCCTGCTCGTTTGCCACCTATAACATAAAAAAAAAAAAAATGACTCATTTATGACCACAAAACATACACACACATTAATAAATATAACACACATATACTTTAACGGAAGAACTTCAAAATGAGAGCACTTCTACCGTTAAAATTACCCGAATGATGTATTGTTTTGATTATAACCACAATTTGTATTCATAAAATTAATAAGTTAGTTTGTGTACGCTTCAAAAACTCAAAGTTTTTAACAGATAGAACTTAAACTTTGATACGGTTCACATTTATAGCTCGTAGATTAACAAAGTTAAACTTAGTTTGGTTCCTCGTTTCTCATAAATGCAACCACAAACTATACAGAGCTATACAAAGCGAAGTAGGGTACAGCTACTATATTTAATATACGGATAACTCTAACGGTTCAAAGCTAACGGTGATGGCACACGGCTATTATGGAGGAAACTCACTGGAATAAGATTAATTAGTTAAGTTTTTATGAAGTGACTTTAGCCTTAGGATTCTGTTTGAAAATTTTATGTACCTACTTATTTCACAGTTTGGCGGCCTCAAAAGCTTTGTGCCGAATTAAATGAGATTTTGTGCTTAATTTTGCATTTCTGATATGAGAATAGCCAAAAAATTTATGAAATGAAAAGTTATTTTTAAAAATAGCTGTTTATAGTAAAAACTAACAAAGTATCATTTTCTTTAAAAACATAAGCACGTTTTAGGAGCACACCACAACAGTCAGGGGCTATAATTTGTAGGTGGCCGAGGTACGTCGGGGTTCCAGGGTTTTCCTTACTAGGGTGCACCTGATTCCCCGGCTCCTAGTACCCAAGACGGTGTGCGGTTTTAGTCGGTTCGAGTCCGACATGCCACCAGTAGGAGGTATCTGAGGGTATTTCCGCATGGAGGAGAATAAAAAAAGCCACGTTTTAGGATATTAACATTACGTTTCAAAGTAAAATAAGATAAAAATGGTTTTAAAAAACCTATTATTAACTTAAAGCTTGAAACGCTTTAAATTTATAATTTGTATTTTTCTGTCACAAAAACAGCCAAAAACTATAAAAGCCTATTTCTAAACACATTTATTGAGACAAACTTCTTAGCACTCCATGGATTCACCGTGCGGGTGCCGGGTCCATCGTGTGGCAGAGGGAGAAACTCAAAGCAGTTCCCAGGACTTACGACCTGGATGTAGGTTTAAGGAGGCCCCCTTTAAGATGCGCATCAACGCTCACCTTCACTGCTCGAGTTTCCCGCCCTACCTAGCCAAATTTGGTAGGAACCTGTTAGTGCAGCCTTGGATACTCGTTCTAAAATAGAACTTACTGCAGATCTCGACAGGCCAAGGTCTTTCAGAAGGTTATAGAGAGATTTAGCTGGTATACCTCTCGCTCCTACTTCTACCGCGTATAAATTAACCACATAGCCATTTTTGTTAAGTTCAGTTGTTAGATCGTAATATTTATTTAATTTTATTCTATGGTCTTTAGGTCCCACGGAACAGTAAGCTCTACTAATATTATGTGTTTAATTTGTCTAGAGAAAAGGAATATGTCCGGTCTGGATGACGAAACACCAACATCCTCTGGGATTTTATAGTGCTTATCATACGTATCCATCAAAATAGTCCAGTCAGGTGCAGTACCTAGGATTGAGAAAGGCTTGCTTTTAGATTTGGTAGTTGAGCCATCCTTTATAAAGTTAATTTCTCGTTTATTTGTAGTCAATCCTTTTTGGGCTCTAGCTACTGATAGACTTACTGCTTCACGTATGATTTCTAGTACACTATCATGTCGGCGTGAGTAATAACCCCTATCAAGCAGCACCCTGCAACCTACCAGTAAGTGCCTAGCAGTACCTACTGCCTCACCACACGTATAGCAAGATTTTTCAGATGCTTTCCCCCATCTCACTAGGTTACTTTGGTCTGGGAGGGTCATTTGGAAGGCATTCAGATAGAATTTTAACAGGGCAGGAGACCAATCATATAGCAAGGTGCGCCATTTCAGGGCTAACGGGATGCAGAACTCACCTATAGTTAACCACTCACTTTGCATTTCTAGATTCATTGCATGCACTTTATAGATATCGTTTTCATCTTGTTGTATAAAGGATTTTATTATTTCTCGGTCTCCCTTCTTCTTTGCGAAACCCAGCACGACTCTATTAAACTGTGCACCAGCCATAAATTGTTTATGGAACTGAAGTCTTGACTCAAGCTCTGTAACATATTTATCTTTTGGGAGTGATGAGACTATTTCATCCTGGGATTGTCCCAAGACATGCATTTTGGTAACTCTGAGGTGTTTATAGAGTTCCGATGGCTTCTTTAACTTCATCCCAAAATTGTTTTGATCCCTAAATAGAGTTGAGGGGTCAGCTGAGTGTGCAATTCCGAGCCATAACTTCAATATCTTTTTGACATTTGCATCTAGTTTTGCCAGGAGGCTTTTACCGATGTCATATACAAGGAAAGGCCAAGTCAGACGCGACGTAAGATAATTGTCGTATATCCAAACTTTTTTAATATTGTTTAATGGTTGTTGGTCTACCTTATTTAAGTCATTAAGAAAATTTTCGACAGTTATCTCTAAGGATGGTGTACGTCCTTTGTAATCAATCTTTCTACCAAGAAATTTGAAAGGCACTGCTTCAGCAATCGTGGTTACACATTGTCCTCCTATTGAGAGTCCCGGATCATATGAGGTATATTTGGTATTCCGTCTACCCAGACATAAACAGTGGCATTTACTTGGCTTTGCCCTCAGTCCGTCAGTCCATGTACAAAACTCATCCACTTCAATTTATAAGACTTTTTACAAAGTATTTTTTCATTAAAAGTTGTGTCTAATTTAAATATGACGTATGAAACCTTTTTTTAAAATGAGTTTTATGGAGAACATTTAAACTTAAATGTGTTTTAAAATTAATCGACAAATTACTATCACGTGTGAAATACCCTTTACACCAATTGTAATGGTACATGACTTTGTAATAAAAAATATATCATTTTAATCATTTATTTAATTTTGATACCATTATTATTTACGCTTTGTAATTATTTAGTTCGAAAGATGTTGTGTACTGGAAAGAAAATTTAAAATATAGAACACATCGTGTTAATGATGTTCTTTTTCGAATGAGCATAGACAATCTATACAAATAAATAAAATTGGAGTGTCTGTTTGTAATATTAAAATAACCGTTTTCTACTACATGCATTCATATGCATTGTATATACGGTACACATACCAAAATATATATTTTAAAAATTTTTGTCTGTCTGTTTGTTCCGGCTAATCTATGGAACGGCTGGACCGATTTGGACGGGACTTTCACTGGTAGGTAGCTGATGGTACAAGGAGTAACTTAGGCTTTTTAGAATAGCTTCGCCCCGCGGCGTTACCCACGATACAACAATAACCGCGGGTAACACCGCGGAGTTCAGCTAGTTAAAAATAAAATGTAATCAAAGAGTATAGAAACAGTTACGTCACAGGTGATTCTTTGAAAGCGGTGGCAAAGGCCACGGAAACTGCAGCCGCCGAAGACCGCGGCTGTTGTGGTGACCTTGTCACCGGGGGCGGCTACCGGCGGGCTGTCTTACGCGGCCGTTTTTAAGAAGGCCCGGGACAGTTTCGCCCGTGATTTTGGGACGGCAGGAGTCCGACTGCGCCTCGCCCAAACGGAAGCTCGAGTCCTCGAGTTCCCTAAGGCCGATGGCGCAAAGACGGCGGACTCTTTCGCCGAGATATACAACAGACCATGATATTATCACCAAACATCTTAAATCAATAAACTTGTTTTATTACTGCTAGTGAAAGTAAAACGCGGATACGGAACTTGTCAAAAGCGTAGCCACGGCCTTACATCCTATACAACCAATGCACTACGTGAAATATTGTGTAAAACGACTGAAAAACATCGTAAAATCCGGAAATACCGCTATATCGGAAGTAGTCACTTAAAGAATTAATAGGTACTAGCTTTTTCATGTACCGGAAAACGGAGTGTAAGTAGACCACGCACGAGGTGGTCCGACGACCTGGTGAAGATCGCGGAAAGCCGTTCAAGGAGCGAAAGTAACTCCCCAAAGAAAATATATAAACAAATTATAATATTTCGGACATCTGACACACAACGCCAACTAGCCCAAAACTAAGCAGATATGTATACTATGAACGCTAGATTAACTGATAAAATACTTATATACTATTTTTGTAAATACATATTACACGTAAGAACACTCAAACTTCCGAGATAGAGCCACGCTTCAGCATGCATAGGCCGGTTCGACCAGAGTGATACCACGGTCTCATAGAAAACCGGTGTGAAACAGCGCTTGCGCTGTATTTCCCCGCCCCATCCCCCAAAGGCCGGCAACGCACTTGTGACGCCTCTGGTGTTGAAGGTGTCCATGGGCGGTGGTAAACGCTTACTATCAGGCGATACGTCTGCTCGTTTGCCCCTATTACATGAAAAAAAAATAAGCGGTAATCAAACCAGAGACCTCAAGTACCGCAGTCGAATTCCTACTATACCAGCGAGGCAGTGAATGTGGTCCGACGACCTCGAAGCGGGAAGTCGTTGGATGCGGGTAGGACTAGTTGAGAGCCTTGAAGGTTTATGTCGAGCAGTAGACGTTTTGACGTATGATCTTTCTGGATCGTTCTTATTAATAGAATAGAGTTTATTGTACGTTAAATATTATGGTTCTACATTCGTTCATTCATTCATTCATCGTGCATCAATTGAATGACCATGTACTAATTGCGGCCTTATCGCTAAAAATCAATTTCTTCCAGGCAACCTTCGGATGAAAAAAATTTTGAAGAAAAAAAATGCAAATTCATGGGCAGTTTTGGTGCGAAAAGAAGATAAAAAAAGGATTTAAGTGAATTCAATAAAAGTAAACGACAAAATAAATACATACACACAAATAAAAATCCACATTTTCATGAGAAAAAAAAACAAATAAACACTTTACACACAGAATGTGTGAAAAACTGTGGAATGAGCTGTCGCCTGCGGTGTTCCCGGACCAATACGACCTTCAAACCTTCAAGAAAAGAGCGTACTCCTTCCTAAAAGGCCGGCAAAGCACATGTAAAACCGGTGTGAAATAGCGTTTGCGCTGTGTTTCACCGAGTAAGTGAGGATACCGGAGGACCATACCCCAACCCCTCCCCCCATCCCCCAAAGGTCGGCAACGCACTTGTGACGCCTTTGGTGTTGCGGGTGTCCATGGGCAGCGGTAATCGCTTACCATCAGGTGATACGTCTGCTCGTTTGCCCACTATTCAATAAAAAAAAAATGTAAAGCCTCTGGTGTTGCGGGTGTCCATCGGTAATCACTTACCATCAGGCAGTACGTCAATTCGTTTGCCGCATATTCCATTTTTTTTAGAACCTCTTTTTTCGAAATCGGTTAAAAATGAGATGAAGTAAATTAGCAGTATTGGGTATTATTAATAAAACAACAACTACATATAACAAATATTTATTTTCAAATATAAATTACAACGAAAATTTGATAATGGTTTATAACTAAACTAGAAAACTATATCGACTCATTCAATGCCTTTTCTATTTAAAGTTCAATAATTTAAAAAGTGTTCACAAATTAAAAAATACGAAAGAAAAATGTTTCAATAAACTACCGCTAGGGGCGCTGATGAAATAAATGTATTCTTCTGAATTCCTGAAATCCTCATTGAAGACAATAATGCTTACGGTAGAACGGGATTAAACCTATATAAAAAGCATCAAGATTATTCTAGAATGGGCTTGCATAAACAAAAATAAAATGGTTAGGATTTTGGTTAGCTAAAAAAATTCTTAGTTATTGTCTATGGTTGTTGTATTGTATGATGATAGTGCAACATTTGTACCCACATGACAAGTGATAGGAGAAAATTATTTAACGTATAAGATAGTAGAAATAGTAGAATTATGAAAGGGTTTAACATTATAAGATATATTAATTACAAAATGTTTAAAACTAAATAGTTTTATATATAAATATTAAGTTAGTGGTTAGATTTTTATAAGAAAGTAACCCTGCTTGTCTGTTACGATTTCACGGCTAAACCGCTCTAGCGGTTTTTATGAAATTTTAAATATAGATACTTTTATTCATGATGAAGGGCATAGTCAAGTAAAAGCTATTTATGTTAAATATAAGCTCTTTTGATCTCAATTTAAACATAAATTAATCGAAAACAAATTTCTACGTAATTTTATATAAACGTACTATACGTATATTTTTTATTTTTTTTATGCACTAAATATTTATTGGCAAAGAATGAGTAGACATTTTTAATTTTATTAACATTGAACCGAATGAATAAAATACATATGAAATAAATAATTATTTATAAATATATAATACTTTAATTTTACTGTTTTTTTTTTGTCGTTCTCAAAATTATCTATTTTTAATTTTGCAGTTCAAATATATACATAATAATTATTAATATTATTATTATATACACTGTTTTTAATCTTTAAATGTGAAATTTTATAGTTAATTGCATATGTGATAACGCAGTTTTAACGTCTAATGTGAAACTATCAATTGCAAACTCAAATTTTGTTATAATAAATCTGTGGTCAGTAATTGACGTTTAAAATCTAAAAGTAATTATAGATTAAGTAGGTATTTATAATAAAATATGGCTATAACACTGGTGTATTTAAAAATGTAATGAGTGTAAATTGCAATATTTCAACAACACTTAGAAATGGGTATTAATAAATAAATCTGTAGGGCTTAGGTGAATTTGCACAGATGTAACAAGCTGTAACACGACGGTACAATTTTACAATTCTTGGTGACATATCAAAACATGTTTAATAGTATCTCGTCGTGTCTTATTATATTTGTTTGATGTTCAAACGCTTGGCCATTTATACTTATTTATAAGAATCATCGTCTCTATATTGAGGAGAAAAGTTTTAGGTCCATAGAACATTATTACACATGAAATCACACAATTCAAAGTAGATACAACGATAAGTGAGAGAAACACTCACATTAAGTGCAAATAATCTTATTTCAATTGTATGATTTGTAAGTAACAAATAGTCAATACAAATAGTTGTTAATAAGTGAGTTAATTGGTAAAGCTTCAGTCACTACATCTGTTGAGTTGAGTTCCCGTTCCAAGTGTTGTTGTCGTCGTCTGCGGGTCTATCGCTGGGCAAGCGGTGGATGTTGCCGCGACGGCGAACGTTGCCGGTACCTGGTTGGGGGGGTGGTGGGGCTGATGGGCTGGGGTCGCGGGAGGTCGCCCTCGGTGGGGGTGGGAACAGTCTTGTTCGTAACCATTGGTATAGTTGCTGAGAGGGTTCTAATATCATTGTTGTGAACAGCTGTGTGAAATATGCTGAAAAAGAAAAAAATATGTATTATATATAACTTACAAGGTGGAAACCTAATACGAAAAGCACCTATAGCAGAGCTACATGCGAGGTGTGCAGGTGTGTGTGTGTGTGTGTATACTGACTGATGAGCGCGGTGAAGCTGGTGGTGGTGGCGACGGTGGGCGCTTGCCGGCGCGGCAGCACGAGCAGGGCGGCGGAAGGCGCCAGCTGCAGGCCCTCGAGGCTCGCTGAGGTCTCCGTTAGCTCTCGGCGAGGGAACGCCGTCCACAGGGAGAATGTTGATGTGGATAACTGAGGATACATCATATTATATATTAACACATGTGAACATTGTGGGACTCGGTAGACGTTATGTCAGAAAGAAACTTGGCTCGGTAACGGAGATAAAAGATCACACATAAACCATATATATCATTATTACAAAATACCAACACATACGCACTCGCACGCACGCACACACACACACACACACACGCACGCACACGCACACATACACAAACACGCACGCGTACGCACGCCTGCACGCACACACGTGCACGCACGCACTAACGCACACACACACACACACACACACACACGCACAAATTACATAAAACTGATTTATTGTCACCAATTAAATAATTGTTAAACGTAAACTCCAAATATTTGTTTCGTAGTTTGGGTGTTTTCTATGTACAATATGACCCTTTCAAACCTGTCCATCGTGGCTGTTGTATTTACAATTAAGTTCTGTTCTTAGGCCCTATATACTTCAGACATCTAACACACAACGCCATCTAGTCCCAAACTAAAGAGAGCTTGTGTTATGAGTACTAGACAACTGATATAAATACGTATATGTAAACTTTTAATATTATTATGTAAATATATACATATTATATTTAGAAAACATCCAAACTCTGAAACAATTACTTGCAGTTCATACAAACAATTAGTCCGACCCGGAAATCGAACCTGAGACCCCGAGAAAAGCAGTTGCATACGCTACAACTGCGCCACTGAGGCAGTTACGATTATACTTGACTAGCTGACCCACGCAACCTCGTTTGCGTGTCTGTTTTTGAAACGTTGGTGCTCCACCCTTATTAGTCTTAGCGTGATGACATATAGCCTATAGCCTTCCTTGATAAATCTGCTATCTAAAACTGAAAGATTTTTTCTAATCGGACCAGTGGTTCCTGAGATTAGCGCGTTCAAGCAAACAAACACACAAACTCTTCAGCTGTCAAGTTTTCCTTCTCTTTGCAGTTGTTCTCTTACCTGCAGGTTATCAGCGACGTATCTCTGCACATCACTGAGGACAGCCTGCGCTGGGAAGTGTGCGGTGTGCGAGGAGCCGTCCGGCAACTTGAACTGGATGCGGGCGCGACCACCACTGTCCCCTGATGCTGGACAGGAGACGAGGGTTACAGGAGAACACGGAACATTTACGCTTCAATCAGAGACGCCCAACATCAGTGTAATCGAATTGTCTTGAAGTTGGATTGTTTATTAGTACATAGACAGTATCGAGATTGATTAATGAGAGTTTTTTGTTTATTGAATAGTGGGCAAACGAGCAGACGTATCACCTGATGGTAAGCGATTACCGCCGCCCAAGGACACCCGCAACACCAAAGGCGTCACAAGTGCGTTGCCGACCTTTGGGGGATGGGAAAGGGGATGGGGGGAGGCGTTGGGGTATGGGCCTCCGGTATCCTCATTCACTCGGTGAAACACAGCGTAAGCGCTATTTCACACCGGTTTTCTGTGAGGCCGTGGTATCACTCCGGTCGAGCCGACCCATTAATGGCGAAACATAGCTCTACGGCCAATTAAAAATCCAACATAAATACCGCAAACGTATAACCGTTTACAGTTAGATCCATTTCATCATTTTATTTTTTTTATTTCTTTTGTTTGTCCTGAGCGGGAAACGATCTCATGACCTCCAGCTCATCAGCCAAGGTCACCACTATACCAACCTCCCGTAAATCTATTTAAATATAATATTCAAATACTCACTAGCGGGCTGTTGCGCGGAGTTCTGCGCGAGGGGTGCGGGGGTTGTAGGGGGGGTCGGTGCGGGGGGAGGGAGGGGCGCGTCCCGGGCCTTCCTCTCGGCGCGGTCCTGCGCGATCTGCTCCAGGATCCGTTGACGCGCCAAGTTGTTCTCCATCTTCTCGCGTTTGCGTTCCTCCTGGGTGGAGAAAGATAAGTAATTAATTGACAAACAACGCCATCTAGCTTCAAACTAAGCGGAGATTAATCAAATTTGTGGGAGAGCCGAGCTTCGGCATGAATGGGTCGGCTCGACCGGAGTGATACCACGGCCTCACAGAAAACCGGTGAGAAATAGCGTTTGCGCTGTGTTTCATCGAGTGAGTGAGATTACCGGAGGCTCATTTTTTTTTTTTTTTTTAACGTGTGGAAACCCCCTCGGGCCGTCACCCCGCCGGGGTTGTTTGCGGCGGGGCGGTGTGTCGGAATCGAACCGACTAAAACCACACGGTGTGCCAACTCTGCGCCTGAGAAGGGAGGGGTCCGGGAATTGCAGATATTACACTACCGGACCCAGGATACCGGAGGCCCATACCCCAAACCCTCCCCATCCCTTTCCCATCCCCCAAAGGTCGGCAACGCACTTGTGACGCCTTTGGTGTTGCGGGTGTTCATGGGCGGCGGTAATCGCTTACCATCAGGTGATACGTCTGCTCGTTTGCCCACTATTCCATAAAAAAATATCGTTTTAATCATCGTTACAATAATGACAAATTGCGCGGTTCTAAAATGTTATTCCTATGTAGACGAACCGGCAGGAAACTTCATAGGTCAGTCCTTTACGACGTGTACATTGACTGATAAAATACTTATATACTATTTTTATAAATATATATACATATTTTATACTAGCTGAGTCATGCGGTGTTACATGCGGTATAACAACAACCGCGGGCAAAACCGCGGGGCAAAGCTAGTCTTAAACCTCGATGAAATGTGTTATCTATACAAATAAATAAAATTCGAGTGTCTGTTTGTAATATTAAAATAACCGCTTTCTACTACATGCATATGATATGCTACATGTATATACGGTACACATACCAAAATACAAGGTGTCTCAAAAGAAATTTCATATTTAGTGGATTGATTAAAAAAAAAGGAAGCGGTATATAGAAAAAATGTTTATTTATTGTTAAAATACACTTTTTGGGAATTCATTTCTTAAAAATAATATCGTCTAAATGTAAACCCTCACGTTGTTGGCACTCATTTAATCGAACAGTAAAATTACTTATGACTGCTCGACAGGTGGAGTGAGGGATGGCTGCCATTTCGTGACGGATATTTTCTTTCAAATGCGCCAGTTAAGGTGGTTTATTGGTGTAAACTTTAGATTTAAGATAACCCCATAGGAAAAAGTCCATAGGGGTTAAATCTGGGCTACGTGGAGGCCAATTTATGTCACCTCTCCGGGAGATCAATTTTCCTGAGAAAATTTCACGAACACGTGGCAGAGATATATTGGACGTGTGTGAAGTTGCTCCGTCCTGTTGAAACCATGTTCTTTGGTTATAGCCAGGAAAGTTTTGCAGTTCAGGTACCAAGAAGTTGTCTAACATCTCCACATAACGCTCTGAATTCACTGTAACTGTACGCCCCATTTCGTCTTCAAAAAAGTAAGGGCCGATAATTCCTCGCGCCGACATGGCAGCCCATACGGTCACTTTAGGCGAGTGTAGGGGTTTCTGATGTTTGCGTTTCGGATTGGCTGAACTCCAGTAGCGGCAGTTTTGCTTATTTACGTGGCCATTAAGATGAAAATGAGCTTCATCCGAAAACAAAATGTTGGTAAACGTTGAAAATCGCTCAATCATCTGATTTACGAAATTAAGCCTCTGACCGGCATCTTGGGGCTTTAATTCTTGCACCAATTGAATTTTGTAGGGGTGCAGCTTTAGATCTTTGTGCATAATGCGATGTAATGATGATCTATGCACATTTAAAGCACTCGCGCGCTTCCGAATTGAAAGGCTCGGGTCGTCACGTACAGATTGATTAACACTCTCCAGGTTTTCTACCGTTCTTGATGACCTAGGTCGCCCGGATTTTGATTTATCCAGCGTTGATCCAGTCTCTTCAAACTTTTTAACCCAATGTCGAATGAGAGGAAGGCTTGGCGCATCATTTAAGTGGCGAAAACCTCGAATACTGCAGAATTTTCTACGCGCGACAGTTGTCGAATCACCGTTCTTGTAAAACTCTCGCACGCACAACGCGCGGTCTGCTCCCGAGAAACGCTCCATAGCGACTGAATCCCCAAGAGCCAAGCTACCAATTGACATAACCCCCGCACCCCTCAAGTACGCAGCGTTCACGCAGTAAGCTAAACAAATATAAAATTTCTTTTGAGACACCCTTTATATATTTTAAAATTTTTGTCTGTCTGTTTGTTCCGACTAACCTCAGGAACCATTGGTCCGATTTGAAAAATTCTTTCGGTGTTGGATAGTCCATTTATCGAGGAAGGCTATAGGCTATATATCATCACGCTACTACTAAAAGGAGCGGAGCACCAATGAAGAATGTTACAAAAACGGGGGAAAATTTTCACGCCACGGGCAATATAAGATGCAAACGAGGTTGCGTGGGTCAGCTAGTATATATATATATATTTATATATATATCTATCTGATTACTGTAATGATTAAATCTCTTACTAAGCCGTGAAACGGGGAGAGTTGAGACTTAAAACTGTCCTTCGAAAAGGTGGATGTAGGAGCATAATTAAAATAAAAAATATAAATAATCCGGACATCTAACACACAACGCCATCTAGTCCCAAGCTAAGCAGAGCTTGTGTTATGGGTACTAGACAACTGATATAAATACTTAAATACTTTTTTTTTGTAAATACGTACATATTATACAAACTCCGAAACAATTATTTGCAGATCATACAAACATTTGGTCCGACCCAGGAATCGAACCCGAAACCTCAAGCTTAGCAGTCGCATACGCTACCACTACACCATCGAGGCTGTTAAATTGTTTTTTTGGGATATTTATGAGGGATACTAAATTTGAATTTTGAAAGAATATTTGGGCAATCAATATTGCTGTTAATTATTTTAAATACCAGATGAGTTTCTGCGTTTTTCTAGAGAGTCAATTTTGAAATACTTGTGGAGGAACGGGTGTCATGTCCCTCCAACACAAAGGGAGGATCCTCCGACCAGGCGAGGTGATCGTGCTTGGCGGGCCACTACCCAACCGTTGTCGTTGGGATGTTGTACATATGATAATCGGCGCGAGAACTTTTATTGCGCGATTCAGGATTGGTAGTTACTCCAGGTAGTGCTTTACTTCGTAGTTCAGTGTATCTTCGGTAGATAGCGCTGTATGTGGAGGTAGCCACATACTTAAGGCGTTTCAAGTTTTCCTGCGTAGTTAGCTCCCTGAGTTGAGTGAGTGTGTACACCCACAGGATAAATAAGGGGTGGAGTCACGTCGTATTGTTAACCCGTCACCAAACTTTTCTTTTTCTATTCTTTTCTTTTTAAAAAGACAACTCCCGCATTAGGAATATACATCCAGTGTCGCGGGGGACTTTACAAACATACATGTAACGGACACAAAGAACACCCAGACTCAGGACAACATTTTGTGGATCACAAAAAGTGATGTCCCACGTGGGATTTGAACCCACGGCACTTGGCGCAGTGGCAAGCGGCGTAGTGACCGCTTCAACTACTAGGCCAACCGTGCAGTTTTGGTTCGTTCGTTTCTGATTCCTTCGGTACGTAACTGATAACTATTATGTATTTACCTGAATATGCTTCAACTCTTGGTCCGCCTGCCACCTCTTCAATTCAGCCACTCCTTTCCCTTGGTTACGGCGTTCTAACTCCTTCTGTTTTTCAGCCTGTAAGAGAAATAATTTACCATCACTATATTATTATCGTGGGAGAGCCAGGCTTCGGCATGCATGAGCCGGCTCGACAGGAGTGATACCACGGTCTTATAGAAAACCGGTGTGAAACAGCGCCTACGCTGTGTTTCATCGATTGAGTGAGGATACTGGAGACCCATACCCCCCCCCCCCCAAAAACCTACCCCATCACCCTCCTCATTCCCCCAGACGTATTGCCTGTTGATAAGCGATTACCGCTGCCCATGAACACCCGCAACACCAGAGGCATTACAAGTGCGTTGCCGGCATTTGGGGGGTGGGGAGAGGGATGGCGGGAGGGGATAGGGTAAATCTTATTGGATAAGTTTCAGCATAGGCTACTTTTTATAGCGATAGTTAGACTTGTGGCGACTTCCACATATAGCGCAACAGTTGTTGATACTACAGCGCCATCTATCACAGATACACTGAAATATGGAGCAACGTACAACACGACGAAACTATCAATCCTGAATCGCGCAATAAAAAGTTCTCGCGCCGATTATCATATATACAACATCCCAACATCAACAGTTGGGCAGTAGCCCGCCAGGCACGATCACCTCGCCTGGTCGGAGGATCCTCCCTTTGTGTTGGAGAGACATGACACTCGTTCCCTCACAGACTAATAAATTTTTATCAAAGTTTTATATAATCAGGGTAGTTTTATATAATAGGGTAGTTTTATATAATCAGGGTAGTTTTATAAACATATTTTTATGTATATTAGATATTTACCTCTTTCTCTTTATCTGTCTTCTCCCTTTTCCTGGCTTCTATAAGTTCTTTGGCGCGTTCCATCTTCTCTTCTATGCTGGCAGCACTTTCTGATTCCTTCGGTACGTTCTGTGAACAATATACAGAATTATTAATTTTTTTCTGGTAATTAAATTTAATTTCACACCGATATGGATGTTTTCTGTGCATACTCGTATTATTAAAGAAAAAAGGAATTTGCTATCAGTTAGCACTTCCTCCATTGAGCAACTACTAGCTTCCTCGAAAAGCAGACCCAAACTGATTGTTACAGAATGTTATATAACGAGTTTAATCAGTTTATTTTTATTGAATAAGTGGCAAACGAGCAGACGCATCACCTGATGGTAAGCGATCACCGCCGCCCATGGACACCACCAAAAGCGTCACAAGTGCGTTGCCGACCTTTGGGGGATGGGGAGAGGGAATACGGGGAGGGGTTGGGGTATGGGCCTCCGGTATCCTCACTCAATCGGTGAAACACAGCGCAAGCGCTATTTCACACCGGTTTTCTGTGCCCATTCATGCCGAAGCGTAGCTCTTCCACGGAGAGTTTGCAACATATAACATTCTTGACATGTTGCAGCGTATGTTATAAAATGTTAATACTATACAATGTTTTATAAATAATAAATAAATAAATATTCCGGACATCTAACACACAACGCCATCTAGTCCCAAACTAAGCAGAGCTTGTGTTATGGGTACTAGACAACTGATATAAATACTTACATACTTTTTTTGTAAATACATACATAATATTAATATTTTAATAAAATCTTTAATTTAATTTGACTGCCTCGGTGGCGTAGTGGTAGCGTATGCGACTGTTATGCTTGAGGTCTCGGGTTCGATTCCTGGGTCGGACCAAATGTTTGTATGATCTGCAAAAATTTGTTTCGGAGTTTGGGTGTTTTCTATGTATAATATGTATATATTTACAAAAAAAAGACGTGTGGCACTCGGGGACTGCCGCGGTAAAGCTATTGCATAGCATTTTTTATCAACTTATGCAATTATAATTATATATTTATTTTTGCAGTATTTTTTTTCTCTTTGCTTTTTTTCTTTGATATTAATTCAAGTTACACTTTGAGCGTGGTGACTGATAAACAAAAATAAAAACAAAAATAATAATAATAAGTTCTATAATAATATAAAAATAATAATAATAATAAGTTCTAAACTAAAAAGTATCACCGCTGTGCCGGTCGGAGTGGGGGGGTGTTAGGTTTTTTCGTTACGGAATTTTCATGATTCGGTCTCCACGCTCAAGGCCCGCGATTGAAGCTATGCAATAGCTTAAAAAAGTATCTAAGTATTTATATCGGTTGTCTAGTACTCATAACACACGCTCTGCTTAGCTTGGGACTGGATGGCGTTGTGTGTGAGATGTCCGAAATAGCCGAATAGATCGCTGATGGCATATTACCATGAGCGTCTCTATGATTCGAAGGTCACGTTAAGCAGTCGGTCCTGGTTGTTATCATAGGAAGCTTAGTAAGATTACGTAGCCACAACGTTTTGTTGCCAGTCCCCAACCCGCACTCGGCCAGCGTGGGGACGTATGGCCTTAACCCTCTCCTGAGAGGAGACCCGAGCCCAGCAGTGGGACGTTATGGGTTGTTGATAATGTTCATCCTCACCTGTGATGCGTCAGTGGTAGCAGGAACAGGTGGGGTCATCGACTGCGAGGGTCCAGCCTCGTCAGTCTTGGGTTTGCGAATGCACACACCATCGTTGCAGATCACTTCGTATTCTGGTGAGTTGTCAGTCTTGGCCAGCTTAGCGGGAGGACCTGAAGAATCTGGAAACACATATCATTTGTTACTAGAGGTAGAAAATCTTTTAAGATCTTAATTGTATATTTTTAGCCGACTTCAAAAAAGGAAGAGGTTCTCAATTCGACTGTATTTCTTTTTATGTTTGTTACCTCAGAACTTTCCACTGGGTGAACCGATTTTGATGATTATTTTATTAATTTGAAAGCTGGTGCTTCCCGTTTGGTCTCCATTTTGTGATTGTTTGTTTTTAATTTGAAGACTCTGATTGTTAAGCATAATAACTAGTAATATTAGTAAAATTATCACCTGCTTCTGTTTCTGAAGATTTAATCTCAACATTCTTCTCTGAGGGGCCTTCTGCAACGTCACTCTTCTCCTCAGCTGGGCGAGAAGATGTCATTCTGGCTTCCGTTTGTAAGAAGTTGACCGTCTGCTGTCTGACATGTTCAGAAGACGTAGAAGACTGGATTGGTCTTTCTTCGTCTGTAAAGTTGAAATGAAAGTGACCACTTAACCTCATGTCAACGTACTGGAGCGTTGGTCTAGTGGGTCCTTACTGCTTTGCACGGGTCACGGGTTCAATTACCTCTCTAGACAAATATTCTGTGTGTGATATATTTTCCAATACATATGAAATAACTCGCTCCAACTGATTGATTCACGAATGCAGCGAAAGCCACGCTTCGGCATGTTTGGGCTGGCTCAACCGGAGTGATACCACGGCCTCACAGAAAACCGGTGTGAAACATCGCATGCGTTTTGTTTCAACGAGTGAGTGAGGATACGGGAGTCCCATACCCCAACCCTCTCCCCACCCCTCAAGGCTAGCATCGCGCGATGGTAATCGCTTATCATCAGGCGATACCTCTGCTCGTTTGCCCACTGTACTATGAAAAAAAACTACTGGAGTTAGAAAATTGATATATTTAAACTAAGAAAGGATATTTAGAACGGTTGTATGGGAGTTTCATCATTTTTTAAATGAGATAACGCAAGCGAAACCATAGGGTATGGCTTGTACATAGAAGACATATTCCTCCACACAAATATTTGTATATTTTTTAACAGACAACTCCCGCATTGGTTATAGTTGCGGGGGACTTTACAAAAACATACATGTAACAGACACAAAGAACACCCAGACTTCGGACAACAATTTGTAGATCACTGAAAGTTTTGTCTCATGTAGGATTAGAACTCTCAACACTTGGCGAAGTAGAAAGCGGCGTGGTCACCGCTTAAACCACTAGGATAGACACGCATTCAAAAAAAGTTTCATCCTTAAGAGGGTGAAATAAGGGTTGCAGCTATCTATTATGACAGTAATATGCACAAAGCGAGTATCGAACCTGGAACTTCCATCATCGGTGGTATACTTACAATGTTCTTCCAATATCCTGTCTATCCTAGTCGCTAGATTACTTGGCTGTACTCCTGCGCACACAACCTCCAAAGGAGTGCCATTCCTCCCTATAAAGAAGAGTGATGGAACCGGAACGAATTGATCTGATGCGAGAGTTAAGATATCATTAAATACATTCAGCGCCATCTATATTTCTTAAACAACATTAAAGCTATGACAGCATTTTGAAATGATGGTAACGACTTAATCTCATGTAACGTACTCGTACTTGTGCGTTAGTCTAGTCCCGACTGCTATGCCAGAGGTCACGGGTTCGATTCCCTTTCAAGACATATAGGTGGCGTTACTAGTTTTTCTATCTGACAATGCTGGTAGATATAGCCATTAGGCCTATTTAGAAAATAGGTTTGACATACATACTATCTCATATCCTAATATTATAAACGCGAAAGTTTGTGAGTACGTTAGTGAGTATGTTCGTTGATCTTTCACGCAAAAACTATTGATAGATTTAGATGAAACTTTACAATAATATGGCTTATACATCATAATAACACAAGGGCTACAATTTATAAAAATACTAGGGTGGCAACCTCCACATACAGCGCCATCTACCGAAGATACACTGAACTACGGAGCAACGTACAACACGAATAAACTACCAATCCTGAATCGCGCAGTAGAGATTCTCGCGCCGATTATCATATATACAACATTCTAACGTCAACTGTTGGGCAGTGGCCCGCCAGGCATGATAACCTCGCCTGGATCTCGGAGGATCCACCCTTTGTGTTGGGTGGAACATGATACCCGTTCCCCCACACTAGCTTCCCCGCGCGGCGAAATTGTAAAATCCATACCCCAACCCCTCTCCAGCCACAAAAGGCCGGCATCGCACTTGTGACGCCTCTGGTGTTGCGGGTGTCCCCGGGCGATGGTAATCGCTTACGATCAAGCGATACGTCTGCTCGTGTGCCCACTACCATAAAAAAATCTTTAAAAATGTTGACAACACTCACTGAAACCCATAAGTTCAATGAGCTGTTAGTTGTTGGTATAAAGGATACATATTTGTGCGAAGTGCGTGTAGTTAGCCGATCCACTCTTTAGCTTTACGGCTAAGAAGTTGTCCTGATCTGATAGTCGGGTCACGACCGACGTGTCGTCGATCGTCGCAGCCATCTCCACTGACAGGTCGTTGTCGCCTGAAAGAGAAGAGGAAATAAGAAGTTATCTATACAAATAAATAAAAATGGGGTGTCTGTTTGTAATATTAAAATAACCGTTTTCTACTACATGCATATGAATGTATATACGGTACACTTACCAAAATACAAATTTTTACAATTTTTGTCTGTCTGTCTGTTTGTTCCGGCAATCTCAGGAACCACTGGTCCGATTTGAAAAATTCTTTCGGTGTTGGATAGTCCATTTATCGAGGAAGGCTATAGGCTATATATCATCACGTTAATACTAATAGGAGCGGAGCACCAATGAAGAATGTTTCAAAAACGGGGGCAAATTTTCACGCCACGGGCAATATAAGACGCAAACGAGGTTGCGTGGGTCAGCTAGTAAGAACGTATAGGCGCGGTAGTCAGTCTTGAGGAACGAAGAACTGGAGTCAGAGAAAGTGGAAATCGAACCTGATTATCAATATTGACTGCACGGTTTGCCTAGTGATTTAAGCGGTCTCCAGCCGGTCATCCTCAAGTGGGCAGGGTGGCAGCACGGGACCATTTCCTTCCGACTGAAGCAGGTGCTTTTCGAGCACGGTTGCTTCGGGAAGTACCTGCACTCGGTCGCTAGGAGGGAACTGAGTCCCACCTGCTACCACTGCGCCTGCAGTGAGGACTCGACCCAGTACACGCTGGCGGTGTACCCCGCTTCAGTGCGGGCAGAAGCCGGGTGGGATCCGGATGTGTTTAATAACAGCAGTTCCCGGATCCCTCCCTTCTCAGGTGCAGAGTGGTACACCGTGTTGTTTTAGTCGGTCCGATTCAGACACACTACCCCGCCGCAAACCCCGGTGGGGTGACGGCCCGTGGGGGTTTCCACAAGTTAAAAAAAAAGTGGTTTAAGCGGTCGCCACGCCGCTTTCTACTGCGCCCAGTGTTGTGGGATCAAATCCCACTTTGTGCAACACTTTTCATGATCCACAAATAGTTGTTCAGACACTGGTTCTTTGCGGTTTTCATAAATTCTCACTGGGTTTAAATCCCATATGTGACAACACTCTTGTTGTTCTAAGTCTGGGTGTTCTTTGTGTCCGTTTCATGTATGTTTGTTAAGTCCCCCGCGACACAGTATATATATTTCTAATGCAGGAAGATACTGCCCGTGAACTCAGAATCTTGAAATTTGTTACGAAGTAACGTCTTACGTCACAGATAAAGGAAAATTTCCGAAAAGTAGAAATTTTTAGTTACATTAAATAATATACCTACAGGTTTGTATGGAAACTTCGGTGCGCGAGTTCCCAATTATCCAATCATTTGGGGAAATTCATATTTAAAACTTTGTAAAAAAAATAAGACAATTTACAACTTTGACCGAAAATAAATTAATAGTAATTGCATACAAAAAATCTGATGGCAATTTGCCAGATAGTAGTTGGCAGTGTGTACCCTGACTCATTGACAGCTGGTGAGGGTCTGTATATATATATGTATGATAACAGTGTGATTCATTCATGGGAAAACATATGTAGGGTAGTCAATTTTTTTAAGACACTCTTGAGAATATACCTGTATTGCAGAGGACTTTACAAACATTCATAAATCGGACACAAAGAACACAAAACTACGAATAACAATTTGTGAATCACATAAATGTTGTCACATGTGATGTTGAACTTTAAACCCACAAACCCGTGGGAGAGCCACGCTTCGGTATGAATGAGCCAGCGGCTCAACCGGAGTGATACCCACGGCCTCACAGAAAACCGGTGTGAAATAGCCCTTGCGCTGTGTTTCACCTAGTGAGTGAGAATATCGAAAGCTCTTACCCCCACCCTTCCACCCACCCATCGCATATCATCAGATAATACGTCTGCTCGTTTGCCCGCTATACCATACAAAAAACAAAAAAACCCTCAGCGCAGTGGAGAGCGGCGTGGCGACGGCTTGAACCACTGCGCCATTCGTGCAGTCACAGTGCGCAAAAAGTGTTTTAATAAGCTAACTCTACAGACAGCCCTGGGCTATTTCTAGAATATGTGTATATATGACGAATTTAGAATAAACTATTACTCAGTGGCTAGATTTAAAGTGATCATTATTTCTTAAATAAATATTGATAGCCATGTTGTCTAGTTTGTTAGATTTAGATGCCAAAAGGGCTCTACTTTGCCTTATGGAAGCCGGAGTAGAATCCAAGAGTGTGGGTGACCATTCTCATTGTGAACAGCGTCCTAGTGAGATGCTTTTCCACTCCACGACTGAGAAGGACTCCGAGATCATATTGGAAGGGGAAACTCATGCGCTGGTAGTGAGTACCAGGTTTTTATTGCTCGGCTCAGGAACGAATAACAGAACCATATTTTTTGTATATACATATACGGTAAAAAAGGACTGATTGTTGTGGAGAGCCTTGGGGGAGGTCTATGTCTAGCTATAGACGTCTTTCGGTTAAGATGATGATGTATTTCCTTGTTATGGTGAACTTTAGGCTCCCCTGTAGTTCATTTTAGTAAGGAAATGCATCATACTTATGTTAGAACTCTTTGGTGATCATATATGCAAGAGGTAACTGAGAACTTTTGCTGTCAAAAATAGTTAAATAAAAATTATAATTAAAATAGTTCCTGAGAAAAAGTGTCTTGACAGAAGGACAGACAGCAAAGTGATCCTATAGGGTTCAGTTTATTGTTTTTGAAGTTTGGAACTCTAAAAATAATAACAATGTTCAATGTTAATGTCTGACATCTGACACACAACACCATCTAGTCCCAAACTAAGCAGAACTTGTACTATTGGTATTATAAATCAACCAACCAAGTTACCAAACTATGCATTGCTTTTTCAAATTATTACTATTTATTGTGCTGTATGTAACGGGAGCCCATTACTAAGGCTCTGCTGTCCATTCTTCTGTCTGTCTGTCTATCACAACGATGTTTCTCATGAACCATGATAGTTAGACAGTTGAGTGTTTGACAGATGATGTATTTCTGTTGCCACTATAATAACAAATAATAAAAAACCGAATGAAAGAAATATTTAAGGGGCCTTCCATACTAAAACGTGTTCAATTTGCTTGTTTTTGCTTAATATTGATAACGGCAACAGGTAGATGCTTGATATGTATAGCTAATGGTATGGAAACCTTTCTAGGCGGGTCTGATTCACACTTGGCTGATTTTTTTTTAAGTCCAAATGGAATAAATAAATTGTTTTCTCAGTATTTCCTAAACCAGTACAACACCAATCTTTTAAGTTAATTTTCAAGTTATTCAGATAGTGGAGTTGGTAAGAAACCCCTCCGAAGATGCCATTAAATATGCAGATAATAAAAGAAGTGTTAAAAAGAATTACAGCTTTATAGGTTTATAACTAGCTAACCCACTCAACTTTTCCTGAGTCTGTTTTAAATCATGCTCAACTCCTTTTAATCTAAGCATGATGCTAACTATCCTATCCTAGGCACCCGAGCTGGTTGTAGCAATTTCCTACCTAGAGTGCACCTGGTTCCGGGCTTTTAATACCAGAGAATACGTGCAGTTTTTGGAGGATTCGAGTAAGACAATGGTATCCGGAAGATTTCCGGCCAGAAATAAGGCAAGCGACACATTTTAAAAAAAACAAACGTGAAAATCGGAAACACGAGATTCATATTTATAATACTATAATCGATTTCTGAAAATCTAATAACACTTATTAGACTTCAAAAATCTTTTTACATCAAAATACAAGCAATAACCTCGAACGTTGACATAATTTGACCTACATTTTAACTTAAGTTTTAAGTAAAATAACCACTTTTGTGTACAAGAACAATGAAATAAACCACCTTCAGGACTCACATTAAGAAAATAAAAGGAATACCTTCAACAAAAACGACGAAAATTGCATTTTTTTGCTTAGATAGATTCACCGCCTCGGCGATGCTTCCCCCGAACCAATGCATTCTTCTTCTTCTGTTATAACAGTTTTCTAGCTGAGTTATAAGCTGTTTGAATGTATTTATTCTATTTAGGACGATGCCACAATGATAAGTTTTCAACAAAAATATTACGCCGACATGACACAACAAATTTTGACAGCTGACGTGTTTATTTTTGTTCTTTTTTACCATCAGCTCAGTTGTGCTCGAAAACCTTAATTTAATGATTTGTAACAATGAAACTGTTCAATTCTCACAAAGTTCTATTAAACGCTTGATGTCCTAAAGAAAGAACCTATATATAAAGACAATTTCATTAGAAAACCTCATTAGTATTGACTTTTTTACTATTTACTATTTTATATTAATCAGTTATAAAAAACATGTTTTAGAATTAATTTATTTAATTTCACATGAAAAACAAGGAATGAACGTTTCACTAATAGAATCTTTGTATTTAGAGCTTTTGAACGTAGATATGGTAATGAGTTATAATTCTACTAAAATGAAAAGTCACAGATATAGGAATATTGTCACCAAATTCCAGTTCGTGTAAATGCATAAAGTTATATTTAAAACGAGATGAATGATTTATGAGATTGTCTATGATTCACTTCATGTGACCTTGGAGACTACTACTCGCTACTAGATGGCGTAGTAAATTTTTACACCGATACTAAAAAGTTAAGCACTATTCGATAGTAGATGACACTACAGCACATAAATATTTACTCAGCCTTAGTTTATCTGATATCAGCTGAACCTCTCAACCACGTCTGCGTCATTAGTTTTTTTTTTCAATATTTTTCAATGATATTAGGCTCCTATAAATCGTAACGAGTTGTTATATAGGTCGATAAATGGGGCTTACAAAATAATAAAAGATCTTTTAATTAATGATAACAATATTTATCGAGATCGTTTTTTGTTTTTTCGAAAGACGGTCCCCATTTCATTACATCCACATTTTATATATTTTTTATCATTAATTTCATCACGATGACGACTTGAAGACTTGATAATTGAAGACGATAAATACTTGACTGGCAGAAATAGCTGATCTGATGATTCGGCTGGTTGCAATTTCATCATCAAAAAAAAACAATAATTGTGTAATGGTTAAAATATATATTTAACTTAGTATTAATATTATTAATGATAATATACTTTAGTTTATAAAATATTTTAATATAGATAATTAAAGTTATAGTTCACCATTCATCATTTAAATGTTGTTTTTTTTTTTTATTATTGAATAGCGGGCAAACGAGCAGACGTATCACCTGATGGTAAGCGATTACCGCCGCCCATGGACACCCGCAACACCAAAGGCGTCACAAGTGCGTTGCCGACCTTTGGGGGATGGGAAAGGGGATGGGGGGGAGGGGTTGGAGTATGGGCCTCCGGTATCCTCACTCACTCGGTGAAACACAGCGCAAACGCTATTTCACACCGGTTTTCTATTCCGTGGTATCACTCCGGTCGAGCCAACCCATTCATGCCGAAGCATAGCTCTCCCACGGTATTAATTGTTGTTCAGAATTATTGTGTACGGCACCTTAAAAATAGCCTAAGGAATCCTCAAAGAATAACTTTGTTGTGCGTCTGTCTGGAGTTCTTGAGGTCGAAATGATCGGGATGAAATTAAACTATATCCCTACAGTTCCTTGACTGTAAAAAAACACATTTCTAAGTTTAACATTATCATTAACTAATAATCTGATAGTCCACGGGCCCACGTACAAGGGATTTCAGTGATTAATAACAGGCTGAAAGTTTATACACAGCTTCGTTTTGACGAGACACCCAACTTTTATCATTGGACCAAATTCTGATAGTGGCAGGAAAAAGCGGGATAGGGAGCGAAACACGTCAATTTGATGAGAGTCCCAAATTAAATGATAACAGTTTCTAAACATCAATATACAGAGAGTTGTCAAGATTATGTTAATATTTTTTCGAGTGTAGGTCTCAAAAAAATTACCATCAAATTTGTATGCCGATGCATTTTTTATGAAAAACTAGCTGACCCGGCGAACTTCGTACCGCCTAACAGTCAATGAATGTCGTGTTATCTTTTAGCTGAACTAATTGAGGCTTTGATGAACGTAAAACAATGATTTCGTAGTGATTCAAATGATGTTGGCCCTCGAACATGTACCAGTAACAACCGCAAATAGAAACATTCATTATTCTTCGGATGAACTGTGTAAATACGACCGAGAGCATCAGTAGAACGCATATCTGGATGACCAGGAACTGCATCATCTTGCTTCCGACGTTGGAATTTCTTCGATGTAGCGTTCCAAGTGTAATAACTTGGCATTTCTGAGTAAAGCAAAGTTCGTGCGAACGGATCGCTTTGACAAATCGCAAAGAAACTGGTCAGTGTTGTCGCTGGAGGTGTTTCGGCACTTTGGGCAGCATGTCGACGCTGTGAAATATACTCTCTGACCGTTCTCTAGATGCACACCCAAATGAATAACAGTGGGATGACGTTCGTGAATAGGGAATGAAAATATACGCCAAATTGCTTCATTGCAGTTCACATATCTACCAATTTAATAGCGCGTGATTACATCGTTGATATTGGATGTTTGGATACCAAAAACCGCCATGTCGCTCCCTTTCGTGACATATTTGCAAATGTATTTAATTGACTTGATAGAATTGCAATACTCAACATTACAATGAGCCTTGAATGTTTTGGAAAGAAGTGGCGAATATGGAACAATCCAACTGTGGTCAACTACGAAATCGTTTCCTTTCACTTTAGTTGTGATAGTTCTACCATTATCATCGGGCGATCGACGCCGATATAATGGATAACCATCGTTGCCTGTAATGGTCTCTGCCGTCAATTTTCGTGGATACCGTTTGGAACACTTGCCGTCGAACATGCACGGTGATTGGCGGTTGATAGTGCAACACAGTCCATGAATCATATTCGTGATTACAACATCATGTAGGTCTGGATCGGTTTCAGGAGCAGGAATCTCCGCACATATGATGTCATCTATTTGATCTGTCCGAATTCTTTCGACTAACCAAATTAGAATGTGAGTATGCGGTAGGCCTCGTTTTTGCCATTCGATTGAATACATCCAGCATCTAGTAATCCCATAGACGTGTTGCTTAACAATGTAATTCATTAGTGACCGAATTTTTTGCCTGAAAACACGTGCGGTGATGTCGTGTCGATCACTTGATGTTTGTCCGGTAAGCAGCAATTGAATAATTTCTATCCATTTCGGATTACATGTAAATGTATTGAATAGATATGGCCGGCCATAATGACGAACATATGTCATTGCATCTTGCTCAAATTCATGCAAATGACGCGGGCTACCTGTGTGTGTCGCCGGTAAAATAGTCAATCGACCAACATTTTCTGAATCTCCTTCTTTGCTAATTGCATCGCGTAAATGAATATACTCTTCCGAACGCAATTTAGCTTGATTCAACCGAATGAAAGTCAGGCGCTCCGTTTCAATTTTAACGTACATGTCAACGCAATATTGTTGAAGCAGTCGACGAAATCGCAACAAATAATTGTCAGAATTTTCACGAATCATCAAACGATATGCTTAATAATTCATCGAACTAACCTTCTTGGTACTTTCCTCACCTGAAACAAATGCAGTAAAAATTGTATTTTAGAACCCCTATTAGGTTAACGACTCTTACAGCTACTCTGTACTAAATTAGAATTTACAACTTTTTTTGGGTACTAAAAGCAAACAGAGTAAAATGTATATCAAGTTTAAATGAAAACAACAATATTGATCTTACCATTCAATGGATTAATCATTTTGATATTAAAGTGATATCCATCGTCTCCTTGCCAAAACATCAGCTGTTATTGTAACGCGTCATATGAACGGTGTGTTTCATATATTCTTTGTAGTTGCCCATTATTGCGTCGTTTAAGTACAATATCACGTGTTTCCGTGTTTTTACCAACAATCAGGATTGCCACTTCATCGATTGTTGGAGCATTAAATGTCCGTTTATGTGTTCCAGATGGCCTTTATCTGTTCTGATCACAACTTTATAGTCATCACTTGACATGCGCTCTAAAGCAGTCTTGAACAGCCTGACCAATGCATGATGTTCATGAAGCATTTGCTGCAGATCTTGGAGAATTGCTCTTTTCGTAGCTGTATTGATTCCTTGACGCCGGTCAAGTTTTTCTTCTATATTGCCCATGAATTATATTTGCAAGAATTTATGCTGCTGTGCATCTTCTATAGGTTGCAATGATCCAATGCGATGGAAATCTGGCTTTGAATCTGTAAAGTCGAAGCCATATTACTTTTTTTTTTCAAATGTTATTATGTTATTATGTTATTAACATGCCATTTTTATTTCAGAGACAAATACAGAAATCTAACAAACTACATTCTAGATTTTTTTTGCAATAATAGAAAATAATTTTTTTAACGTAAATTACCTTAAATTTCGGATTATATCCGCGTTCTTCGATAATATCCATCCCAAATGAAGTCATTTGGAAACAGACATTGAATTTTTGAGTGTTCGCTAGAAAATGTCGTGATTCTAGTGTTTCGCCATAAAGCAGGGAGCACAATGGCTCTGGTGGCGGGACCAATAATGGCAATTTCACATTACCACTAAGGCAGCACAAACCAGGCGTTTCACCAGCAAACTTCAATGCTCCACAATGCTGGCAAACAACGTCCATACTACCAATGCAAACTAAACGATGCAAGCTTTAGTCGATGGTGCAATCATATAGAAACGCTGCTCGATTCAAATCAATACTTGAACCATTTCTTCTTGCACTTCGAAGATTATTCCTCTGTTCATCTGTACTATAAGCTCGACTATTTCTCGTTTTTAACCTAGCCGTTTTACGGGCTGTCTCTCTTTGCTTTTGTGTTTGATAAGCACGAATTAAGGCCCTTCTTTGCTCAATACTAACGCGGCGCTCTTCTCGTGCAATTTCTCGTTCTTCATCAGATAATTGACTCGTGATATTCCGTTGCCTAATTGCATTACGTCTCCGCTGGAAAAGATTAGATCTTCTAGGACGCGGCATTGTTATTAATATTAATATTTCTGAACGCACACATGAATAGTTGTTACAGTATTTGACAGGATTGGACAACAAATGTTTGACATGTAATAAATGTCTGAACTTTCGAGATATAGACAATAGCTCAAAGAGTATATAACCACTACTTATGAATAGCTCATCAAGAAAAATCATAGACAACCCATAAAAAGACATTTTGACATACAACGTTTGACATGTAATAAGCAAATCAGCATTTATTGAAATGATTAAGTATTCGTTACACATATCTAGTTTACATTGTTTTTAAGATGTATTATGCTATTCGGGGCGGAGACAAATCCAACGAATCAATAACCATGAAAATTGGTTCAGCAGATCTCGAGTTATAAGTGCTCTAACAAACCCGTCTTTGTTTTATATATATAGATATATATTTTTAGCAAGCCCCAAAACAAAAATCAGTAAAAAAATGAATAAAAATTTTCAAGTCACCATTCTGACATGTTAGAGCTGGGGGTCACTCGGGAAGGTACCATTCACTTTGTATGCCACAAGTTTTTCTCAGTTTTCCATCGTATTTTCTCGAAGTATTGATTTTTAGAAACTGTTATTATTTAATTTGGGACACTCATCAAATTGACGTGTTTCGCTCCCTATCCCGCTTTTTCCTGCCACTATCAGAATTTGGTCCAATGATAAAAGTTGGGGGCTCGTCAAAACGAAGCTGTGTATAAACTTTCAGCCTGTTATTAATCACTGAAATCCCTTGTACGTGGGCCCGTGGACTATGACCCTCGCAACCTCGTTTACGTCTACTATTGCTCGTAGCGTAATAATTTTTCCTCATTTTTAAAACATTGTTAATTGGGGCTCCGCTCTTATTCGTCTTACAGCCTTCCTTGATAAACGCACTATCCAACACTGAAATCGGACAAGCGGTTTCTAAAATAAGCGCGTTCAAACAAACAAACTCTTCAGCTTTATCATATTAGTATAGATAAGCTTTAATAGTCCACAGCTAGACATAGAGTTCTATTTACAAAGGAGTTTTTGTTCTAGTATGTTATCATTATTATCTTATAGCCGATTATGACCACGGCGGCCAGTCTCAACGGAGACCAGCCAACTGCGCCGCAGATGTTATAGTGCACAAGTGTGTGCACAGGTGCACTCTCTGTTCCCTCTCTCTCATAATCCGAGAGGGGAAAGATCAGGCGCAGTACCGACAGCTTTACGTACTCTCGCCCCCGGAAGTTCAGACCCCGACTTCCAAACTCCGAGCTGTTATTAGGTATTTATATATTCAGAAAAACTCAATAACACTTTTGGATCGACCCGGGATTTGAACCCTAGACCTCTTGATCGGTAGTCACATACGTCAACCGCTAGACCAACGAGGCAGTTAAATTGTGTTAAAGATATTCTAGTAAAACAAAGTGATTAGATTAATTGGTATAGGGTTTGATATGAATCTATACAAATAAATAAAATTGGAGTGTCTGTTTGTAATATTAAAATAACCGCTTTCTACTACATGCATATGAATGTATATACGGTACACATATCAAAATATATATTTTTAAAATTTTTGTCTATCTGTCTGTTTGTTCCGGCTAATCTTTGGAACGGCTGCACCGATTTGGACGGGACTTTCACTGGTAGGTAGCTGATGGTACAAGGAGTAACTTAGGCTTACTTTTTTAGACTAGCTTCGCCCCGCGGCGTTACCCACGATACGACAATAACCGTGGATAACACCGCGAGGTTCAGCTAGTAATAAATAAGGTGTGTCATACGGTGTTCATAGTCCGTCACCACACCAATTTCTATTTGTCAGCGAGCGCGCACAAAAAAAAAACTTTTTTTTTTATGGAATAGGAGGATAACGAGCAAACGTATCGCCTGATGGGAAGCGATTACCGCCGCCCATGGACGAGAGGCCATAGACGTCACAAGTGTGTTGGCAGCCTTTGGAGGAATGGGAGGGGGAAGGAGGGACTAGTTGGGGCCTCCGGTATCACGGCAGCACAGTGCAGGCGCTGTTTCACATCGGTTTTCTGTGAGGCCATAGTATCACTCCGAAGCGTGGCTCTCCCACGGTAAAATTGATGTTAATTTGAAACTACAAAGAGACTGATAGATAAGCTGACATATTACTTTCCCCCCATTTCTGGGGGGACAATAATCGGATTTCGTCTAGTATAATAATACTCCCTTTTGAATCACTATCTATTGCTGAAAACTACATTAAACTCCGTTGAGTAGTTTATGAGATCTAAGCGAACAGACGGCGGAAACGACTTTTGTGCTAATGATGTGATGTTTTTAGATACATCCAGTACTAAAAAACGAAATTAAAAAAATACTACTGTGGGTGTTTTAGTAAATGCCTTATTGCAGGATGAGGTAGTTACTAAAACACCCACAGACACCGAACTTTCAACCACGGCAATATAAATATAAATATTCCGGACATTTAGCACACAACGCCATCTCGTCCCAAGCTAAGCAGAGCTTGTGTTATGGGTATTAGACAACTGATATAAATACATGTATTATACTTTTTTTTTGTAAATACATACATATTATACATAGAAAACACCTAAACTCCGAATTGTTATTTGTAGATTTACACAAACATTGGTCCGACCCAGGATTTGAACCCGAGACCACAAGCACAGCAGTCGCATTCACTACCACTGCGCCACCGATGCAGTCAAAAATAACACTCGAATATAACACTACTGCACTTCAAAAAATATGAACCCCTGATCTGTCAATACCAAGTCACAACACACAAGAAAAGAATTATTAAAAAGAAAACTGTCAACATATCTAATTAGAAATGCTATTTTTAACTGGCAAGAAGGCAATTAAACAATTTGTTTTCGACGCTGGCAACACGGTCCAGCGCCTGCAGTTTATTACTGTGGCAACATTTTACTTACAAGTGAAAATTATGGGTTTAAATGTGAATGGAGCGTGAAATGGTATGCTTTAACGCTTTGACTGTGCTGCTAAAATTGGACTGAATGTCGGTGAGCGACTGACAACTGTCGTTTTATTGTTTCGCCAAGTATTTGCTCAGTGTAGTTAGTGATTTAATTATTTGTTTAACTTAGCAATGTACACAATAAAATTGGGATGTCTGTTTGTAATATTAAAAATACACGGAACATATACCAAAACTAGCTGAACACCGCGGTGTTACCCGCGATTATTGTCGTATCGTGGGTAACGCCGCGGGGCGAAGCTAGTCTAAAAAATGTAAGCCTAAGTTACTCCTTGTACCATCAGCTACCTACCAGTGAAAGTCCCGTCCAAATCGGTCCAGCCGTTCCAGAGATTAGCCGGAACAAACAGACAGACAGACAGACAGACAAAAATTTTAAAAATTAATATTTTCGTATGTGTACCGTATATACATTCATATGCATGTAGTAGAAAGCGGTTATTTTAATATTACAAACAGACACTCCAATTTTATTTATTGGTATTGTATAGATAACATTTTTTACATTTTTTGCCTGTCTCTCTGTTTATTCCGACTAATCTCTGGAAACGCTTGACCGATTTTGACGAGACTTTCACTGATAGGTAGCTGATGATATAACGAGTAACTTAGGCTACTTTTTTTAGACTAGCTTCGCCCCGCGGCCTTATTCGCGGTATGACAATAGCCGCGAGTAACAACATGAGGTTCAGCTAGTATTTTATACGTGTTGTGTTTTGCTTACGTCTTCTTTGGTCATTTTATGCGTTGTAATGAGTTAAACAGATTACAGAGTAATACCATGGGGTCACAAAAAATGTTAAATAATGCTTTTCAAGCAGTTCGTGCAGCGTGCGGTAGCCGGAGACGTATCCTTTCTTCCACTATTCTTGATCTAAAATAGAAAGGGAGCCTGAGGAGCGAAAGTTTGTGAGTATATAAGTATGTTTGTTGCTCTTTCACGCAAAAACTAGAGAAAGGATTTTGATGAAACTTTACTATAATATAGCTTATATATCAGACTAACACATAGGCCACAATTTATAAAGATACTAGCTTCACCTCGCGGCATTGCCCGCGGTTATTGTCGTACCGCGGGTATCACCGCGGGGTTCAGCTAGTTGTTTTAGGTGCTTGCACACTCGTATAATTTTCCTTTAAAAATAATCAACTTGAATTGTTCCCAATACTCAATAAACTACTGTACAACCTGGTTAAGTCACGTAATTGCCTTCCCCGATTCACATAATTTACGACATTAAATATTTGTTTAGCTGGCGCAAGTAGTACCTGTACCTACGCGCTTCAACGATAAATAAAGTCTTCAATTTTATAATACTACATTTATATGCTACATTCCTACATTTGTAATGAGTATGGTGATCACTACTCTTGGATTTTGCTCACGCTTACCATCAGGCAGAGTAGAGTCACTTTAGGAATCTCATAAATAAATAAAAAAAAACAACCGCGGGAGAGCCGCGCTTCGGCATGAATAGAGTGAACGTCACGTCACTGTCACGGCCTCACAGAAAACCGATGTGTAACAGCGCCTGCGTTGTGTTTCCGTGATACCGTAGGCCTCAACTCCTCCCCCCATCCACCTCCCCATCCCCCAAAGGCCGGCAACGCACTTGTGACGCCAACGCCTCGTGTGAATGTTGCTATCTGATATCTGAAAGCAACGAAGCCTGCGCTTAGGTACACAAGCACTTCTCCTGCCAAGTCTCGACTATGTCGATGTCAGCTATCTTAATCTCACTGTTGAGGCACAACTTGATAAGCTTGAGCGACTAAAAAATGTCTGTATAGGCTTTGTATTTTGCCTAGGAAACATATGACCTGTCTCTTCTGTCAAATACTCAAACTTCGGCTTCGGATTCGCCTTCGCTGAAATACTTATATCTTGTTTAATCCTAGAACTCCATTCTACCTCAAAGGACGATTCAAGTTCTTAATGATATACATGACAAATGTTTAAAAATTTAAGAATGGAGTTGCATTCAAAAAATTCTATGACAAGTCTTTTACTGTTAAAGCTGTACGCTTGTGGAATGCATTGCTTATAAATACTCGTATTAGGAAAGCACGAACAGGAGGAATATGCCAACGTCATTTTATGACATAGGGAACAGATCAGCAGGCCAGACTATTAAAGCGTCAGTACGATCTTCTTGAAAGTTTTCATTCCTTACAGTTTTTTTCTTTGTTTTTACTGTCAAATGTTGCTTTTAGGCAAAATTCACGATTCTAGATCACAGTGAATGATGGTCGTCTATTCTTTACATCTTACATTTATTTACTGACTTTGACTGCACGGTTGGCCGAGTGGTTTCAGCGGTCGCCATGCCGCTTGCTACTGCGCCAAGTGTCTTGGGTTCAAATCACACGCGGTACAACACTTTGTGTGATCCACGAATTGTTGTCCCGAGTCTGGATGTTTTTTGTGTCCGTTTCATGTATGTTTGCAAAGTCCCCCATGACACAGGATGTTTATTCCTAATGCGGGAGCTGTCTTTAAAAAAAAAAAGAAAAAAAATTAAACGGATTCATATCCAAATCAACCTGTCGCGGTCCACTGTAGAACGAAGGTCTCCCCCAAGAAACGCGGTCTTGGGCATTCGCTGCTTCTTTTAAATCGTCGGTCTACTATGGTTCCTTACACTATTATTGTCCTAATCGCAGAGAAATAGATAAAATTACTAAGGTAATTACTCCAAAACTATCTTTTTCCCACACACAGGAAACTCTATTTTGCCAACATAAAGACAAAAACTGACAACCCTAACAGCTATTGATCCAAATGACTCGTCAAGCATTAACGACTTTGTTAATTTGTAACACAAAACGAAATTAGATTTAAATACACACTAAATAAACCAAAGACAAACAGATCGACTGTCAGCTGTCATCTGTCACGCTAACTGTCAGCTATTTTAATTTGAATTCTTTGCGGCCGTTTGACAGGAATGTTTCTTTGAAATGTTGATCGTTTAAATTTTCAAGTGATTGTATGTTGAGTTGATTTGGAATGAACGTCTTACTAACTGGATATCTATCGTTCGGTTTTCTTATTACGCCTATTTCAAATGAACAAAATTGACGTGTGTTTGTAATTGGATATATCAGATAACTGTTGTTATAAGGAGTAACTAAGGCTACTGTAATTTCTGAAAAAAATAAAATTATAATGAATAATACCAATTGAATTGAAGAGCAACAAACCCGCGGGTCGCAGCTAGTATTTAATATAGAAAGTATAGGATATAGAAAATCACTCCACAACATTTAGAAGTGGAGCAGTAACTAAAGAAACACATAGAGCTGCAGTGCTTATTTGTAATACTACCACAGTACATTTCGCTTAAAGTTTTACAACCCTTTGAATAATACTTACTATACTTTCACCGTGGGAGAGCCGCGCTTCGGCATAAATGGGCCGGCTCGACCGGAGTGATACCACGGCCTCACAGAAAACCGGTGTGAAATAGCGCTTGCGCTGTGTTTCACCGAGTGAGTGAGGTTACCGGAGGCCCATACCCCAACCCCTCCCCCATTCATTTGTGTTGCAGGTGTCCATGGGCGGCGGTAATCGCTTACCATCAGGTGATGCGTCTGCTCGTTTGCCTCCAATTCAATAAAAAAAAAAAAAAAAAAAAAAAAAACAGTACTTAAGTATAATATCACCCCTTTGTAATTCACCCTCGTGTATAATATTAATGAGTAGTGAATGAACGATCGAATTTAAACAATGCAAGGGCACTTCTTTGATCCTTTAGTAATGTTAAAAAATAAATTTGTTTTATTGATAGCGCTTAGAACTATTCGTGTGGTGACAGGTAAAGTATACAGAGTGTCCACCACCCCTAATCATCCCGTGGGTGTCGTAAGATACGACTAAGACGGCGGCCTCACAGAAAACCGGTGTGAAACAGCGCCTGCGCTGTATTTCATCGAGTGAGTGAGGACACCGGAGGCCCTACCCCAAACCCTTCCCCCATCCCCTTCCTCATCCCCCAATGGCCGGTAACGCACTTGTAACGCCTTTGGTGTTGTCTGGTAAGCGATTACCGCCGCCCATGGACACCCGTCGCTTAATGGCTTACCATCAGGCGATACGTGTGCTCGTTTGCCTCCTATTCCATAAAAAAAAGAATATAATAATAATAAATAAATATTTCGTCCATCTAACACACAGAGCCAGTCTAGTCCCAAGTTAAGCAGAGCTTGTGTTATGGGTATTAGACAACTGATATAAATACATATAAACTTTTTTTTTGTAAATACATACATAATATACCTACATAGAAAACACCCAAACTCCGAAACAAATACTTGTAGATCACACAAACGTTTGGTCCGACCCAGGATTTGAACCCGAGGCCTCAAGTACAGCAGTCACATTCACTGCGCCACCGAGGCAGTCATCTGTCATTCTCCCTCCGCCTGATACAGATACAAGTGGTACCACTTACACTTACCTTTAGGTCATCCGTCTGATCTTTTGCCACTATACAAAAAAACAATTTCCATCCTCTAACAGTTTCCCACCATTTTTGTTTTCAAAATCTACTTGTCTATGCTTGTAAACAAATAGGCAGTTGCCACTTAAAAAAAGGAGGGAAAAATATATTTTTACAACTTGTAACTACAGTAATTATAAGTTTGGCGTCCCCTTTGACATATACATTTGGGCGGCATTTAATTTGACAATTTGTGAATCGTTGTTTGAGCATGTATCCAAACCCAATATTAACAAATTATAAATTTATTACACAAATGACTGCATAGACTTAGAAATGGCGTAGAGAAGTAATTTCGAATTTTTTTTTTTTGCAATTTAGGAGTTTGTAAAACAATAAAAGCCACCCATGGGAGACCTTAATAACAGAGTATTAAATGTAAAGGTATCCATTTAGTCTATCCTTTCTAGAGGAGAGGAGGGAATTTCTAACCTCAATCATTCTGTGAAAAAGAACGAATTACTTAACTACGATTTTCTATGAGGCCGTGATACTCCGGTCTTACTATCTGGTTTTTTAATGGGACTAATCCCACCCAGACACCCGCCCCTGTAACTCCTGCACCAGCTTCAATAGCAGTGGTACACACATCGTTTTATGACACTTGGGCAATTCCAGGAAAATTCAACTGTCTTGGAATCCGCAACGAAATTAATCAGAAGAAGTGACAAAATATATTTATTTATGCTTTTATCACTATCGTACTATATTATTGTATAATTACGCAGATATATTATATTTCATTGTTTTCTTCATAAAGTGTTGTGCACCATCTCACTCACTTTCGCACCACCGCGGCATCAATTGTATATTTTGTGCATAAAATTAATAAATTAGTGAATAAATTAAATAATATCTACTATGGTAACCAGACAACTGGTAAACTAGTTTATATAATACCGAATATATATTAAGAATAAATTACTTCCAGTATAATATTTGTCATCACATTATTATTGTTATTATTTTTATGTAACTTGCGGCAAACGAGCAGACGTATCGTCTGATGGTAAGCGATTACCGCCGCCCATGGATACCCGCAACACCAGAGACGTCACAAGTGCGTTGCCGGTCTTTGGGGGATGGGGTGGGGGGAAGGTTTGGGACCTCCAGTATCCTCACTCACTCGGTGAAACATAGCGCAGGCGCTGTTTCACACCGAATTGTCTGTTAGAATTACACGGTCCAGGTCTTATCAGATATAGTGGTCTGCCGGACGTCATGGTGGTGTTTAGGAGAATCACCTCAAACTCCTAACACCCTAAAGAGCATGAGATCCGAAGAGCTAGCTCTACAGTCTAAACAAACTACAAGTCTAAAATTTACAGATTATTAATTGATGACGGGTAACGCCGTGAGGCTCGGTTAGTCTAAACAACTAACTGCTGGTAAAAGGCCCGTTAAAATGGGCTCAGCCATTCCAAAGATTATCCGGAATTATAAGTCAGACAGAAATTTTAAAAATTACTTTTTTGATTTAAGTAGGGATATACTTTCATAGCTGACCCTCGCAACCTCGTTTACGTCTACTATTGCTCGTGGCGTAATAATATACCCCGTTTTTTAAACATTCTTCATTGGGGCTCAGCTCCTATTGGTCTTAGCGTGATGATAATACCCTATAGCCTTCCTCGATAAATGGACTATAGCGCGATCAAACAAACAAACAAACTCTTCAGCTTTATAATATTAGTATAGATATGCATTTAGTAAAAAGCTGTTAATTTTAAACTGAAGTGTCTATTCGTACGGACACTTTAGATGTTATTTAAACAAGTATGTCGCATCTATAACGTTTTAAGTTCTGTGGAACAAAACAAACAGAGAGTCGCGAGCTCTAAATAACATGTATTAAGCAAATGGCATGCTTGACTACCCGATAATTACCATTTGTTTTAAGTTTACATGTTGGAGCCAATGTTGGGTACAATATTTGATGGCCACATTTGTAACATATGTTTTTTTTTGGAAAGTGTGTTGCAAATAAGCAGACATATCGTCTAACGGTAAGCGGTTACCGCAACACTAGAGGCGTCATAAGTGCGTTGCTGGCCTTGTGGGATAGGAACGGTTTTCTGTGAGGCCGTGGTATCACTCTGGTCGAGCCGGCCCATGCATACCAAAGCGTGGTTTTCCCAAGTTTGTGAACTGACAACTTATAACCCAGTCTTTAAGGTTTGGATGGGAAGTAAATTCATCCAAGTCGTCGTCAGCCAGCTGTGAATGTATTTACCTAGTTTTTAAACTGAAACTTCTTTAGAACCGTTGTGATTTCAAACCGGATGCAACGGAAAAAACGACAGGTAAGAGACACAAATACAAAAATGTCGCCTGTAATTAGTGAGCCAGAGCGAGAGAGCAAATGTCGGTCTCATTCTTTTGTCGATTTACTGAAGTTTCACTTCTATCGTGTGTGAATCTCATACATTTTTTTTTGCATATATCAGCCTACCAAAGTGACTCTACTCTGCCTGATGGAAAGTATGAGCAGATCTCAAGAGTGGTGGCCACCATACTGATCACAGAAAACCGGTGTGAAATAGCGCTTGCGCTGTGTTTCACCGAGTGAGTGAGGATACCGGAGGCCCATACCCCAACCCCACCCCCATCCCCTTTCCCACCCCCCCAAAGGTCGGCAACGCACTTGTGACGCCTTTGGTGTTGCGGGTGTCCATGGGCGGCGGTTATCGCTTACCATCAGGTGATACGTCTGCTCGTTTGCCCACTATTCAATAAAAAAAAAAAAAACTTATTACGAAGTCCTTCCTCAAGGAGCGCTTAATATATTATATTAGCTGTTGTCTGCGGTTCCGCTCGCGTGTTTGTTGACTATCGCAATATAAAGTAGTATACATATGTCCTTCCCTCAAGAATCAAAGTATCTAAATGTCAAATTTCATTAAAATTGGCGCAGTGATTTGGCCGTGAAAGTGTGACAGATAGACAGACTGAGTTACTTTCGAATTTAGAAGTTCAATATTAAATTTAACAGCTGTTTCTGTATAGTTTTAAGTTTTTACTTAGTTCTGTCATAATAATAACCTCACAAACATACACATTTCACACACGGCATCCTGATCCCAAACTTCAATTAGATACTATTATTATTTGACAAACCAGAGCGATTTAGCAAACTGAAGTGGCAGTGGGCAGGGCTCATAAGCTCGAAGAACCGAAAGCCGATGGGGCAGAAAGGTTCTTGAGTAGAGACCACGTGACGGCAAGGGGGGGGGGGACGTCCTGGTTAAGATCGCAGGGACTCGTTGGATGCAGGCCGCTACCGACCGGTCAATATGGATATCAATAGGGGAGGTTGATATGATGATTATTATTTGAACTGAAACTATTTACCTTGGATGGGTATCGAACCACGACCCCTGAATTAATATTCAGGATCACCAACCACTAGACCTACACGCCAGTCAAGTCACAACACCAAAAAAATACCCAATATTGGATCAAACGTTGGCCCTATACTCGTTCATTGGTAAGAGACTATTCGACAGTATTCCCTCTCTAACCTATAATTTACGGCCGAAAGTTCAGAACGAAGCATTGTAATTGTAAATTGTAATAATTTGTTATGGAATATGTGTCTTTTTTGTATTTTCAAACAAACAAATTACATAGATATTAAAGACAATACGATTGAATTGTTGTAATTTTATTTGTAAAACATAACTATCGCGCTAGGAATATGTCCGGCGTCGCAGGGACTTTACAATCAGCAGCATTATCTTGTTCACACCCACAGCGATGATTGTCAACCAAGTCTCAGACAGCCAGTTACTGCTGCAGCTTGGTGTGCTCAACAGATCGAGACGGTATTTCACTCCGGCCCTTCGGCTTTATGAGGCGCAGGTTCGGCCTCACATGGAATACTGTCCTCATCTTTGGGCAGGGGCACCCAGCTCCTCTTTCTGGACCGAATACAGCGGAGGGCGACTCGTATCGTCGATTGCTAAGAATTTCCAATTCGACTAGACTCTCTGGCGCTGCGTAGAGATGTAGCTTCGCTGTGCTTCTTCTACCGCATTTGAGAGCTCCGAGAAATTGTTCGGATTGATCCCTGCTGCATCTGCCATCGTCCTACGCGACAGATATTTCATCCCCATAATCTAGATGGTTGGCAGTCCACAACTGTGCGATTTTCTTGAAACTTTCTGCCGCCCACAGCAAAACTGTGGAATGAGCTGTCACCTGCGGTGTTCCCGGACTGATACGACCTTCAAACCTTCAGAAAAAGAGTGTACTCCTTCCTAAAAGGCCGGCAACGCACTCGTAACGCCTCTGGTGTTGCAGGGAACGACCGCTCCAGCCCATACTTAAAAAAATTAAGAGTTTCAAAGTTGCTTTTTAAACACATAACTTGTACGAAAGAACGAAGAATTCTATATAGCAAATTTAATACCTCAGAAATCATAAATAAACATTTTATTTTTTCGAACCATATTTTAATTATTTTCGACAGTCTGTGACAAAATGGCGGCCGAAGTCGTTCCGTTACGCGCGATAAATCTTGACGTTATTAATTATTATTATCCCATTAGTTAAAGCGACCAAATTAACTTGAGCTTTCATTATATCGCTGAAGATTATTAATAGAAGACCACCCTTATTTCTTTATGCGTCTACAATATAATAATGTTTAGCTCCTTAAGAATTTTTACACAATGACAGCGGAGCCAAATAGAAGGGAGATTTAGCGGTGTGTGCATGTTAGTGTATTTTAATGTATGTGTTTGTATATTTTATATTATTTTTAATAATTTGTATTTTAATGAATAGCGACTCGCACTATGGCGGTCCAGCGAGATGTTAGGACCGTAGGAGAGCTATGCTTCGGCATGAATGGGTCGGCTCGACCGGAGTGATACCACAGCCTCACAGAAAAACGGTGTGAAATAGCGTTAGCACTGTGTTACCGAGTGAGTGAGGATACCGGAGGTCCATACCCCAACCCCTCCACCATTCCCTTTCCCATCCCCCAAAGGTCGGCAACGCACTTGTGACGCCTTTGGTGTTGCGGGTGTCCCTGGGCAGCGGTAATCGCTTACAATCAGGTGATACGTCTGCTCGTTTGCTCTTATTCAATAAAAAAAAAAATATTGTTGCATTACTTATAAGATCCGGGATCAAAGTGATTGAAACGTTTACTAATAAATATAATTAAAGTGTCTGTTTGTGATTTCAAATTAACAGCTTTTCACCTAATACATATTAAACTACCTACAGTACTTATATAATTAAATAAATATTCCAAACATCTAACACACAACGCCATCTAGTCTCATCCTAAGCAGAGCTTGTGTTATGGGTACTATACAACTGATATAAATACTTATATACTTTTATTTTGTAAATACATACATATTATACATAGAAAAAAACCAAACTCCAAAATAAATATTTGCAGATCATACAAACATTTGGTCCGACCCGGGAATCAACGCCACCGAGGCAGTCAAAAAATCTTTTTCTTAAATTGTAGATGTGCTATCTGTTAGACAACAGATATTAATCAGGAACAGCTGATTTTAACATGCAAATAGCTGATAATATAAGTAGTTACTTAGTGTACATTTTTAGACTACTTGTAGCTTCGCTACAGGACGCTACACGCATTTGTCGTTGGAAAACAGTACGCGTTGCCAGACGTCCCAATTTCGGCGGACCGTTTCGATTTTTGAATCACAATTGTGATATAGAGCGCAGGACAAATTTTGGACCGCTTTTTAGGGATAACTGGTCGGATGCCGAAAGTAAGTTAGTTAGTCTAAGTGTCTTATTTATATTAATATATAAAGCTGAAGAGTTTGTTTGTTTGAACGCGCTAATCTCAGGAACAGCTGGTCCGATTTGAAAATTTTGTCGGTGTTGGATAGTCCATTTATCGAGGAAGGCTATAGGCTATATATCATCACTCTAATATTAATAGGAGCGGAGCACCAATGACGAATGTTTCAAAAACGGGGGAAAATAAAAAAATCAAAAGCACTAATGCCACCATTATACAAATAGGAAATGACCACCTGGAGCTAGTTTAAACGACCTTTTTTGTCCTTGACCTTGGTCTGCCTGCAGGTTTTTTTCAATTTGTTTTAACAAATCAGGGTATCCTAGCAGGCTGATGTCGAATAGTTTTATATCAGATGCCCTTTTCCTTACTTCTTTCATCAAAATATTCTTTGAAATGAGTATAACATAGAGTTTTGATGTTGCTTAGGTATTCAGAGTAAGACCTTTTTATCGCATAGTTGATTTCATCTGTAAATGCAAGTTTAGCGAACGAATCAGCCCGCTAGTTACCACGGAGAAGGCACCCATTGCAATCTCAAAGACTTACCAGATGAATTGAATTCATGTATTTGCTATAACATGGCGGCCTATGGAGGGAAACACGTGTGCTGGTAACGAGTACCAGGTTGAGATTTTTAGTACTTAAATACAAATAACTACCTGCAACTTAGCTTAAATTACTTTTTTTTCATAATTCTAACTACTTTTAAAATAATGAACAATAATTTCTAAGATTTTAAGCAACAAACATAAATATTTCATTTTATATTATAGATACTAGATTGACTGCCTCGTTGGTCTAGTGGTTAGCGTAAGCGACTGCAGATCAAGAGGTCTCGGGTTCAATTCCCGGGTCGGACTGCTGTTGGGTTTTTCCTACAAGAAATTCCTAATAGCAGCCCGGAGTATGGAAGATGGCGGTGTTTCCTGCCCGTGCTTCGGAGGGCACGTTAAGCCGTCGGTCCCGGTTGTCATGAACAGCTATGGCAATCGTTATTGGGAAGTCAGTGCCCTCAAATATACTGACAACTAGTTCAACCTTCGAATTCAGTTCGCCCTCAGGGTTGCGGAGGTCAGATGCCAGTCGCTCTGTGTAAAAACTGATATTCAGGTAAAACCGGTTGAACTGGTAGCCGACCCCAAATATTGGGAATAATAAAGGCTAGGAAGATGATGATATTATAGATACTAGCTTTAATCTGCAGCTCCATCCGCTTGTATGTCAGTTATCGCGGTAAGGAGTAGCCTATTTCCTTTCTCAAGAATCAAAGTATCTCCATGGCAAATTTTATTGAAATCGGTGCAGCGGTTAGGGTGTAAAAGCGTAACAAACAGAGTTACTTTCGAATTTACAACATTAGTATAGATTCACATTAATGGCTCAATATAAATAGGGATCAAAATAACCAAGTTAATCTATCTTTCCATAATATTTGCAGACAAAACCACTGTCATCTTAATATTTTCAACATTTAACATCAAAGCCTAAGGTAGGGGAGTTCTAACAGAACTGGTCGATTTTAATGGGTCGTGTCATTTTGCGAGCGCACGTTAAGTAAAACGGAACGCGGCCGGAAGCCACGCCCCTTCCGCCGAGCTGTCATCGTGACAGCCACCAAATTACTTGCCACAGATTATACCACTAATAGAGTTTGTGTAAAGAGGTTTGGCTTTAGTATTTGTAACGTTATTTCCCTATTTTCATTTAAAAATAAATTTCTAGGAGATTTCATTGGACGACGGATTATAGCTTGCAATTTACTAGTTGTCACGTGTGTGCATACTAATGTGTCTATGTGCAAACTAATCTAACTTGATTTGACATATTTTCTGCTCGCTTTCTATAATCTGTGGGTGTAGGTATACGTGAAAAGGAGTAAAAGTTTGTAACATCCAAGAAAACAGGATCTGGAGTTAGCCTTCAGATGTTAAACTTCATATGCGACTACTTCCAAACTCACTAGTCTCAGGTTCGATTCGCGGGTGGAGGCTAAAGTGTTTTTGGGTTTACTTACAATTCTTAAGGTCCCGGTTGTCATGAACATCAATGGCAATCGTTATTGCGAAGTCAGTGCTCTCAAATATACTGACGACTAGTTCAACCTTCGAATTTATTTGTATGTATGTATGTGACGACCTCCACATCACGTCGGGGTCACCACTGTAGAGGAACGGGTGTCATGTCCCTCCAACACAAAGGGAGGATCCTCCGAGCAGGCGAGGTGATCATGCCTGGCGGGCCACGGCCTAACAGTTGATGTTGGGATGTTGTATATATGATAATCAGCGCGAGAACTTCTATTGCGCAATTCAGGATTGGTAGTTACTTCGTAGTTCAGTGTATCTTCGATAGATGGCACTGTATGTGGAGGTCGCCACAGGTACGTAACTAAAATTATTCTAATCAAGATTTTTTAGTTATTTAGTGTACTTCAGCCTTTAGTTATCTACAGCTAAACGAAGGACACCACCAATCATGTCTTGGATAGTACGCATCGCTGTCAACCGTTTTTCTCAAGTCTTTGTCGTTATTTACGGGATATTTTACGTCACATATGACCTTGATTCAACTTAAGTCACTAGAAATGACATAAGGTTTCTCATGAAAACCTTTTTCCCTGCATAAAGTCAAAAACTCGAGTATTTGTCCGGAAAATATTAGGCATATCTACGCTATTTTGTCGGTTTCGTAAAGATGTGCAACATAACACTAAGTGTTTATTGATTTATCCGCTGTTACACCACTTAAGTTCGCAACCCTCTCTAACAAGTGACAATACATTTAGGGAGGATATTTGGAAATATTTTTAGTAAGTTCTACCATGATATTAAGTGGTTTATTAGAAGCTAGCTTGTGGCCGCGACTTTTTACGACTGGAATTATTATTGCGTACCTCAAAAGGATAAAAACAGAACCCTTAGGTATAGGGTACCCTTATCTGTCAAGTCAGTTTTTCTCAGGAACGCGTGGAGGTCTCAAGCTGAAATTCATATAAAATACTCTACTATCCCTTGAAACTGTGAAAAAATTAAACTTCTAAGCCAACGCAATTAAAAGGTACAGCCGCTAAATCTGTAGATTTTCGACACTCGCAAGGGAATCAAAACCTACAGGATACTTCCTGTGAACTCAGAATCGTGAAATTTGGTACGAAGCAACATCTCATATCATAGATAAAATAAATTTAGATTTTTACCTCATATAATATTCATACAGGTTTTTAAGGAACCCTCGGTGCGCGAGTCCGACTCGCACTTGGGCAGTTTTTTATTATGTGTGTCCTGTCCTGTGTCTCGGGGGACACAGGACAGGATACACATAATTACATGAAACGGACATAAAGAACACCCAAACTAGGAACTGCAACTTGTGCTTAAAGCCTCTTTCATGTAGAGAAGTTTAACTTATAAGACCTCTGTATTTTGCTTTGAGAGAATTCAAATTTATTTATTTAGTTAAAAGGTACAATAATTTACAATTAAATTCTTAAATTTATAAATAAAGTACGTTAATTGTTATTTGCCCGAACTAGATTGAATCTGTGTCTCGGGTGGAGATAATGCTTACAAAACAATTTTATTCACTTAAATTTACATAATTAGTGCTTAAAGTAACAATATAATTTAATAAAATACATAGCAATTTTGTAGTAATAGACATAAATTGATCAAAAATAATGCGCTAAGACAGCTCCGCAAAATAATTTTATTTACATATTTCAAGTCAGTTTGTTCATACGACAAAATATGTAACCAATTGCGTATTGTGTACAACTAACATAATTTAGTTTATAAATACTTATTTCTCTATTTAACCTATTACCTATATAAAAATGGACCCAGTAAAGAAAAAATCTGTTTGAATCAACGTATTTTGATCCTGATTATGAGGGACAAACGAGGTAGGTATATCTTTTCGTCTTTGGTTAGTAATTTGAGGTTTTTTTTTAATGAATAGGGGGCAAGCGAGCAGAAGCATCACCTGATGGTAAGCGATTACCGCCGTCCACTGACACCCGCAACACCAAAAGCGTCACAAGTGCGTTGCCAACCTATTGGGGACGGGGAGAGTGAATGGGAGGAGGGGTTGGGGTCCTCACTCTCTCGGTGAAACACAGCGCAAGCGCTATTTCACACCGGTTTCCTGTGTGGCCGTGGTATCACACCGGTCGAGCCGGCCCATTCATGCCAAAACGTGGCTCTCTCACGGAAAAAAATCGATAGGGAAGGAATGTGTGTTGTTTTAATACTGTGTGATATATGATTATAAATAGAGAGACGATTTAAGAATATTATATACATATACGTAACTACATATTATAAATACTGTAAGTACCTAATTAACATAATTAGCCATCATCATATCACTAACAAGCTCTTCGTTACATTTTAGTTTCAAAATAAACTTAAAGATAATTTCTCTCGCCCTTCGTCTATAAATAGGTATATACCTTCAGGGTGGAATTTTGTAATGTCACCTAAAGGGAAAGTATTCTTAATGTTACGATTTTTTTTATTGAATAGGAGGCAAACGAGCTGACGTATCGCCTGATAGTAAGCGATTACCGCCGCCCATGGACACTTGCAAAACCAGAGGAAACATGTCTAGCAGAAGATTATTTAAAGCTGATGTTGATCAAATTAGAACTCCGGCGAGGACTTGGTGTCATTTCAATTACAATGTTCTAAAAGTAACCAAATAGGATGTATTCTTTTAAATATTTTACACCCTACCCTAAAAGAGACATCAAAAACGATCAAAATATGAATTGCAAATGCTTACAAGAAACACTTGGTTTTATCCCTAGGGCACAAAATAAAATTACAATACATTCGCTACGCGTAACGGAACGTCAACTCACATCACTATTTGAGTGCATTCGAAATGCGTCACTAATGTTATTTCATTACTAACTTAATTTACAGATAAAAACAAGGAATTTTAGACTTTATTGACAGAAAGTTAAAGTCTTTGTAAAGATCAAATGTAATTTGTGTACTGAGTTTAATGTTTTGATTTCGCGCTCCTTTCGTCAGAAATGGCGGGATTTGACACTTTTGACAGCTGGTAAATGGAATCAAATCTCAAAGGATAAAATTGTCGTCATGGGGTTTATTATTTCACTTTATATCTTATTTTCTTTGCCGCCCTTCTTTTTTAATAAGATGGCAACTAGTTAATCTGCTATTTCTGCCAATGTCAAGTAAGTATTTAAAGTTTATAAGTCTTCGAGCCTTTAAGTTTTCGTCGTAATGAAATAAATTATAAAAAAAAAAGTGTCAATGAGACAAAATGGGGACCGTCTTTTGAAAAAACTAAAAACGATCTCCTTTACAATATAACTTGACCTCTGTGATAGTTGATAGTAGTACCTATTATGAACTGACTTTTAATTCGATTGTAACAATTACGTACGTATTATCTGTAAACAAGGTGAAATGAGTGCTTTTGTGTATATAAATTATTATTATTATTATCTATTAAATTATTATAATATCGTTGCGTATATGCCACTTTATATTTATTGTAAAATGTATTTTAACTGTTAAACAGTGTACAGGTACGATTGTTCGTGAATTAATAAAAAAAAAAGGTAGATATAGATAATATAACTTTTTCATATTATTTTAAACCTCACGAATTGTTAGATTAACTTAGAAATACCAAATGTATTGCACTTCATTCGTAACAAAACTGACACGTAATAATTTTATAAAAAAAAAACCGACTTCAAGAACTGGACCAAATTGAAAGCAAGCAAGGAACATTTGACAGATAGAGGTCATTGACGTTCCTATTCTTATTTCAGTCGCTTTGTACCTACTTTTGTTATACCTAGGTATAAAGAATGATGTGTACCTATCCTCTGTCAAGAATGAAAGTACCTATTTTAATTGCGTTTTTTATTTTGTATCTCCTTTAATTTTAATCTTTACGTGTCTGTTTTATCATAAATGCAAAGTGCAATAGGTACATTATCTATAACCTACAATACGTGAAGCTAAAACCTTGATCGCAATGATGCAGAAGAATCACTAAGCTGCCATGGTGTGGGTCTGCATTCACAATGAGTGACCACCACTCTTGGATTCTGCTTATGCTTTCCATCAGGCAGAGAAGAGTCATTTTCGCAGGGTCACACATTAAAAGAACTCTCTTTAGAAAGATTATGCGAACGGAGTACCTATGGAGTTTTGCACAGCTGTTGGAAGCTAAAAAAAAAAAGTTTTCATCACTAACATGTACCTACCTCATAAGTTCTATAATTTAAACTCGACATTAGCTGAATGCACAAATCGTGCGAAACCAAAGAAGAAAAAAAAAGTTCTATAATGACACTAGTGAGAACTGTCAAAGAGATAAAAGTACCTGTGAACATGCCTTTAATTGAAATCGAGACAGAAAAATAACGTTTTTTTTTTTTTATTGAATAGGGGGCAAACGAGCAGACGCATCACCTGATGGTAAGCGATTACCGCCGCCCATGGACACCTGCAACACCAAAAGCGTCACAAGTGCGTTGCCGACCTTTGGGGGATGGGGAGAGGGAATGGGGGGAGGGTCAGGGGTATGGGCCTCCGGTATCCTCACTCACTCGGTGAAACACAGCGCAAGCGCTATTTCACACCGGTTTTCTGTGAGGCCGTGGTATCACTCCGGTCGAGCCGCCGATTCATGCTGAAGCGTGGCTCTTCCACGGAAAATTTATCTACCTATCAAAAAGTTAGTTAAGAATATTTTGTATAGAATATCAATGAAATGACTCGATTACTACACCAACAAGATCTTATTGGTCTTCTAAGTACGTACGTAAATACTATAAAATAACAAAAAAACTGTTAAAGAAGTACGACATGCAATCATCCACAATAAATGAATTACTAACTAAATTAATGAGACGTATATTCTCAACAAGATTAAAAATATCCGTCGGCGGAACGCCGAGCGTCATGCACACTGCTAATGAAAGAAAATTACTACCGAAAAAAAATAACAAGCGTTTCAAATTTCGAACCCTATTAAACGACCAATCGTAGCGCCGGCTTTTGATTGCGGGGCGTGATAGCACTCATTACTTACAGAACAACGGAGAGAACGCAATAATAGAACTATAGCTGTCTTTATCTTTCGTTTTGTGTGTAGAAAGAGATGGTGAATAATTTGATTTTCGAAAGCAATTTGCGCGGGTTGTTAGGCACTTCACAGCGTGTTTTAATATTTAATTTAATGGCGGCATTAAATTTGTTATGAATAAGATTATTATATTATTGTGGATTTATGTGAGGGAACGTAATGATGCGTCCTCTGCTCCCGTTAATGTTGGGAAATGTGATTTGTTTATTTTACACATTAGATAGTGATTTTATTTATTATTGTACGCATGGTTAATTTAATTTGGTGGTACGAGGGGAAACTTTTCCCTATAGAAGTAGTTATGGGATGTTTTCGGCGAGATATTACGTTGAAGATTTTAGAATTTTCGTTTTAGTAAGAATGTCGTAGAATTTAGAAAGTAGACAATTAATTGATTGCTTTCCGTTTGCGGTTTACGAATTTAACCTCGTTTTTTGCCACTTACACAATGAAACAAAGAAATAATTATTTGGTTCAAGTTTTATAAACTCCTAGACAGTCTTAGTCCATGAGTTTTGGTCGGAGCTCGTGTTATTTAATTTATAATTCTAGTCGAGTCGGTTCGTACCTATACATACATACATACCAATACGTAGGTACATAATACCTATACCAAACCTCTAAAGTATTTCGTACACATATTAAATAGCTAATAAGGATGTTAGTTGTTCTGTAAAATGTTGGACTTTCTAAAGTGCCGAAGAGATATAGCTTCCATGTATTGTCTTGTAAGTATTATGGGGAATGGCAGGTATCTCTTGTACTACGGGTAAAAAAAGGTAACACTCCACTTAGAAGTTCCTTCCGACCGACCTTCAAACTTAAAAAAAATGAATGCGTGACTTATATTACGAATCTGAAGTTATAAATACCTAAGTAAGTATATATAAGTATCTAAGGTATAATCTACTATCAACTGACCTAACTTCAGGTTTCATTATTACAAAAAAAAAACAACTAGGTAACTCTTCAGAAATCCTTTCGATTTTAGAAAGTTTTTAAATTGTTACTATGTCCCACTAATATTATAAACGCGAAAGTTTGTGTGACAACATTTTTTTTTTAAACACAGCACCCACATTAGGAATAAACATCCTGTGTCATGACATGACTTTACAAACATACATGAAACGGACACAAAGAACATCCAGACTCGGGACAACAATTCGTGGATCACACAAAGTGTTGTACCGCGTGGGATTTGAACCCAAGACACTTGGCGCAGTAGCAAGCGGCATGGCGACCGCTGAAACCACTCGGCCAACCGTGCAGTCTTATACATCAATATAGCTTATACATCAGAATAACAAGTAAGCTATAATTTATAAAGATACTAGCTTCGCTTCGCGGCGTTGCCCGCAGTTATTGTCGTACCACGGATAGCACTGCGGGGTTCAGTTAGTTGGTCATAATTTCGAATCTAAACCAAAAAGTGGTCCGTACATTGAACTCGAATATCATGCAATAAACACATCAGCCACCGAAACCTACTTTTAGTCCCTTTCTAGTCTAGTCTCGTTCGATGTTCTCACAACGACATTCATGATCTCTGAATTTAAAACAGTAAAACATTCATTAAATGATCATAAAGTAGCTTGTATTAAATCTATACTAATATTATAAAGCTGAAGAGTTTGTTTCTTTGAACGCGCAAATCTCAGGAACCGCTGGTCCCTTTCTTTTAGTGTTGGATAGTTCATTTATCGAGGAAGGCTATAGGCTAAGACCAATAGGAGCGGAGCATTAATGAATAATGTTTAAAAACGGGGGAAAATTATTACGATACGGGCAATAGTAGACGTAAACGAGGTTGCGAAGGTCATCTGTCATTAATAAAAGAATGGTGTTATGTATTGTCTTCGACTGCATGGTTGGTTAGTTTAAGCGATCGCCATGCCGCTTTCTACTGCGCCAAATGGTGTGGGATCTAAACCCACATGAGACAACAGTTTTTGTTATCCGCAAATTGTTGTTCAGAGTCTGGGTGTTCTTTGGTTTCGTTTGATGTATATTTGTAATGTCCCCCAGACACATGATGTATATTTTTTATGCGGGAGTTTTCTATTTAAAGGAAAGTATCTTTATATTCAAAGGATATGCACCATTCTTAAGGCTTTTTTAGCTTTAGGTAAGTAAGTGGAGGCATTAAAAAGAAGTTTATTAGGCACTATTTATTAATCTGTAAGCTCATTAAAGTTGGTCATACCGTTCTATACTATCTTGTATGGTGTTTATACTTTTAATTTAGATTAACAAGTAGATACTTAAATTTTGGACAACATCTTTACAAAATTACAAAGATTACATTCACTATATACAATATCTTGATCAATTTAAACTAGAAATCATTATTACTAGTATACCGCCAAATATCTGCCATAGATAATTCACAAATCTTTTTAAAAGCTTCCCAAACTCAGACAACAAAAGTCACAAAACGAAAATGCCGGAAAACCACCGCGCAAGTTTATGATACACAATTTATTACCTCTATTCACACAAATATATCATAAATTATGTTGTAGTACATCAGTGCGGGAAATAGCCACAATCAATTTAGGAGGGGGTGCTGCTAAGTGCTGAGGGGAGGGGACAAATTGCTCTCTAATGACGAGTGCTTGCTTCAAGTTCGGTGCTGGCTTTGAAATTACTTGCAACGATAATTATGCTTTTCGTATATAGAGATTTATACTTTCTTTTTCAAAAAATTTCTGCCTTATTATGCAGTGCATCTTATGGAATTGGGATATGCAAGTACAACGCAGGTAGTGTCAAACTCGATGACTTCGTAAAATACCTATTTAACAAAATTGTAGGTAGGTACCTATGCCATTTTTTCTTCTTGCTTTATCGAATTATTAAGAAATTCCATTTTTCATCCCTACGATACATCCTTAAATCTAGAATATTATTCTAAATTAAAACAAAACGCTGAGTAGAATCAATTATTTATATAAGTACTAGCTGACCCACGCAACCTCGTTTGCGTCTTATATTGCCCGCAGCGTGAAAATTTTCCCCCGTTTTTGAAACATTCTTCATTGGTGCTCCGCTCCTATTAGTAGTAGCGTGATGATATAAAGCTTATAGCCTTCCTCGATAAATGGACTATCCAACACCGAAAGAATTTTTCAAATCGTACCAGCGGTTCCTGAGATTAGCCCGTTCAAACAAACAAACAAACAAACTCTTAAGCTTTATCATATTAGTACTATCTGTTGCCCGCGGCTCCGCCCGCGTTTATGTCAGTTTTTTCGTGTTTTTTTGCGGTCGTGGATATGTGACTGATGCAAAAAGTTGATAAAAACAATCCTTGATGCGATTTATATATCATTCTAAAATTTCAGCTCGATCAGTGCAGAACTTTTTGAGTTTTTGAAGCGTACCTACACAAACCAACATAACATTTTTATATACATATATAGATAGATTAAGTAGATACATAAATATTTTGATTTTCTGAACTATAAATAAATCAAACGAGTTAGGTTTTTTTATTTAAAAACTTTATGCACTAAGTTTGTACATCGGCGCGGCGGCGGTCTTAATGCCCAGGCCATTCTTTTCCAGTCAACCTCTGGGTAGTGCAAAAATCTTATAGGTTTATAGGTTTAAAATGTTAATAGTTCACTAAATATTTAAACATATACTTACACATAATAAACATACATACACAAATAAATATATACACAGATTGACATACCTATAGATACATAAATATGTAAATCAATAAATGGTTGGTGGACATCCTGAAATTTCTTTGTTTTACAAATAGATTAACGGCATTAGGTACAAGGTTTAATAATAATAGTTACTTATAACAAAGATAAAGTCTACTGCTGTCACAATTGATTAGGTCGAGATGTAGTCAAGTTACTTTTTTTTTATTATATAGGCGCAAAACTAGCATACTTATCGCATGATGGCAAGCGTTTACCGCCGCCCAACACCATAGGCGTCACAAGTGCGTTGCCGACCTTTGGGGGATGGAGAGAGGTATGGGGGAGGGATCACTCACTAGGTAAAATACAGCGCAAGCACTATTTCACACCGGTTTCCTGTGAGGCCGTGGTATCACTCCGGTCGAGCCGCCCCATTCATGCTAGGTAGGTATAGTTTTATTCGGCAGTTAGAAGGCGAAGTTAACAATCATGTTTCTGTCTCACGTCTTTTATCAGCGAAAGCTTACCAGGGTGTATATGGGGGGCGGTAATCGGTTATCATCAGGCGATAGGTCTATTCGTTTGCCCACCATTCAATAAAAAAAAAACAAACTTATACTGCTACATACACAAAACTAAAAACTAAACTAGCTCGTTATATTAGGTACCATAATTGACCAAAATCATGTGTTTACGATATTAACTCCTTACCTATGAATCACCTGTTATCCCCATTTTTGAAGTCAACAAGTATTTATCTTTCATTCTTCTCTGTCATTTGTTAGATCACAGCTAACTCCATTTCTGGCCATCCTCTTTCACTTAAAAAAAATCTCCAGTAAATCATGGTCATTTTAACATTTTAGTGTTTCGTTTTCCTTTTAATTGATAATATTATTAATAAATGTAAAATTTGAATATGCTCTAACAAAAAATCAATGAAAATTAAAAACATTATTTTAGGTTAATAACCATTTGAATTAAAAAATACTTAGTAAATTGTTGAAAAAATAAAACTAATGTAAGTGACAAGTTTACATTAAACGGGGCACAAAACGATGAAATTTATACCGAGTGCTGACACTGGCAAAACATTCTGATCACCACCAATTACCAGTGTACAATGCCAGCACAAATATCACTAGCCCTATCTCTTTCTAACGACGGTATTACACACCTGGTATCTCTTTCACACATCATACAAAAGCGTTCTTAATCATTTGGTGTTCGGAATCAGAAAGACGTATATGTTCTTAGGTACAGAGAACAAATAATACTATTTGAGTGGAAATAAGGTTTACTTTTGATGGTAAATGCATTTTTCAAAGGTAAAAAATTGCTTCTTGAACTTAGTCTTTATTTCAACAAAGCAAGAACATATTTTTAAATTTATCTTTTCGTTTCTTAAGCTATAATGTATGTAAGCGGGATGTGGTAATGATAGTAGTATTGTTACCATACCAATAAAGTCTAAATTCGCTCGTCCAGTGGTTAGTTCTAATAAAATAAAATAACGTTTTGACAACACCCCGTATGGGCGTGGCGGTTAGTCATGAGTTTACGCGGGAATCTCGCGGTGGACGGACGTATTGTTCGAAATTCAAATGTGTGACGTTTATTTTTTTATTATTTGAATTTAAATATCTGACGGAACTTCATGGTAGAGTGTAAGAAAGAAAATAGGTATTAATTGTTTTTTTTTAAATTACGGACAGTGATAACTTAGACTAATGAAAGAGAAACAAAGGGTTTTTAATTCTTTTTTTAAATAGTGTTTAGTGTTGTGTTTTAAGAAAAAAAAGTGACGATGGAATCCAGTAGAGAAATAGGCGAAACAAAAAGTCAAAAGAAGATCCCTAAACCATTTTCTATAGAATCAATAATTGGAGATAGAAAATCTCCAGAAATAGACATAGAGAATAACATTTCAGAAAGTTCTAGAAATTCAGAAGAAGAAGAGAATGAAAGATTAGAAGGATTAAATCAGATGAGATATTACGCGCCGTTTCTACAACAGAATGGCTTTCCTTTTTTATTGGGTTACCCGGAGCCGTGGTTGTCGAGGGTTTTGGGGTCAGCACCGGGACCTGTGAGGGAGGCTAGGGAAGAGGAGAAGAGAGAGAGTCCTGTTAGCGTTGGGAGTGAGGTAGAGAGCGACGGAGGAGAAGAAACTAATCCAGGTTTGTAAATATTAATTTAAATAAGTTTTCTTTTCTTCTCTTATTTGTATAACCTATTTAAAGTAGTGGTCACCGATTGGTCGACCATAATAATTTTTTTCCTCTTTTTAGACCTCGGTGGCACAGTGGTAGTGAATGCGACTGCTATACTTGAGGTCTTGGGTTCAAAGCCGAATCGGACCAAGTGTTTATGTGATCTACAAGTATTTGTTTCGAAGTTTGTCTGTTTTCTATCTATAATATGTATATTTGCAAATTAAAAAGTACCTAGGGTAAAACCGGGATAGATGCCCCACTTTTTGAAAAACCTTCAAAATTTTAAAAATATTAATTTAAAATGGATAATTTCTGTGCATGTAGCTAGCTTGGTTATTTAAGTTGGATTATTATTTGTTTTTGCTGACCTATCAATTACAGATTTTGCAAAATGTAGGTTTCTGTGAAACGCTTTTTTTGGGATAGACGCCTCCCTGTATGAATAGTTGCCCCACCATGAAAATAACAAGGAGGATAGATGCCTGCAGTGCGGGATAGATGCCCTTCATACTGTGTAACACAGCAATTCTCCAAGAAACATGGTTTGAATTACGAAAAACATTTATTTTTAATATGACACAACCATAAATAAATTTTAAAACTATTTGTTTAACAAAAGTATTAAATCTTAGTTTTAATATTAATTGTTAAGTTTCAACAAACATAATTATCTATACTTTTTTAAATGAAATATTATTTATCACCAAGAATAATTGGTATAATAAATTATCACCGTTCTTCGTGGAATAACTGAATATCAGCTATTACATATATGGAGCGGCTGGCATCAGACCTCCGCAATCCTGCGGGTGAACTGAATTCGAAGGTCGAACTAGTAGCCATTATATTTGAGGGCACTGACATCTCAATAACGAGGCTCCCTTAGGGGCATTTATCCCGGGCAATAGAAGACGCAAACGAGGTTTCGTGGCTCAGCTAGTACACAATATACAACTTCAACTGATAAATACATTGACAATCATCATGTTTTGGCGACAGTCAAGTTTCTTATTAGGTCTGGGGTGATCTTTATCCCATGTAGTATTGACTGCCTCGGTGGCATAATGGTAGCGTATGCGACTGCTAAGCTTGAGGTCTCGGATTCGATTCCTGGGTCGGACCAAATGTTTGTATGATCTGCAAATATTTGTTTCGGAGTTTGGGTGTTTTCTATGTATAATATGTATGTATTTACAAAAAAAAACGTATATAAGTATTTATATCAATTGTCTAGTACCCATAACACAAGCTCTGCTTAGCTTGGGACTAGATGGCGTTGTGTGTTAGATGTCCGAAATATTTATTATTATCTAAAGCACCTTTTTCGATGAGAGCGTTTGCGAGATCCTTACCAAGGTTGTCACATTAAATTACTACTTCAATAGTTACGCTGACATTCGCTGTCAACCTCCAAAATATTCTCTGAGCAGCATGAAACTCCTCATTCAAATTCACGTTCATTTCATCGCTTTTGACATTATTAATTATCTATAGACTATAGAGGAACGATTTTGTTTGAGTCGTCTGATATCTTGATGGAGATCGTATTTTGTTTTTTCGAAAAACGGTCCCCATTTCATGTCATCCACATTTTATATGATGATGACTGCACGGTTGGCTTAGTGGTTTGAGCGGTCCCTACGCCGCTCGCTACTGCGCCAAGTGCCGTGGGTTCAAATCCCACGTGGGACAGCACTTTGTGTGATCCACAAAATGTTGTCCTGAGTCTGGGTGTTCTTTGTGTCCGTTATATGTATGTTTGTAAAGTCCCCCGCGACACCGGATGTGTATTCCTAATGCGGGAGTTGTCTTTTAAAAAAAAAATATATATTTGTTATCATTAGTTTAATCACGACGACGACTTGAAGACTCGAAGACTTGATAATTGAAGATAAATACTTGATAAATACTTGACATTGGCAGAAATAGCTGATCCGAGTGATCCGGCTGGTTGCCATTTCATCAAAAAAAAAGATGTCTTGATTTTTTTATATTCTTGCTCTTCTGTGGGACTGAGTTTGTGTTTGTTTGTGCGTTTTATAAGTACGTACGTTTTATGAGTTTGTGTTTCAACGTGTGGTCCAGATTTGTGGAGCCGTCTAAGCTCCGAAAATTCCATTACATTGTAAGGAAAGGTAGCTCTGAAGAGAATAGTAGGAAAGAGTTAATATTAAAACGTTTGGAGGGTGGGTACAGTGTTTATTCTACTTAATATGTACGTTCACCTCGGTAAATAATAATAAAAAATCCACATTTCTCATACACGGCCGACTGATTCCAAACTTGGCAAAGTTTAGTAACCAAACTGCTGATAATATCTGCTGCTGACCTGCTGACTGCAAACCTTTAAGAAAAGAGCGTACTCATTCATAAAAGGCCGGCAACGCACTTGTAACGCCTCTGGTGTTGCGGGTGTCCATGGGCGGCGGTAATCACTTACCATCAGGCGATACGTATGCTCGTTTGCCCCTTATATAATAAAAAAAAACCTTTTTGAGTTAATTTTCGCTTGGGGCAGAAGTTGGCTGGTTCTCCTGGTTTCCAGCAATTGGGACGAGTACTTCCGATTATCGTACAGGATCCATTTTTAATCACAGATTATGACCGGTAAAATCCCTTCATTATTGTGCCAATTGAGCAATAAAACGCAACAGTCGATGCGTGTTTGCTGGTTTGCTTCACTCAATTCATGAGGTACCCACCGTTCAAGCCTTTTTATTTTCCCTATTTGCTTCAAATCGATTAAAACAGTTTTGTCACTAACAGCCAAGCCTACAGCCTAAAAAATAAAACTAAACTAAACTCAGTATATATACCAACTGTGAAATGGTTTGCCATGGTTTTTTGTTTTTCGTTATCCTCTTTGATCTCCGGCCGTCCACGGATGTTATGGAGATCGAAGTTTCTAGAACGAAAACGTTGGAACCATAAACATAGCGTGTTTTCTTTTGCGAAACCAGCGCCATACATATCGTTAATCCTTCGAGCTGTTCCTACAGAATAGGTCCCACGGTAGAACTCGTACTCGTAAATAAAGCGATATTTCAAGTTTTCCATTGAGGGAGATGAGCGACGCCAAAGAAAAAACAATGATGAAAAAAACCAGCCAAAATGACTGTTTTCGAAACTCAAATATACCAGCTAAATTGATTTATAAGTTTGAATTTGGAATTCTTAACCCAAGAATTCTATTTCAGATCAAAGTAACCTAACATATAAGTAGATTTTTTTTTTAGGTGTTCGATACTTCAAACCATTTAAATTCGAAAGTAAAACCGTTTAGAACTTAACACCCTTAGGCCTTTACCAGAAAATCAACAAATAAAGCAATTAGAAATGGATGCTTGACATTAAAAACACAATTTCACGCCACTATAACACATCTGTGCCGTAAAATTAAGGCGGAACGGAACACACTCTTGTTTGGCGCGAATTTGTTACCAGGTGACAACTGTCAAATTTTTTTTTTCTATGTGATTTCGATCATTGCATATTCAGCCTACTTTTAGCTACTTTTCATAAACAACGCAATCGTTTTTTTTTCCTCTATAAGTGCTGTGACAATTTTTTTTTTGAGCGTAACCTCGGATCTAAGGTCACACATTAAATATCACAAATTGATAAATAAACAGATTTTCCAATAAAACCGCTTTTAGTTTCACATACGCAGTAAAAGGTGTAGGTATTTTTTACATGCCTGTCAGAATTATTCGACTCTACCTGATGGAAATCTAAGTAGAATCCGAAAAGGTTAGTCTCCATTATTGTTACGAATATGAACAGTGCAGTATGGCGGCCTAGTAAAACGGTTTGAAATATCAAACAGAGAAAGCTTCAAAGACAAATCATCACCAACAGAATGTAAACAATCCACTGCTTGAAATATACCTTTCCTTACAAAGGATGTTTTTGCTCACTAGACAGTTATATAGTTTGCATAAAATGTACTACTTATTTCAATGCTGTTATCCTCCGTTACCGTACGAACATTTACTTGTAACCATTTCTACTTCAGCCTACTCGCACCACCTACTGACCGAAGGCTGTGCGGAAGTCCCCTCAGATACCACTTGTGGTTATGTCGGACTCGAACCGACTAAAAACCGCACACCGTCTAGGGTACTAGAACCCCGACGTACCTCGGGCCACCCATTGTTTGTAGGTGGCTCCCTCCCGTGTCGGAACCCTAACATTCCTATTTTATATAACGATCTCCGTCCTCCATAAGCGCAAGCCTGAGGGTGGCAGGTGAGGCCACCTTAGCAGAAGCAGGCCGGGGTGGCGGCGCGAGCTCTGTAAAGCACTGACCGAAGGCCTACCCCAAAGAGTGCCAATCAATATTTTCAAGCTAAATATTTGTTTAGTCATACGCACTGAGTCGAATTGAAAGATTCTTTCGGCGTTAAATTTATAGATTACTAGCTGATCCACGCAACCTCGTTTGCGTCTTATATAGCCCGTAGCATGAAAATTTTCGCAAAATAAAATATAGCCTATGTTACTCGTGGATAATGTAGCTTTCGAATGGTGAAAGAATTTTTAAAATCGGTCCAGTAGTTTTTGAGCCTATTCATTACAAACAAACATACAAACAAAGTTTTCCTCTTCATAATATTAGTGTAGATAATAACATTACGCCACGATCAATAGGAGTCGATTCTGCCTAGTATTACGAGTAATTGAAAAACTATAAAAAACAATAAAAAGTTATTCCACTTGAGTATGATGTGTATGAAATGGAGCGGGTCAGCTGTTCTGATACAAAATTTCTTTACATTTTTATCTGGACGAGTAAATGGCGAATTAAATTAAATGAATCTAAATCGGTTCACATTGACTTTACTAATAAAGCTCCTAACTATCACCCGGTATATATAAATAGTCATATAATACCCTATGTCAATACTGCCAAATATTTGGGAATGACACTTAGCGTCTAGCTAAGCTTCGCTGGAAAGCTCATGTCAAAAAGAAACGCGACGAGTTGGAACTTCGCTACAAAAAAATGTATTGGCTCTTAGGTAAACACTCAAAAGTGTCCGTACATAATAAGATTTTATTGTATAAACAAGTCCTTATGCCTATATGGACTTATGGTATCCAGTTATGGGGATGTACCAAACAATCCAATACACTGATGATACAACGTTTTCAAAATAAAGTACTCAGGGGTATTGTAAATGCACCCTGGTACATTCGAATGAACGACCTCCATCGGGACCTTAAAGTAGAACTCGTCACAGACATTATATCAAAGTTCGCCGAAGCACATGAACGCCGGCTTCATCATCATGTAAACGTTGAGGCTATCCAGCTTCTTGACAATACGGATATTACAAGGAGACTCAAAAGGGTAAAACCCTTTGAGTTAGTTAAGTGAAAGTGCGAAGTGAACAAAATACTACTATTTTAGTGCAGTGTAATACAAGAACACACGAACAGAGTGTCCTCAATTAATTAGAGACAATAAGAAAAGTGTTAATGGACACAATGTTATTATAGCTTTGTTTTAATAATTTAGGTCAAAGTAAAATTACTCATTAGTCAGTAGACTAGATCGTAATAGCAATGTCCTACTTGTATTAGTACGGCATTTACAGAAAAAAAAAAAAACATTTTTATCGCTTTGTAGATTTTTCAGAAAGATGTAAATGTATAAGTTAGAAGTTAAAGGTTAATCAATCAATGTATTAACTTAATAACAAATCACTACATAGTATAAAACAAAGTCGCCTTTTCTGTCCCTATATCCCTATGTGCGCTTAAATCTTTAAAACTACTCAACGGATTTTGATGCGGTTTTTTCCAATAGATAGAGTGATTCAAGAGGAAGGTTTATATGTATAATACATGCATCATATACTAAGGCAACATTGCTAATTTTAGAGGTTTCTATTTTATGCCCGTGCAAAGTCGGAGCGGGCCGCTATGTTTTTATATACAACGTTCATAGTTTTTCTGTAGTGTATTTAATTTAGTATCAGCATTGTACCCGTGCGAAGCCGGGGCGGGTCGCTAGTATATCATATATTATTACTACTTATAAAGTTATACAACGTTAAAATAGTAACTTTGAAATTTTTTACGTATTAGTAAAGCTCATTTCGGATATAAATATACACATGAGCAAAACATATACCTAATAAATAAACAGACTGCCTCGGTGGCGCAGTGGTAGCGAATGTGACTGCTGTGCTTCAGGTCTCGGGTTCAAATCCTGGGTCGGACCAAGTGTTTGTGTGATCTACAAATAATTGTTTCGGAGTTTGGGTGCTTTTTATATATAATATGTATGTATTTACAAAAAAAAAGTATATATATATTTATATCAGTTGTCTAGTACCCATAACAAAAGCTCAGCTTAGTTTGGGACTAGATGGCGGTGTGTGTTAGATGTCCGAAATATTTATTATTATTATCATTTATTATATCCTCAAAGCACGACAGCTCCTGGATAAATTAGGTGCAGGGTGACCTCGGCTCCTACTTACGCCATTAATTCTTAGTTGTGAATTTGGGAAGTTAGATTTTTTGAAAATGAGACTACTATCCCGGTTTTACCCTATATACCTATAATCCGCAGAGGGGTCTTTTTTAAGTTCCTAAACATATTTAGTTTTTGAAAAGACAACTCCCGCATTATGAATATTAGTCCTGTGCCACAGGGACACATAGAACACCCAGAATCAGAACAACAATTTGTAGATCACCCAAAGTGTTGTCTCATGCGGGATTTGATACCGCAATACTTGGCGCAGTAGAAAGCGGCGTGGCGACCGCTTAAACCACTAGGCTATACGTGCAGTCATGTTGGACAAATTAAATGAAAGCTAATACGAGCACAATATGTAGCTTTGACTACACTTGTCCAGCTCACACAGATAGGCTGCATGCCAGTCATCGTGTTACATAATCGGTATTATCCAAAATTAATCCAATAAACTACCTATCAACAACCCATAACGTCCCACTGCTGGCCTTGGGTCTCCTCTCAGGAGAGGGTTAAGGCCATACGTCCCCACGCTGGCCGAGTGCGGGTTGGGGACTGGCTGAATAAAGACTACCTACTCAAACAAAAGTAACGTCCGGTCCGGCTTCGCACAGAAGTGTTTAAAATTTTGAACTTTCTTTGCTATAATATGCATGTAAACCTTCCTCTTTAATCACTCTATCTATTGCGGAAAACTACAATAAAATCTGTTAAATAGTTCAAAAGCACTGAGCGAACTGACAGCGGCAACGACTTCATTAAAGTAAAGACGACATGCAACATATCTAGGTACAGCCGAATTTGTTACCTCATAAAATATATACCTACCCTCAAAAACCACCGTCCCATAACAACCAAATGCTTGAGTTACAATTTAGTTGCCGACCTTTGAGTTCGCTCTTCTCTAAGAATCAACCTATGAGTTTCTATAATATCACTCACTAGCTGACCCACGCAACCTCGTTTGCGTCTTATATTGCCCTTAGCGTGAAAATTTTCCCCCGTTTTTGAAACATTCTTCATTGGTGCTTCGCTCCTATCAGTAGTAGCGTGATGATATATAGCCTAAGACTTCCTCGATAAATGGACTATCTAACACTGAAATATTTTTTTTAATCGGACCAGCGATTCCTGAGATTAGCGCGTTCAAACAAACAAACTCTTCAGCTTTATTATTAGTATAGATTCAATGAAAAGACACGAAAGAACGGCTTAACTCCGGCGATCTATAGGGCCGTGGTATTACTCCAGTCGAGTTGGCCATACGCAAAAGCATGGTACTCCCACGGTTAGTCAAATACAGAATTAAAAACAAAAATGAAATTTAAATTGCAGTCACGATAATAACAACTACATTTACTTTAAACTATGTATGTTTATTACTGAAATATAACATAAAAATAACAAATAAATACACACATCAACCACTTTTATTTCACATTTAAAATTCCTAAGCCATTCAAGGAAAACTGTCAATGTGACAGCGTGAAAATTTAAACTAAAATAGAACGTGACCACAATTTTTAGTGATATATTTATCGTAATCGATTCATCTGATTCGACTAAAATGCATTTGAGTTCACAATCGATTTAACTCGCCGCTCAGTTTGAAAATTTAAAATTCAATCCTCGGTTATGGCGGAGACTTTATGCGTTTACAAATTTATTAAATGCATCCGTTTCGTTCTTATTTCAACTAGTATTAAGTCGGTTGTTTATTTTAAGATGGTAAATTTAAAATGGCGGATTTTACAATTCATTTGGCGCTTCGATAACTGTCAATCGTTGTTGGTTTGTATAAAATAAATATATTTATTTGCTTAAGGGTTCTTTTGTTGTATGGTTTCTATGAAAGTTATTGAATTTATATGGTGTGGTGTTTTATAATGTTATTCTTATGAGTTTTCCTACAACCTAAATGAAACATACATGGACCACATAAACGGTGCTATTTTAAACAGTTTATAATAATAAATTAATATTTTCGTATACTTAACACATAACGCCATATAGTCCCAAACTAAGCAGAGCTTGTACTATGGGTACTAGACAACTGAAATTAATACATATATACTATTTTATTGTAAATACATACATTTTATACATAAAAAACTCAGAAACAAATATTTGCAGATCATACAAACATTTGGTCCGACCCGGGAATCGAATCGACCGAGACATCGCCACTGAGGCAGTTACTTTCTACAGTCTATTTCTATAATCTTTACATATTACTTTCAACTATAACTGTATAGTGTGTATGTGTAATAGTTTTTCTTTTTTAAAAGTGTTTGTATTTATTACAGTCAGTTGGATCATAAAATACTTTGAAAATATTGTGTAATTTCCTCATCATATGAGCCTGTCAAAATGGCCTTATTTTACCAGATGCAATGCATGAGCAGAATCCAGAAAAGAGCGTACTCCTTCCTAAAAGGCCGGCCACGCACTTATAACGCCTCTGGTGTTGCGGGTGTCTATGGGCGGCGGTAATCGCTTACCATCAGGCGATAGGTCTGCTCGTTTGCCTCCTATATAATAAAAAAAATATGTTTTATTATTTATTGGAGATTCTCATCTGAGATGCCCATCTGAATGCAGAGAGATGCTTTAACATTTTGCAGGAAACCAGTGCTAAGCAATGCTTTCGTAAAACCTCACCGTGGAGCTCTATAAGTTCAATAACAGTCTATATACTGAACTTAATAATCACCTTGCATTTGGATTGTGGAGATCTACTGGTAGTAGATTCACCATAAAAAAAATAAGTTTCATCGTGTCTTAGTAGACTGAAAGTCGACCTTAACCTACTTTGAGAAAAGTTCGGACGTCTAAGTTAACGTTAAACGTCTGGTATTCTATGAAATGCTACCAGTAATATGCCAATGGGCAATGGTACGAGTAACATTGGTATCACTTGAAAGAGCAAGACAGCAACATGGAACCTTTATTTTTTGATTGACGCGGGTGTGTGGCGGGTTGTTTACTTTGGGAAATAGTGTATAAGTTGTCAATAATTTTGTAAAATGTTTTATTGTAGAGGTCTTTAAGTAGTGATAATAAAGTATGTAGGTGAATCAGTGAGTTGATTGCACTGACCCCTTAGCTTTACCGATTGTCCGCTTTGAGACACTTCTAATACAACTCATAAATGTTTGTTCAAGAGAGAGATAGAAAGAGAGTTATTCGTAAATTAATCTCTATTTTATGAGATCAAGGTTCTCTGGAACTGACTCAATTATATTCGATAGTGGTCACTATACTCACTGTGAGTGCAGACACTGCAATAATGCAGCATTGGGAGTTACACTATGGCGGCCCATTAAGATGCTGCTGCATCTTTGGGCTTCCGGTCTCGCACTCACCAACGAAACACGACAGCATGATTATCATTTTAGATTGGTCTTCTCTGAGGGTGGTAATGTCCTATTCGAGCCGACCCGTTTTTACGCAAAATCAGCGTGATTGTACACGCTAAGCCAGCATTCTGTCTGTGATTGTCTTTGAAGAACCTAAGAATTAATTACAATAACATTTATTAAGAAAAGATTCCAACAATTAAAAATATACACCATGCCTATACACAGAACTATATTCACTAACTATTTCAAATCCATTATATATGCTCTTATGTCCGCTGTTATAATACCATCTTCTATATACCTACCTGCCTATGAATAAATAAATAAATATTTCGGACATCTTACACACAACGCCATCTAGTCCCACGCTAAGCAGAGCTTGTGTTATGGGAACTAGACAACTGATAGAAATACTTATATACTTTTTTTTGTAAATACATACATATTATACATAGAAAATGCCCAAACTCCGAAACAAATATTTGTAGATCATTCAAACATTTGGTCCGACCCGGGAATCGAACCCGAGACCTCAGGAACAGCAGTCGCATTCGCTACCACTGCGCCACAGAGGCAGTTAATAATAACCTACTTACGTTAAAAAAACGTAGTACGTTCGTAGACGCATTTATATTATAACAAATAGTCAAAAATTCAGTAAGCTAGAGGATTATAACTTCGTTTTTAGCCTCTAACGGTACAAAATCGAAAGTTTAACTAACAAAGGTCAATAAAATGAAACAAAATTCAAACCAATCGAATTTCTGCCGCTGACAGAACTGTGATCTTTAGAATAAAAAAATAGACGCAGTTTTATTTTCAAGTGTCATCGGACCCCAATCGCTCAATCAGACTAAATTAGACGGTCCGGTGTAGGCGTGGCTTTGACTCAGCGATTGTCCGCCAGAGTTTTTTATCGCCCATTCGGACTCAGAGATATTGGTCACAAAAACGTCGTAGGAAATGACGGGTGAAGAAAAACAAATGTCAATTGTAAATGGCGTCTGGAGAGGGTGACTTTTTTTATCTGTGGTCGGAGAAAATTGTGTTTTTATTGACGGTTTTTGAACGAAAATAAATTTTGTTTCTGTTTTGTTCTTTTTAAGCAACTTCAAAGAGAAGAGAAGGTTACTAATTCTTTTTTTATTTTGTAGAAGGTATTTCCCGGTCGGTCAAATAATAAATAATTAATTAAAAATAAGAAATAATTTATCTTAATAAATCGGCTACACATAGGTAAATTTCAACCTACTTTAAAATGAAATTAAAATACTCTCAAATAAAAAACATTGAAAATAGTTGCGTTCACAAAAGACTGGCAGCATTGCCACGTTGAATAGCAATGCTGCGCGTCGATTAGTAGCTTAGCCAGTTGAAGAATAATGTTTTATTTGCGATTAGATGTTAAAAGTGTCAAGTTAATCTATACAAATAAATAAAATTGGAGTGTATGTTTGTAATATTAAAATAACCGCTTTCTACTACATGCATATGAATGTATATACGGTATACATACCAAAATATATATTTTTAAATTTTTTGTCTGTCTGTCTGTTTGTTCCGGCTAATCTCTGGAACGGCTGGACCGATTTGGACAGGACTTTCACTGATAGGTAGCTGATGGTACAAGGAGTAACTTAGGCATATACTTACATTTTTTAGACTAGCTTCTCCCCGCGGCCTTACCCACGATACGACAATAACCGCGGGTAACACCGCGGGGTTCAGCTAGTATATTATATTCTTTGTTAGTATATTTTCATTATTATTATCAATAATAAAATTCTGTTCTAAATCTATTAAAAATAACATAAACATCATGATATTAAACAATATTAACCTTTTTTTTCTCTTAACAATTTAGGTTTAAACTCTCACTTTAAAAACAGAAAAATTACGTGACCAATAACACCGAACTGTTTATAGCATTTCCCGCTAATATTAATAACAAAAGAAAATTATTGAAATACATAATAATGATTTAGGAACTGTCAACATAGCTATTAGTTATAAGGTTAACACCCTATCGACCATTTCCCGCAAATAGTCATGACGATATTTTATTGCGAATCGTTTAGTCGATTTTATTATAATCCCATTTATGTTTAGACGATTAACAATCCACAATCGATTGTAACATTATTTGTCGTACTAAAAAAAAGGGGAAAGTGACGTTTAATTGTCAAATGATGACAGTTCGATTTTTGAAATTGTATTCAGACCAGAACACGTTAAATGTTGGGCGTGAGACCGCTTTCAAATACTACTAATAGTGAACGATCAAACGACAAAACCAAATCTATACAAATAAATAAAATCGAAATGTCCGTTTGTTATTTTAAATTAACAGCTTTTCACTAAATACATATGAAAGTTGAATAGAAACCTTTAAATCCTCTTCTTAATTTTTGTCTCTCTGCCTGTTTGTTTCGGCTAATCTCTGGAGTGTCTGAACCGATTTTGACGGTACTTTCGCTAGCAGATATTTGATATTATAAGAAGTAACTTAGATAACTTTTTTATACTTCGCTCGCAGCGTTACTCGTCTTGTTGTAAAGGAAAGAACAACCGTAGGAAACACCACGGGGCTCAGCTAGTTAACAATAATAACTCGATACATCTCACGCAACTACTGTAGGAACTAGGCTACTGATAAACATTATATATTTCTAAATACATACACAGAGATTATTATATATCCTGTATGGGAATCGAACTCACAGCCGTTATCTCAAACTTTATTCCGTGGGAGAGACATACCACAATCCCTCCCTTCATCCCCCTCCCTATCCCCAAAGGCCGGTAACGCACTTGTGACGCCTCTGGTGATGCGAGTGTCCATGGGTGGCAGTAATTGCTTACCATCAGGCGATACGGATGCTCGTTTGCCTACAACGTAAAAAAATATTACTCTGGCGTGCAGTCGGGTTCACTGAAACCTTACCAAACCCATCCACATACCCAACCGACCAAACTCATCTACTCAAAATTAATAAATCTATATTTAAGACAACTCCTAGGAATATATTCTGTATCGCGGGGGACTTTACAAACATACATGAAACGGATACAAAGAATACCCAGACTCAGAACAACGTTTATGGATCACACAAAGTATAGTCCCATGTGAGATCGAATCTACAATACTCTGCACGGTAGAAAGCGATAAAGTATTCGTTTAAATCACTATGCTATTCGTGTAGTCGATATACGAGTATATCGAGTATCTCGACTAATGCATGAGCACTTTTGCAAGTTAATAATCATTTGTATAGACAAATAAGTAGAAATGAATAGTCTGTTTGTAATTAAATCACTAAATGCAAATGAAAGTCTAAACGTTAATTGCGTCTAATAAACAATTTTCATAATTATTGTCTGCCTGTATCTGAATCGGTTGAACAAATTTTGATAGGGCTTTCACTAGTAGATAACTGGTGACATAAGGACTTAATCTACTTATTATTAGTTAGGCTCAGCTAAAAAAACATAAACAAACGTATTCTTCTTCAGGTAACGACTCAGAACCAGACCAAGAGGATTCTTCGGACACCCCTCGAGAGAATAAGGCCCGTAGAAGAAGAACTGCGTTCACATCAGAACAGCTCCTCGAGTTAGAGCGAGAGTTCCACGCCAAGAAATACCTGAGCCTCACGGAGAGGTCACAAATAGCTTCTGCCTTAAAACTCAGTGAAGTGCAGGTAAGAGTATATTCCACATTGACATCATTTAACAGTCCACTGCAGACATAGGCCTCTCTATAAATAGGAGGCAAACGAGCAGACGTATCGCCTGATGGTAAGCGATTACCACCCCCCATGGACAACCGCAACACTAGAGGCGTCACAAGTACGTTGCCGGCCTTTATAGAAATGAGAAGAGGGATGGGGGAAGGGTTGGGGTGTGGGCCTCTGGTACCCTCACTCACTCGGTAAAACACACTATTTCACACTGGTTTTCTGTGAGGCCGTGGTATCATTCTAGTCGAGCCGGCCCACCCACGGTAAATCTGTGCTCGGCAAAATGTCGGCCCACAAAACATTTATTATTGCTTGCATACTTGAGAAAAGTTGAAACAAATCAGACCTGTACTTGTACGTGATCTACAAATATTTGTTTCGGAGTTTGGGTGTTTTCTATGTATATGTATGTATTTACAAACAAAAAGGTATCTAATATATGTATTTATATCAGTTGTCTAGTATCCATCCATCAGATAATACTGGAGTGTGCTATAGTTAACGTAAAACCCGATTTAGTTACAATAATAAAATGATTGTTACAAGTTTGTCCAATCAGTGATTGTAAACTACTAATCGAGTTATGTTTATATTATATATATATATTAATGTAGCGTAATAGTACCTTTATGTATAATTCTCACTTACTTCAATAATATTCCTGCTACACACAGCTCTGCACCACCCAAAGGTGGAAGATAATGCTTATGGCATTAAGTCCGCCTTACGCAATCGATTATTTCCTGTGGGGCTATGTGAAGTCACTGGTTTATGCTGATAAACCAGCAACAATTGACGCCTTGGAGGCCAGCATTGTTCGTGTTATACGCCATACAAATGACGAAGTCGTCTATAAGTTGCGCGAATCGACGACTGATTTTCAAAGTAAATTTGGATAATTTCGTAGCGTTGTTCAAGCGTGAGTCTATTCATGATGATTTGTCAGAGTATACTGAAACAAATAAAAAAAAAAGTTTCATCAAAATTTAATTTTTTGTGTTACTTTTTACAATTTAAAGTTCTATCTAGCTTAAAAAAACACCCGTTAATTGCAGGAAGCTTAAATAAATAAAATAAATAAATATCGCACACCACATATAGAATGTGTTGTTATTGAAGTGAAACTTCTTTAGAATCGTTGTGATTTCAAACCGGATGCAACGGAAAAATCGACAGGTAAGAGACACAAATACAAAAATGTGTAGGATTAAGCCGGCACAAAATGAGACAGAAATATTTTATATAATCATCTCATTCTTTTGTCGATTTACTGAAGTTTCACTTCTATCGTGTGTGAATCGTACACACACCTTTTTTTCTATATATATTTTTGTTAAGTGCGGAGTCATCAAATTATGTACGAGCTCTTACAGCTTGTAAAAACATAAGTATAGAATAGAGTTTTTTTTAGAGGTCTTCGGATCTTATTTCATTAAGTTTTTCATCCCTGCAGGTAAAAATATGGTTCCAAAACCGTCGTGCAAAATGGAAACGCGTGAAAGCTGGTCTTGCATCAGGCAGTCATTCCAGCAAGAACGGCTCCGGCACTAAGATAGTAGTTCCTATACCCGTCCACGTAAACCGCTTTGCGATACGGACCCAACATCATCAGATGGAGAAACAGAATCTTCAGTTCAGGTATTATTTGTTTATTTTAATATTTATGCATATTTGTACAATGGCAGTCCTTATGCCCGGGGAATAGGGCAGAAGACACTTTACTTAAATTAGTAACTTTTTATAGTTTTTATCACCTGTCAAAACGACAATTTTGTATGGAAACATCGAAAGGTTTGACTGGAAGAAAATGCCTGTGGCATTAAGTCCGCCTTGTGCAATATGTTTGCAGAAAGTTTGTATAAATAAATAAAAAAAATGTGCTGACTATAAGCTTGTGACGTCACAAGAATATATTTCAAGGTCTTTTTGGTTAAAATTCGTAATTCGAAACATAATGCCAAAAAAAATGGTCGCTATTGACCACTATTAAAAATAATAACAATAGAAGCTTATTCCATACTTCATTTACAGATTAGAGAGACAGCAACCTCTACCAGGCAGTCTACTTCAATCGCAGAGTTCAGCATTCCTCAGCGCGTCGAAAATCGATCGATTAGACTCTAGAGAGGTGCTCAGTCCCCGTCACGGGGGCAGCCCTATTTACGACGCGACAATGCCCCGTGTAGGGGCCATGAGTTCTAATAATATGAGACATTATCAATCTAGGCCTAGTTAATTTATTTAGATGTTATTTTAGAATATGTTAAGTGTGAGGCATCTGATTTAAAGTATTATTTCGTGATTATGTCTCTTTTATTAAAGAAACTTATTTATCTCTCTGTATTTTTGGATCTTACGAAATAAACTACATTTAGCCCGAGGTACGAAAGTTTGTCAAAAGTAAAATCAAGGGTACCGTGGGAGAGCTACGCTTCGGCATGCATGGGCCGGCTCGACCGGAGTGATACCACGGCGTCACAGAAAACCGGTGTGAAATAGCGCTTGCGCTGCGTTTCACCGAGTGAGTGAGGATACCGGAGGCCCATTCCCCAAACCCTTCCTCTTACTCCTCCCCATCCCCCAAAGGCCTGCAACGCACTTCTGACGCCTCTGGTATTGCGGGTCTCCATGAGCAGCGGTAATCGCTTACCATCAGGCGATACGTCTGCTCCTAATCCATAAAAAAAACGGCACGATGGACCGATGATTTGAATAAATTTGCTGGCAGCGTATGAATGCGGACAACCCAAGACCAAGATAGTTAGTGCTCCTTGTGGGAGACCTTCGTTCAGCAATGGATGGCAATTGGTTGATATGTAAATCAAGTGGTAACTAAAAGTCAGGCGTTAGGCTGCAGTGTTGGTTTGACAGTTAGTGAACCCGATTGCTTAGCTGGAGAATGCGAATTACTCACTTCATCTTCCTCTAATTTGGGAATAGACATAGATAAATAAAACCTAACACCCCCCACTCCACGTTCAAAAAGTGTAACTTGAATTAAGATGCTATGCAATAGCTTTACCGCGGCAGTCCCCGCGGGCCATTTCTTTTTTTATTACTTGTTGTCAGAACTTTTAGAATTTAATTTGCTATATCAGAGGCACACCATGCACTTTATCACCAGCCCCGTAGTCAAGATGCAAGAGTACGTCGATTCTCTTTTTACAACTCTAACGCCTCTATTCTCTTGTATATTTAGCCAATATTTGGTTTGACCACGTGCATTAGTGTTGAGTGAAGTCATTCTGTTAAATGCCAACTTTATACTAGACTTTATAAAGCCTTATTAATAACTGATGTTAATACATATTAAAAGGAATCCATGAATAATTACAATCAAATGGATTGTGTGCTCATTAGCGAAATCAATTACATACAAATGTTTATTTATAAATCTAATTTGAATTGTACATTGTGAATACAGAGTTTTTGGTTAATATGCACAGTGGTAAAACAGCCAGCTGCTTGCGTGTCTTTTGGGAACGAGATGCGTCTCCTTTTTTTTTTTTTTTTTTTTTTAAAAAGACAACTCCCACATTAGGAATAAACATCCTGTGTCGTGGGGGACTTTACAAACATACATGAAACGGACACAAAGAACATCCAGACTCGGGACAACAATTCGTGGATCACACAAAGTGTTGTAGGTACCGCGTGGGATTTGAACCCACGACACTTGGCGCAGTAGCAAGCGGCATGGCGACCGCTGACACCACTCGGCCAACCGTGCAGTCCTGGATTGATAATTTTGCCGTGTAGACCAATATCATTTGCATTACATGCTTCTCAGTTGTATATAACATATATAACATTATTTCGATGTTAATACATGCCCAATCAATCAGTTAACCAATAATTAGTGAACTGTAAACATAGGGTTCTACCAATTTGTGCCATAACACCTGTTTCCTCACCTTCACCATCTCCTTCATCTTCTTCAGATCATCAGGCTATCTGGATAGACGTCGTCCTGCCTTCTATTTTCAATCTTCAGTTCAGAAACCCTTTACGTTTTCTAATAAGCGTCTGTTTAGTCTATGCTTTACATACTTTCCTAAAAAAGCTGCCATACTTTCTTATCTGTATTTTACAGTTATGATGGATGACATTACCCGGATGGAACGAAGTTTGAAATAGAAAGACGAAACGAAAATATCTGGCTTGCTTTCTATAAGACAGAGAGACAGACAGAGAAACATGCGCACGCCGCACGGCTTACAATAGCTTACTATAGCAAAAAGTGTCGTTACAACTTTTCGTCTTAATTTTTTTCCGTCTAGCCCCCTTTCGCAACGCGCGATAAGAAACTTCGTTCCAATAATTCTATGATGTAATGTTTTATATTCTTAATGCTTGTGGATTATCCAGTCAATCATGTAAATGTCATTTAGTACCAGAATCCACGCGATTAACTAACGATTAGTCAGATATATTTACAAGAACAATAGCAATCTATAACCCATTTTACTATTATTCATAAAAACATTAGAATTTAATATTGAAAGAGGATTAAAAGATGATGTACATAGTTAGTTTCTTTTATCTTTCTTACAATAGTATAGAAACAAAATTCAGATGGAGAAACAGAATCTTCAGTTCAGGTATTATTTATTTATTTTAATATTAATGCATATTTTTACAATGGCAGTCTTAATGCCCGGGAATAGGGCAGAAGACACTTTACTTAAATTTGTAACTTTTTATAGTTTTTATCACCTGTCAAAACGACAATTTTGTATGGAAACATCGAAAGGTTTGACTGGAAGAAAATGCCTGTGGCATTAAGTCCGCCTAGTGCAATATGTTTGCAGGCAGTTTGTATAAATAAATAAATAAAATGTACTAACTATAAGTTAGTGACGTCACGGCTTTAGACTACTTAATTGAAGTATGTATTCAAGATTTTTTGATTAAAGAATAGTAGCAATCTATAAACCGTTTACCGTGGGAGAGCTATGCTTTGGCATGAATGGGTCGGCTCGACCGGAGTGATACCACGGCCTCACAGAAAACCGGTGTGAAATAGCGTTTGCGCTGTGTTTCACCGAGTGAGTGAGGATACCGGAGGCCCATACCCCAACCCCTTCCCCCATCCCCTTTCCCATCACCCAAAGGTCGGCAACGCACTTGTGACGCCTTTGGTGTTGCAGGTGTCCATGGGCGGCGGTAATCGCTTACCATCAGGTGATACGTCTGCTCCTTTGCCCATTATTCAATAAAAAAAAACCCATCTTACTACAATTCATAAAAAAAACATTTTAATATTGAAAGAGGATGAAAAGATGATGTACACAGTTATTTTGTTTTATCTTTCTTACAATAGTGTAAAAAAGATAGAGATTGTCTTTTCTTTTGTCTCTTAAAGATTGTATTAAAGAAATTATTGTAAAATACAAACCTGATATTAGAAGGTCAACTCTCTTAATGTAAATTAGTTAAAAATACTGTTCCCATCTCTTATGATAAAATAGTTATTACAACATCTGTGAGATCGACAATAAATCAGAAAAGAAATTTGAACAAATTGTCATTACGAGAATTGACCTTCAGGTACTTATATATAAAAAACATGTAAAATATAAAATTGTAATAAAAGCAATGCCTATTATATAATAATGTAAAAATATTATTATTAAACAATGTGTGATAAAATTAAATCTATGGTTTCATTTTAATCTGTGGAAATATCTTTTTGAATTTTAAAACTTCAAGAAAACTGAGTAGGTACTACCAGTTTTAAGTTCGACTACATTCGTTTGACCCTTAAATTACAGCTGTCTGAAAAGATTTAGTTATATACGAGTATTTAAACTAGCTGACCCACGCAACCTCTTTTGCGTCTTATATTGCCCGCAGCGTGAAAATTTTCCCCCGTTTTTGAAACATTCTTCATTGGTGCTCCGCTCCTATTAGTAGTAGCGTGATGATATATTGCCTATAGCCTTCCTCGATAAATGGACTATCCAACACTGAAAGAATTTTTCGAATCGGACCAGCGGTTCCTGAGATTAACGCGTTCAAACAAACAAACAAACTCTTCAGATTTATAATTGTTTGTTTGAACGCGCTAATCTGTTAATGTAATGTTACTAACTTTATATTGGAAAATATCGGTAATTGATAGTCTCTTCATGGCTCTTAATTGCTATTGGTATGTAAGTAATTGTGTTTTCGTAAATGATAACAACAAAAAAAGCAATCGGCGATATAACATCAAGCTACAAACAAAAACAGCTGAGTAACAATGAAAAACTTTGCCATTTGAATAGTTTATTCCTTTAAAGAATACAGATTAAGTTGAAGATAACTATGAAGACGCCATTATGAGGGTGCTATCTGAAAATCAACGCTGCATGAACACCGTGAAGTATTTAGCTAAGATAGTGACCCGTTGTTCATTTCTGGTTCACAATTATGTGCAAAACCCCGTCGCCTAATGTACAATATTGTCCTTATCCATACTAATATTAGTAAAGTTGAAGAGTTTGTCTGAACGCGCTAATCTCAGGAACCGCTGGTCCGATTTGAAACATTCTTTTAGTGTTGCATAGTTCATTTATCGAGGAATGCTATAGTACTATACCGGAGGCCTAATGATACAGAAGCATCACTAGCCCGCCATCGCGTGGGTCACCGTTCCATTGTTTGCATTCACAATGAGTATGGTGATCACAACTCTCGGATTCTGCTTATGATTTCCATTAGGCACAGTAGAGTCACACAACAAAGGTGGACAAGTAACGCACACTATACATCCATACTAAAACAGTATAACCCGCTTAAGACGACTTCTCAGGGACCCGACCAAAAACGCGTCTTAAGCGAGAAAGCGTATTATGCGGGACACGGTACATATGTATTATTATGTATTTTGTTCTTTTTATTTCAAATTATGTAACTACATTCAATACATTATTTAAAATAATCACTTATTTTGGTTTGAGAGAAAGATTTTGCAGTGCGTCTTCACTTTGATCCAAAGAAGCTACATAGCGTCTGATATCATCATAACATTAACAGCTGATAATGCCTGGGCATTTGACAAAACCGGAGTTGACTCATCTTCGTCATTATCATTTATATGGGCCTCGTTTTGTGTGTTATTCACATTCTCAATAAGATTTTCAATTGATTGAATTTCGTACGGTGCTACATTGTCATCAATGGAAGAATATCCAGGAAAACCCTGCAGTATCTCGGGTTCTTCTTCTTCCAACACGACGGCTGGCTCGAGCGCGTGTCGAGGTGTCGAGTGCGGGCGGGCGTATTAAACGGGATGACGAATCGTATTAAGCGTTAATAAATGTATGAAAATATGTCTCAAGTTGCAGGGACTGGCGTAAAGCGGCGTATTATGCGAGAAATCGTATTAAGCGTGATCGTATTAAACGGGTTATACTGTATTATGATTCGAAAGTAACTCGGTCTGTCTTTCACGGCTAAACCGCTGGACCAATTTCTAGTACCAAGCTAATAACAGCTTTTGTCTGCGGTTCCGCCCACGCGTATGTCGGTTATCGCGATAAATAGTAGCATTATGACCTTGTTCAAGAATCGAAGGATCTCTCCATTGTAAATTCTATCCAAATCGGTTCAGCTGTTTAGCCATGAAAGCCTAGCAGACAGATGCTTTCGAATTTATAATGTTAATATTGATTAACATTCAAATATAAAATTAAACTATTAATTTGAATATCAAAAATTAACAAAAAGTTTAATTATCCGCTTGGGCAAATGGCCGAGACATCTGTCCCAATCTCTTGTTTTCCGTCTCTGGCACTCCAGGGACGGACGTCCCATATTTATATGAGATTGAGACCACGCCTTAAAAAGTTTTGTTTCTCTCTATCCAGTTGGGTTTTTATTTTTTTTCTCATTTCTAAAAAAAAAATTAAACATTCCTTCGTGCCAAATCACTTGAATAGAGTTTTATTACTAACAAGTCAATAAAAAATGGTTTATGAGCTCGTCCTGTAAGCGCGCGGCCTTTATTTCAAGTGTCGGATGGCACTGAAAGGTAAACAATCTCGGCGCGCTTGCGTTCGAGTGCGTTCGAGCGGTTATAGTTTTGAAGTGAAAACTTGTTTAACTTCATTGAGCACTTTTTGTTAGGAGAAAATCTTATGAGATTGCTTTACCGCATTACCGACATGCTGACGTCACAAAACTTGTTTGTATAGATAGAGCAACAAAAAAAAACAATTTCAACACATATCTATACTAATATATAAAGCTGAAGAGTTTGTTTGTTTGAACGTGCTAATCTGAGGAACCGTTTGTCCGATTTGAAAAATTATTTCAGTGTTGGATAGTCCATTTATCGAGCAAGGCTATATATCATCACGCTAATACTAATAGGAACGGAGCACCAATGAAGAATGTTTGAAAAACGGAAAATTAGAAGACGCAAACGAGGTTGCGTGGGTCAGCTGGTCTTTTATAACATCGATATCATACATATTAGTTGTGATGTAGAATTTTCTCAACAATTTATAATTGTACAATAACAAACAGCATCACTTACGAACAGATGTGTGAGACTGTTCATCACGCTATTTAATCTAGGGGCGGGGCAGAGCGACAGGCCCGCGGGGCTCGCACAATGAGTGAAATCGGTGACAATTCACCAGATCCGAAGTCAAAGTTTAAATGATCAGCTGCAGTTATTATATAATGGGATAATATCACGCCTGTTTGGGATATAGGGCTTTTTATTCTGTAGCTGGCAAAAGGACAGACGTACAGAGCATGCTTATTGCGAACCTAATACCTTTACACTAGCAGAAAATTTTCCTCCGTTTTTGAAACATTCTTCATTGGTGCTGCGCTCCTATTGGTCTTACCGTGATGATATACAGCCTATAGCCATTCTCGATAAATAAACTATCCAACACCGAAATAATTTTTCAAAACGGACCTGCGGTTCCTGAGATTAGTGCGTTCAAACAAACAAACAAACTCTTCAGCTTTATTATTAGTATAGATTAAAATCATTCCATCAATTCTCTTAGTTTGGACCTAATTGAAGCCAAAGAACCAATTGGCATCAAGACTCTTAAATTTTTGAGGAAGGACATAAGCTATTCTTTACCGCGAAAAGCGAATCACACGCGGGCGGAGCCGCTTGGACTCGAACCCACGACTTCCAGCTTAGCAATCAGAATCATTTATTACTACACAAATGTCTAAAATCTCTTCTGTATGAAATATTTGTTTCATAAAACTTACCGTTTTAAATTCCCGCCCTCCATAACACATTATAACTGTAATAGCTACCGAAAACGGGCGTTGCGCTCGCTTAGCTCGCTTTTGTAATCGAATTAATTGTTGTTTTGTATTTTAGGGTTCAGTGCGTTATAATGACTGTCACACCGTTGTCAAATGAAATTGATATGACTTGTCAAACTTAGTTATTTTTGAGTAGGTAAATCTGTAATGCATATATGTATACATATTCCTAGATTAGTTCTTTTAACTTAAAAATATTACATATCATAACTATGTTACATTTTTAGACTGGATAAACTTAAAGTTTAAGCGGTCACTACGACGCTTACAACAGCGCCAAGTGTCGTGGGTTCAAATCCAACGGGGAACGTTGTTTTGAGTCTGGGTGTTCTTTGTGTCTGTTATATGTATGTTTATAAAGTCCCCCGCGACACAGGATCTATATTCCTAATGCGGGAGTTATCTTTTTAGAAAGAAAAAAAAAATTACAGTATTTGTGCTGTGGTGTTTCGTTGGTGAACCGAGACCGGAGGCCCAATGACGCAACAGCATCACTAGGCCTAGATCACCATGCTGCATTGTCCGCATTCGCAATGATTCAAATTCAAAATCATTTATTCAATTAGGACTCTAAAGTGACATTTATGAACGTTAAATTAAAAGCTACAGTTCAAAATCATAGATCGACACAAACAGACGCCATAGCCTGTACAGGATTGTCAAGGTACTGTACTACAATCACCGAGTGAGTCAGGATACCGAAGGCCCATACCCCATCCCCTTCCCCCATCCCTCTTCCCATTCCCCCAAAGGCCGGCAACGCACTTGTGACGCCTCTGGTGTTGCGGGTATCCATGGGCGGTGGTAATAGCTTACAGTTGATACGTCTGCTCGTTTGCCACCTAATACCTACATAAAAAAAAATGGAGGTTAGAACAAGAAAAAAAAAAACTGACTTCAAACTAAACACTAGCAAAATTAAACTGTACTTACTTTTAAACCGTTTATTTTGCATTACATTGCCGATTCCGGCATTGAACCTATAGCTTTTCACTGTCGTGCAGTTAATGGTTGTCACTCCCCTTGCTTATGGCGACCACGCCCCATGGTATCTAGCCACCCTGTCATATTAAGCGAAATTAATCGCATACAAAGTGAACGGACCGAGCCAGATGTCGTTTGAACAGAGAAAATACATTATTATAAACCTGTTAATCATCATGTTTCTTGCTTTAAGCCGACTAATCGTTTTAGAGGCTAGTGCGATAATATTCTAGCTTTCTAGCTTTGTTAGAGATCGTCTTGGGTTATTTCTTTTATTGGATAGGGGCAAACGGGCAGACGTATTGCCTGATGGTAATTACCGCCGCCCATGGACACAGGTCGTCCTTTTAAGAACAACTACGCTCTTCTCTTGAATCGTATTGGTCCGGGAATACCGCAGGCGACAGTTCATTCCACAGTTTTGTTATGCGAGGCAGAAAGTTTCGGAACAGTTGTAGACTGCCAGCCATCTAGATGATTGGGATGAAACTGCTATCGCGTAGGACGATGGCGGAAAGAGGCGGCAGGAATCAGTCTGAACAATTCCTCAGAGCACTCCCCATAGTAAATGCGGTAGAAGATGCATAGCGAAGCCACATTTTGATCGCTTTGCGTGTTGCGTGTGTGCGTTGATACTCGACTGCGAAAAGAGGGTTATGTTATTCGAGTATAAGTAGTTAAATATATATTTCTTTGGTAAACTGTGGTCTGTGTTCTAAACGCCATTATAGATATTTTTATTTCGTATGTTGTTAGATTCACCTTAATTATAAAAATAAATAATTCGGACACACAATGCCATCTAGCTTCAAACTAAACAGAGCTTGGGCTGGATTGAATGATAGAATACTTGTATAACTATCTATACAAATAAATAAAATTGGAATGTCACCACAGCCCAACGAGGCAAAGCGACATCATCTTCCTAGCCTTTATTACTCCCAAGATCATTTAGGGCCGGCTACTAGTTCAACCGGTTTTACCTGAATATCAGTTTTTACGTAAAGCAACTGGCATCGAACTTCCATTACCCTGAGGGTGAACTAAACTCGAAGGTTGAACTAGTTGTCAGTATATATGAGGGCACTGTCTTCCCAATAACGATTGCCTGACCAATACGACCTTCAAACCTTCAAGAAAAGAGCGTACTCCTTCTTAAAAAGCCGGCAATGCATTTGTAACGCCTCTGGTGTTGCGGGTGTCCATGGGCGGCGGTAATCGCTTACCATCAGGTGATACGTCTGCTTGTTTGCCCCCTATACGTAAAAAAAAGAAGATGTTCATGACAACCGGGATAGACAACTTAACGTCCTCTCCGATGCACGTGCGGGAAACACCGACATCTGCCATACTTCGGGCTGCTATTAAGAATTTGTTGTAAGAAAAACCCAACAGTAGTTCGACTCGGGAATCGAAACCGAGACCTCTTGATCTGCAGTCGCTTACGCTAACCACTAGACTAACGACCAGCGAAAAACAAATAAGTGTTCAAAATATCTTAAACTATACTTCAAAAATATATTCTAATATATTTTAGAGTTAGATAAAACTAAAATATGTATTTATTGTAAATGTAAACATCAAATCAAAAAGTGTTGCTACATTTAAAAATAAAAAATAAATCAGGAAATTAAATGGCAAACAAAACCACATTCGAGTGCGATATCCCATAATCCCCATTACACTTCTATAACCACCCCACGCCGCGTACAACATTGGGTATAATCCGCGTGGCGTTTAAATCAATTTTCATGTCAGCTCTGTTATGCTAATGCTTGTCGTTTGTAACTCACCCCAAGGAGATAGGGATGGGACGCTCACGATTAAATATCGATAACTTTTCGCTATTTCCACTTTGATGTTTAATTAATGCTGTTCATTATATTGATATATAAGTAATGTGTTATTGCACTAGGTTCACTATTTTTTTAAAGCATCCCCCGCACTGGGAATAGTTTTGTGTCGCGTGTGACTACATGAAACGGACACGAACAACACCTAGACTCAGAGCAACAATTTGTGAATCACACAAAGTGTTTCCCATGTAGGTATCATCCCACACAATTCACCGCTTGTGACCCTACGTTACGAGCGCTTCTGCTACTGCTACTGCTACTATTATAACTTAAGCCAGTGAAGAAACATACAGTGTGAGTTTTAATAATAAAAATTCTTTATTTCAAACACAAGTTTCATAGGTAAATTACATCAATAGATAGAAAAAGAAAGAAAAAATAAAAGAATACAAATAAAACAAACTAGAAATAAAATAAAGTAATCAAAAATGAGACTACTGTTTTTAGCCAGTGCTTGTACATACAAGACGTAATATTCCTATCTGACAGACTTTTAATGATGTTATTCTTACACCGGTCAACTCTGGATATGAATCGAGCCATGCGATTTCTCTGGATGGCTTCAAAAGAGTTAACTCGCGCCTCAAAGAACATACCGGAAGCGCTACAGTATCGTGGTAGTCGTTTTGCAGAAATCAAAAAGCCAATTCTCGTTACCAAATTTCCGCAAACCTGAAGGTATTCTGAATTCGAACTTTAAAACTAGTGTTAATATATTTGAGGGCACTGATTACTCAATAAAGATTACCATAGATGTTCATGGCAACCGGGACCGACAACTTAACGTTCTTTCCGAGCCACGGGCGACTAACACCGCCATATTCCATACTCCAAGCCGGTTATTAAGAATTTCATATACAAAATAAAAGCTATGCAATAGCTCAATAACAATACATCACTTTGGCCCTACGCGGGAATCGAAGATGAGACTTCTTGACTGGCAGCTGAATACGCTAGCCGCCAGATCAATGAAGCAGTCAATTAATCAGATCAATCGATTTCAATGTTTACCAAGAATAAAATAAAAAGTTATCGAGCAGAAAACAGTAGAATGTCCCATCCCTATCCCGGCAGGCTGGCAAACGGTGCATAAAATTCATAGCCATGTTCCCCGGACGGTATCTGAAGCGCACTTCACTCATCATTATGTGGCAACGAATATATTATCTATATTTACTGAGAGTTAATGTTACTTTTATTTTTATGTCACACTTCCGAAAAAGGAGGCAGTGTTTTTTAGTTCTTAATTTAGTTGTTTTTTACTTAATTTTTTTCTTCAAAACTCTGTCGTTTATGGGCCGTTATAACTTTTTTTAGGAGAATAAAAGACAGTAATTGTCGTTTGATCTCATTAACATTAAACTAGTAAATAAAGGATGAAAAAAACAGGTTAAACGCATTTAAATGTTAAGTCGATTTGTGTACAATTTGAACTCAAAAACCTCTGCACCAAAAGCGCTGAATTAGCTCAAATTGTGACACGATATGTAAATATTTACAACCAAATTCAAGAATTCTTTTATCCCTTTTCTCGTTAATTATTTCTCGTCAATACATCCATACATACAATGTACGACAGGAAGAATTGTCTTTTGAATTTCTGAAATAAATTATGGGTTGCGAACGCGCAACATTAAAGGGGCGAAGGACTATTTCGTTTCTTCAATTGGTCATGATCTACTACAGCCTTTTAATTGGTACTCCACTCCTTTACGAAGAACGTAGACATTTCTTTAGCAAGAATTGCAAAGTGATGAATTAAGTATACCTATTGAGTGTCACCACTGCTACAAATCCTATCAATCCTTATCCAAAATACAATCCTAGGTACACAGGACAACATTACTGTAAAGAGAAGAAAAACTTAAAACAAACCCTATATTTTTTTTAATGGAATAGTTGGCAAACGATCAGAAGTATCGCCTCATGGTAAGCGATTACCGCCGCCCATGGACACCCGCAACATGGGATGGGGGGATGGAGGGAGAGGTTGGGTATGGGCCTCCGGTATTCTCACTCACTCGGTGAAACACAGCGCAAGCGCTATTTCACACCGGTTTTCTGTGAGACCGTGGTATCACTCCGGTCGAGCCGGCCCATTCAAGCCGAAGCGTGGCTCTCCCACCTGCCACGCTTCGGCTTGCACCTATATATACTAATCCTTCTGACCAACATGATATAGTGGGCCGAAACATCCTTTAATACGTAGTGTAATAATCAGATTGTCACGGAAGCTGTTGCAACTCAAGAGGCCGCTGCTTCGACTTTTAACTGAAGCAATAACTGGTCATGCATTACTAAACAAACATCTTTTCACTCTAGGTATAACAGACAGTCCTCTGTGCAGGGCATGCATGGGGGAAGAGGAGACGGCCGCCCATGTCATCATGACATGTCCTGAGGTGGCAGAATACCGGGCGAGACACCTCGGAATACCGAGGTCACTTCCTGAAGTCGTCGGCAACTGGGGTGGCACGAATAATGCCATCCCACCACGCAAAATAGGCGCACTGAAGTCGTCGAGTTGCGAAAACCCAGCCCGCGAGTTTCAAATTCATGTAGTGTAATGTAATTATTAACATGTACAAACATTATTCTTGTTGTCTCTTTAACTTAACTTCCTAAATAGAAAATCAATTTAATCTAGACTAAGTAATAATAGTAGTCAATTTAATCGCTTACAGTTTGAAATTTTTTAATTCGGAATTTTGGCATCCATTGCAACAATCTTATTTTAGATTCGTCATATTTTGATTTAAGAAGGATATTCAACAGCTCTGATAACTTACAATTTAAATCATATATGAATACAATGTATAACTTAATAAATTTAAATATATGAATATATTTTTAAATGGGCGCCATCTTTACATTCCGCATACTAAACAGCCGAACCATAGATAACTAAATCATATTTTTTTAATAATCCGCATTGTTCTTTTTTTCAAAACCACGAGCGTCCGTGGCGCCTTTTTTACCAAAGATTAATATTAAAAACATATTGTGACAGATTTTTTTTAGGAATCCGGCGGGATTTTGGATTTGTCGGAGAAATATACAATGGCGCCAAAGAAAACGTGATTTGAAGTCGAATCATTTGTCCTATTGGGATTTAGATGTGTATTAAGTTTGTAAAGTCATGTGATACTATTGTTTTGGAAGTACTCATCTGCATTTTATAGACATTAAGTGTTAATCGACATCTTTATGACCGGGAATGAGTAAACTATTGATAGATATCTAATTTATAATCTCAATACAGTAGCTAGTTCGTTGCTAAGTCGTTTTATTGCTTTGCTTTTAGAAAAAATAAACCACGGCTATAGATCGCAAATACTGATTGATATTTATTGAACAGGTACTCGTTGTGATTCACACGCACTCGTCTTAATATGGTTTTCTTTCCTTTTCATCGAGAAGCTATAGACTCCTCTATGGTCTCTATCTATGGTCATGTTTCCGAGACAGGTATCTAACCTTTATGTATACATTAGGCCATTACTCACGGACCTACATCATCATCATCAGCCTATCGCAGTCCACTGCTGGACATAGGCCTCTCCAATTGCACGCCACTTAGTTTGATCCTCGGCTTCTCGCATCCAGTTTCTGCCAGCCGTCTTGCGCAAATCATCACTCCACCTGGTCTGTGGACGTCCTACATACACTACAATAATTATTTATTCCATTTTTCAAGTGATTCCAATTCATCCTTTCTCTGAACTATATATTGAATGATTGGTAGATAGAGCATTATGTGAACTCTCTTTCATAAGTAAGATTTCATTTATGGGCCCATAAACGTCTACATAAAATTTAAAACAAAATAATATTGCTGTTTAAGTTTAGTAAAATACTTTTTCTAGAACATCTTGTAGCTGTGGACTCTGCGTAAACACAACTAAGCAACTAGACATTGAATAAATAATCTCTTTCTGAAATTCAAATAAAAAAATAATCATCAAAATCGTTTCACCTGATCGTAAGTTCTGAGGTAACGAACATAAAAAAAAATACAGTTCTCCTTCTTTCAGTCGGTTAATTATGGGTTAAAGTATGAAATTGCGTTTTATGGTACGTAATAGATAATTTGAATTAACATAATCTTAACCTTTAGGATGTGCAAGCAAAACTTTTAGTAAGTTAAATTTAGTACAGATGGTTTTTAAACTTAATTAAAATTCACTAAAATTAGTTTGGTCGGTCAAACGTCATTCTAAATGCAAAAGATTGACTAAAATTAGATACGTCATTCTAAAAATAGACTAAGAATAGTATGCTCTTGTCCTGAAGATTTGAAGGGTAGTTCATTGCACGGGTTTGTTGTGCGATGCAGAAAGTTTCGCGAAAAGCGCACAATTGTGGACCTATGGCATAAAAGGTCGAGTTAGATGCGAAGAGTTTGGCCAGAAGATCGGCTTTCCCCTGCTGGACTAACCCTAAGAAGCAAGGACGAAACAAACTCAGAGATCATTGTATCTTTTAAAGTCAAAAGCTTTAAATTTAAAAGCCGAACCTTAAGTACCTAAAACAATTCAAACAATTATTCTTTAAAATAATCAAAGCTAGCCATCTTGTCACGCAATAAGACTATTAATTGTTTAAAAATTCAACTTGCAACAAACCTTCTTTGAAGCACCGCAGTCATAGACAATGCGTTGTCTATAGCCCTATTTCTTTTTAATTTCTTTACATCGCCGCCGATCATGCGTTCGGGGAATAATCGACTAAGGTACGTGTTGTAAATATTATATTTGTGCTCAGAATAAACCTGAGCAATAAAATCTGACATGCTTTATTTTATCGATAATCTATACTGCCACGGCGTAGTAATGCAGTAGAGGTGTTTTAATATTATGTTGTTTATATAAGAGTACATAATACTATATTATTATTATGAATAAGATTAAGAATACGGATTGCCAACACCCCCATTTATCTCTATGGTAATCGCTGTGTATATATCTGTGTGTATATATCTCAACAACCCATAACGTCTCACTGCTGGGGTCAGGTCTCCTCTCAGGAGAGGGTTAAGGCCATACGTCCCCACGCTGGCCAAGTGCGGGTTGGGGTCTGGCAAGACAACGTTGTGGCTACGTAATCTTGCCGTTGGAAGTTCTTAAGCCGCTCAAAGGCCCCCACTAAGCATCATAACTGTTATCCTATGCTAACAACCGGGACCGACTGCTTAACGCGACCTCCGAATCATGGAGAAGCTCATGATAACACACCACCAGTAGTCACCCATCCAAGTACTGATCGCGCCGTCGTTACTTACCCTCGGTAATTGTTTCTAATCACCGAGTGCAACTGGGCAAGCGCCTTATAATAATCGCTGTTGCAAAGGAGAGGCCTACGTATGTCCACTAGTGGACTATTAAAAGCTATTGGTGATGAGCGTAATCACTTACTGGCAAGCCAATATTTTATCATTATTGTAAAAAAAACACAGACATATTTGGGCAGGCCGTAGCGATACCAAGACCTTACGGAGAATACCATTGCCAGCAATCCGGTTACGTGGGAGACCCACGCTTCGGCATGAATGTGCCGGCTCGACCGGAGTGATACCATGGCCTCACAGAAAACCGGTGTGAAATAGCGCTTGCGCTGTGTTTCACCGAATGAGTGAGGATACCGGAGGCCCATAACCCAACCCCTCCCCCTATTCCCTCTCCCCATCCCCCAAACGTCGGCAACGCACTTGTGACGCTTTTGGTGTTGCGGGTGTCCATGGGCGGCGGTAATCGCTTACCATCAGGTGATGCGTCTGCTCGTTTGCCCCCTACACAATAAAAAAAATCTAAGGCTCTATTCTACATTGAAGTACTAAAATAAATGTTATTGTATCCTTACGGGTCTTCCGTTCTGATTGAATGATAAAATGGAAAGCATACACATCACAATTGTGATCAACGTACGCGATAGCCTGATAAATACTGCTGCTACCGCCATCTTTAAACGATCGGTTTGTTTGAAACTAAATATGGAATGAGTTTCTCTAATTCGATAAAGAATCAATAAGAGAAACTAAATGAATAATGTCTCCTGTCAAACTAAATTTGTTAATAAACTAACTTTTATGAAATCGTTTTTTGTTTTTCCGAAAGACGGTCCCCATTTCATGTCATCCACATTTTATGTATTTTTTTATCATTAATTTCATCACGACGACGACTTGAAGACTCGAAGACTTATAATTGAAGACTATAAATACTTGACATTGACAGAAATAGCTGATCCGAGTGATCCGGCTGGTTGCCATTTCATCAAAAGAAGAAGTACTAACTACTAACTTTTATCGAGACCGTGTGATAGTTTTAGTCTAATTGGCGTGTAGCGTATCCTCGTGGTGACGGATTAGAAATACAGAGTGTGACCACCCCCTTTCTTTTTGTTTCTGTACGCGGGGATTGCTTTTCCCACCATACCTTTCGTTCATGTGTGTGGGACTCCCGGAGGACCGGTCTACCCACTAAACCCCGAGGCGGCCTATCTCAACAGTCGGGAGGAGCTCCAGGAACACATCAGCGGCTTCTGAAGTCCCCCCTGCCGTACCTTACGACTGAGGTACATCCTTTTTTTTTTCTTTTTACGTGTGGAAACCCCCTCGGGCCGTCACCCCGCCGGGGTTTGCGGCGGGGCGGTGTGTCGGAATCGAACCGACTAAAACCACACGGTGTGCCAACTCTGCGCCTGAGAAGGGAGGGGTCCGGGATCGCTGTTATTAACGCAAACCGGACCCCTCCCAGCGCCTGCCCGCACAGAAGCGGGCACCCTCTTCAGTTTAAAACTCTTAAATTAGGCGACGCACGGCACACGCGTACGTCGCCCCTTCGCGGCTGGCCATTAAAGCGGATGGACGGGAAAACCCATCCCGTCCATCCGCGGCCACACTCAGGGCGGCATGAGGCGCAGATGGGCGCGCCTCCGCCGCCCGGTTCGCCGGCGGCGGATCGGGTCCGAGTGGAGATCGTCCTCCCGGGCCTTCTCCGCCGCCTCCTTCTGCGAAATTACGTCTTCGCAGAAGGATGCGACCGCGGTAAAACTGCTGTCGCCACCGGCCATGGAGCGTATGATGGCCGTTAGCGACAGATCTCCTCCGATGACTGCAGTGAGGGCCCGGCGCTGCTCCGCCCAGGCGGGGCAGAACTCCAGCGTATGCTGGGCCGAGTCCTCACTGCAGTCGCAGTGGTGGCAGGCGGGACTCAATTCCCTCCTAGCGACCGAGTGCAGGTACTTTCCGAAGCAACCATGCCCGGAAAGCACCTGCGTCAGCCGGAAGGAAAGGGTCCCGTGCTGCCGCCCTGCCCACTCGAGGATGACCGGCTGGAGCGCCTCCACGGTGGCAAAGCCAGCGCGTGGAGCCTCCAGCCGGGACGACCAACGAGCCATCGTGGCTCGGCGAGCGGCTTCACGCCAATCGCGTACCTCTTCGGGCGGAGGACGATACCCGTTCTCCGCCCGATATTCAGCCGCTCGCCGATAAACTTCGGCGAGCACTTCCGCCTCCAAATCCCACGGGGGTGTTCCGGCCAAGGCGCACGCCGCCTCCGTCGACACGGTGCGGTATCCGCGTATGGCTCTGACCGCCAATACCCTCTGAGGCCGCCAAAGGCGTGCCTTATTCTGGGCGGTCAGAGCCGGGACCCACACCGGTGACCCATATAGGGCCATCGACCGGACCACCCCCGTGAAGAGGTTCCTTGTTGCGACGCTGGCTCCACCCAAGTTGGGCAAAAGACGCCCAAGGGCGGAGGCAGCGTCGACCAGCTTTGGGGAAAGCTGTCGGAAGTGCTCGTCGAAGAGCCACCTACCGTCGAGGATCAGGCCCAGATACTTCATCTGGGCCCGAACCGGTACGAGGACCGAGTTGACTTCGATGGAGGCGCCGGGGGGTGGACCACGACGGGGCCCATGAAATAACAGGGCCTCCGTCTTATCCAGGGCCACCCGCAAGCCCAGCGCCTCGATGCGCCCAACCACCAGAGAAACACCCCTAGTGGCCAGGCGCGCCGCCTCTTGGAAATTGGCCCCCCGAGCTGTGACCAATGTGTCATCGGCGTAACAAATTACGCCCAGCCCGGGAGGCAGACGACTTCGAAGGACCCAGTCGTACCCCACGTTCCACAGGAGTGGTCCGAGGACAGACCCCTGCGGAACGCCGCACGACATGGGTCGCCGTCTCAAGACGCCATCTCGATCCTCGTACACGACGGTACGCTCCTCCAAATAGTCTGCCACCAGCCGCCTCAGGTACTCTGGCACCCCATGATACTGGAGTGCTTCCCTGATGCAGCTGAATGGCAGACTATTAAAGGCGTTGGCGATGTCCAAGGACACCGCCAACACCACGCCGCCACAGCTCACTGCCTCTTCGGTCACGGCCCTAAGGCGCATCACGGCATCGACCGTCGAACGCCCCTCTCGGAATCCGAATTGGGCGTCCGACAGGTCGGGCCCCACCTCGCTTAGGTGCCGGACGATGCGGGCAGAGAGGATCCTCTCGAACAATTTGCCCGCCTCGTCCAGCAACACGATGGGCCTATAGGCCGCGACCGAATCGGCAGGCCGTCCCGGCTTCTGCAATAGGACCAGCTTCCCGCATTTCCAGCACTCAGGGAAGCGTCCGGACGCCAGGCTGGCGTCCAAAACCTCCCTGAGGCGGTCCGACATATGGTCGAGGGCTCGGGCCATCACTCGGGGTGGTACCCCGTCCGGCCCGGGGGCGGTGTTCTTAGAACGAATTCTTAGAACAGCCGCCCCTACCTCTGATTCCCTAACGGGCGGAACATCGTCCTCTCTGCCCCCGTCGTCTCTGGCCACTGAGTAGGCCATCGACGGGGGCGTATGCTCCGCCCGCTGCGGGAAAAGCCCCTCGACCACCTGCTGCAGGAAGCTGGGCTGGAGAGTCTCGGTAAGGGGGGGGCCCGCCGTGCGGAGCTTTTGTCGCACCGCACGATATGGGCGACCCCAGGGGTCACGATCGAGACTCTCCAGCATCTCCTTTCTCTTTTCCTCTTTGGCGCGGCAAATGGCCAGCTTCAGAGTTTTCCGCGCTTCGCGGTACTCCTCATGAAGCCGGCCCTCCTCCCCGTCTACGCGGTGGCGTCGCCGCCGGCATCGGGTGTAGGACCTCCGGGCACGAGTACAGGCCGCACGGAGGTCCGCCAACTCCTGGGACCACCAGTAGACCCCGTTCCGTGAAGGTCGACAACCCCGAACGCGGGGCATGGCCGCATCGCAGATCTGCGTTATCGCAGAGCGAAAGCGGCCAGCCCCCATGTCGACCTCCTCGGCTGGGGCCCGCGGAGACAGCCAAGATTGAACTATGGCCGCCTCCTCTAGCAGGTCCCTGTCGAGTTTGGCAACTGCCCACCGCGGAAAGCGGGAGGTATGCCGCGCCACGTGACCCCTACTGGGGCCCTGGGACCGGGCGAGCTCGAATCGGATGTACAGGTGATCCGAGAGCGTCTCAACCTCATCCAGGACCCACCAGTTCCTTACTCGTGCGGCAACAGCAGGGGTAGCGAACGAAAGGTCCACTATCGACCCCCCCTGCTGTCGCACGCACGTGTTGGTGGCGCCTCTGTTCAGCAAACAGAGGCCCACCGAAGCCGCCCACTCCACAACGGCGTCTCCCCTGGCGTCCGTCGCCGGGGAACCCCACGCAATGGACTTTGCGTTGAAGTCCCCCAGCACGAGGACGTGCCCAGACGCTAGTCGCCGCATCGAGGTCTCCAAGTTGTTAAGGAAGACCTCGAAGTCGCTCAAACTCCGGTTGGGGGAGAAATACACACCGTAAACGGTGATTCCCCCCCACTCGGCAGCCACATATCCAGAGCCCTTGTCTCTTAACGACAAGGGCGGGGAACGAGCCGCCGAGGAGCCGACGACTGCCACGGAGCCGTCCCGGTCACCCATCCAGTTTGGACGGGGAGGGACGTAGTAGGGCTCCGCGACTACGGCAACACCTATCGACCACTGCGCCATGGTTTGCAGGAAAAGATCCTGCGCCGCGGCGCAGTGGTTCAGGTTCGTCAGGACCAGGAGGTTGGAGACTTGATCCATTACTGGATCGTTTCTCCAACCCCCTCCATGGGCGACGACGTTGTCGCACGATCCACGTCGGAGGCAGCCAGGGTCGTCTGGCTAGCCTCCGACGCTTGCTGAGAAGCACGGGGAGGCTTGCAGCCCCCCTGCCCCATCTGGTGATTGGCGGGCTTCTTGCTCGCCGCACACACGGGGCAGTGAGGGGCCGCAGAGCACTCTGCCGCCTTGTGCCCCGGTCGACCGCAGCGGAAACAAAGTCCGCTGCAGTCGAAGCAGCTGGCGCACTTCGAGCGAGTGTGTCCCGCGGCAAGGCACTTGTAGCACCTCATCGGCCTCGGGGCCAGGACCGTGATCCTGGCACTCACGAAGCCGACGAGGAGCCTGCCGGCATCAGCCAAAATTTTGGCCGACGCTACGGGACAACCCACCCAAACGGCGCCAAGCCCTCCTGGACCGGGGCGGATGGTGCCGACCCTGACGTTGTCCGCGCTACAGCTCGTCTTCTCCTGAACTGCAGCGCGGACATCCTCGACCGTCACGGAATCGTCCAGGCCCGAAATGCGCAATTCCGCGCACTTTATGGGCCTGGCGATCCTGACACCATCCTCGGTGGCAAATACTCCCCGTAGCTTTTCAGCAAAGGTGTCCGCCGTCTTTGCGCCATCGGCCCCAGGGAACTCCAACACCCGAGCTCCCGCTTGGGCGAGGCGCAGGCGGACACCGGCCGTCTCAAATCCACCGGCGAGGCTGTCCCGGGCCTTCTTAAATACGGCCCCGTAGGACAGCCCGCCGGCAGCCGCCTCCGGTGACAAGGTCACCACAACAGCCGCGGTCTTAGGCGGCTGCAGTTTCCGCGGCTTTTTCTTGGTGGGACCTGCCACCGATGGCGACTGCGGGACAGAGGCCGCCTTGCGGGCAGCCTTTCTGGCCCGCTTTCGGGCCTTCTTGGACCCCCCGACTACCTGCCAACCCTCATTGGAGGGGGCAGACGTGGAGGGCCCAGGCAGAGGCACAGGCGTTGGTGTGGGGAGCGGAGGAACCTCCGCTCCAGCCCTTGCCGCCGCTTTCGTCACCGGCCTTGGCACAGCCGTCTTGGCCGGAGCCTTGGCCGGGGCCTTGGCCGGAGCCTTAGCAACCTTTTTTTTTTTTGGGTCGTCGCCGGTGCGACCTTCGACTTCGGTACCGCAAGCGGCGGCCGAACAGAAGGGGCCGGAGGCAGCCTCGACAGCAGCCCAGCCAGCCGACCGTCGATCAGGTGCCCCACCGCCACGAGTATTTGTCCCAGATATGCGTCTGGGACCTCGGGCTCGGTGGGGGCACTACGCGATGAAGACGACGGGGCAGGGGCCCCTCGCTCCGGGCGCTCCGCCCGAAATTGGGCGAACTGAGCGCTCAGCTCAGCCACCTGCCCCGTCAGACGGTCGTTGGCTGACTGAAGGCGACCCACATCCCCAATGAGGGTGTCTACGACTCCCGCCAAAGCGGAAGAGGAGTCCTTAAGGGCCCTGACAAAGGAACCCTTAAGGTTTACGGACTTGGTGGCCACCTTGTGAATTATGGCCACCGCCGCGTCCGCTCTCTCCTGCAAAGAGGCCAGTGATTGGGGCGCTGAATCCCCCTCCACTGGCCCGATCTGGAGTATGAGACCGGACATCTCCTCCTCCGCTTGTACTTCGCCGTCGGCCCTGGCTCGCTTGTACGACTCCGCCTTAGAGAAGGCGGAGCCTGACGAGCCTGGAGTACGAGACCTCCCTCTTCCGCCGCTCGCGATCTTTGGAGGCAACATCTCCAGGGACGCGTCGCTCTCGCCGCCGTCCCTGGAGAGTCCGCGTTTGCGGTTGTCGGAGGCCTCCGTCTCCATCAGCTCCAGCGCGTCCACAATCGCACTGGAGCTGGCAACCGCGCTATCCGTTGCGGATTTGGAGCGCACGCGCTCCGATCTTCGGCTCCCAGAAGCCAGATTGACTCCTGGGAGCCCCACCGAAATGGGCGTCCCGGACCGGACGTCCTCCTCGGCAGACGATTGCTCGTCTGCCTTGCGGAACTGCCCCTTGGCGTTCCGTCTTTCCTTTCGTTTCGTTTCCTTTGTCACCTTTGCCTTCTCATTTCCAGTATTCGTGCCAATTTTCGTTGTTGTGTTGTCCGTGCCGTTTATATTATTTTCTGAATTACCAATTTCCATAACTAATCCCACGAGGTGGGGAGAACTAAAGGTCGACCCGGGCAGAGATCCCCAATACCCGGGCAAGCCTATGTACTGTGGAGGTCGGCAGGTATCCACAGGTTTTTTCGACTTAGCTGTCGGGTGTTATAGACTATCCTTGTCATGGGCCGGCCAATCAAGGCAAGCCCTCCGGCCATCAGGTTCTCAGCGTACCCTCTTGGAGCCACCAGTCAGGTCGTTGCTGAGCCCCTAATGGTTACGGAACGCGAGAGGGTGGCTAGCCCTCTCTCACAGATGGGACCAACACTCACGTGCCAGCCCCTCTGATCTACTCGCACTCCAACACGCCCTCTGCTAAAGCAGAGGGACGTTTGGAGTGCCGCGGCAGTCTGCAGCCAGACTCCGTCTGGTATCCCATTTGGTCTGGAGTCTCACCCTGGGCCAATCCGGCATGAGTAGCTCTACCCGGCACAGCCCCAGAGATCATTGACCCACGCAAGCCCCACCACGATGACAACGTAGGGATACATTGGGGGGACTGAGGTACATCCTGGGGTAACCAGAGTCACCCCCAGCGGGACACTGTCGCGCCTCACACCTTTCTACACAGTATGAGGCATAACACCGACCTGATAATCGTGGGAGAGCTATGCTTTGGCATGAATGGGTCGGCTCGACCGGAGTGATACCACGGCCTCACAGAAAACCGGTGTGAAATAGCGTTTGCGCTGTGTTTCACCGAGTGAGTGAGGATACCGGAGGCCCATACCCCAACCCCTCCCCCCATCCTCTTTCCCATCCCCCAAAGGTCGGCAACGCACTTGTGACGCCTTTGGTGTTGCGGGTGTCCATGGGCGGCGGTAATCGCTTACCATCAGGTAATACGTCTGCTCGTTTGTCCAATATTCAATAAAAAAAAAAAAAACCGCCTATGATGACAGCCCCTTAGGCCGCACCGGGGTGTCACCTGTCCCGGGTCGTTTGTAGCCCCTATTCATACCTTCTTAAGGTGTCTTAAGAAGCGATGTAGGAAACAAACTAGGGGACAAATTATTAGACCTATCTCACACTCTCTTTTCTATGAATAATTTCCAAAAAAAAGGATACATGTATTTATATCAGTTGTTTAATACCCATAACACAAGCACTGCTTAGCTTGGGACTAGATGGCATTGAGTGTTAAATATCCGGAATATTTATTATTTATTCACTAGTATAGATATTTCTTAAAACAATTAAAACAAACATCATCACTCAGAACTATTAAATGCACAAGCCTGGCAACACCATCGCATTGAATCTCAATAGGCAATAATTTAAAAAGGGCTACCGTCCTACTCCCTATGCGTCGCACGTTCCACAGATAACATCCGTCTTTGATGTGCATTACAAACTTAGTGCAACGACGAACTTAAACGCCGCATCAGGAATAACAACCTTGCGCCCTTTGCCTTGGACGTGAAAAAAGTTAGCACTCATTGTCTATTGCCATAGTGTTGTTGCCACAGAGTATGAATGTCCAGTGTTAGTTGAGCTTTATGTGTGCAAAGGAGAATGGTCAATATTTAATAATACGGATACGTTAATACATTTTGGGAAGTATGATTGGGAGTATATGCGAAGAGAAGAATGGCAAAGAAAATTTACTTACAAGGTTGGAGAGACCAGTCGAGAGAGTTGTTGAAACTAGGTATTATCTGTATTTTTTTCCGAGAAGATTAGTGGTAAAAAACTTTATGTACAAAGTGAAAAAGATCTGTATACTCTTAGTTTAATCATTAATTCGAGGAAATACATAGGTACTTCTTTTTATCATCGCATTCCCCCACGCCCTTAACAGGGTTGTTTTTTATTTTCAATATAATTTAATGTAAGTAGGTTCCGTAATGATTTGCGCAAGACGGCTGGCAGGAGCTGTATGCGAGAAGCCGAGGATCGAACTAAGTGGCGTGCAATTGGAGAGGCCTATGTCCAGCAGTGGGCTGCGATAGGCTGATGATGAAGTAGGTTCCATTTGAAGTAAAGTACGTATATGATGAATTATTGTAGTTGGTAAATTAATAATTCTATGTCTTAAATAGGTCAATGAAAGAAAGAAAAATACAAAATAAATAGAAACTATTGACAAAATTAAGAAATTGGTTCGAAATATTAGTACAATTTTATCCCATCATCAATTTTCAAATTCATAACTTATTTGATATATAATTCAATTCGTTTAAAAAAGTTTAGTTTTTAAATTGACAGTTCTAAACAAAATGGCTTACTTAAAATGACTACCGCGCACATATTTATGTTATGCTAATTGATTAATTGGAATTGAACGTCGGCGTCGCGTCAAAGTGCACTTTTGTGTCATCGAATAAAACGTAGTCGCCATTTAATTTAATTTTCACGTCAGATAATTCTCGGAAACTTCCTTGGGAAGACGTTATCGATCGATTTCCCGCCATTTTGCTGTCAAACTGTTCGGTTCAATCTGTCACTTGGATTTTGTGTACGAATTCATTCGAATTTACTACCAACTACATACATACATAGATATATTCACTGGTTTTGACTGACTAACTGATTTATATACCCAGAAATTGAAGCGTTCACGCTTGAGCCACAAATTTCAAACGTTTCGAAACTAAGAAATGGTTTGAGGAAATTTTACCCCTAGCGGCTAAGGTAGCTAGTTTCGAAGTAGTTTATAGTAGGTTACTTAGGTTCCTAATGTAAATAAATAAACAGATTTGTATATAGCACATCACACACAGTTTGACGATAGAACCAGTTAGTTAACCCGACTGAACGAATTTAGGGGTAGTTAACTGGGTGTGTATAATAATAATGAACAAATAATCCGGACATCTAACACACAACGCCATCTAGTCCCAAGCTAAGCAGAGCTTGTGTTATGAGTACTAGACAACTGATATAAATATATATATACTGTTTTGTTTTGTAAATACATACATATTATACATAGAAATATCCAAACTACGAAACAAATATTTGTAGATCACACAAACATTTGGTCCGACCCAGGATAATGTATAACGTAATTATTGCTGGTATTCAATATGGTACTGACATAAATTGACAATAGTTTAATCTTATTCAGTTCACCCTCAGGGTTGCGGAGGTCCGATGCCAGTCGCTCCGTGGAAAAACTGATATTCAGGTAAAACCGGTTGAACTAGGAGCCGACCACAAATAATCTTGGGAATAATAAAGGCTAGGAAGATGATTATAAATTGTCAATAATTGCAATTTATCAGTTGACCCGGCTAACGTTGTTTTGCCATGTGTATTATTTCTAGAACATAAAAAAAATCTTGCAAAAAACTAATTCGTTTTTAATTAATAAATAAAAAATAGGGGTTGATCGTAGAGTGGTGAAAATTTAGCGTTGTATGTATTTTTTTAGGATGTATCATAAAAAATAAAATAATAAATTAAGGGTTACATTTAGGGGGATTAAAAATAGACGTTGTCCGATTCTCAACCCTAGCCACATAGCACGCGAAGATTCACGAAAATCGGTCGAGCCGTTTCGGAGTAGTTCAATTACGCACACCGTGACACGAGAATTTTATATGTTAGATAACAGTACTTATTAAATAAGTTTGTTTCTAAATCGTTTTTATTCAATAACAACTACCGGCTTTACTTCAAATCTAACATTATATAAATATTAACATTTACCGAGTTATAAATAGATCCTGTACCGACCATCGATAATAACTTATTAAATTACGTCACACAACCCATAGACATCCACAGCGCTAGAATCAAAGACAAATCAATTAGAGGTCCGCCTGTCATTGCATTGTAATGCCATGCGATGCCCGCTTGCCTTTATGCTGCCGACTAGACGTGTGATGCATAATGCCAGCGGACATTGAAAGGGCCGCAATTAAAACAATAGTACATTGTTGGTTAGTTTCACTAAGAGAAATGAAGAGAAATAATTGTGTTTTTGAGTTCTTTTAGCTCCTGGATCGAGATAGGTTGAATTATAAGCCGTTCTATTTCATGTATAGGGAATGTCAACGGGTGTTATATTCTTTTAATATAAAGTGTACTCCGAGCTCAGGAATCCTGCATATCGCAATTGTAGTTTAAATACAACTTTCCAATCACGCAAAATAGGCGCACTAAGGTCGTCGAGTTGCGGAGACCCAGCCCGGGAGTTTCAAGTTCAAGTACAATTTCCCAATATCAACCGTTTGGTTGTTGTTCACTACGTCGATCATCGTCGTTTTTTTGTTGATTAGGTGGAAAGTTCCTTCAGATCTCCAGCTTCTACGGGACGCAGGAACTAGGGGAATGTGAAGGGAGTCTTCAAACCCCTCTTAGCCAAAATGCAAGTGTTTACGCCTGTATTTTCTAATGATTTGGGTGATATTTCGTTTTGACCACCTGATTTAGCGTTGCAAGACGTGATTCCAATGCATCTCTTAGTTTTTTTAATGTTCAACTTAGCTAGGTTGATGATCACTTATCAATATGTGGAGGTAAGCCTCTCTCCAGATCTGAAATCACATGGTTCGGGTCCTCTAAAGAGTAGAGTGCCTGAGGCTTGCCGTTTTAGAGGACCCTACTTTGTTTTACAATAATGTAGATAATAATCTTTTGTTTATATTTACTTTGTAATAATTTAAATCTATACTAATAATATAAAGCTGAAGAGTTTGTTTGTTTGTTTGTTTGTTTGAACGCGCTAATCTCAGGAACCGCTGGTCCGGTTAATAAAAATCTTTCAGTGTTGGACAGTACATTTATCGAGGAAGGCTAAATATGATCACGCTAAGACAAATAGGAGCGGAGCCCCAATGAAGAATGTTTAAAAAACGGGGAAAAATTATTACGCTACAGGCAATAGTAGACATAAACGAGGTTGCGAGGGTTAGCTAGTATTTAATATTCTTATTATTTGATAACACGTGATTCTATAGAAAGTACTACAAAGACTGGAGGCATTTTCTGTTTTTTGCATTATCTGCATTCACAATAAGTATTCCGGTGAATTGCTCTTGGATTCTGCACACGCATTTCATCAGGCAGAGTAAATAACGAAAATAAGTTCAAGTTACAATGAAATAAAAACATTGAAAAATCTTATTGACAAACTATACATACACAACAAAATATGGTCGTACTCATGTACACCAGTAACAACAGACCCGTCAATAAAAATAATGAAAAAAACTTAAATAAATAAATATTCCGGACATATAACACACAACGCCATCTAGTCCTAAGTTCAGAGCCTGTGTTATGGGTACTAGACAACTGATATAAATACTTTTATACTTTTTTTTTGTAAATACATACATATTATACACAGAAAACACCCAAACTCCGAAACAAATATTTGCAGATCATACAAACAGTCAAAAGGCAGCCAAAATAAAGTTATTACTCGCTTAAAACGGATAATAAAATATACTACGGCATCCAGCACTGCGTGGCTTACACACTAATCAGAATGGCGGGCGGTTAAATAAACAGATTTTAAAAAGCAATAAAATTTTATTAAAAACAGGTGTCACAAGAAAGCATCACATAAGGTTATTGGGGTAATGTAATTATTTTATTGCTATTAAAAAATACGAATTTAATGGACACGGTTTCCTTTTCTTGTATTTCCGCTCTTTGTCTATGGACATTTATCAAAAGCTTTCAATGCATCTTGTTATAAATTTGTTAATCAATTATTTTTTCTCTGATTTAAGCCTACGTGTTATTCCAGGCTGTAATTGACGAACTAAATTTTACATTGATTTAAAAATGGAATTAATTATAAAAATGACAAATATTTCTTATTTTACATTTTTTGGCAATTGGCAACACATCATTTGCATGCATATTTTTTATTTATAAAATGGCGCCAGCCATATAATTATTATGTTTATTTTATAGCATTAGGTTGTACTCAAATCAGTCAACGTTCTTAATTAAAAAAAAACATTTTGAATAAAGAAATTAACACACCTATTTGTAACGAGCCGTATCAAAAGTAAGTTTCAAAATAGAAAATACTCAGATTATAATAATGAAATCTGTACCTAAATACGCCTCGAAATATAAATAATTCAAAAGGCCGAGTTCTGCATTGCATATGACATCATTTGCGATATTAAAATAATTGTCAACAACTGTCATAAGTGACGCATACAGTCGTACCACAGAATATATAATACATAACTCAGGATGGGTCTCACACGGTAATTGATTAATAAAATTTATTTGTTTAGCTGGACCATAACGGGCAACGTCAAATGCCTGCACGAAATTTGTACAGACAACATATAAGGCAATAAAAAAGACGTGTAAACAAATTATATGCTTGTCATATAAAAACTCTAACAATTGCCCGCAGCTTAGTGTCCGTGATATATATATATATATTCATTTGATAGCCTACGAAAGTGACTCTAGTCAGCCTGGTAGAAAGCTTGCGTAGAATCTAAGAGTGGGGGAAACCATACTCACTGCGAATGCAGTATGACGTCATACACTATGGGACCTAATTATGTTTTGTCACGCCCAGTTTAAAAGACCCAGGATCATAGTATGAGGAAAACACATGCGCTGGTAATGAGTTGCAGCTTTTGACTGTTCGGCACAGGAAAGAAGAGCTGAACCTGTGACTTCCAAGGCAAGCATTCGTTGTTCTGTAGAGGAAGGGAGAAGATGGGACCAGTTAAGAGCCCTTCAAAACACTCTCCATTACTAAAATGTATGGTTTACAATGGTAATATTCGAACAATACACCAATTATGAAGTGCACATTAATTAAAAATGAATACAAAAAGGACTAGAAAAGACAATCTATATAAATATACCTACAATCTATATAAATAGCCTACAGAAGTTCATCGTAGATTTCAACTACAGGTATAGATAACAGGAAACTTGATTATGTGTGTGAGTAGTATGTGTGAGTGTACATATGTGTGTAATTTGCATCACATAGTGTATTTAATGTATCATGTTTCTAACTTCCGAAATGACTGATTTTCTATGCAAACAATAGTACTTCAGTTTATTCCTTTAGGAGTGAAATTTCTCAAAAAATCTTTCTTATCGGTTTTTTTATGGAATAGACGGCAAACCAGCAGATGTAACACCGCCGTCCATGGACACCCGTAACACAAGTGCATTGTCGGCTTTTGAGGGATGGGCCTCCGATATCCTCACTCACTCGGTGAAACACAGCGCATGCGCTGTTTCACAGCGGTTTTCTGTGAGGCCATAGTATCAGTCCAGTTCAGCCGGCTCATTTTTGGCGAGGGGCTCTCCCACGGTAGAAATGGTGGTGCTTAAAACATAAATAGCATCAGTTTTTAAAATTTCAGTTTACTAGTGTACATAGGAAATCATTCCTTTTATTACATGTCATATATTTAACACACAGCGTCATCTAGTCCTAAACTATGCCGAGCTTGTATTATGGTTACCAGACAACTGATATAAATTTAAATATACTTTTTTGGTAAATACGTAAATGTTATACATACAAAACACCTAAATCCAAATATTTGCAGATTACAGAAACATTTGGTCCGACCCGGGAATCGCGTACACTACCACTGCGCCAACGAGGCAGCATTAATCTCTACCAATATTATAAGTAATTTTGTTTATCTGTCACAATTTCGAAGCTAAACCAATTTATATGAAATTATACATTCAGATATTATGATAAATATTTCAGAAAGGACAAGCTACGTTTAAATACAAATAACCGACACATAAACAGGCAGAGTCATAGAAAAATGTTAGTCAATTATAAAATAAACACTCGTATCAATAATACGTATGTAAATTAACCTACTTTTAAGTTTTGGTTGCTAACGGTACTCCGAAGCGTCCGGTAGTCTATGGTGCGCTCACAAATCTTTGAATTATGATAATTGTCTATGATAGCCGAACGGAAATTATTGTCGAAATATTAACGATGACTTTATTGATTGGTAATGTACTGTAATATGACGCTTTTCATGTAATGCTGTCACCGGTCGTGTCGGATAACCGTCCCATCGGATTATAAGAGTGAGGGAACATAAAGTGCACCTGTGTTTGCGCACACATTTCTGCACTATAATATCTCCTGCGTAGTTGGCTGGTCTCCCTTGAGACAGGCCGCCGTGGCCACAATCAGGTAGAATATTATCATCATCAATAAATACATTGATATTTGGGCATGGATTTTACCGTGGAAGAGCCACGCTTCGGCATGAATGGGTCGGCTCGACCGGAATGATACCACGGCCTCACAGAAAACCGGTATGAAATAGCGCTTGTGCTGTATTTCACCGAGTGAGTGAGGATATCGGAGGCCGATACCCCATCCCCTTCTCCTATCTCCCTCCCTATCCCCCAAAGGCCGGCAACGCACTTGTGACGCCTCTGGTCTTGCGGGTGTCCGTGGGCGGCGATGGTCGCCTACCATCAGGCGATACGTCTGCTCGTTTGCCACATACCCAATAAACAAATAAATAAAAATATGCTACTCTTTATCAGTTACCGACATAGCAGAGCGAGTCAGCAAGCTGAAGTGGCAGTGGGCAGGGCACATAGGCTGGAGAACCGATGGCCGATGGGGCAGAAAGGTTCTGGAGTGGAGACCACGTGACGGCAAATGCAGCGTAGGAAGACCTCCCGCGAGGTTGACGGACGACCTGGTTAAGATCGCGAGGACTCGTTGGATGCGGGCCACTAACGACCGGTCAATGTGGACGTCAATAGGGAAGGCCTACATTCAGCAGTGGACTTCTTGTGGCTGAGATGATGATGATGACTCTTTATCACGTAACCGACACACACACGGTCGGAGATGCGGGCAAAAGTGAATACAAACATGTACGGATTGTCAAACCTTCGTCGTAGTTGAGTAAAAGATGGGATCATCATGTGCCAAAAACCTGTTAAAACACAATTAATAGAAGTAATAAGTACATATCGATGGCCCCTATTGATAATATCGGTTCTTCAAAAGACTACTTATTGAACATCCACAGTTCTTTGATTGCTTTTTAGGGTTCCGTACGTCAAAAGGAAAACAATGGAACCCTTCTAGAATCACTTTGTCTGTCTGTCAAGACCCTTTTTCTGAGGGCGTGGATGTGTCAAGCTGAAATTCATATAAAATACTCAGATCTACTGTCCCTTGGAGCTGTTAATTATAATAATTTTCGACACTCGTAAGGGAATAGAAAACCTATTGGATACTTCGCGTGAACTCAGAATTTTAAAATTTGATGCGGAGCAACGTCTTATTGCACTGATAGAGAAACATTGCGAAATGCGTAATTTTTCAGCTAATTCACCTACTAAAAACATTTTTATCAATTTTATGAAATTGATTCAGGTTTATACGGAACTCATTATACAGGTTTGTGAGCCGGACTTGGCCGGTTTTTTTTATCGTTAAAACAATTTTGGAACTGTTCTACTGTAAACTCTTTTTGCAGATCCTACATAATTAATAGACATCATCGATATGAGTAGCAGTATTTTACAAAAACAACATAATCTCTTTTTATATTACCTTATATTCTTATTTTTATATACTATTATCTTTCTTTCTCTCTTTTACAAATGACTATAATGTTATCTACTTTTTGAACCTAACCGTCACAAAACAGACGTGACAGTATGACGTAATACGTGACGTCATCATACCTATAAAGATAGATTCAGGGCAACATTGTTATGCATATTCGATTCGAATAATTGTTGATCGTCAATAGAATAATATATGAATGTTGAATATTGTACTGATATACTACGCTACTATGAAAACTGGACATGTGCTATAAACGTAGATCAGATCATGGCGATAGCCAGAATGCCCGCGATGGGCAAAATCATCATGGGAGGTGATGCAAATGCCTGGAACACGTGGTGGGGTAGCACCTCGGTTGACGCTAGGGGCGAACATCTGCTGGAAGCCTTTGACGAACTGGGCCTTCAAATACTAAACGTGGGAGACACCCCGACGTTTGATACAACCAGAGGCGGTCGACGCTTTCACAGCCACGTTGACGTAACTGTGTGTTCGGCAAACGTGTTAGACCTGGTGCAAAATTGGCGCGTAGAAGAAAACCTCACTAGCTCGGACCACAACGGAATCACCTTTGCTGTTGCGCTGCGCCGATCCAAAGGAACAGACGTCAAAAGGACAACAAGGCTATACAACACCCGAAAGGCCAACTGGGATCTCTTCCGTGACGAGCTGGGTCGGCTCTTCCAAATTAACCAATTAAATGTGGCCCGAGTTGACTCAGTTCGCACAGTGGACGAATTAGAGAGGACAGTACAAGCATACACGTCTTGTATAAGTGGAGCATGTGCGGCCGCAATCCCGGAGAAGAAACAGTGCCAGAGGTTGAAGATTCCGTGGTGGTCCGAAAAGCTGGCGACCATGAAAAAGGAGGTAACCACAAAGAGGAGACGCATTAGATGCGCCGCGCCAGTGCGCCGAGAAAGCGTCGTGGGTGAATACTTGCGGTGTAAGGATCTCTACGAAACTGAGGCAAAAAAGGCTCAAATAGCCAGCTACAAATCATTCTGTAGCAAACAGGATAGAGAGGGGATGTGGGAGGGAATTTATAGGGTTATTGCACGGACAGCCAAGAGAACAGAAGACCAACTGTTGGAGAAAAATGGGGTGACTATGGACGCAGAGGGATCGGCAAGATTGCTTGCCGAAACCTTTTACCCGAAAGACTTGGAGGAGGAGGACTCACCAGCGCAAACACGCATAAGAGCTAGAGCCAGGGAGGCAACAGAACATCCCAATGGAGAGCACCGGGAGCCCCCATTCACCACCTACGAGCTTGACATGGCGGTTAAGTCCTTCAATCCTAAGAAAGCTCCGGGAGCCGACGGATTTACTGCCGACATCTGCAGCCGAGCCGTCGGCAACGAGCCAGCGTTGTTCCTAAGCCTTATAAATAAGTGCCTAACACTTCATTACTTCCCAAAACAGTGGAAAGAAGCAACAATAGTGGCTCTTAAAAAACCGGGCAAGGAAACATATACTCACCCGAAATCTTATCGACCAATCGGGCTCCTGCCGGTCCTGGGGAAGATTTTTGAAAAAATGGTCATGAACAGACTCCGCTACCATCTTCATCCACGCACAAGCAATTGCCAATTTGGTTTCATGCCCCAAAGGAGCTGTGAAGACGCCCTCTATACCCTCGTCCAACATATTAGATCTAAGCTAGACCAAAAGCTAATAGTAACGTTAGTTTCTTTGGATATAGAGGGCGCCTTCGACAGCGCGTGGTGGCCGGCGATAAAAGTGCGGTTAGTGGAGGAAGAATGCCCAGAAGACCTTCGGAAAACCATTAACAGCTACCTGGAACATAGAAAGGTACGGGTTAGATATGCAGGCAAAGAACACGAGAAAGGCACTGAAAAGGGATGCGTCCAGGGCTCCATAGGCGGTCCGCTTCTGTGGAACCTCCTCATCGACCCACTCCTCAGAAACCTGGAAAACAGAGGGGAATACGTTCAGGCTTTTGCTGATGACGTGGTATTAGTGTTCTGTGGTGATACAGCTGCAAAGATTGAGAGGAATGCCAGCACCACTCTCGACTATGTTCAGACGTGGGGTGAAATGAACAAGTTGAAATTTGCTCCGCAAAAAACGTATGCGATGACCATCACGCGAAAATTAAAACATGACACCCCACGCTTGAGCATGGGAGGAGTAGAAATTGAGACGTCAAAAGAGGTAAAGATCCTAGGCCTCACCATTGATAGCGGTCTGACATTCAACAAACACGTGGCAAACACATGCAAAAAAGTCACGAACACATATAAACAGCTTAGCAGGGCGGCGAGGGCGAGCTGGGGTCTCCACCCGGAAATCATACACACAATTTACACAACCGCGGTGGAACCAGTGATTCTGTACGCATCCAGCACGTGGGCACCTGCAGCTGAAAAAATAGGCATAAAGAAGAAGCTGAACTCCATCCAGCGCAGCTTTGCATTGAAAATATGCAAGGCATATCGAACGGTCTCTCTTCACTCAGCACTAGTGCTGGCGAGAATACTCCCATTGGATCTTCGCATCAGCGAAACGGCTGCCCTGTACAGGGCCAAGAGAGGACACCCACTACCGGAGCTCGCAGGAAGGAAGATCGAACGAATAGCACCCTTTATGGCAAATCCACACCCCGCGGAACATATCAGCCTGGGGTTCCTAAATCTGGAAACACAGGAACAGCTCGGTGAGGCCTGTGGACATGGTATACAGATATACACCGATGGCAGTAAGATTGAGGGACGGGTGGGAGCCGCATTATCCTTATGGAGTAATGGGGCAGAAACCAAGTCCCTCAAACTTACTTTGCCATCATATTGTACCGTATACCAGGCTGAACTCCTGGCGATATGCGAAGCGTCAAGGGTGATTGAGACCTATAATGCAGAGGAATTTGCGATCTGCAGCGATTCGACCGCAGCGCTCCAGACAATTGTAAATCCCAGTTGCCTCCATCCCCTAGCGTTAGAGACAAGACAGAATTTGAAACTAAGCTTTCAACAAGGCAAATCAGTTAATTTGTTTTGGGTCAAGGCACACGCGGGGATGGAGGGAAATGAGAGAGCCGATAAATTAGCGAAAGAGGCGGCTTTGAGATCAAAGCGAGCGCCAAATTACGATCGTTGTCCGGTTTCATTCGTCAAGCGAAGGATCCGTATGGGTTCGCTTGACGAATGGAACCGAAGATATGTGTCTGGAGAAACCGCTTCTATAACGAAGCTGCTTTTCCCAAATGTGATGGATGCCTACAGAATCACAGCACAATTCGAACCCAACATTCACACAACACAGTTACTAACAGGACACGGTGGGTTCTCGGAATACTTGACGCGATTCAAGTGTAAAGAGAGCCCATCGTGCATCTGTGATCCGGCGAAGGAAGAGACGGTCCCCCATCTGATAGTAGAGTGTCCAACCTTTGACAGGCAGAGATATGACCTGGAACAGGAAACACAGATTAAAGTGACAAATAGCAACCTGAAAGAATTAATATGTAATAAATATAGAGACAGTTTCCTAAAATACTGTATAAACATAATAGTTATAGTAAATAAGAGAAATAAAGTGTAAAAGTCATATGATCACTAATAATTTGCAATTATTAACGTAGATCATATAAACCAGTAAATAAAAATATTGTAATTAGAACAGTAAGATGATAAGTAGAAATAAATAAATGTATAGAAGTAAGGTTAAATGTAGTAAATTAAGTAAAACATAAGTACATAACTAAAACTGTAACCCGCATAAACATATAAACATGTATTAGAATAGAAATAAGAATATAAAATAAGCTAGAAATAAGAATAAGTTTATTATTGAAAATAAATAACAGTGTCAAATTTATTTACCTGTGTTAAGTAGAAATATAAGAGAAAACATAAAATAGTAGTAGCTAGTAGGGAAAGAGTAGCAGGAATCCCACCTGTATGGCATGAATGATAGAATGCGAGAAAGAAAAAGTATGCGGAATGCCAGTACGAGAAGAATTAAAGCGAGAACTGGAATGACAGGCGGAGCTTAGCAAAGACTCCAAAATAAAAATATTGGAGGTACTAGTATAAAAAAAAAAAAAAAAAAAAAAAAAAAAAAAAAAAAAAAAAAAAAAAAAAAAAAAAAAAAAAAAAAAAAAAAACTGTGCAGTGCGCTGACGTTTAGTGTTTAGCAAGCCACACAGCGACAGAGGAGACCAGGCTGCCCCATAGGCTGACGGGTCTGTACTGCAGATCAAGACTTAAAGGTAAGCGGCTTCCTTTCTTTCCCAACGCCGCATCAGCCACAGCCTAATAATTAATATATACAAAGAGTTCAGGCAATGCTCAGTCATTGAAGTTATCTCTCGCAACCCGCTGAGTGTGTATGGCACTGGACTGGATTCTTGGCTAGCCAGTTTGGCGCTAACACAATCTTTATATCAAACAGTCTAGCAGGCGAGGTATATCAGCCCAAAACTTTCTTGCTAAGGAAAGGCCTATATCCAGTAGGGGACTATTAAAGACTGGTGATGAAAAACCATCATCACATCTTTGGAAAGAAGTGGATTTATTACTTTATGGACGGCTGTCTCTCTGATGATAACTCTTCTTGGGTTTGCAATTGTTTTCAGACGGGACAAGAACAATCTGAGAAGTAAAACAAATTGAGTGAAAGATATATAAAGAAATATTGGAAGCCTCATGCATGGAGTTTACAGAGATAAATCTGAAAAGAGAACCAGAGTTGGGCAGACGTATAAAGAGACTCCAGCTGAACTTGAAAGAGAGTTGGACAATGAAGAATAGATAGAGTTGATATAAGGTTCGGTAAGTATGACGTGAGTTCCTTGATTTTTGTCCCCTCAAAAAGTTCTCAAGGCGCCAAAAGAAGTTACTTGATCGTTTTTTGTTTTTTCGAAAGACGGTCCCCATTTCATGTCATCCACATTTTATATATTTTTTATCATTAATTTCATCACGACGACGACTTTAAAACTCGAAGACTTGATAATTGAAGACGATAAATACTTGACATTGGCAGAAATAGCTGATCTGAGTGATCCAGCTGGTTGTCAAGTTACTTCAAAAACTGATATTTAGGAAAAAACAATTGATGTAGTAGACGATCCCAAATTAAACTCAAAACTCAAACTCAAATCATTTATTTCCATAGGCCCCAAAAGGCACTTGAACACGTCAAAAATACAAACATCAAAATATAAAACAAAACTCAAGTAATCAATTCAGTGATAAAAGGTACTAATACTAAATGCACTGAAATGATTTGAATTACCGAAGCTTAGATTGATTCCGATTCAACTCAAAGGTTTAAATTGAAATCAATCCAAGTACCAGCTCCGATGGATACGAGACGATATTGCATTCATGAGAAGAGCTGGTGAGAAACTCATGTGCACCATCTTTTCAAATAACTCATACAAAGTTTGTTAGTTTTTGACAACAGTACTTCTATATGCAAGTTAAGGCAACCAAAACACAAAGGCTAGAAAGCGGTCTAAAGAGATATTAAAGCTAGGAGAATCAATTTTATTTTAGGAATATAAAAGCTAAGAAGATGAATGTGTATATGCAAACATGTCATTGATGGCAAGTGACTATTTCAGTGTGCAGTTCTAGTCTAGTGTGTTTACACCTGATAGTAACATTGCAGAGAGTAGCCATACGCAGACGTACCCCTCTGTCAAAGTATAAGCTCAATTGGACCTACGCATTACACGATTATGACACATAATGAGTTTATATGTGCGTGAAATTGAGTGAATGGTTTATTTTACTTGTTATGTGTGAGTTTTTGTATATACGAGTACCTATGACTCAAAAATTTCAAAAGCTTACAGACTAATTTGTATTGGGAAAAAACGTTACGGCTATTCCCCGCCGGTCCACCACGCCGGCCTGTGTGCACACACCAGCTCTATGACGCACACTAAATAATATTACTGCACTTTTAAAGTAGATACTCATTACCTTCTTTATTCTTGGCAAACTGCAATAATATCATAATAACAACTAAATAACACACAACAATATCAATTATAATCACAATTATTATAATAAATCGTTTCACAAACAATTAAATAGCGTCACTAATTAATATTAAAGTAATTGGCGGCCATTGTTACAAATTGGTCACAATGGTTTGGCGCGAACTCATCCAATATGGTGGACAATTACGAGGCGATTGCGCGCCTAATATGTTGGTAGTATTGTATGCAAAGTTGCCAGTGCATCGCTTAGTTACTGATTGATGACTTTGTGGTTCTCAAAATTTAGTTTTTATTGTGTCAGTAGTAGTTTATGCTAAAATTCGTTTTGAAAAATGTCAATTCAATTCCTGTACGTAAATCGTGCTAAATATACGATACGATGGAATCTGCGTAAACCTTATTTCTTTAAGTGAGTGCTGATGAGATTTAGACCCTGTGGTCGCGAATTAGGAATACGGAATGTCACCTCCACTATTCATCCCGTGAGTGTCGTAATTAAGGGAGCTGTAAGGGTTCTCCACTTATCTTCGGGGCGCCAGCAGTGTATTCGCGTTGAAGACTCGACCTCAAGTTAGTGCGACCTCTACACTGGTGTCCCTCAAGGCGGCATTCTATCTCCTCTCTTATTCTCAATATTTATTAACCTCATTGAGTACAATAACTTCGTGGTGCGTATCACCTATATGCCGACGATCTACAAACTTATACGCAGGCGAGAGGAGAAGACATAACGCAAGCTATTGATGAGGTCAACACGGACCTGAAGGTCATAAAGTCGTGGTTGGTTAAATTTGGATTGTCAGTCACCCCACAAAATGTCAAGCAATTATAGTGGGCAGCAAACGTATAATGAGCAGACTCGACACTGGCTCTATTTCACCGATCATCTTTAACGGTTCAGTTATTCCGTTCAGCCCCGTAGTTAAAGATCTGGGCTTACTCGTTGACTCGACCCTTGACTGGCAAGCTCAAGTTACTCACGTCAGCCAGCGAGTAACTGGAAGCCTACGCACTTTATATCGACTAAAGAACTTTCTGCCTCCTAAAACCAAACTTACTCGCATGCAGTCCTTAATAAACCCAATTATCGACTATGGTGATGTATGTTATTTCGACCTGAATGCAGACCTCCTGAATTAACTAGACCGACTTCTCAATAACTGCATTCGATACATCTTTAATCTTCGCAAGTATGTGTCTGCTTTACGTTCCCAATCGAAATGGTTACCTGTTCGCCTACACCGCAAAATCAGCGAGCACTTACCTTCTTATTTTAATTTCTCAACTCACTTTTTCACCTTCGTACCTTTAGGAAACGGGCTTAACGATTTTCCTATAATTTAGTATGCAAGGGGTTTCGCAGTCAATAAATCGATCTAAGTAGTATTTTAGAAATTTTACCAAAAATAAAATACTGAGTAAAGTTCGGTCATTCACATACTACTTATTATAAGGACAACAGAATTATCATTTCATTTTAGCGTTAGATCAAAGAACATTGTACTGCATTGTTTTAAAAAAGTTTTAGAACCACCGTCCAACATTCACGGCATACAAATAGCTCTATTATATCGATTAGAAATCAATTTCAAGAATCGATTTTACGGTATAAGGATATCGATTCTTTAATAGCATTTAATTATATTATTAGGTATTTTTATGTGTTTGTGTATTGCGAATGCGTACATTTTAAGGTTGTTACCCGTCTAGAGCAAAAATACTAAAATACATACAATGCATTTTAGTATTACTCAAGATAAACTGATTTCATGGCCGGCTGTGTGAGAAAAATAAATAAATAAATATTCCGGACATCTAACACACAACGCTATCTAGTCCCAGGCTAAGCAGAGCTTGTGTTACGGGTACTTGACAACTGATATAAATACTTATATACTTTTTTTTGTAAATACATACATATTATACATGGAAAACACCCAAACTTCGAAACAAATATTTGCAAATTTGCAAATTATACAAACATTTGGTCCGACCTGGGAATCGAACCCGAGACCTCAAGTTTAGCAGCCGCATACGCTACCACTACGCCACCGAGGCAGTCAGATATGTGAGGTTATTAAAACTATTTATATTTAAACCATTGTCATTAGCTTCACCGGTATGTTTATAAATTAGTTTGTAACCGACTCCTTTGGACTTGACTTTAACCCACTTCTAACGGTCAGATTTCATTTGAACTTAGCAGACTTATCGGGGACCGATGAAAGTACAATAAAAAAAAAGAATTGGAAGAATTAGATCAACGAAAAAAATATTTTAATGTAAAAAAACGTAAAACGTTAATTTTACATTTTTTTATCACTATTCTTAATATGATGGATTAAATAAAATAAATATACTTTTACTTTGTTTTTTTTTATCTATTATTTATTTTATTTTTAAATCAGCCAGAATTCCAGCGCTACCAAAATAAAGTACTAAAAATTTTGAGCAATGCGCCATGGTTTATACGGAACACTGAGGTGCACAATTACTTGGAAATTGCCACGGTCAAGGAAGAAATAGAAAGGTTTTCTACAGCCTATAAACATAGACTTGAGCAACACAAAAATCAACTGGCTGTGGACCTTATGAATACGGATACATCAATATCTCGGCTAAAACGGATGCCACTAGCCTCAATCTGACGACTCCATGTAGAGAAAAAAATAAGAGACGACCCATCGTAGGATGTGCTCTCGCAAAATCTAACATACAAACATCGGATCTGATTAAAGCTGTGCGGCTGATTGCAGATAGTAAAAGAAAAAAAAAAAAAAAAAACAGCCAGAATGACTCTACTCAGCCTGATGGAAAGCATGATCTGAATCCAAAAGTACCTGGTTGGTAGTCACCATACTCACTGCGAATGCACACAATGCAGCATGGTGACCCACACCATGATAACTTATTCAGATGCTTCTGCATCATTGGGTCTCCGATCTCGCAATCAGTAAAATAACTGAAAGCCTTATTTCTTAATGGTTAGTTATTTTTGGATCTAAGTGTATCTAAAAAGGCTTATTTTCGCACCACCCAACGGTAGACTGGCAAAGAATGCCTTTGTTTAAGTCCGTCATTGTGCACTTTGTGCAATAAGTCAATAAATAAATTTTTATCTTCTGCAACCTCAAGAAATTCGGAACTAAAAAGGCATCTTTTGGAAACACAAGTATTTTTACATTTATGTATTTACCGTGGGAGAGCCATGCTTCGGCATGAATGGGTCGGCTCGACCGGAGTGATACCACGGCCTCACAGAAAACCGGTGTGAAATAGCGTTTGCGCTGTGTTTCACCGAGTGAGTGAGGATACCGGAGGCCCTTACCTGAACCCCTCCCCCCATCCCCTTTCCCATCTCCCAAAGGTCGGCAACGCACTTGTGACGCCTTTGGAGTTGAGGGTGTCCATGGGCGGCGGTAATCGCTTACCATCAGGTGATACGTCTGCTAGTTTAAAAAAAAAAATGTACCTAGTAGCTAAGCCCCACCGTGTTATCCACTGGCGACTGTTATTGTGTACCTTTACAAAGCGGGGCAAAGATTATCTTAAAAAAAGTAACCTTAGATACTCTTAACATCATCATCTATCTGCCATTAAAAGTATCGTCGAAATAGGTCCATAAGTTTCATAGATTAGCCGAAACAAATATACAGTAGCAGTTTACACTCTCAAAAACAGACAATTCAATTTTTTTTGTTTTTATTGAATAGGAGGCAAAAGTGTAGACATATCGCCTGATGTTAAGCGATTATCGCCGCCCATGTACACATGGACACCCGCAATGCCAGAGGCGTCACAAGTGCGTTTCCGGCCATTGGGGATGGGGAGAGGTTGGGATTTGGACCGCCGGAATCCTTACTCGCTCGGTGAAACACAGCGCAAGCGCTATTACACACCGGTTTTCTGTGAGCCCATTCATGCCGAAGCGTGGCTCTCCCACGGTGATAATTTTGTTGAATTGTATAGATTGCTATATTTATCTATGTATTTATAGTTATATACTAACCCTAAGATTAGCTCACTGACCATCCATGGTGAGTCATCTCCATAAAACAGTCCCATAGCCCCATAAAACAGTATTAATAACCAAACAGGTGTGAATGGTTTAATGCTCATAAACTGCGATTGCTTCCGAATTATGTGTGTCATGAATATTAATTGTTTTATAGATTCTTGGTACTTCATTGTCATAATGGTATAATAGTGGTGTTTTTTGGTTAACGACTTAATTTTCTGGTTACAAAATGGCCACTTAACTTGAGTGGGTGACGTTAAAGAAGAGTTCAAAAATCAAAATGAAACTCATTAGCTAAGCCTTTATTATTAAAAAAAAATCAAGCTAAGTGCGAGTCGGACTCTCGCATCGAAGGTTCCATACAAACCTGTAGGTTGGTACATTAAAGTTAATTTTTCCTTTATCTTTGCAATAATACGTTGCTTCGTACCAAATTTCAAGATTCTGAGTTCACTGGAAGTATCCTGTAGGTTTTGCTCCCTTGCGAGTGTCGAAAATTTGCAGTATAAGCGACTGTATCTTTTGATAGCGTTGGCTTAATAGTTTGATTTTTTCACAGTATTTAATCTGAATTTTAGTTTGATACTTCCACACGTTCCTGAGGAAAATGGTCTTGAAAGACGGACAACAAACTGATCTTATAAGGGTTCCGTTTCGATCGATTCGACAAAATCGATTTAAAAACGAAAAAACCATAGACAAACAGGAACCGTTGCCACTTAAAGCGCGCCAAAACGCTAGTCAAATACCAGTTGTCAAATTAAGCGATGCAATGGACACGTTTGATTAATAGCCAATTCGTTAGAAATAAGACTTTAGACGTGATTAGTTTGCCAATTTGTACAAAACGAAACATATTGAGTGTTAGTACCACTAGTTGGTGTTTCAATACAGCTGTGGAGCGTCAAATATAATTTTAAAGAAGGAAAAGTAGTGCGAAAATTGACTAGCACTAATAAGAGATTTCTTTGTGTGTTTATTGATTATTATTGGTTCGAATTGAAAAAAACATTTTGTGTTGCATAGAACATTTAGCGAAGAAGGCCGTATGCCTTATAATTTAACGCGGTGAATAAGTTCCGGGTAGATATTAATTAAAATGTTGCAAAAAGGATTTATTCTTTTTTGATAGATGCAGTTGCGCGGGAACAGCGGTAAAATAGTAAATATACACGAATGGATGGTAAACCAAGAATATTTTTATTGTTTATATAAAAATGGAGGTCATTTTGCTAAAAAACATGTTTCATAGGTACCAATGGCAATCCTTAAATTATTCATGGATTATGTAATGTTATAGCAGCTACACTTTATATATAAGTGTAAAATATTCAAAATAAAGAAATACTTTTTTGAAACATTTAAATAGAAGTTTATTTTTTAGCTGGCCCTCTTTAATAGTGTTTTTGTCATTAATTGATTTATTGACGTATGACGCATCACTCGTCTATTCGTACGTATGTGTAATCAATCTACGAAACATACCATTGTTCTATCGATACTTGTCTAATTTACCAAGAAAGCCTATTGTTATTCTACTTCAAGGAAAAGGAAATTGTCGTTGATTTCCTTCGTTGTCTATGATTTTTTTTTTCTAGATATAATTTGTCTAGACTTAGATCGTAGACTTATTAATAATTGTATGACATTTGATAAATTTTAGCATAATAGGGTAGGGCCTAGTTTGAGTGATTAATTTCCTTACCGAAGCTCACAGTAAAGTGGTGTGGGGGAACGGGTCCCTTCAAGACAAAGGGAAGATCCTCCGACCAGGAGAAGGTGATCATGCCTGGCGGGCCACTGCCCCACTGATGTCGCGGCCTCCACATGCAACATAACATACTGCAGCGCCATCTAACGAAGTTACACCGAACTAAGGAGCAACGTACAACACGGAGTAACTACCAATCCTGAATCGTGCAATAGAAGTTCTCGCCCCGATTATCATATATACAACATTCCAACATCAACTGTTGGGCCGCCAGGCATGATCACCTCGTCTGGCAGGAGGTTCCTCCCTTTGTGTTGGGTGGAACATGATACCCGTTCCCCCACAGTGGTAACGTCAATAGTAATTAACAGACCACTGCTGGATTTCATAAAGTGGTATATTCGAATTAAACCAGTGAACTAGAGTTATAGAACTGAAGGTATACCATCCTTTTAGAGTACGCACTCGGTTCCGAACATATCTTTCCGGCTCCAAGTGAATCAGCTCAAAGGCAGTGCCTCGCTCTTCGAGCAGGTCTATATTAAGCGGCTATCGGACCAAGCCAGCTCCAAGCCTATAACTCTAAGAAGAGCGCCGGTCGATGCTCTCCGAGTCCGTCTGCGTGAAAGGACTCTAAACTACATAGTGACGTTGCAGCGGGTCAAGTCGTTTATAAATCTATGGCAAGAGACTTTTTTATGTAATAAGGGGCAAACGAACTGACGTATCGCCTGATAGTAAGCGATTACCACCGCCCATGGGCACCTGCAACACCAGAGGTATCACAAGAGCGTTGACGGCCTTTAGGCGATAGGGAGGGCGATGGGGGGAGGGCGATGGGGGGAGTGGATGGGGTTTGAATCTCCGGTATCCTACCTCACTCGATGAAACACAGTGCAGGCGCTGTTTCACACTGGTTTTCTATGAGGCCGTGGTATCACTCCGGTCGAGCCGGCCCATGCATGCCGAAGCTTAGTTCTCCCACGAGCTCTCTTTACGTAATAAGAAGAAAGTTACTAAAAAAAATAAAAGATAATGGACTGAACGAATTGTCAATGTTGTTAGATACATTTTTTCAAATCCTGCCTCTTCTTCCTATGGATGTATATATGTGTGTGAATAAATTCGAACATCTAACATACACACAACGCTATATAGTCCCAAGTTAAGCAGAGCTTTTACTATGGGTACTACACAACTGATATAAATACATACTTTTTTGTAAATACATACATATTATACATAGAAACACCCAAACTCCGAAACAAACATTTGCAGTGCATACAAACATTTGCAACAGCGGCAGTATTTGTGAAAGTAAGTGTGGATGTTTGAAAACTTACTCACGTAAAAAGTACTGAACGGATTTAGATGAAACTTCGAATGAGAATATCACATACGCTACTATTTACAGCGATAACCGATATACACGTAGTCAAAAGCTAATTTTCTTTAATTATGTAACTTTTAATCTTGCGTCCGTAATAAGAACACAAATTCAGAATCTCATAAAATGATAAAAAACATCAGTTCGAAACAATTTTATTCAAATTGAATACGGCTCTTTCAAAACAGAATCTTTACACATATATTGCTTGAAGGTAAATGAATACATTAACAAAATTTCGTGTCTACATATGAATATTCTTTTAAGTATGCATTACAAATGTACTTAGATGTAAAAAACTTGTTTATTTATATATTTATTGTGTACTTAAAATTTAAAGACAAATAAAACATAACAATAGATGAGTTACAAAGTTATAGAAGTAACAATTGGCGGTCTTATTGCTCACGGCGATTTCTTCCAGAGAACCTTAAAATGGATTTTAGGTGTTTAAGATTTTCAGGCAGTTAATCCAACAGTAACACACCATCACGTAAATATTTAAAATTACTTAAAATAATAATAAAAAAAATCTTACTATATAGATTTCACTTTTAATCCAAAATGGCTGCACACAAAAAATATTTAACAGACCTTTTATCTGAACAACAAATTATGCTAAACATATAATTTAAATCATAAACACAACCGGATGTAACAAGTGTGAACAGATCAATTTCTAACACTCAATGAGACGCCATGACTTGTGTGAAACAAAACAATAGGCCATAGACAATTGCGATAAATTTCCAAACAAACGCACACTGATATTATCTATAAAGCCTAATATAAGTGTTATGGCTGGAAATAGAGAGTTCCGTATGTGAATCATTAATTAATTTAGGCATAATTTGCTGAAAACCTAAGAAGTAAGTAGAGCCACGCTTTTAGCTCGACCGGAGTGGTACTACCCTCCCACAGAAGATAAACCTAATATAACAGCATTCGGGCTGTCGTATTTCATTGGTGAGTGGGAGACCGGGGTCCCAATGATGCAGAAGCATGCTACTCTCGGATTCTACTTTCCATCAGGCAGAGTACTCGCTTTCTTAGGTTCTTAAATTTCTTCTTGTGCCGAGCGGTTAAAACCCGGAACTCACTACCAGCGCACGTGTTTCCCTCCCACTTTGATCCCGGGTCCTTTAAGCGGGGCGTGAAAAACCATCTCACTATGCCGCCATAGTGCTGGTCGCCATGCTGCACTGTCCTGTGTTTACATTGAGGATGGTGACCACCACTCTTGGATTCTAGTGCTTTCCATCAGGCAGGGCAGAGTCATTTTGGTAGCTCATGTTTAAAAAAAAAAAGAAAAAACTGCCTCGACAAGACAAGCCTCGCCTCGAAAGGAGGTTTTGATGTGCTATACCACGCTGGCTAATTAATATTTGGTTTGGTTAAGAATTTGTGTCAATATTCCTTATAATTCTTTTGTAGTAGGTATATTATTTTTTTATTATTTTTTTTGATTATATAGCAACCAGCCGGATCACTCGGATCAGCTATTTCTGCCAATGTCAAGTATTTATAGTCTTCAATTATAAGTCTTCGAGTCTTCAAGTCGTCGTCGTGATGAAATTAATGATAAAAAATATATAAAATGTGGATGACATGAAATGGGGACCGTCTTTAGAAAAAACAAAAAAGATCAACCCGTAGTATATTAGGTTTATTATTTTCTATTCTTCTTCTTTTTTGATGAAATGGCAACCAGCCGGATCACTTGGATCAGCTATTTCTGCCAATGTCAATTATTTATCGTCTTCAATTATCAAGTCTTCGAGTCTTCAAGTCGTCGTCGTGATGAAATTAATGATAAAAAATATATAAAATGTGGATGACATGACCGTCTTTCGGAAAAACAAAAAACGAACCCATTTTCTATTCTATTCTGTATATAAGTGTGTCAATGATGCTAGCTATAAAATGGTTAGCTTTAGACTAAAGTATTATAGTGAAATCTATTAGAAGTAATTGCTACTAAAACCCCTTAAACTTTAAAATATCTTCTTCAACTTAACCAGTAACCCTGCATATTGACTTCACTCGACTTCCTTTTGTCTCTCGCTTTGTTAAGTCCTCCTCCAGTTTTCTTCTGATTAATTTTGCGGGTTTCAAGACAGTTTAATTTTCCCTGGGACTTCCCGAGTGTCATAACTTGGTATGTTCGTGGGTCACTGCTATTGATCTTGGTTGTACAGGAGTTACAGTGGTGGGCGTGTGGGCGGGATTCGTCCTATGAACCCTGCATATATTTTTTTCTTCTTATGTAATTGGGGGTGAATTGGACACGGGATACTGAAGCGTGGCCTATATTTATAGTTTCGCAAAATTTAATTGCAGAGATTGAAACGAAAATAAGTATACATTCATGAAAAAATATTTGTCAATGTAACACCCCGTTTCACCGGTATGTTTCGGGTTTTGTGTCAAACCATCCGTCAGATAAGCTATTCGGAACTTAACTGTAAACGTTAATACTGGTCCTAAATGTTTTAAATTATAAACGTATCTCCAAAACTCCAGATTAAATAATAAAGTGGAAAGTGACAGAACAAAATGTAAATAACATTATTTAGTTAGTGCTGCGTCACTGTAGCAATTTGTTGGAGCAGCCATCTTGTATTGATGGTTCGGATCGGTTAGACAAGGAATGTATGGAGTTGTCATGATCACTAAAATAATATATACTGACACATAGGTTTTTTTTAAAAAAATCTTTATTTAAGGAGCTTAGCCACAATTATGACTATGTCGCTCCATCATAGCCACTTTTTTTATTTTACAATATTCTTATATATTCAGCATACAAATCATATAAGGCCTTAGCTGTATCTGTCGAAGGACTGGCCAAGATGCTGTTACATATTCCAACATCCATCAACTTATCACTAAGCAATCGATTTCTAAGTTGTTGGTTCCGACACATAGGTTTCCTAACAGAATTTTAAGTGAAACAATTGACATGCAGATTTTGTTATTTATTATCATCAAGCGTATACAACACACTCACTGACTTAGTTAATTTCAAACGTAAATGTGTGGTAATTGTTTTTCTTTAAAATCTTATTTCATTAAAGTTACCCGTGTAAAAAAATTCTACATGCTCTTATTGTCTACAATACAAATGTATGTCCATCATTAAATAAGGTGGCGATATATACTTATTGCATTTATGTTACCTACAAATATTTTGAAATTATTATACCTAGATTCGGTGCTTCCTTCCTGTGCCGAGCGGTTAAATCCTGGAACTCACTACCAGCGTACAAGTTTCCATCCCATTATGATCCCAGGTCCTTTTATTATTTAAGCGGGGGGGTTACCATGCTGTACTGTCCTTGTTTGCATTGAAGATAGCAACCACCACTCTTGGATTCAGCTGGTGCTTTCCACCAGACAGGGCAGAGTCATTTTGATGTACCAAGTATGAAAAAAAACCTATATTTTTATAATATCTAGTTTTATGATTGAGAATATTTAACACGAAGGCTGTATTCATGACGAAACTACTTTTATATAAATATTGAATACGACGCCAATGTCCCTTGCCATTCTGTTATTTATCTTCATCTATTCCTTAAATTCTTTAAAAGACATAAATTATTGTTGTGATAAAATGCTAGAAAATATGAATTTTAAAATAAAATTTATTTATAGCTACTCCACAGCTCTTACAAACCAAATTGAAATTGGAACACTCATAGACAATAACGATGGTATCGATAGCCGTTTAGCATACTACACACAGTTTAGTTTAGCAATAGACGCCTCTTTTTGTGTTCTGTGTTTTAAAAAAAAACGGTTTGGCGCCTAAATAGGCTTACATAACCGCTGTCAGTTATAATTATTAAACTTTATCACGTGATTAATATCAAAATTAAAGCTAAAATCTATATTTTCTTAACATTTCATACAATTGTAAGAGTTCGAAATATGTAAATTACAGATATTAAAGGAAAACGAATGGAGCGGTCTTTATTAAAGTAGCAGAATTGAAAACAAAATTATTTTTTTAAATTTTGTTTCTTTGCGCAATTATTTCAGAGGTAGCTGAAATAATCAGAGGTAGCTGAATCGATTTGCTTAAGCTTAAGCTAAATTAAGAGTTAGCATTATTTCCATATAGTTAACAAATAAAAATCTACATTTATTTAGGCCGTAGGGTGGCCTGGAGATCTGTGACACAGGCCTCGAGCCTAGTAAGGACTCCACCTCTCACCAAGGAAATTTTAGAATCTTTTTAATTGTAATTAGATTAACTGTAGCTAAATTGTGCCCACCTTGTGAGAGAAATAAAGTTTATTATTATTATTTAAAGAATACCAACCACCTACCTACCTACCTTCACATACGTTAATTAATACGTCATTTTTGTTATTATATAGGGGGCAAACGAGCAATCCTATCGCCTGATGGTAAGTGATTACTGCCGCCCATGGACACCCGCAACACCAGAGGCGTTACAAGTGCGTTGCCGGCCATTTAGGAAAGAGTATGGGCCTCTGATCTCTTCACTCGCTCGGTAAAATCACAGTGGAAGCGCTGTTTCACACGGGTTTTCTGCGAGGTCATGGTATCAGTCCGGTCGAGTCGACCCATGCATGCCGAAGCGTGACTCTCCCACGGTAAGGACTGAACCAAGTTGCGTGCAATTTGAGAGAACTATGTACATTGTACAGCAATGGTCTACACTTCGCTTATGTTTCCTATTCTTCAGCCGTCCACTGTTGATAAATAAATATTATAACAATTATAGCATCTCAGTAGACCATAGCGTTGGTCTTATCATCATCCTGCATTGTTGCATTGCTTGCATTCGCAATGAGTTTGGTGAAAAATACCCTTCGATTCTGCTTATATTTTCCATCAAGCAAAGTAGAGTCACTTTGGCAAGCCCATATATTATAAAAAAATATAATTTAAGTGATCTGAAGGCACATGCTTAATTATTAAAAATGGTAACGACAATAATAAGTACAAAATGTAAAACGTAATGTAAAATAATAAATAGTAAAATGGTGCTTGAGAAAGCTACTAGCGCCATCTAGCGACAAGTAGCAAAGAGTAAAAGTCACATGAAACATGTTAAAAAAAAGTAATAATCAGATTGAATTCTATAACTATATTTATGGCCAGTACCTAAAATAATTATAGAAGTTCGCAATCTAAATATGTCAAGATTCATTGTAATTTTTTCAGGTTTTTTGATTATGTTAACGACTATTTACTTTATAGCATTATAGGTTTGGAACAGTTTGTAACTGAATTATAGAATACAGATAACATATACGAGTATCATTGTATACCTGCATATTTATATTTGATTACTTATTCTTTCTTCTACCTTCTTGCAGCTTTGCAATACACCGCCAAATACAAAAAACAACCTTTCAATCGTCTGTCTATTTTTATTTCATTATATATATCTTTTAATCTAAAAACTCAAATAAAATAAAAAAATATAGTATAATAAAAATGCAGTCATAATACTGAATATTTTTGTTAATTCAATTAAAATAAAACATTTTCTTTCTATCATCGTCTCCATTGTTTACTTTTTATAGCTGTGTACTAGCACCATCTCTTATCTAATAGCAAAACTAAATCTATTTATAAAATGTAACCTTGTCTATGGCACTTGGCACAAGTACCCGAGTGAAGTTCAGTTTTGACAGTTGTAATGTAACAGTGGTCATCCTAGTTTTTTTATACCTCCTTGCATTTTGATACCAAAATATTAGATATTCGTAAAGTGGTATTACGTGAACACGATGAAAATGAGAGCCCACGCACATCGGGAAAGGTGGAATGCGACCCGCTAGCGACGGTGAGTGCGATAAACACTATATAGTAAGCCTCTGTCTGTATTTTTAACTGATTAAATAAAACCGTAGTCAATTGGCTGTTAACCTTTTAACTAAAAGCGGGAGACGCGTAATTCGACGCTATGCCGTGTATAATTTTATTACTATTCGCTCGGCGGCGCATACATTAGCAAGAAGACGCGCGCCCACATTATTTTTCGGTCTACAATATTACAACTACTAACTGTAATCGTTACTTATCAAAACGTAATTGTTTCTTTATCTATATTAGTACAAAATTCTTATTTAAACCCTTGATTGGGTGTAAACTGCTTGATAATATCCATTAACCACAATGCTCAGTTTATTTATCATAAAAAAATAATAATCAGTGATTGTGGATCCAGTTGTGTAATAAATAATTGGCCGAACGCGAATTGTCAAAGCCTTTTTTTACTGGAAATATTATGAAGAGTTTGTAAAAGGTGAGTGACATTTAAAATTAATTTTATTGAAAGATGTTTCTAATTTACTTTGTTCATTATCATGTGAGATAATTTTATTATCAATATTTTATGACATTCAATTAAGTTTGTACTGTACTCTAAAACTTGTATAATTTGAATACACTTCAAACAAACCTGTGAATGTTTGTACTTTTAAATAGTTGCTATAATTAAATACAAATATTGTAAACTTCAGTATTTTATATTTCTGTCTCATGATTTAATATTAATCTCCAGATCAATTAACCTAGTTTTAATTGTAATTATCAAACCTACTTACTAAACTGTGGCCTAAATATATTTAGAACAAATTTAAATTTATTTTCTATTTTTGATTTTTTTTTAAATGTCACTTTGACACTTTTTAAACTATATTAGGCCTAGTTTGAAAGTCTAACACAATAAAACCTTTTTTTTTACTTTTTGACATCACATGACATTTTTAATCTACTTAATTATTCACGGTATTATCTTGAACAGTTAAATTAAATACAATGCTACTATTTAGGACGGTAATCTTTTTGATAAATATCATACTTATCTTTTTTGTTAAATTGTAGTTATTAAGTTATCAATGATTAGGAGTTTTATGTAACATTCTTAATATATTAGAACTACTACATTAAATGATTAACTATTTTTTTTTTTAGATTTTATTTGGTTCAAGAGTTTAAAGTTTTTTTTTTTTTTATTTAGTCTACTATTCATATTAAATAGATATTTGTAAAATATATATATAACACAGTACACTGAAAAATGGCATTAGGAATAAATTTGAAATCTGTATTTTAAGTATAAAAAAAACCAATTGATCCAAGTACTAAAATAAAGACATTTAACAAAATATTTTTTCTTTTACTAAGAACTCGGTAAATTTTACGAAAGTTTTTTTAAAGGTCGGCTATGCGTTTCTGACATACTTTGTATTTAACTGTGTAACAGTACTAAAGGGTCATATAAATTTTTCAGCCCATTATTCGAAACTGACATATTTCGTAATTTGAGTGCGGTGTCCACTTTCCCTGTTTGCACGTATATTTGTATACAGCATATTTATTTAATAGTGTAAGTGAATGTATCGTAAATAAATACCGATGTCTCCTTCATTAAAACGTATATTACAAAACATCACGGAAAATATAATTATTACAGCTTTTCATTTCAATTAGACATTGAAATATGTTGCTCAATTAACTAGTCTAAAACAGTGACGTCACAATTATGTATTTATTACATTTTTCATAAAAAGTTATCGTTTAAACATATGATAAAAAGTAACTAATTTGAATAAGGTTTCATCTAACCTATTCTAAATCTCGTACAATAAATACCATCAGCTATTTTCTACCATCTGAATTTCAAGATCTCACGTTAAAAAAATTCACGCAACTTATTTTGTAAAATATATCTACGCTACTATTTATGTTTCGTGTATTGGGACTTTACGAACTTACAAGAAACACAAGGAACACCCAAACTCGGAATAACAATTTATGTAACACACGAAGTGTTGTCCCACGTGGAATTTGAACTCACAACACAGCGCATTTAGGAGCGGCGAGATGTTCGATATTATACAGAAGCTTCTCAAAAGAAGCTATTGAAAACACTTTTGGATTCCGCTCATTCTTTACTTATTTATCCTACTTCCTATTTATATTATAAATGCGAAAGTTTGTGAGCATATTTGGATATTCGTAACTCTTTCGCGCAATAATTGTTGAACGGATTTGTATGAAATTTTACAGTAATATAGCTATTTCCCGCGATAACCCACACACACGGGGCCGACAGCTAGTATTTTGTTAAAAAAACAAATCGGCTTCAAGAACTGTTCCAAATTAAAATGGAACCACACGGGAAGCACCAGCTTTTAAATAAAAAAAGAATCATCAAAATCGGTTCACCCAGTCGAAAGTTATGAAGTAACAAACATGAAAAAAAAAACACAGTTGAATTAAGAACCTCCCCCTTTTTTGAGGTCTAATTAAAGTCCCGCAACGAAATTAATCAGAAGACAACTGGAGGAGTTGGCAATATAATAAATTTACTTCATTCTTTAGCTACGTTAAAATAGGCAGGCACCTTTACTGCCGCGCTGATGCGCTATAGTACAACTAATCTTTAATTGCCTCGGTGGCGTAGTGGTAGCGTATGCGACTGCTGTACTTGAGGTCTCGGGTCGGACCCAAATGTTTGTATGATCTACAAATATTAGTTTCGTAGTTTAGGTGTTATCTGACATCTAGTTCAACATTCTAATTCTATTCTATTCTCTATTCTAACTAGTAGCCGATCTCAAATAATCTTGCGAATTATAAAGACTAAGAAGATATAGATATATGTGATAGGTGTATGTAACCGTGGGAGAGCTATGCTTCGGCATGAATGGGCCGGCTCGACCGGAGTGATACCACGGCCTCACAGAAAACCGGTGTGAAATAGCGTTTGCGCTGTTTCACCGAGTGAGTGAGGATACCGGAAGCCCATACCCCAACCCCTCCCCCATTCCCTTTCCTATTCCCCAAAGGTCGGCAACGTACTTGTGACACCTTTTGGTATTGCGGGTGTCCATGGGCGGCGGTAATCGCTTACCATCAGGTACGTCATGATACGTCTGCTTGTTTGCCCACTATACAATAAAAAAAAATAAACAAAAGTGAACAAGAATTTATTAATAACTATAAACTGACATCGTAAACGCTTTGGATAAAATTTATAAATGACCCGAGCCATTATCATAATCTATTGTCATCTCATTCATTACTTTCGGCTTCTTCATTGCTACGGTTAAACATACAAACACATTAATAAATAATAAATAAATATTTCGGACATCTAACACATAACGCCATCTAGTCCCAAGCTAAGCAGAGCTTGTGTAATGGGTACTAGACAACTGATATGAATACATATATACTTTTTTTGAACTGAAACTTCTTTATCGGGGTTGTCAAAAAATTTAGTGTAACAGTTTTTCGTTACGCGTAACATTATCCGTTACGTTACGAGTCAAATTTATAACATAAAACAAAAAACATTTTCAAACACAAACAGGACCAAATTAATACTACAATGAAATATCACATTACAAACAATATTATTTTATTTAGTCCACAATGTAAATAACTACACACATCACATTCCACAAACTTACTTCATTCACACCACAGATCGCGAAATATTTACTCAGGTCTCGCTCCTTAACTTTTATTGCACTTGAAATAAGAATTGTCACGAATATTGCTGGTTTATAAGTCTTTTGTCGTTATACCTTACGTCGACATATGATATTTATTTTTTGAAAAATAACGTCATAAAGAAGTTTCACTTCTTACGAGTGTACGCTAGTACACGCACACATTTTTTTTGTAAATACATACACATTATACTAGAAAACACCCAAACTCCGAAACAAACATTTGCAAATTACACAAACATTTGATCCGACCCAGGATTCGAACCCGAGACCTCCAGCACAGCAGTCGCATTCACTACCACTGCGCCACCAAGGCAGTCATCTTCCTGGCTTCGCCGTCGTTGGGTAAAGAATGTTATATTCTAGAATGAAAATCATGTTAGTACTATAACCGTCAGATGTCTGTTATCTAACACACAACGCCATCTAGTCCCAAGCTAAGCAGAGCTTGTGTTATGGGTACTAGACAACTGATATAAATACTTATATACTTTTTTTTGTAAATACATACCTACATATTATACATAGAAAACACCCAAAATCCGAAACAAATATTTGTAGATTATACAAACAGTTGGTCCGACCCGGGTATCGAACCGGAGACCTTAAAAACAGCAGTCGCATACGCTACCACTGCGCCACAGAGGCAGTCAGATGTTCATGACAACCGAGATCGTCGGCTTAACATGCTCTCAAAGGTACGGGGTAAAGAACCCAACTCCGGCACACACATTTTGGCATCGAACCCGAGACTTGTTGTTCGGCAGTCGCATACGCTAACCGCTAGGCCAACGAGGTAGTCTAGGTTAACGAAGCACCAGATCAATAGTACCATGGTCAGTAAACATTAGCGAAAACAAAATAATTGATTACGATCAATCTATACTATAATATTATAAAGAGGAAAGATTTGTACCTATTTTTGTATGTTTGTAATGAATAAACTCAAAAACTACTGGACCGATTTTAAAAATTCTTTCACCATTCGAAAGCTACATTATCCACGAGTAACATAGGCTATATTTTAATTTGGAAAAAAATAGGGTTCCGTAAGATATTTGGGTTTTTCGGACACAAGGTGTAAAAATCAACCAGAAAAGTTACTTATTTTGCGAAAATTTTCATGCTACGGGCTATATAAGACGCAAACGAGGTTGCGTGGGTCAGCTATGTTTTATATACAACGTGTATTTAGTATCAGCATTGCACCCGTGCGAAGCCGGGGCGGGTCGCTAGTTGTATAATAAAATAATATGTCCCATAAATATTCATGAATTTATCAAGTTTCGTAGATTGTGTATAACGGTATATTCGCTTTGGTTTTCAAGAGAGCCCGGTTTTAATGGCCGAAATTGACAGAAATTCAAAAGTAATTATGTCCTCTTTTGATCTCCCCGATTAAGAATACGTACGTTTGCGACTGCTGTGCTACAGCTCTCGTGTTCGATTCCCGGGTCGGACCAAATGTTTGTATGATCTACAAATATTTGTTTCGGAGTTTGGGTGATTTCTATGTATAACATATACATAAGGATGAGATGGCTTTGTGTGTTAGATGTCCGAAATGTATATTTTACTAGCTGACCCACGCATACTCATTTGCGTCTTCTATTGCCCGTAGCGTGAAAATTTTCCCCCGATTTTGAAACATTGTTCATTGATGCTCCGCTCCTAATAGTATTAGCGTGTTGATATATAGCCTATAGCCTTCCTCGATAAATGGATTATCCAACACTGAAAGAATTTTTCTAATCGAACCAACGGTTCCTGAGATTAGCGCGTTCAAACAAACAAACTCTTCAGCTTTATAATATTAGTATAGATTATTAATTTACTTTTGTGCACCAGAGTACTTATACACTTTTGTTTTGAGATATTTTAGTGATCAAATAGATATTATTATACATAGAAAACACGAAAACATCAAAACAAATATTTGCTTATCATACAAATTTTTGGTCCAACCTGTGAATCAGACCCGAGACCTCAAGTATGACAGTCACATACTCTACCACTGTATCGCCAACACTAATTAGTTCAAATTCTTGAAACACCAAATATTCAACACCCTCTAAATAGCACGAGTGAGTTCTTAATAGTGGTTAATAAAACTTAAATCACTCAACAAAACAATTTAGAGTACGTTATATTATTAATAACCATTCACTTTAAAATGGTAAATTATTCTAAGCGAGTGATCATTAACATACGGAATACCAACGGCCGAATACAACTTCGACGTATAGCGAAAAATTTATTCGCACTTACATACATACTTTAGAGTATAACTTGGATTATGTAGTGCGAAACGCACTTACATGTGTTTTATAAGATTTTAACTGTGGATTTGCTTGAGTTCATCACATGGGTGTTGTAAAGACGACTAACTGCGGTTTTCAAATGACAACCGATTTTTATTAAAAAAAAAATAGGCTAGAATTTTTTTCTTTTTTGCTATGGTATATTTAAACCTTCAGACCTTCAGATAGTAGGATAGGAGACAACTAACGGCTGTTTTTAATTGCCTACCTTGTGGGTGTTGCCCCCGCCCATGGACACCTGCAACACCAAAAGCGTCACAAGTGCGTTGCCGACCTTTGGAGGAGGGGGAGAGGGGTTGGGGTATGGGCCTCCGGTATCCTCACTAACTCAGTGAAACACAACGCTAGCACTATTTCACACCGGTTTTTTTGTGAGGCCGTGGTATCACTCCGGTCGAGCCGGCCCATTCATGCCGAAGCGTACTCTCCCACGGGAAAAGAAATTCTGAATGCGGTCTTGCAGTAATGCAAGCACAATGACTTACACTACGGCCTCGTGAGAAGCATTTTTACGCAAAATTTGTAGGTATGTTTTAACATCCTTTAGGATATTTTCCCGCCAAAAGTGACAGACTTTTGTTTCGCGAAAAAACTATGGCAACGAACTCCGGTCCGCCGGCCTGTTGTTTTATAAATATAAAATATTTCGGACATCTAACACACAACGTCATCTAGTCCCAAACTAAGCAGAGCTTGTGTTATGGGTACTAGACAACTGATATAAATACATATATACTTTTTTTCTGTAAATACATTCATATTATACATAGAAAACACCCAAACTCCGAAACTAATATTTGTAGATTACACAAACATTTGGTTCGACCCAGGATTTGAACCCGAGATCTCAAACACAGCAGTCGCATTCACTACCACTGCGCCACCGAGGCAGTCAGTTTATAGCTAGTCACTTCTAATTAGAAAGAAGAAATTAAGTACCCAAAGTTACTGGCACGTGGAATTGACTCAATAACTATTAGAGGTCATTAATTTTAATATATTCCGTTGAAATGACCTTGAAAGTTAAGTTAGTCGTATTTGTTTAAGAAACCCAGATGAATAATGTTGATAGGGCGACTATAAAACCACATTAACAGACACTGCTGGCTATAGGCCTCTCCTTATCAAGGAGGTTTTGATCTACCATACCACGCTGGCCAGTTTTTTTTTTATTGAATAGGTGGACACCCGCAAAGGGTGCTCCGGAGAGAACCTGTGTCTGATCCGCAAGAAGCCAACGCCTGAGTGCTACCACTGCGATGGCCAGACCGTTGACACGGCGCTCCACACGCTGGCAGAATATCCGGCGTGGGGGGAGCCGAGGCGTAATTTCGTGGCGGCTATCGGGGTGGGGGTTCTCTCGCTCGGTAACATGATTGCGGCCATGTTGCGGAGCGAGAGCGCGTGGAACTCCACCGTTTCTTTCTGCGAGCAAGTTATGCTTGCCAAAGAGACGGCGGAGCGGAACCGGGTGAGGTTTAGAACTCTTTCGGCGCGCCGGGCCCGGGTACGGGCCAGGAACCGCAGGCGACTCAGGCGCCGGAGATCGCAGAACGATCTCCGTCCTCCATAAGCGCAAGCCTGAGGGTGACAGGTGAGGCCATCTGTCACCCTAGCAGAAGCAGGCTCGGGTGGCGGTGCGGACGCTGCGGAGCGTGCGCGCCCTAGGGAACAGTGGCGGGATTATTAGGATTCCCACACACACACACACACACACCGGAGAGGGCTATCTACGAGTACAAAGCGCAGGTGGCCCGAGGTATGTCGGGGTTCCAGGGTTTTTCCTTTCTAGGGTGCACCTGGTTCCTCGGCATCTGGTACCCGAGACGGCGTGCGGTTTTAGTCGGTTCGAGTCCGACATGCCACTAGAAGGTATCCGAGGGGATTTCCGCACAAAAAAAAAAAAGGGGGTGACACCCGCAACACCAAAAGCGTCACAAGGGCGTTGCCGACCTTTGGGGGATGGGGAAAGGGAATGGGGGAAAGGGTTGGGGTATGGACCTCCGGTATCCTCACTCACTCGGTGATACACAGTGCAAGCGCTATTTCACACCGGTTTTCTGTGAGGTCGTGGTATCACTCCGGTCGAGCCGGCCCAGTCATGCCGAAGCGTGGCTCTCCCACGGAAGGGTTGGTCCCAGATGAATTGGTATAGGGTTTGTGTCAAAAAAAAAATGACAAGTTTTTCTTCTCTTTGCAGTTCGGTTGTCCTGGTAATTTGCTCCCTTAGTCAGTTCCTAAATTACTTATGGGATGAATAGGGGTCGTTTGTCACCACACAGATAAATATAAAATGTATTAAGTGAATTGAATATCACTTGTAGAAGAAGTTGGTTGCGAGACTTACAATTTTTTACATGTTAAATTTTTGTTGGAATACTATTGCTCTTTTTATATTTAGTGGCTATTGTAAGGAACTTTAGCCATTATTCCTAAATACCTGGATGACTGGTGGTTTTTTATAAAAATAAATCATAGCCAGATCGATTTATCGGCCCCGAAACTCCGGCATACTAGGTTTCAAAGTTTCAAATCCGTTGGAGCCGTTTCCGAGATTCAAATTGTGTATATACGCAAGAATTGCTCGTTTTTAAAGGTATAAGATTACCTAACTTAAAAATGACGAGCTTTATATGCTATGTACTAACTATGATTAAAGGTTCCGTACTTGCTAAATAAAATTTAAATCTAGAAAATCATAGGTAATATTAAGAAATCTTAGAAAATAACTTATACAGTTGAAAATATCAATTTACTTATTGGAATTTGTTTTAGTGACTCTAAATATGTTTTATTAGCTGTTTATAGTCTATTTTAGTTGATCTAAAGTTGATATATAAATATTTATAAGTTTATAAAATTTTAAATCACTTTTATATGAGGGCAGAGTAGTGCCACAGTCAAGTTAAAAAAAAGGAAGTTATTCGACCTTTCTATTTCGCTGTGGTTAAACACATAAATCTCAATTTTTATTGACCAACAGAGCATAATCCTACAAATATTATATACGCAAAAGTTTTTGTGTATGTTTGTTGCTCTTCCACGCAAAAACTACTAAATGTGTTTTGATGAAACTTTACAATAATATAGCTTATACATCAGAATAACACAAAGGCTACAATGCATAAAGATACTAGCTTTGCCCGCGGTTATTGTCGTATCGGGTAGCGCCGTGGGGTTCAGCTAGTAATCATTAAATATTTTCAGACATAGGTAAAATATACAACGCGCTCTAATCCCAAACTAAGCAGAATTTGTATTATGGGTACTTATAAACTGACTAGCTGACCGACGCAACCTCGTTTGCGTCTTTTATTGCCCGTAGCGAAAAATTTTGCCCCGTATAGGGTTGATTTTTTACACCTTGTGTCCGAAAAACCCCAATATCTTACGGAACCCTATTTTTTTCCAAAATAAAATATAGCCTATAGATTTACCATAGCAGCGCCATCTATTGATTACTTACTCAACCCAGTCGAAAGGTATCGACATCTGTTAGAATCATTCGGAGTTAACAGATAATTGTGACTGTCAAATAATAACAGACAAATAATTAGCAATAAATTAAAATTGCGACTATAATTTGAGATTTAAACTATCCTATCTCTCAAGTTGGATCGAACTGCACATGGTGTGCGAATTTTATTATAATCGGTTAAGTGGTTTAGGAGTCCATTGAGGACAAACATTGTGACACGAGATTTATATATATTAAGATAAAAATACATTTATACTTTTTTTTTGTAAATACATACATATTATACATAGAAAACTCCCAAACTCTGAAACACATATGTCGTATACGCTACCACTGTGCCACTGAAGCATTCAAAAACTAACACATATAATAATCTTTATTGGAAACTAAAAAATAAGAAAACAGTAACATTATGTGCGGGAATGCCTGCATTAGTTAAAAACTGCGTCGCAGTCATTAACGCCTCCTCCGGTACGTGGCCATCAGAGTTACATCGAAAATATGTCGTTCCAATGTGCATAAAGTGCAAAAACCAATTTAAAAACAAAGAGTACGCTAGAAGGCCAGTCAACGAATTATAATCAACAGCCGCGAATAGTCCAATGGTGAACTAAGCCAATAAGGGGGCCTAGAAATAACGTTGTGGCTTACTACCCCTAGAGACTCTTAATATACCTGCAAGAAGATAATACGTGGGAGAGCCACGCTTCGGCATGTATATGATACCACGGTCTCACAGAAAACCGGTGTGAAACAGCGCTGTGTGAGTGAGCTTCATCGAGTCAGTGATACCGGAGACCCATAACTCTAACCCCTCTCCTATCCCTCTCCCCATTTTCTAAAGGACTGCATCGCACTTACGACGCCTCTGATGTTGCGGGTGGGCGGCGGTAATCGCTTACTATCAGGCGATAAGTCTGCTCGTTTGCCGCCTATTCCATAAAAAATATCGGATTCACTAAATAATGACCTTTTTATCGTATATTGACTCGATATTAAAACCAGAACATATATATAGCAATATTTGTGGTACAGACTGCTAGCCGGCAGCAACAGGAAACAAAACAGGATTTCCAGTGTGAAGGGAAATAGCTTCATTCACAAATAAATAACGTGTTTTTAATCATTATTATCAGATATTATTAAATCTCCGTGTGTTGACAGATTAAGAACATTGAGTGGCACTACTTCTAGATACTTCTTCCATTGGTGTTCTAAGAAAAGACTAAGGACTAAATCCGTCCAACACAAAGGGAGGATCCTCCGACCAGGCGAGGTGATCATGCCTCGCGGGCCACTGCCCAAAGGTTGATGTTAGGATGTTGTACATATGATAATCGGCGCGAGAACTTCTATTGCGCGATTCAGGATTGGTAGTTACGCCTTGTAGTGCGTTACGTCGTAGTTCAGTGTATCTTCGGTAGATGGCGCTGTAGTAGGTTACTGTTCACATTTTTTTTACGTGTGAAAATCACCACGGGCCGTCACCCTACCGGGGTTTGCGGCGGGGTGATGTGTCGAAATCGGACCGACTAAAACCACACGGTGTGCCACTCTGCGCCTGAGACGGGAGGGATCCGGGAACTGCTGTTATTAACACGACCGGACGCTTATCACAAACCCTATACCACCCTGTCTGGCCAGCGTGGTGTAGTAGACCACAATCTCCTTTCTGAGAAGAGGATTATGTCCAGCTGTGGACTATTGAAGACTGTTGATGAATTTAAATAAAACTAGCTGAGTTCTCGCGGTTATTGATGTACATTTACAACCGAGGATAACACCGCAGGGCAAGGCTGGTCAAAAAAAAGTAGCCTATGTTACTCCTTATTATATCAGCCGTTCCAGAGATTAGCCGGAACAAACAGACAGACAAAAATTTTAAAAAAAAAATATTTTGGTATATATACCGTGTGTACATACAAATGCATTTAGTAAAAAGCGGTTATATTAATATTACAAACAGACACTTCAATTTTATTTATTTGTACAGATAATGAATTAATTTAAATAATAACTGATGTTTACAGATCGTTAATAATTACGATCAAATAATGATAACTTGACACATCTCACATACAGCGAAAATCTGATCTCAAAATAGGCTTTTTATGATAACTTACTTGGGACTTAATTACCAACTAAAAAGACTTAAAAAAAAAACCATGTATTCGGACATTTCGACCCGGATTTTAAAAGGCTTTCAGTTGTGAATCTAATTTTAAAACTAGTTTCAAGAAGAGATTTTATTTTTGAACGTCTCTTGAAACAAGCTTCAGTGATCGTTAATCAAGTAAGTAAAAATCAATGAATAGCTTATTTTAGAACGATGTTTATGTCAAAATCTCCTCTCAGGAATAGGTTTTGACAGATATGATCTCTGTTCAACTGAAACAAGCTCAATCTATTCACTTAAAATACACATTCAACTATTTGTTTCAAGTAATATCCTTCAAGCAATAGTAATAACCTTTTGGTTTCTGACAAAAAATTAACAGTAATTTTTAAATAAAAACAAAAACATAATTTGACTATTCGACATGACAAGTATTGACAATAATTTGAACGTTCCGTTTTAGGTAGTATCTCGTCATTTTTATTTTAATATTTAAAGTATTTAATTTAGGGCAAACTGCTTCTTATATCTTATATTTAAATTGATACACTAGCCAATAGTGTATTATATATTAACTAATAACTAATAATATATAAATTATATTTGTTAGATATGATTTGTTTAATATAATTTACTGCGTAATACGGAACAATAATTTCGATCATACAGAATCGTAACTGAGAACAGACTTGTGAGTTGAAATTAATTACTTAAACTAGTTTCAACTGAGTAGAACTTTAAACGCGTTTTGTAATAAGAGCGACGCTTAAGATTTGATGAGAACTTGAAACTAGTTTCAGCTGATCAGAGTTCAAACGACACTTGAGACGCCTTCTATAATATGGACCTTGGACAGAACAGCACATCCCCAATCCCCTTCATCATCCCCAAAGGCCGGCAACGCACTTGTAACGCCTCTGGTGTCCGTGGGCGGCGGTAATCGCTTACCATCGGGCGATACGTCTGCTCTTTTCCCCGCTATCCTATAAAAAAATAATATGACGGCCTAGTGATGTTTTTGCACCGTCACAGGCCCAATGCCTCCGGTCTGGCACTCACCAGCGCTAACACAACAGCACGAATCCTGTCATTTTAAGTTGGTTTTCTGTAAGAGGGTAGTACCGGCCGTGTTCGTGCTGCAATCAGCAAGACTCTTCTACCTGAGAACCTGAAATTCTGTAATCTCACTCAGTAAAAGTAATGTTACTCATTTAACACCGGTTTTCTGTGAGGCCATGGTATCACTTCGGTCGAACCGGCCTATTTTATTCGTAACATGCCCGTCCAACGGTAAACTATTTTTTTTAAATAGTGTGTTCACACAATAAAACTAAACTTGAGGTATATTAATTTATTTTTTTACATTATAACTGTCTTTACAATAGACCGGTTGCGCCTGAGCATCGTACCCGCTTACACGTGTACGCTAAATAGGTCAAATAACTCTGCAGTGCAAATAATATGTAAGAAAAAAAACAATTTATACGGAAATAAATACGAAAATTTTAGTTTTAAGTTTTAAGCAAATTTATTTTCCGACGAATTCGTTAAAATTTATCTACCAGTAACTAATTACTTGCCAACAGAAAAAACAGTTTATTTTTTAGTTGAACTTTTTTGAATAAATCTTGGTTTAATTTTCAACACTTTTTATTTATTGGTTATTAGAGACCAATTTTCAATGTGATTTTGTAGAAAGGGATGGAAGTGAGTTACAGGAAGTTGAAAAAACACGCGCTATATAAATTTAACCAAAAACGCAGGGCGCATACGTGGACACTTGTGTCTTGTGTCAGATACAAGCTACCGATGAATATTTAATCTCTATAAAACCAGTATGAAATCATCCACTCCTTGCGCATACGTAATTTTTTTTTGTGTCTTACTTATTGTTTATTTTATTTATTAATTTTACACTTTATACATCGGCGGACTTAAAGCCCATGGCATTCTCTTCCAGTCAACCTTAGGGTGGTGTAGAAATCTTGTAGATGCACATGATTACGTAACAAGTGAGAAATATATATCATACATAGACTTAAACATACTTAAACATATATACAATTAATACGACATAAATACAGATATATTTACATAAAGATATATATATATATACACACACATATTTATAGGTATAATATTCGTACACTGACAACTTGATTAAAGGTGTACCAATTATCGACTTGACTGTTCTGCCATTTCTTTGAGTAGGAGATCGTGTAGGTACCTTCTTTTTGAACGTACAATGGTTTGTGGACATCCTAATTTCAATACTGCCTGAACGAAGAGTTCACGAAGTCGAAGTTGTGGGAGTGGGAGTTATTATGATACTCATGACGATTAAAAAGTGTTCGGTATCGATAACTGGAAACTAAAAGTCGTTAGTTTAAGACACAAGCAATATTAACTAATATTAAGTAAGGAATTAAAATTGTACTGAGCTGCGCAAAAACGGAGGAGTTGCATTCGTTGTCCGTCTCCTTTATGACGACTTATGACACAAGTCTTCCACGACGTCCATTGCGAAACTGACAGAAAACGAGCGACGAACTGTAGCCAGAAGTAGCGACCGGTGACAGTCCGATTGCCGCCACCGGACACAGCAACTATGATACCAGTGACCAGTAATTGCGACGGGCGACTGTGTCCGATCACTGCTACATGAAACTGAAACTACGATTCCTTGTGATGGTGTGCCGTGTCGGCAACAAAGTTATGACGCTGTATAAAGTGTCTGCGTTTATGCAGCGCCTAAACGCAAAATTTAGCTGTCAGATATGTGATATGTGTCAAAATGGTAATACATGGTACAGTGAAGCTTGCTTTTTTTAAATGCACAGATAACGTAGTGACTTAAGCCGTGACGTTGCCGCTTCATACTGCGTTGAGTGTTGTGAGTTCAATTCCACGTAGGACAACACTTTGTGTGATCCACAAACTGTGGTCCTGTCTGGGTGGGTGTTCTTTGGGTCCGTTTCATGGAGGGCTACCTTTATAAATAACCTATTTAGTACACTTTTATAAACATTCATGTGCACAATGCATGCTTAAATAAGTACCTACTTACAATTTATTTTTTTATTTTTTTAAGACAACTCCCGCATTACGAATATACATCCTGTGTCGCGGGGGTATTACAAACATACATGTAACGGACACAAAGAACACCCAGACTCAGGACAACATTTTGTGGATCACACAAAGTGATGTCCCTCGTGGGATTTGAACCCACGGCACTTGGCGCAGTAGCAATCGGTGTAGTGACCGCTTAAACCACTAGGCCAACCGTGCAGTCAATTAAGTAATAAGTAAAATTTGTGCTATATGTAGGAGGGGCTAAACAGCAAGTATTATATTCTATTGGCCATTCGTAGACCTATAGCTGTTTAAACACAGTCTAAAATAAACAATGATATTCTAAAAAAATAATTTAAGCTAATTTATACTTAACCGACACTAATTTAGGATCGTATGTTTCCTTTGCTTTCACACGAATTAAAAGAATATACGGATCTATAATTTAACCGTCCAAGGCTATTACCGTTAAGCTACTGGGAATATACAAAGCAAACTAGTTAAAATCTTACACGTGCCGAGTTCACTTAAATACAGGCAGTTTATTAGTTAACATTTATAATTTATTTAAAACAATTTTAATTTCCCCACGTAGTATACACTAGTGAAATAATAATGGTTCAAATTCGCGTAGTAAATTTCTAATCGTAATCTAAATGCGAAAATTATGGAATAATTTTGACGGAGGGTTTCGAATTTTTCGAACTTTCGCGTACCCGAATACATCGGGTACAAGTGGACGGGGAATGTACTCCAAGATGATATACCGGAACGATATAATGGTAAGTTATCATCTTCATCTTCCTAGCCTTTATAATTTCCAAGACTATTTAGGGTCGGGTACTTGCTCAACCAGTTTTTCCACAGAGCGACTGGACCGCCGCAAACTTGAGGGTGAAGTGAATTCGAAGGTTGAACAAGTTGAACACTGACTTCCCAATATCGATTGTCATAGGTGTTCATGACAACCGGGACCGACAGCTTAACGTGCTCTCCGAGGCACGGGCGTGTAACACCGCCTTTGCACCAAGTAAGGGAGGTTACTGGAAGTTCAGTCAAGTAAACTGCTTTCTCACAAAGCATTAGACAGCAGTAGAAAAAGTTATCAGTGCACTGACGGCTTAAGAATATGTAGTGACATCCCACCTATTCATCCCTTCATTTGTAAGAGCAGACTAAGGTACCACGCAGGACAACATCACTGCTAAGAGAAGGAAAACTTGACATAAACGAACATCCCATCAGCAGTCCGAGAAATTGTTCGGACTGATCCCTGCCGCGTCTTTCCACCATCGTCCTACGCCACAGAAGTTTCATCCCCATCGTCTAGATGGTTGGCAGTCCACATCTGTGCGCTTTTCCCAAAACTTTCTGCCTTGCACAACAAAACTGTGAAATGAGCTGTCGCCTGCGGTGTTCCCGGACCAATACGACCTTCAAACCTTCAAGAAAAGAGCGTATTCCTTCTTAAAAGACCGGCAACGCACTTGTAACGCCTCTGGTGTTAGGGGATACGTCTCTGCTCGTTTGCCTTCTATACAATAAAAAAAAGTCCGACCCGGAAATCAAACACAAGACCTCTTATTCGACAGTCGCTTACGCTAACCGCTACGCCAACGACCCAGTATATTGTTTCTTAATTACGCGTAGTAATCCTTTTGGGTCGTGACCCCACCGAGGTTTTGAAGACCGGGGTGTCGGAATCGATCTGATATGAATTGGATTCGGGCAAAACTGTTTTTAAGACATCCAGACCCCTAAACGCCTTCTCACTTAGTAATAGTTGCTGGCAGGGACAGGTTTGGTCAGATTCGACCGACAAGGACCTCTTATTCAGACACCAATACAGGAAGCCACCTACGAAGTTCTGTCATTATGTAGTCCTTCATGTAGTACCGTCTGTCCTGGGTAGCACTGATAAGCGACACGAAGAACGAGTAAGCTAGTTTAAGAGATTCCGGAATAAAGCCGGAAATCAATCTTAGAGGGGTGATTGAAATCGAATGATCTGGTTTTTAAGGTCGACCGTTTTCATTGAGGTAGAAGACGTAAAGGGATTTTTCACTCCGCGACCAAAAATAACAAAACAGTAGGAACATGGGTAAAATTGTGAAGGGGAAGAGTTAGGGATTGCAGCACTAAGGATTCTTATGACCATGTGTAATTGCCTGTAATAAGGCAAGTAGAGGAACCCTGGGGTGGTTTTTAGTCGGTTAGAGTCTTTACCCTTTACTCCCCGCAATGGGTGAAGCATATCCCTGAGGATCTTCCAGCCCTTTACCAAAAAAGGCAATTTTTTTTTAATTTTTTTTACACACAACGCCATCTAGTCCCAAGCTAAGCAGTGCTTGTGTTATGGGTACTAGACAACTGATATAAATACTTATACACTCATTTGCAAAAAAAAACGGGCGGTTTCGATTTTCTTCCTGGCTGAAAAAAATAAAATACCAAAAAGGTTTTAATCATTTGAACATGTTACTGGCCAGTTATAAAAGTGCCATAATGTTTATAAGAGTACATTCCAAATTCAAATTTTTGACTGAGCCTGGTTTTCAAAGAAAACAACTTTTAACTACATTTTGTGGCGCGAATTCCTTATAGTTAATATCGACTCTAATAAATTTTTGACAATTTTTATTAAATTATCTGATGTCCTTGACATTTAAAAGTATTGTTATTGCTGTTTAGCAATCTCGAAAATGGTAGATAAAGTTATAAAAGCGAGCAAAATTATTGCGCTGCTTGAAGAAGGTTGCAGCCAATGCTTCGTGGCTCAGAGGCTAAATGTGAGTCGGTCGACAGTTCAAAGGACCTGGCAGCGCTTTCAAGAGACCGGTTCCGTCAAGAGAAGGCCTGGTTCTGGCAGAAAGACATGTACTGAACCACGGGATGATCGTTTTCTAGTTAGTCAAGCGTTGAGAAATCGCGAATCTTCTTATGTGGACCTCAAGAACAGCCTCGAAGAAGTAAGAAATGTGCAAATTAGTCTATGGATGGTCAGGAGGAGGCTTCTCGCTGCTAATATACACAGTCATCGCCCGGCACGCGGCCCTAAATTACTCCGTGGACATCGAGTTGCCAGGCTTAGCTTCGCTCGAAATTGTGTGTCATGGACTCATGAAGACTGGGATAGGATATTGTTCTCCGATGAAGCCAGGATATCTCTGCATGGTGAAGACCGACGTCGGCGAGTGCTACGTAGACGAGGAGAACGCTTTGCAGAGGCATGTTTTGAAGAAATCACACCTTATGGAGGGGGCTCTGTTATGTTTTGGGCAGGAATAAATTCCATGAATCGTACGGAGTTAGTCTTCATCGAAAACGGTACACTGACTGGACACCGATACATAACGGAAGTTCTAATTCCTTATGCACAACCCGCTTTAACCGCTCTTGGCGAAAACTCATTTTTTATGGACGACAACGCTCGCGCCCACCGGTCTGGCGATGTGGAAGCGTATATGCTAGAAGTCGGAATTCGTCGTTTGGACTGGCCAGCTAGAAGTCTTGACCTCAATCCCATAGAGCATGTCTGGGACGTTCTGAAGCGACGAGTGAGATCAGTGCAGCCGGCACCGCAGACCATCAGAGAGCTAAAGAATGTGATTACCGCGGAGTGGGAACGTATTCCCCAAGAAACCATAAAAGATATACTCGCTAGCATGCCCAGACGAATGCAAGCCGTGATTTCAGCAAGAGGGGGTCACACTCAATACTAAACTTTTATCTGCTTTTAATGTATTCAAGAAAAACAAAGAAATTAACGCGTTTCATTTTTATTTAGCGAGCAGGTACAATAATAGTGTTTTGAGCTTAAACATTATTTCTCAATAATTTAATCAAAATGTTATGATAAAACTGATGATACCTATTCCTTCCTAATTATTTTATGAAATTCTGAAGATAACAATACCTAAAATTGTCAAACAAACTAATAGTAACTATAAAATAGTTCTTTGCTTAAGTGCCCGTTTTTTTTGCAAAAGAGTGTATATACTTTTTTTTTTTGTAAATACATACATACTATACATAGAAAACACCCAAACTCCGAAACAAATATTTGTAGATTCCACAAACATTTGGTCCGACCCAGGATTTGAACCCGAGACCTCTAGCTTAGCAGTCGCATACGCGTACCACTACGCCACCGAGGCAGTCGATATATATCTGTAGGATAACAGCACTATAAAGAAGATGAAAACTTGATACATTTGAAGGTATAGCCACGCTGATTTTGGCTCGATCGGGGCGGTACTACCTTCGCACAGAAGATCACCTATGCAGAAAAATCACTAAGCCGCCATGCTGCAAAATGACTACTACTCTTAGACTCTGCTTATGCTTTCCATCAGGCAGAGTAGAGCCATTTCGGTAGGGCCATACAAAAAAACCCCAGCTTGGTATAAAAGGTTAAAACCTTCCTTCTAAGGAGAGGCCTATGTTCAGCAGTGGACCGTTAAAGACTGTTGATGATCTATCAAAGTATGTATTCCTGGTAACTCGTAAACAAAGCTTAACGATAAACGGTCTAGCAGTTAAGATGTGGACGCTTTACCGTGGGAGAGCCACGCTTCGGCATGAATGGGCCGGCTCGACCGGAGTGATACCACAGCCTTACAGAAAACAGGCGTGAAATAGCGCTTGCACTGTGTTTCACTGAGTGAGTGAGGATACTGGAGGCTCATATTCCAACCCCTTCCCCCCTCCCCATCCCTCCGCTCGTTTGCCCCCCGTTTGTACTCCGTTTGTACCCCTCCCCCCGTTTGTACGCTCGTTTGTACCCCTACCATACCATAAAAAACAAACACACTCATCTTATACCTTTTGAATTTACCATTTTCACACGAATATTTATTTAAGATATTTTAATAAAGATTACATAATAAATAATTATATATTTTATATGTAAGACATTTTGATTGTATAATACGATCTGTGACGTCAATGACTAAGGTTGAATGCAATTTTTGTAACATTCGTTTACATTATATAGAGGTGTAGCGTGTTGTGTATCTCCGGTTGCCGGATCTCCGGCTGTTGCTTAGACAATTGTTTTTAATATAATACTTATAAATATTTCGAACATCTTACACACAACGCTATCTAGTCCCAAACTAAGCAGAGCTTGTGTTATGGGTACTAGACAACTGATATAAAAACAAATATAGGTACTTTTTTTTTGTAAATACATACATATTATACATAGAAAACACCTAGATCATACAAACATTTAGTCCGACCCGGGTAGCGAACCCGAGACCTCAAGAACAGCAGTCGCATACGCTACCACTGCGCTACAAAGGCAGTCATTTTTTAATATTTAATGCAATATTAAATATTCTCGTCCTTAAAATCCTTCTTCTGTGACACTGACTCTCTACTTCTGTGACACTAATAAATGATTTAACATCTCACAGGCGCTCGTCTGCTCTCAAATAAGACAGATCCTTTGGTGACCGAAAATTTATTAAAGGAGTAAATAAATTTATGCTGATATACGTATAACATTAGTTAACGTTGCATTTATGAGAAATTTAGAACAAAACCAATGCGAAAAATAGATAATAACAAGCTTTGGAGCGTTTGTATTATCATCAGCCTGTCGCAGTCAATTGCTTACATAGGCGTTTGTAGTTGGTTGGTATAACGTTGCAATTGGCCTATCACACTAGAATTGAGGGAAAAATTACCCCCGGGGATGACCTAACAAGGCACGGTGTCGATTCGAAGAGGACCTAAAATAACACATAGGCCTCTGTAGGTTTGCATCAGGGGTGTTACGAATATCCGCATCCGCATCCGTAAATGCGGATTATTCGCATTAATCCAGACATCCGCATCCGCATTCACATTCGCATCAATCAATGCGGAGTTTTTACGGATGCAGATTCACATCAACAAAGTCAACTAAAAACCTGTGTAATTTTGTGGAACAAATATTGTTCTAAAAATATGATTAAATAAATAAAAAATTAAAATTAAATTGATTTTCAGTTATTTATGCACTTAAAATTCAAGTAATTATCCTTTTAAAATCCCAAAATCCGCATCAAATCCCCATCCGCGGATGTGAACTTCTAATAATCCGCATCCGCGGATGTCTAAATTTTGGCATCCGTAACAACCCTGGTTTGCATATCGTTGTAATAGGCCTATCACACTGGAATTGAGGGAAAAAATACCCCCGGAGACGACCTGATCCGTGTCCTGCCAGGGTAATACACCTGAAGCCGGTCATAGGGGTGTTTTTTTTTATATATGGCCCTGCTAAATGGCTCTGGAAGCATAAGCAGAAACCAAGAATGGTGGTCACTATATTCATTGAGAATGCAGACAATGCCACAATGCCGTTTTTAGTGTACTCCTGACTCCTGTGTCCCCGAAGAGCTAAAGATCTGAAGGACTTTTTTTAACTTGAGGGTTTTTAAATTGTGTTAAATTTTGAGCTCAAAGCACACCATTTTTTCATGCGAACATACCAACTTAGATTGTGTAGATATGTATCCGTACATTTGCCACATCACTAGAACTTTTCAATATTAGTGTTTGACGTCATAAGCTTAAAATATAAATAAATTTAAATATTTTTTTCTTTAAACTATGAATATTTCCGGTCTGTATCATTATTCTCAATGATATAAAACTAAATAATTCAAGTAAAATAAGGTCATTGCTATTGAAATGTTTCTCGGTCTAATCGACACGCGTCACGTAAAACCTTAACTTGGAACTTATCATCAACAGCTTTTAGTAATCTACTGTCGGACATCATCATCAGCCCGTTGCAGTCCATTGCTGGACATAGGCCTCTCCCAAGGAACACCGACTGTCGGACATAGGTGTAATGTCTTTAATTCTTAAATCAAACTACGTTTTATGAGGCAATTGTTTTATTCCTTGTTCAACGTACATTAACACAGAATATGAAAGAATCACTTGACAGTCCCGGGGTTTGACGTTTACAACGTTTCATTCTACGCTACAATAGGAAGGACCTATCCTTAGAAAAAAACCGGAGAGGTCGCGTCCTGTGTTAATGTCCTGGATTAAAATCGAACCGATTCTAATCCAGGACATTCCCGTTGTTACTAACAGCATTAACTAGACACACCGTTTAACCGTGGGAGAGCTATGCTTCGGCATGAATGGGTCGGCTCGACCGGAGTGATACCACGGCCTCACAGAAAACCGGTGTGAAATAACGTTTGCGCTGTGTTTCACCGAGTGAGTGAGGATACCGGAGGCCCATACCCCGTTCCCTCCCCCCATCCCCCAAAGGTCGGCAACGCACTTGTGACACCTTTGGTGTTGCGGGTGTCCATGGGCTGCGGTAATCGCTTACCATAAGGTGATACGTCTGCTCGTTTGCCCATTATTAAATAAAAAAAAAACACAGGCTTGTCCTTAGCAAGGATATTTGGGCCTGTCCAGATGGTTTAGCAAATGATTTATGTAAAGTTTTCCTTCTCATTACACTGGTTTTGTCCAGGGTAGTTTACACCCTTAGGCAGCTCTTACGACACCCACAGGATGAATAAGGGTGGTGATATTTCGTATTCTTAATACAGATCTTAATTAGTAACTTTCATTGTGGGAAGCTATGCTCCGGGTACAAATAGGCCAACTCGATCGGAATGATACCACGGCCTCACATAAAACCGGTGTTAAGTAATTATTTAATTGCTCTTACCGACAGGACCCCAAATTTACCCTCTCTTATTTTTCTTTAAGGGTTTCAATTCTCTTGTGCCGAAGAGTAGCAGATGTCAGTAGTAATTTACCATCAGGTAACTAGTCTGCGCGTTTGCCTATTTATATAAAGAAAATAAATGTATAAATAGGCCGGCCTGAGTGAAGTGATACCACGGCCTCACAGAAAACTGGTTGTGAGAAATTTATTATTTTTATTTTTTTTATTTAAAAACTTTATGCACAAATGTACAATGGCGGACTTAATGCCACAGGCATTCTCTACCAGTCTACCGTGGGTGGTGCGGAAATGAGTTAGAGGGTGCACTACACTTCGATTAGGGATTCTAGAATAGACATTAATAACATAAAATTAAGAAATAAGCTAAAAAAAAAGGGGAAGAAATACTGTATATAATGGCATACTATAAATCTACACAACCATACAAAAATACATATAAACATACACACATACAGTTATATTAAAATACATATACATACTAATATATAATAAATGTCAATTTTGTGATGATTCCGCTAAGCTCCCGGCAAGAAGAGCCCGCACATTGACTCTAAAGGAGTTACGACTGGATGCCATTCTGATTTCCTTGGGAAGGGCATTCCATAGAAGGACAGACTGAATGAGGAAGGAGGAATGAATGCATGCAGAAGTGTGAGAGGGGCATGACAGGAGGAGGCTGTTTGTGGAACGGAGGGTTCTGTCATGATTGGATCCCAGGAACTGGAAGGAGGACTTTAAGTATGTAGGCGAGTAAGGGGAGTTTAGAGTCGTGTAGAGAGTCGTTAAGGCGCGCAGTTGACGACGCTGACGAATAGGTAGCCAATTTAATTTAAGACGAAAGGAGGAGACATGATCGTATTTACGAAGATTAAAAACGAATCGAATGCAGTTGTTAAGAAGTCGGTCGTATTTGTTGAGAAGATCTGCATTCAGGTCGTAGTAGCACACATCACCATAATCAAAGATGGGTAGAATCAAGGTTTGCACCAACATCTTTTTTATCTCGCCAGGTAGAAAGTTTTTAAGTCGGTATAACGTACGTAGGGTTCCCGTAACTTTCTGACTCACACTAGTGACCTGAGGTTGCCAACTAAGGTTGTTATCAATTAACAGGCCCAAATCCTTCACTGTAGAGCTAAGAGGAATAATTGATCCATTAAACAGAATAGACGGCAGAGTATCTTGATAAAGTCTTCTGGTCATATGTTGACTGCCCAAGATGGTAGCCTGGCACTTTGAAGGGTTCACGGTCAAGCCGAATCTATCTGACCAACCACTGATGGTATCTAGGTCGAGGTTTATCATTGTTATACCCTCCGTTACGTTTTCTACAGCAGCATGGTAATAAAGTTTATTAGTTATATTTCACCGAGTGAGTGATGTTTTTCTATTTTGTAACCGCCTATAAAAAGAGAGAAGGCTTTCAATCATTTGTTTTTTTATGTTTCTTAACACATACTTCGGTCATTTGTGAACACATTTGAAGAAATCTTTTTTTGGAAATTTAGTAGGCTATATTTTCCGTTAAATCTTATTAAAAACTTGTTTTTTTTAAAAAAAGTTCGTCAATAAGAAATAAATGTGAAAGCTTTTTACTAAGAGAAGAATAAATGTTTAGTTTCGAGGAATTGATTTAAACGGAAATCAATAAATGTTATAACTACTTGCTTGATAGACTAGTTTACGAACTAGTATTTAAATTTAAATAAATACTGTAATAAAAAACGCGCAATTCTTAGATATATAATCAGAATCCCGCAAACGTCTCCAACGATTTTCATGAAATTTAATATGCAGGAGGTTTCAGGGGCGATAAAAAAAACTTTCTGCCTCGCACAACAAAACTGTGGAATGAACTGTCGCCTGCAATATTCCCGGATCAATACGAGCCTCAAATCTTCAAGGAAAGACGGTACTCCTTTTTAAAAGGTCGGTAACGCACTTGTGACGCTTCTGGTGTTGCGGTTGTCCATGGGCGGCGGTGATAGCTTGCCATCAGGCGATACGTCTGCTCGTTTGCCTTCTATTCGATAAAAAAAAACGGTCTAGCTAGGATTCACTTTTAGAAAATTTACCAAAATAAAAAATGTGCAAAACTGGTCATCCAATTGCTCTTAATTAATGCTGTAAAATAAGAGTGTATTAGAGCGATTGATGTAATTATATGATGGAAGACGCAAACGAGCGCACATGTTACTTGATGGTAAGTGATTACCGCCTCTCATAGACACCTGTAAGTCAAGAGTAACAAGTGCGTTACCCCTCAGACGTTAAGGAGGAATAATAATTATTATTATTATTAAAAAAAGCTCACCTTTTTTTTACATCGCTCAAGCGGTCGACTGGCATAGAATGCCTTAGGCATTAATACCGCCGATGTGTGTATGTATCACTACATAGTATAAAACAAAGTCGCCTTTTCTGTCCCTATATCCCTATGTGCGCTTAAATCTTTAAAACTACGCAACGGATTTTGATGCGGTTTTTTCCAATAGATAGAGTGATTCAAGAGGAAGGTTTATATGTATAATACATGCATCATATACTAAGGCAACATTGCTAATTTTAGAGGTTTCTATTTTATGCCCGTGCAAAGTCGGAGCGGGCCGCTATGTTTTTATATACAACGTTCATAGTTTTTCTGTAGTGTATTTAATTTAGTATCAGCATTGCACCCGTGCGAAGCCGGGGCGGGTCGCTAGTTTGTGTATAAAGTAATAACTGGACTGGACTGTAGTAGAATAGACTAGTACCGAAGTAAACATAGATGGGACATAATGATGTTTTTCTAGACGATTACAGCCACGGCGACCAGTCTCAACGGAGACCAGCCAACTGCACAGGAGGTATTATAGTGCACAAGTGCACAAACACATATGCACTCTTTGCTCCCTCACTCATAATCCGATGAAAAAGGTAAACCGACATGAACGGAGAGAGATCAGACGCTGGACCAACAGCTTTACGTGGTCTCCGACGCACGGGGGTTCAGACCCCAACTTCCAAACTCCGAGCTGTTATTAAGTATTTGTATAATCAGAAAAAACTCAATAACACTTTTAATGTGACTCAGGATTTGAACTCGAGACCTTTTGATCGGTAGTCGCATACGTCAGACCAATGAGGCAGCTAGATGAGGGCCCAGACTATGGGACGGGATTACATATAAATGTATTATAGCAGTTAAATTTCGTAACGGTGTTGACATACTGGTACAGGTGAATGGATAATAGTGGGTTTGAGTTCCAGCTTGATATATTTCTAGATTAAATAATAAAATTTATAGCGATAGCTTTTTAACGGAAGTTAAATAGCAGTTATATTCGCGCGTATTATGTTAATTTGTTGAAAATCAACATTGAAATGTAATTATAATATAAAAGTTGTAAATTATCTAGTTCAGAGGATTAGCAAGCCATGGGAACGGAGTAAGTTGTTTTTTTTTTATTTTGTGTACACTTTCTTGTTGGGGGCTGGCCATAAATTATGTGTAAGTAGTTGAGAATCTAGTTGGTACACTATACTTACAAGTTAGCTTTTACCCGCGGTATTGGTGGCTGTTCCCTCCAGTCCGCAAGTCCGTCGCAATGAATATGGTGACCACTACTCCTGGATCCTGCTCATGTTTTCCATCAATCAGAGTCATTTTGGCAGACTCTTTTCGTCAATATCTAATAAAATTGTAACTGGTCGCTATATGAATATTCCATCAAAAATAATAGGATGAACGCAATGGAAGCCAAAACAATGATTTTTTTAAAAAAAACTGTTTGTCAGTATGTTGGTGTACACTAAGCACAGAAACGGGTCAACCGATTTGAATTCGGTTTTCACTCATGCATTGTGGTTTGCTCCAAAAAAATTATATCAGTTTTTACTTACTACAGTAGACTTTTACGCGGACGGAGCCGCATGCAATAGTTAAAACCCTTATTACTGCGCCAAGTGTTATGAGTTCAAATCTCACATGGGACGACATTTTGTGTAATTCACATATTGTTGTTCTGGGTCTGGGTGCGTATCATGTATGTTTGTAAAGTTCCTCGCGACACAGGATGTATATTCCTATTGCGAGAGATATATATATATATAGGTAATAACTATATATATATTAGGTCCTTGCCTATGAAATTGCCGTTTTGTATGCAATAAGTGAAAGTACTTATTTTTTCAAACTTTTTTATTTCTGTTATTCGAAGTAATCACCCATGCAATCGACGCATCTTTGCCAACGCATTGGCAGTTTATTGATGCCCTTCTTGTAAAAATCAGCTGGACGGGAGGCAACAAACTTCAAAGGCATTTTGTACTGCCTCTCGGGAATTGAATTTTTTACCCACTAAAAAGTTGTCTAAATTTTGGAAAAAGTAATAGTCGGTAGGTGCAAGGTCTGGTGAGTATGGCGGATGAGGGAGAGCTTCCAACCCCAGCTTTTGCAGCTTGGAGACTGTCTGTTGCGCAGTATAGGGTCGCGCGTAGTCGTGAAGGAGCAGTGGGGACGACCGATTGACCAAAGCTGGTTGCAGATGTGCAAGCTTCTCCATCATTCTCTCCAGTTCTTCACAGTACACATCTGCATTAATGCTCATGCCGTTTTGTAAAAAGCTGTGGTGAATCACACCCGCACTAGACCATCAAACAGTGACCATCACCTTTTTAGGGGTCATTTTTGGTTTAGGGCATTGCTTTGGTGCTGAGCGCTTTCGATTGTCGAACAGAATCCATTTTTCGTCACACGTAACTATTCCTTTCAAAATTCCTTCATTTCTTTGCCTGTTGAGCAGCGAAAGGCAGGTCTCGACGCGTACGTTGCGCTGGCGATCGTTAAGGTCGTGGGGCACCCATCTATCAAGCTTTTTTACCTTGCCAATTTGTCGCAAATGGATCAATATTGTTTTGATGCTTACATTAAAAGCTGCTGCTAGCTCAGCTGTAGATTGAGTTTCGTCAGCTTCCACAATCGCCTTTAATTCATTATTGTTAACCAAAGTCCCCGGACCACGAGCTTCATTTTTCAAGTCAAAATTTCCAGAACGGAACCGGGAAAACCAATAAAGGGTTGTGCGTTCGTTTGTACAGTTCTCTCCGTAAACGTTTTTGATGTTACGTGCCGTTTGTGTCGCGTTGGTGCCACGACGAAACTCATATTCCATAATTACACGAATTTTTAAAGTATCCATTATGACGAAAAATGTTCAAATGTAATGAAAATACAACGCTAATCATAAAACAAAAGACTGAGTTTGTAAATAGAATGTCATGGTTTTAAAACAAAATTAATTTGAATTTAGAATACAGTGCCATTACAAACTTTTTTTTATTTGAAATGACCAGTACTGAAGAAACGCAATTTCATAGGTAAAGACCTATTATATAGTTATTACCTATATAAATATACTTAAATAGTTGATATTATCGTATACAATAAAGTGTATCAATATCTAAACCCAAATAGTGAACAACTTAACTATATATATAGAAATACATGTATATTAGACAACAGGTTTCAAACAAGTATTATAAAATTAACATTTAGAACTTATTTTAAGTTAAAAAACGGGCTTGAATGTATCTGGTGTTTACACGTGGGGATTATAAGTCGCACGTTGACCCGATTCGCGTGTTGTTACCAAGGTGCGCAAGCGCAGGTCTGTTACGACTATGAACTTGGTACTTGTCTAAAGATATATACAAACAAATAAATTTGAAGTGTCAGTTTGTAATTTCAAATGAACAGTGTTTCACTCAATTTTTTGCCTTTTTGTCTGCTCGTTTGCGTGCGGTAAGAGATTATCGCCACCCATGGACACCCGCAACACCAGAGGTGCACAAGTGCGTTGCCCGCCTCGAAGGCCTAAAGAAATGGTCCGAGAGCTGGCACCAATTTTTGGGTAGGTATTTGAGGCAAGCTGAAAACTTGTCAGATACCTCTCCTATTATATCCCAACTCCGGACTGCAGACCTGGCTGGTGAGTAGCGGGGCTAAATCAACCCCTACATTTTTAAAAATTTTTTTTTTTCTTCCCCAAAAATATATTTGAGGCACTACGCAATTTATATATGTTGCAGTGTAATACTTAATGAATACGAAAAAAAAATAAGCCAGATAATTTAATCGGGGATTTAACATTGCCAGACGCGTGGAAAGATATTTTCCAAAAAATTATAAAAAATGTTTTTGAGGCAGCTTGAAATTTTAATGGAGTGTTATTTATAACTAAAAAAAAAGATTCCCAAAAAGACAGATCATTTCGTTGGGGCTTTCTACCTGCCAGGTGATCAAACAAATAATAAATTGGTACGAGCCTGTAGTGCTATAGACAAGCCTTGCCGCGTTACTATTGGCTCTGGCGAGGTCACGTGACTTATTTTAATTATTGCTTTTTTTAATACGTAACCCTTTATAATAAGTTTAGATAAAAAAAAAAAAAAATTCCGTATAAATTTTGATTTAGAATACTGCCAGAGAAAAAAAATCAAGTTTTAGTTTTGAATGTGGGGGTAATAATATAAATCCTGTACAAAAAATTTTGGAATTTTTTTTTTTTATTCTCTTCAAAAAATAAATGTTTCTGCGAAAATATCAAATATTTAAACAGTTTATTACGTTCAAATTCGCATTAAAATTGGCAAAATAACTAATTTTTGAAAATTAAAAAGAAATCAAAATAATATGTCCCTTTAATGTCCATAAATCAATACAATCCCTTTTATGCAAAATGTTTTTATTACAAATTAAAAAAAATTATATTTTTTACTCCAAAATATTAACTAGAAACCTCATGGGTTACTGTAAGTCACGTGGCACCACCAGAGCCAATAGTAACGCGGCAAGCAAGAACGAAGACAGCTGTCGTTATGCGCTCTCTCTCACACTACAGCTTGTCTATAGCACTACAGGCTCGTACCAATTCATTATTTGTTTGATCACCTGTCAGGTAGAAAGCCCCACCAAAATGATCTGTCTTTTTGGGAATCTTATTTTTTAGTTATAAATAACACTCCATTAAAATTTCAAGCTGCCTCAAAAACATTTTTTATAATTTTTTGCAAAATATTTTTGCACGCGTCTGGCAATGTTAAAACCCCGATTAAATTATCTGGCTTATTTTTTTTCGTATTCATTAAGTATTACACTGCAACATATATAAATTGCGTAGTGCCTCAAATATATTTTTGGAAAAGAAATTTTTTTTTTTTTTTAAATGTGGGGTTTTATTTAGCCCCGCTACTCACCAGCCAGGTCTGCAGTCCCGAGTTGGGATATAATAGGAGAGGTATCTGACAAGTTTTCAGCTTGCCTCAAATACCTACCCAAAAATTGGTGCCAGCTCTCCTACTAAAAGAAAGAAGCATTAGTGAAAACCCAATTCAAATCGGTTAAGCCGTTTCTAAGATTAGGGTTTACATAACTTCCGCGTTATAGTATGTGTCTATATATTAAGTAAAGTAAAGGCAAAGAAAGGAGCTTGCGATATTTGAAATATTTTCTACTTATAGCATAAATGCGCAAGCAGAAACTACTTAACAGATTTAAATGAAACTTTACAGTAACATAACTTATAACATATCAAAGTAATTCACAGCTACTATTTACCGCGATAGTATTTTCGTGAGCAAGCTATGCATTGGCATAAATAGGCTGACTCGACCGGGGTGATACCATGACCTCTCAGAAAACCGGAGGTAAGGCAGGCCTCAAAACTTCTTCTATTCCCTCTCAATAGGAGACCCGTAAAGAACTGCAACACACTGATTACTTTTCAGCTCGTTCGTATAAGATCGAGTTAAAATACAAAGTTCATTGACAAATCGCAAATCCGCAAACATCCTTATTTATGCTGCATTGAAACAGAATTAAAATGTCAAAAGTCAAGCTATTATTTAAATGCCATTTAGTGCAGCAGTGTTTTAAATTATATTAAAACAATTTTTCATCGTCTCACAACATTTAGTGAGGGTTTTATTAAGCTTCTACTCGAAGGGAAAACTTTAGAATCTCAATAGAATATAAATTTTATTCCTTTAATTTATAGTTGAAAATCGAATGCCAGTAGTGAAATCGGGTTCTATCTAACATTGTGTGTACAACAGCATACGATTATGAGCTTTATTTCAATGAAGGTAATAGTGTGTTCGTAAATGTGAGTGGGTATAAATAGGCCGGTGATAGTAGTGATACCACGGCCTTACAAACCGCTGTTAGTCTACTAGAAGGTCAGTACTTCATTAGGTGGCAGTTCACTTGGGACTCAGGAGGCCATGAGCGTTGGTAGTCACTTTCCATTAGGTAACACCGTTTTCTTGTTTGACCCTATATCAGAAAACAAGCAGTCTGCCGCTTTTTACTTAATGCATATGTATACACAATACATATACCAAATTTTTTTTTGTCTGTCTGTCGGTCTGTTTGTGCCGGCTAATCTCTGGAACCGCTGGACCGATTTTAACTTTCACTGATAGGTAGCTGATGATATAAGGAGTAACTTATAGTCGTTCCAATAGTTTATTTAACTTTTGACAGCTCTAATACTTAATCAAATAGTGATACCCTGACCCGTTACCTATTCGATTTCTTTCATCGATCGATTTTATGCATTAAGAAGTTTTAATCGATTTAACAAACTCATTATTTTATAGATAATTTCGTACTTCATATTTCTATGTGTTTCAATGTGCGACCTCCTTTGTCAAAATAAAGAAGAAATGGATTAAAAGAATGTTGTTCAAATATGACGGTTCTATGTCATGAAAAATATATAAAAGGAACTGAATTTTCAAAATGTATTATTGTATTGTGTTGTAATTCAGTGGTTAATATTGTATTTGTTAAACTATTGATGATCTTTATTAAATCTCAACTATAGTAAGTCTAAACAATTATTTTAGATTCATTAATTTGCGGCGTATACATTCGATCCCATTACTAGGTACGAGTACGATGGAACTGTTTTCATTACGCAAATTATTTATGCATTGAAACAGAGACATTTAGGGCATTTTAATGCAAAATAATAAAGCTTTTTACGTGATTTGATATAAAATATAATCACAATAATTTTATTGTATGTTTTATTAATATAATCGATAATCGATTTATTTCAAAACCGTTTTTATAGTCTGTGGTCATTAATTACGAATGACACATCCCTAAGTAGGCGGAGCCCGCCCATAAAGTACAGTATTATCTGTAGTACATTGTATCAAAAATTATTACAAAACTTTATGTGCGTGATCTGTCAAAAGTTAAATAAAGTATTGGAATGACTATAGGCTACTTTTTTAGACTAGCTTCGCCCCGCGACTTTACCGGCGGTACGACTAACCGCGGGGTCCAGCTAGTTATGATATCTAGCATAACTCGATAAATATGTTAACTGCCTTGCAGGCAATCATAGGTAACGGTAGTCACTTTCCATGAGGTGACCCATGTGCTCATTATCCCCCTCTTTATGTGTTGCGCTCTCACAAACCAGCTACAATAATGATAGATCGTATCTAAGCCGTATTCATTCTAGTTTGACAGGTGACAGATGTTAGTGATCTAGTTTCTGACAACTAACTTCTTATATTGACATTTAAATATTTAATCTGTCAAGTCTAAGGAAACACCGACACGGCCTCTTTTTTTTTAAATAAAATATATCTGAGAATTTCCTATAAAGAAGTTTTTAATGTATTTATATTTTTTTGTCTATCGCCACTTTTTTATAGTTTTTTGTTAGTACGGTATATACATTTTTTAAGTGGTTTCCAAACTACTTTTATATTGCCATGATAAGGTAATTAATCTATAATGTATTGGCCAGCTATTCGGATTAACAATTTATTTGATAAATTCAGGGTGTGGTACTTCCTCATTTGAATTACGCGCCCCACTCTCGTGGACTAATAATTCCGTCATTAGTTTGGTAGTGGGGATTCCTTTAATCAATAAGTATAGTAGTATGATCAGTGTTGTGATAACTTAAGAAATCTCAGATTTCCGAGGCACGGGAAAAGACAACGAGGAGGTCAAATCAATAGTTGAGAGGATGATTTACCAAAAGGATGGAAAACGTCTGCCAAGGATAGAGATACGTAGAGGCGATTGGGGGAGGCCTATGTCGACAGACAACCTGACCAAAGTGGTTGCCAATAAATTTATTATTTTGCTTGTAAATTAAATTTAAGAATATTACTGTTTTTAAGAATAGCATGTTACTTAAAAAGGTCAGCGAATAAAGGCTTTTATTATTATTATTATTAACTTAAGAAATGGAGTGCAAAGAGAAGGAAATCTTGAAATATTCCTAATACCCCAACCAGACACTCGCGAGGCATCTCGTCTGTTCTTTTTTTCAAATTAAATTCAATTTGTGAGAAGCGTAATAACGTAATTAGATGGAAAGATCGGAGTCAACAAACCCCAGAAGTCCCATAAAGTGGTTCGACGACCTGGTGAAGGTATGGGGGCAGCACCGAACCGGTCGTTGTGTAGCACTTCAGGGAAGATCTTTCTAGTCTAGCTTTTATTGTACAATTCGAAGCTTAGATGTCTGTGTGTTAGATGTCCGAAATAAATAAAATATATCACAATCGGTCCAGCCGTTCCAGAGATTAAACAGACGTACAAAAATAAAAATATAATTGATAGCTGACCCTCTCAACCTCGTTTACGTCTACTATTGCCCGTAGAGTAATAATTTCCCCCCGTTTTTTAAACATTCTTCATTGGGGCTCCGCTCGTATTAGTCTTAGCGTGATAATATATGTACATAGCCTTCCTCGATAAATGGACTATCCAAGACTGAAATAATTTTTCAAATCGGACCAGCGGTTTCTGAGATCAGCGCGTTCAAACAAACAAACAAACTCTTCAGCTTTATTATATTAGTATAGATTGTTGATATAAGTATCGTATGTAAATAGTTTCATATGCATTTAGTGAAAAGCTGTTCATTTGTAATTACAAACAAACACTTGAATTTTTTATTTTATTTGTATAGAAAAATTACACCGAGACAGAGAACAAATGATCTTGCTCTTCAAACAAATATTTGTCCTGGGCTGGAAGGGAACCTGCAACCTCCGACTTAGCAGTCAGGGTGATTAACCAAATGGTCGTCTGCTCGTTTGCCCCCTATTCAATAAAAATACCCCTAAATCATCAAAGCAGTAAACATTTAATGGTAACTTTATGCTATTCGGTCTAAAAATATATACTAGATGATAATTAAAAATAATCTCATTCGAATGAATATATTATTCTAGAAATCTATAAAATATCTATAAAAAGAACGACTTAAATATAAGTAATTAAGTTAGACTATTTTATTGAAGACTCACCGTTGGACTGGTCCACAAGTTGCTCAGCGTGCGATACTGGGTGTTTCTCTTGTCGATAGAATTCGCAATGAGACAATTCGAAAGAGAACTGGAGTAACCGATATCGCACGGAGTATAAGCACTCTGAAGTGGAAGTGGGCCGGTCATGTCTCCAGACGGACTGATGGTCGCTGGAGCCGACGACTTGAGGAAAGTGGCTGGCGGCGGTTTGATGCTGGCTGCCCAGGACCGGGATGGGTGACGCTCTTTAGGGGAGACCTTCGTTCAGCAGTGAACGGCAATAGGCTGACGTGATTTTATTGAAATTCAATATGTCAGCTTTCATTCTATACCAATTATATTATTGCCATAAATATTGTTACAAAGAAAAGCAATTTTTTTCTATAGTACGTTACATTTTTTTTTTTATTGAATAGGGGGCAAACGAGCAGACGCATCACCTGATGGTAAGCGATTACCGCCGCCCATGAACACCCGCAACACCAAAAGCGTCACAAGTGCGTTGCCAACCTTTGGGGGATGGGGAGAGGGAATGGGGGGAGGGGTTGGGATATGGGCCTCCGGTATCCTCACTCACTCGGTAAAACACAGCGCAAGCGCTGTTTCACACCGGTTTTCTGTGAGGCCGTGGTATCACTCCGGTCGAGCCGGCCCATTCATGCCGAAGCGTAGCTCTCCCACGGTATACTATTTATTACTTCGTAGAGGTCTACATTGGCTACAATACAGTCCTAACGTTGAAGCCAGTTATCAACAGCAGCACTCATTCTGTAACGATGGTATTAGGGACTCCAAATTATCATGGCGTTTAAAGCAAGCCTTAGTCTCTAAAACTAACCATAAATCATAATCCAGTAGATTAAGATCAGGACTAAATGAAGGCCAGTCTTCAGCTCTGATGAAGTCCGGAACGTTCGATTCGAACAAAAATTGTGTGGATCGAGTCTTGCTAAAAGGACCATTCTTGGTTATTGAACATGGTGTTGTTAAGGAGCTTATCTACCTTCTCAAGAATGGTATCTTGATACACTTGTGCCGATGTTTTGATATCCTTGTGGTGACTTCCACATATAACACAACAATAACCTACTACAGCACCATCTACCGAAGATACACTGAACTACGAAGTAACGCACTACACGGAGTAACTACCAATCCAGAATCGCGCAATAGAAGTTCTCGCGCCAATTATCATACATACAACATCCCAACATCAACTGTTGGGCAGTGGCCCGCAAGGCATGATCACCTAGCCTGGTCGGATGATCCTCCCTTTGTGTTGGAGGGACACAACACTCGTTCCCGCACACCTTTTTCACATATTTTGTCCATAGCTCAGGCATTCCTTTATAGCACAACAAACCATCACTGAAGTCGGATAATGCCCACGATGTATTTCGGTCGACTAATTTGGAAGCTTCTCTAAAGCATTCAGCATAAATTTAGGCATTTTTTTTTTTGTTTTTTGTATTTTGGAACTGCCATCAGTCCTAACTGGACTATCATCAGTTTAGTTGGGTGAGTAATTGGCGTTTGTGGTGCAGGAGTCAGTACCACTGCTATCCTATGAGACAACATGCCCTCTTTTTAGCCTGTTGATGTTCTTGGAAATGTCCAACAATCCAGTAGCCAGCGGATTTGGATGCATGGCTAATCGTTCAGCGTAACGTTTTTTACCCATGCTGATCTCTTCCATCACAGTAGGGCAATTAAGGTACTCGTGAATTTCCTCATTTCGAGTGAACCAGGGCGCGGTAACCATTCCTCTCAGAATGCCATTTTGTGCTCTTTGGAGGCACATTATATTAGTCTTGCTGGCCACACCCCACAGTTGAATGCCATATGTCCATATGGGCTTTAATAAGGAGTTGTAAAGGAGGAGTTTGTTATCTACTGAGAGTACCGAGTTTCGACCCATCAGCCAGGGTAAGTTCCTGTACCTAAGGTTCAACTGATCGCGTTTCTGCTTAATGTGTGTCTTCCAGGTTAGCCTTTTATCTAGGTGGAAACCAAGGTACTTTGCGCAATCACTTTGTGGTAGAGTGTCATTGCCTAAAGTTACAGCTGGGCAATTGCCTTTTCTCAAGGTGAAGCTGACGTGATTTGACTTTGTTGCGCTAGCTCGGATGCGCCACTTCTGAAGCCAGGTATTCATGTTTTGTAGTATAACTTGGAGTTTATTACTAGCAGACACTGGATCCCTAGCGCTAGCAAGATAAGCAACATCATCGGCATAAGACGCTACAATTACATCTGTTGAGGTTGGGAGATCATATGTGTAGATGTTATATAAGACCGGTCCGAGGACAGATCCCTGCGGTACTCCAGCTTCAATTGAGCGTAGACTGGATCGTGCATCTCCATGTTTCACCTGGAATTTTCTGCCAGTTAAGTATGAGGCTATGATTGGGAAGACTGAATGAGGAAGTTTTTCCTTTACTTTGCATAGCAAGCCCTTGTGCCAGACACGATCAAAAGCCTGTTGGACATCCAAGAAGGCTGCGGAGGTATACTCCATCCTCTCAAAACTCTGGCGTATTGCATGGCACACGCAGTGGACCTGCTCGATTGTTGAGTGTGACTCTCTGAATCCAAACTGATGTGTCGGAATGAGATTACACTCATTCATGAACACCTTTAATCTTATTAAGAAAATCCTTTCCCACAGCTTTGACAAAACAGGAGTAAGGCTAATTGGTCGGTAAGACGAGGTTTCATGTGCAGGCTTGCCTGGTTTGTGAATCAAGATTATTTGTGATATTTTCCATAACTCAGGAACACAGCAAGTCCTAAAGATACCGTTAAACAAGATAGCCAGGAATGTCACTACCTTCTTTGGCAGTTCCTTCAGGATCTTAGGAGTGATCAGGTCAAACCCAGGGGCCTTCTTTGGGTTCAAACATCCTATTTCCTTGGCAATTTCTTTGGGTGAAGTTGGAGTTATGGGGAAGCTCATTTCCAGATCCTGATCAAGTATATTATTGATCTCGTGATCATCCCCATGTCCTTCGTTTGGCCTAAAAATACTTGCCAAGTGAGAAGCAAAGAGTTCGGCCTTTTCGTCATCCGTTCTTGCCAAAGAGGATTGTGATCTAATCGAGGGACTGTGCTGTTCCGATCCATCCAGCTTTTTTGCGGCCTTCCACAAAGAGTGTTTACCTGTGTCTGTGGTGGATAGCATTAAGATTTTTTGCTGCATTTTAGTGTTTATTGAATCCCTGAGCATAGTTTTTAGTTCTTTGGTGGCACGATTAAAATTTCTTTTATCCAAAGGATGTCGGGACAGGTGCCATATCCGTCTTAACTGACGCTTCTCGCTGATTTTCAGCTTGATATCGAGAGCTGGGACCGGTATCCTCCGATAACACCCCAAATCGGGAGTGTTCAACCAACAAGCCACCTGAATCTGATTGGTGACATGTTTGCAAGCTCTTTCAATGTCATCTGGAGTTTTCAGGGGGATGTTTAGATTTAGGTTATTTTCAAGGTACGTTCTGAATCCATCCCAGTCAGTTCTTTGGTTAAACAGTGATTCTGGCTCTTCCCGTGTTAATACGCTACTACTGATGTCAAGAATGACCGGAGTGTGATCAGAGGATCCATCCAGGCTTGATTCAATTCTCACGTACAAGCTGCTTATCCCGACCGAAATAAAAAAGTCCAAAAGATCAGGAAGTTTGTTCGGATCAGTTGGCCATTAGGTAGGTTTGCCATTTGACCAGGATTGCAATTTGCTCTTTTCCACTGCACTTTTCAATGCTCGGCCTCTGGTTACCGTGCATCGTGAGCCCCAGTATGTATGCTTTGCATTCCAGTCTCCTCCTGCGATAAAACGATGTCCAAGTGAGCGGAAAAACTGTGAGAACATTTCCTCAGTAATTTTGTGTCTCGGGGGACAGTATACAGCGGAGAAAGTAATTGGACCGGCTCGGTCCTCCACTATGATTGTGTTTGCTTGCAGGAACACCGTTGAGTAAGCCATTATGGGCGAATGTTTTATGTTAGGTTTGATCGCTATTGCTGAGCCGGCGTGGGCACTACCATCAGGGTGTGGGGTGGCATAGATATTGTAGCCTCTTATGCGAAATGAGCTTTTCGTTGTAGCGTGTGATTCTGAAATCAGGACTATGTCCAGCTTATTTCTATGCACAATTTCTTCGAGTTCTAATATGTTGGGTGCCAAACCATTTATGTTCCAGGTTGCTACGCGGAGGGATGTCATTATGGGCTCATTTTGGAGATTACTGTTGTCAATAGGTTCAGTAATGTTCCTATCTGTTGGAGAAGTAGATCTATCTTTTCAGATTGTTTCATTAGCATTCTTTCTATTGAAGACTGTTGCGATAATAGCTCTGGACTATGTGGTGAATCAACATTAGGGCGACCGGAGGTTACTTCAGAGTATGATCTATTCCCCGGATTTTTGTGAGCCTCCAATGATTTAGTATTGTGTTTTAAAATACTAAGTTCAGATTGTGGTTTTTTGTCTGTAGTATGAATGCTAGCTGTACTCCATCTTGTTCCTGGTCCCGACCTGTTGACTTTTCGAGCTAGAATTTCTTTATAGACTTGACAGCCAATTTAGGCAATTTGTTTGTTAAAATATTACTCAATTGTAAAAAAATCACATCCGTAAACAATATTTATCTGTGACCTCCTTTTGCGTACCATCTAAGTAATAGTTTTGATTTTACCACCCTATTCTTTTTTAAATTCAATCAATCAACAACCTATATTGTTCCACTGCTGAGCTCGGGTCTCCTCTCAGGAGAGGTTAAGGCCATACGTCCCTACGCTGGCCAAGTGCGGGTTGGGGACTGACAAGACAACGTTGCAGCTACGTAATCTTGCCGTTGGATGTTTTTAAGCCGCCCAAAGGCCTCCAACTAAACTTCACGACTGTTATCCTATTGTAACAACCGGGACCGACTGTTTAACGTGACCTCCGAATTACAGAGACGCTCATGGTAACATGCCGCCTTTAAATTATATGTTAAGAAATGGTCAGTAAGGCTGCAAGTCCTAAGTCATCTTTCAAAATACACGACATGGTAAGCGATTATCGCCACCTATGGACACCCGCAACACCAGAGGTGTCACAAGTGCATTGCAGGCCCTGGGAGGGGAGGGGATGGGCCTCTGGTATTCCGGTATACACCGGTTTTCTGTGAGGTCTTGGTATCACATTTATTATGATACACTGCCTTCATCATTAAGTGTTTGTTTTATTTCAATCGGTAGACAAATAAAAAAGTCGTATCAGCGTAAAGATTTACAGCGATAATCGATATATACGCGGACAAAGCCGCTTACAAAACTTAAAAATTTCGTACATCTAACACACAACGCCATCTAGTCTCAAACTATGCAGAGCTTGTATTATGGGTACTAGACAACTGATATAAATACTTTTTGTTTGTAAATACATACATGTTATACATAGAAAACACCCAAACTCCGAAACAAATATTTACAGGTCATACAAACATTTGGTCCGACTCAGGAGTCGAACCCGAGACCTTAAGCACAGCAGTCGCATACACTACCAATGCCCCAAATCAGGCATTAAATTATATCTTTACCTATACAGTTCTAGAAATCAAGTCCAGGCGATAATTAAAAATAATCTGATTCTAATTATTAGGTATATTATTCTAGAAATCAATAAAATATCTATAAAAAGAACGACTTAGATATAAGTAATTAAGTTAGACAATTTTATTGATATTCAATATTTTAACTTCTATTCTAAAGTAGCTGAACCACGCGGTGTTACCCGCGGTTATTGTCGTAACGCGGGTAACGCCGCAAGACGAAGATAGTTGAAAGTAGCCTAAGTTATCAGCTACCTATCAGTGAAAGTCCCGTCAGTCGGTCCAGCCGTTCCAGAGATTATCCGTAACAAATTGAATGACGGACAAAATTGAAAAAAAAATTTTGGTATATGTACCGTGTATGCATTTAGTAAGAAGCGGTTTTTTAATATTACAAACAGACACTCCAATTTTATTTATTTGTATAGATTTTAAGAGGTCGTTGGCTGTACAATAAAGATACTGAAAAACTAATAAATAAATATTCCGGACATCTAACACACAACGCCATCTAGTCCCAAACTAAGCAGAGCTTGTGTTATGGGTTTTTTTTTTTTTTTATTGAATAGTGGGCAAACGAGCTGACGTATCACCTGATGGTAAGCGATTACCGCCGCCCATGGACACCCGCAACACCAAAGGCGTCACAAGTGCGTTGCCGACCTTTGGGGGATGGGGAGAGGGAATGGGGGGAGGGGTTGGGGTATGGGCCTCCGGTATCCTCACTCACTCGGTGAAACACAGCGCAAGCGCTATTTTACACCGGTTTTCTGTGAGGCCGTGGTATCACTCCGGTCGAGCCGACCCATTCACGCCGAAGCATAGCTCTCCCACGGTATAAACTACTAGACAACTGATATAAATACATACACGCTTTTTTTTTAAATACATACATATCATCAGTTTTATCCCCGTTACTTAAATGGCTGGCAGTCCACAACTGTGCGGTTTTTTAGGAAGGTGTTCCCGGACCAATACGACCTTCAAACCTTCAAGAAAAGAGCGTACTCCTTCCTAAAAGGCCGGCAACGCATTTGTAACGCCTCTGGTGTTGCGGGTGCCCAAGGGCCGCGGTAATCGCTTACCATCAAACTATACATCTGCTTGTTTGCCTCCTAATCAATAACATATATTTTATACATAGAAAAACCAACCAACCCAAATTCCGAAACCAATATTTGCAGATCACACAAACCCAACTCTTCAGCTTTATTATTAGTATAGATTAGACCCAGAGATGATCGTACATAATCTATATATATAAAAATGTTATGTTGTTTGTTTACGCTTCAAAAACTCAAAAAGTTCTGCACCAATCGAGCTGAAATTTTAGAATGATATAGAATCCGCATCAAGGATTGTTTTTATCTAGTTTTTGCATCAGTCACATATCCGCGACTGCGAAAAAACCGACATAAACGCGGGCGGAGCCGCGGGTAACAGCTAGTATCACATAATTATTTGTTCAGCGTAGGAACCGAACCCTCGACATATATCATAGCAGTTAGAATCAAACCCAATATTGACAAATAGTTTTCAAAACTAAATTTCTAACATAACAAAATCAATTTAGGATAAATAAATCTTTTTGGTTAATTTACACATGTTTGTAATTAAATGTTATCACAAAAATAGCTGAACCAGTTTCGATTAAACTCATTTATAACCAGTTTTGTTGAACTTATTCTTGTGTAGGCGTAACCGAAAATATTTGAACGACTTTTAAATTATTGCTATAATTTAGGATAATGACTTATGGGGGACATATTTAACAGCTAAGTATCTGTAGGTATAATCTATACAAATAAATAAAATTTAAGTGTCTGTTTGTTATTTCAAAATAACAGCTTTTCCGTGGGAGAGCCACGCTTCGGCATGAATGGGCCGTCTCAACCGGAGTGATACCACGGTCTCACAGAAAACCGATGTGAAATAGCGCTTGCGCTGTGTTTCACCGAGTGATTGAGGATACCGGAGGCCCATACCCCAACCCCTCCCCCCATTCCCTCTCCCCGAAGATCGGCAACGCACTTGTGACGCCTTTGGTGTTGCGGGTGTCCATGGGCGGCGGTAATCGCTTACCATCAGGTGATGCGTCTGCTCGTTTGCCCTTTATTCAATAGAAAAAAATGCATATAAAAGTATCGACATACGGTACTTATATCAACAGTCAACTATATTTTTACTTGTTTAAAAAAAAAAACAATTTAATTAAATGTGTTTGTTCCGGCTAATCTCTGGAACGGCTGAACCGATTTTGACGGGACTTACTGAAACTGCCACTAAAAGTCCATTTTTCGTTGTCAACAGAGTGATATGTCAACACGCAGCTCAGCATCATCGTTCCGCGCGCGACGCGGCCACAAGGAACGCTCGAAGAACTTCACCGAACTGGAGAAGAGAACGGTGCTTGAGTTGATAGCACGCCATCGCGATGTGCTGCGGCAGGGCAGATCCAACAACGCCACCAACAGAAGTAAACAGGTAAGCCATTAAAACCAGTACAGAACACCTCCTGGTCCCAAAAAGCCAAGGAGAACAGCATGGGCGTACCCAGATTTTAGGCTAGAGGGCCAACGAGCAGACGTATCGCCTGATGGTCGCCCATGGATACCCGCAACACCAGAGTCGTCACAAGTGCGTTGCCGGCCTTTGGCAGATGGAGTTGGGGCATGGGTTGCCGGTATCCTCACTCACTCGGCGAAACAACTATTTCACACCGGTTTTCTGTGGGAACGTGGTATAACTCCGGTCGAGCTGGCCCATTCATGCCGAAGCGTGGCTCTCCCACAGTATTATTTTTCTAATTTTATAAAAGACTAACAATCCGCCTCGGCTTCGCACTGGTTCCTCACGGAAAATATTTTAGTCTATGTATATGTCTATTCTCTGGGATGTGCGGCTTAATTTTTCCGACGACTTCAACAAATATTGTTATATTATTATTTTCGTATATCATCAAACATTTAACAAATTATATACGAAAACCATCCTTAACAATCTATACAGTAATATAAAAACCGCATAAAAATCCGTGTAGCAGCTTTTGAGATTATCGCAAACAGACAGATAGATGCGGCAATGGACTTTGTTTTATAATATGTAGTGATAGCGATAATTCAAAACTAATTTTCGGGGGTCCTCGGCAAAGCGGTTTGTGACTTTTTCGTGAAATAATCGGCCATAGCGTTAACAAATTTTTTCGCGCCGATTGTCATATATACAACATCCCAACATCACTTCGCATGGTCAGAAGATTCTCCCTTTGTGTTGGAGGAACATGACACCCGTTCCCCCACAAATTTATACCATTACGGAACTCTAAAAACTGATTTGGTAATGGTAAATAACTGTAGATATATCAATAAATAAACAAGAAACGTAATGGCCAATTGTCCTTGAGTTAAATTATTAACTGTTTATCGGACTACTGTATGTATGTGTTGTATCGTAACTAACCATAGCCCGCTTCGCTTATGTTATTCCTCTTCTCGCGTTTCTAACTTTGTTCCGAACTTACATACAACCGGTCATCCCTTATTTTACTCCCTTATGAGTAACATTTTTAATAAACCCATTCTTAGTAACTATTTATAATCCTTACTAATATAATAAATGCGAGAGCCAAACCAAAATTCATTTAAATCAGTTCTACTGAACCGATTTAAATAAATTTTGGTAGGTACACATAGTCTAGAGCCTGAGAAAGGACATATGGCACTTTATAATACGATTATGGAATAGGGGGCAAACGAGCAAACGTATCGCTTGATGGTAAGTGATTACCGCCGCCCATGGACACCCGTAACACCAGAGATGTCATAAGTGCGTTGCCGGCCTTTGGAGGATGGAGGGAGGGGTTGAGATATGGGCCTCCGGTATCCTCACTCACTCGGTGGAACACGGTGGTTTTCTGTGAATAAAATTTCCAGCCCCAGCGGTTGATTTATTTATTTAAAAACTAGCGACCTGCCCCGGCTTCGCACGGGTGCAATGCTGATACTAAATTAAATACACTACAGAAAAACTATGAACGTTGTATATAAAAACATAGCGGCCCGCTCCGACTTTGCACGGGCATAAAATAGAAACCTCTAAAATTAGCGATGTTGCCTTAGTATATGATGCATGTATTATACATATAAACCTTCCTCTTGAATCACTCTATATATTGGAAAAAACCGCATCAAAATCCGTTGCGTAGTTTTAAAGATTTAAGCGCACATAGGGATATAGGGACAGAAAAGGCGACTTTGTTTTATACTATGTAGTGACTTTATGCACTAAATTTGTACATCGGCAAGGCATTCTCTTTCAGTCCACTTTTGGGTGGTGCATATAAAGGGAGGTGCACTGATGTCCAGTAGTGGACTGCGATAGACTGATGATATGATGATGTTGAAGGAAGCAAGGTAGTAGAGTCACGCTGATTTCAGCACGGACGGGCCGGCTCGACCGGGACGGTACTACCCTCGCACAGGAGATCAACGTGAAATGACAGTGTGCGTGTTTCGTTGGTGAGTGCGAGACCGGGGGCACAATGATGCAGAAGCATCTCAATAAGCCGTTATAGTGTGGGTCACCATGCTGCATTGTCTGTATTCGTAATGAGTATGGTCACCACTCTTGGATTCTGCTCATGCTTTCCATCAGGCAGGGCCATACATAGTCAGTCAGGGCGAGTAAAATTATATATATAGAAGATATAAAGAATGGTCTTTAACATACTTTATGAGGTAACACAAACAAATACAATCGAATTGAGAATTTCCACCTTTTTTGAAGTCAGTTAAAAATGATGTCGCTTCCGCTGTCCATTCGCTTAGATCTTTTAAACTATTTAAAGGATTTTTGTTATTTATTTATTTAAACTTAATGCACATTTTGCACAAAGGCGGACTTAATGCCATGGGGCATTCTCTGCCAGTCAACCTTAAGGTGATGTGAAAATATGATGAGGTAGGTGCGTAAGGGAAAATAGTATAATTATATAAAATTATATATATATAATTGGATAAAATTAATATACGTGAAATAAATACGGAATTTTGTACATAGATACATAGAAGTACAACATGTCCTACACAATTCATAAATATAATATAACATATAATTACTCAGTCGGAGAACTATCGTTGTGACTGTTCTGCCAATTCATTCCGGAGTAGATCTCGTACTTTCATCTTGAATGTGAAGCGACTTGTGGACATCCTGATTTCGGTTACGAGCGCGTTCCAAAGAACTGACTGCACAAAGAACGAAGAGTTATTAAAGTTGGAGGTATGAGGGGGGCATAGAAGACGCATATTGTTTTTGACTCATTTCGATCATGATTGGAGTATAGTAGACAGAAGTGGGGTACGAGGTATTCGGGTAATGATGGGGAGTTGAGAAAAGAAAAAAGAGAAGTGACCACGCAAGCTACGGCGCTGTCGAATTTGGAGCCACTGCAATTGGGTACGTAAAGCAGACGCATAGCCATACTTGCGAAAATTAAAGATTTTAATACAATTTTCAGGAAAAGATAGTGTTTCAAAAGGAAGGCTTATAAAGACTTCGTTCGAAGCTGGGCTATATCGCTAGTATAAAATATATAGGTTATATAAACAATACATATCGAAGGCTACACCGTACACGGGTTGTGTTCGTTTGTTTTGTCAGCGAAAACTGCAAAACTATTCGGTTTTATGTTACACTATAGTGCAAGAATGCAGGTGTCGGGTTTATATAATAATGCGCAGTTTTACATAGGTACCATTAAGTTAGAGGGCTTCTGTTGAATGTTTTATGGTTGGATTAACTTTTCTACCTGTAACTGTCTCATTAGCACTGTATGAGGTCTCGGGTTCAGAACCCGTTTCGAACCAAATGTTTGTATGATCTGCAAATATTTGTTACGAAGTTTCGGTGTTTTCTATATATAATATGTATGTATTTACAATGAAAAAAAGTATATATAAATCGATTGTCTAGTCCCATAATACAAGCTTTAGCTTCGCGCTTTACGTGCGTAAAACGTAGATATGTTATTTTTCTACCAGAATATGATATATTTAGGTAATAATTACTAAGCAAAACTTTCATTACCAGGGTTCGCGCTGACCCTGTTGTTTACCCCGCCTGCGTGTATGTAGGATATCGATGTAGCCGTAAATATAACAAATAAATAAAACTAAAGCTATTAAATTGGAAGAATAAATTCAATTATTTTATCAACTTGCTTATATATGGCAGCAACGCAAAAGAAAGTATATACGGTACAAATATATTAAAAGCAATTTTGAAATTTTTTGTCTGTCGGTGTGTGTGTTTGTTGCGGCTAATCTCTGGAACGGCTAAACCAATTTTAACGGGACTTTCACTAGTAGATAGCTTATGATATAAGGAGTAAGTTAGACTACTTTGTTTCAACTAGCTTCGCCCCGCGATGTTGTTCTATCGTCTCAGTTCTGATGTGTAATCTATATTACTGTAAAGTTTCTTCTAAATAAATAAAAAAAGTTTAAATGTGTTAAAATCAGCAATCTAGTACCCATACTACAACTAATTTTCAACCGACTTCATAAGAAGAGTAGATTCTCAATTCGACTGTATTTTTTTAATGTTTGTAACCTCAAAACTTTCGACTGGGTGAACCGATTTTGATGTGCCTCCGGTATCCTCACTCACTCGGTGAAACACAGCGCAAGCGCTATTTCAAACCGGTTTCTGTGAGGCCGTGGTATCACTCCGGTCGAGCCAGCCCATTCATGCCGAAGCGTGGCTCTCCCACGTAAAATGATTAAAGATTATCTGGTGATTACCCAGTGGTCATTAATTTTTTTATACTTTTTAATTTTCTGCACTGCTCCTCATTATAAATTACTAGCTGAACCTCGCGGTGTTATTTGCAGTTATTAGGTTACATATTGTTATTTTTTTTATTATTTTTTTCTTACAATTAAAATAGCGTAATCAGTGATAATGTAGCATTCAAATGGTGAAAGAATTTTTAAAATCAGTTTAGTACTTTTTGAGCCAATTCGTTACAAACATACTTACATACAAACCTTTCCTCTTTATAATATTAGTATAGATAACTGTGCCAAATTTAATACTTCTTCGTTTGCATAATTTACGTCAAAAGGGTTACAAAGGTTTTACTTATCGTAATACTATATAGATTATAAATCTTAGCCTATTCTGTTCTGTTAAGTAGCAAGTCGGACGATTATGCTTTGAAACCAAACTATTGAAATTGATATCTGTTTAGTACTCAGCAAATTTTATATAATATTAAACTGCTTTCACACCGGTGTTTAGAACACTTGAAAATAGTTTAAATAGTTTGAGAAAAAGGTAATTTCATAAACAGTTAGGAACATTTTAAATAGTACGGATTGTATATGCAACATTAACTACCTCGGTGGTGCAGCGAAAACGTATGCGAGTGTTCTTTTCAGTTCTCGGCTTCGATTGCCGGATCGGACCAAATGTTTGAGTGTTTTAATCCTTACATAGTACTGTCCACTTAGATCTTTTAAACTTCGCGACGGATTTTAGTAATAGAGTGATTCATGAGGAAGATTTATATGTGTAATACAGGAGAGGAACGGGTCCCTCCAACACAACGGTTGATGCTGGGAGGTTGTATATGTGCTAATCGGTGCGAGAACTTTCATTGCGCGATGCAGGATTCGTAGTTACTCTGTAGTGCGTTACTTCGTAGTTCTGTGTTTCTTCAATAGATGGCGCTGTATGTGGAAATCGCCACTCATGCATATTTTAATTGAGTAATTTCGAGAATTTCAAAGACGAGTGTGAAGTCTGGCCGACATATTGTATGTAAAAACATAAAAATTATGTAAATATTATATCAGTCTTAATAATTTTCATAATACAACCTCTACTTAGTACCAAACTAAATAGCATTGTGTTTTAATATCCGAAAAAATCGTTTTTATTTTGTGTGTGTTTGAATTGACTGCTTCGGTGGCGCAGTGGTAGTGTATGCGACTTGTGTGCTTGAGGCCTTGGGTTCGATTATCGAGTCTCTGCTTAATTTGGGACTAGATGGCGTTGTGTGTTATATGTCCGAAACTATTAAAAAAAATTGCCGCCACTCAATTTTCATATGCTTGAAACGTGACTATCATTATGAGAGCACCTTTATGTAGGATTTGATATCACTAAGTGGGATTATATTAATGTGTGTACATTCAAAAGTTCGTGTGTTAAGGGTACTCTTGTAGAATGGACGCACAAAGCCAGTTATATAATTATGTAAGTTTTTTATGAGTATATATTAACATAATGGCGAAAAAAACATAATAATTTTTAAAAATAAAACTTCTTTACGCACGTTGAGCATTTTTTAGATTTTTTTTATATAATAGCGGGGCAAACGACCAGACGTATCGCCTGATGCAACACCAGAGGCATTACAAGTGCGTTGCCGGTCTTTGGGGGAGGGGATTGGGGGGGTATGGCCCTCCGGTATCCTCATTCACTCGGTGAAACACAGCGTAAGCGCTATTTGACACCGGTTTTCTGTAAGGCCGTTGTATCTATCCGGTCGAGCCGACCCATTCATGCCGAAGCTTGGCTCTCCGACTGTAAGGTGAACAAAAACCTTGGAATTCACGTCGTCGTCACCGAATCCTTTCCATGAGCTATATATATATACTGTGTATATATACTTATGTGTATGTTTGTGTGAACAAAAAGCGTGTTACTCTCGTCATCAGCACAGCAAACCTTCACAAGTTACTTAGTTTAGCTACCTCATTGGTCTAGCGGTTGATGTATCCGACTGCCAACAAGAGGTCTCGGGTTCGAATCCCGGGTCGGGTCAAAAGTGTTATTTTGTTTTTCTGATTATAGAAATACTTAATAACAGCTCGTAGTTTGGAAGTTCGGGTCTGAACCCCGTGCCTCGGAGAGCACGTAAAGCTTTCAGTCCTAATTTACCGTCCCATCGGATTATGAGAGAGAAGGAACAGAGAGTGCACCTGTGTTTAGGAGAATATCATCAGTTTTAACTTGTATTAACAGTCCCCCATTTTTGAGATAAATATTTGTTTTGTGAAAATTACGAGCGTTTTAAAATATTGAAGGTTTTTCTTCCAAAAATAATTCGTTAAAAAAACTACTAAACACGCTTTTTTTGCGCAAAGACACTACCAGTTTTAGGAAAACAAGAAATATTAATCCCAATCCTAGTAAGGATAACGGGTTTTACTCTTTAAAATACTGAATTTTTATCGGTCCTTGATAAGTACATATACCATATTTCTAGTTAATCCGGCGTTTTGAAAGGGGTCAATATCATGTTTAAAGTTTCCGGTATATTCATACGAATGACGCTATTAAAGCGTGTTAATATCCAATAAGTCTTATGCCTTCAATCGTCATTATTAACTACCTTGTTCCCAAATTTATTGTGCATTTCTATGGTCCCCAGTTGGTATGGTCAACAATATGCGAGGAGGTGAACAAACGCTGCGGCGGCGACCGGCCCCGCACCCCTGCGCAGGTCAAAATGTGGTACGAAAACTATAAGAAGAAGTGTAAAATGCGCGCCCACGATACACAGGTAAGAAAGAAACTTTGATAGCGAGACAATCGAGCGATAACTTTTACTCTAGCGACATCTAGCGATGAATAGTCGAACTATTTAGAAACTGTTGGTGCCGTAATCTCATGTTAGTAGTATGGTTACTTGTTAGGGATCGATGCTTTTCGGAAATAAACCTTCTACCGTGTAAAAGAGATTTTTTACAACACTTAAAATCACAATCTTAATGGTCGCTGAAGTCGTTAGGTTGATCTCTAATATCACTTCGATGTTTATCGCACTGTAGCTCATATTGAACTTTTTTTTTTCTTTTTATTGAATAGTGGGCAAACGAGCAGACGTATCACCTGATGGTAAGCGATTACCGCCGCCCATGGACACCCGCAACACCAAAGGCGTCACAAGTGCGTTGCCAACCTTTGGGGGATGGGAAAGGGGATGGGGTGAGGGGTTGGGGTATGGGCCTCTGGTATCCTCACTCACTCGGTGAAACACAGCGCAAACGCTATTTCACATCGTTTCTTCAGACCATCTATGAACCCAGTGAGATATACACACAAAATTTCATACAAATCGGTCCAGTCATTTAAGAGTAGTTAGGTGACAAACACATGTACAGAAGAATTATATATAAATTAAATATATAAATATTTCGGACAACTATCACCCAACGCTGTTTAATCTCAAGCGAAGCAGAGCTTGTGTTATGGGTACTAGACAAGTGATATGATTACATATATACTTTTTTTTTTAAATAATACATATTATACTTAGAAAACACCCAAACTCCGAAACAAATATTTATACATGACACAAACACTTGATCCGACCTAGGATTTGAACCCCAGACCTCAATAAAAGTAATCGCATTCACTACCACAGCGCCACCGAGGCAGTCATATATTAATATACATAATAACTTCTAAAATAAATTGTGTACGTACATATAGTAGTTGGCGTACAGGAAAAATGGTAAAAAAATTGGTTGCCTGTAAAGTCGGTATACGGGCGAAAGTTTTACGTGACAACGACTTTGAGTGGTAAAATAATTTTAATGTGAATATTCATTCGTATAGTAGGAAGAAGGATGAAATAATAGTAACAATTTAAAACATTTATTTATACAAAGAATTATATTTAAAACATTAATTTTAACGTTTTAAATATAATTCGACGCGTGCCTTTCACTTTTTATGTCTGTCTCTCTCGCTCTTAGGCGGGCTAACCATGCCCGAGTGGAAGGGACGCGTGCCTCTCACTCGCTCTCATTGTGAGCGCATAACGTGAGCGGAGCGTAACGCAGTTTCTTGAAGTGTCACCCGGCAAACCAATTTATAAGACGTTGTCACGTCAAAAACTCAAATGCTTAATGCTGCAAAACCTTACTAGAACAATTTGAAAATGTAAAAAAAAAACAACAAATCATTTTCTTTATTGCCTTTCTTTATAAAGAAGCCTATTATACGATGCTGCCTAGATGGGTTGGTATCGGGACGGGGTCCGGTCGTGTTAATAACTGCAGTTTCCGGACCCCTACCTTCTCAGGCGCAGAGTGGCACACCGTGTGGTTTTAGTCGGTTCGATTTCAACACACCACCCTGCCGCAAACCCCGGTGGGGTGACGGCCCGAGGGGGTTTCGACATGTAAAAAAAAGGGTGTCAAGTTTTCTCTTTGCGGTGCTGTTGTCCTGGTAGTTTGCTCCCTCAGTCTCTTACGACAGCCACGGGATGAATAGGGGTGGTGGACACTCTGGGTTCTTAATCCATCACCACACGTGGCTTTAAGTTTTGTTTTTGTTCTAGCAAGTGCAGCCAGAGCCGCCCAGCTTATTGGATGGTATGCTCTGGCAGAACATACACCCACTCGATGTCAAAGGTGAGTTATCAACATAATAAATACCTTATACGAACCGAATTAGGTTCAAAATACCCTACACCTACAACTGTGAGATACGACGTACCAGCAGTTGCTTAACTAGGTACGTTACAAAATGTGTTCTAGAAAAGTTAGATTTTAGAATACTTAATACATTTAAGTAACTTTTAATATGATTATTAGTTTTATTATGAACCAACCGTGCTCATATCAGCGTGACTCGAATACCCTGAAAATTCGTATGTTTCTTAACCGACTTCAAAAAAGAAGGAAGTCTTAATTCGACTGTATTTTTTTTATGTTTCTTACTTCAGAACTTTCGACTGGGTGATTATTTTTTAAGTGATAGTACAGAAGGTCCACTGAGTGATTTTTTCAAACAAATAGCAACCATAATTGAGACACAATAAAGTGCATTTCAGATTGCGCATCGCTAAATCGTAATAGTTTTATTCACTTAGATGTTACCGTGGGAGAGCCACGCTTCGGCGTGCACGGGCCGGCTCGACCGGAGTGTTACCACGGCCTCACAGAAAACGGTGTGAAAAAACCCTCTCGCTGTCTTTTTGTTGCGTCTGCTCGTTTGCCCCCTATTCAATAAAAAAAAAGAAAATATTTTTATGTTTGTTACCTCAGAACTTGGTGGACCGATTTTGATGATTCTTTTTTTAAATTTGAATACTAGTGCTTTCCGTGTGATCCCATTTCAATTTGGTGCAGTTCTTAAAGTTTTTTTGAAGTGAAAACTTCTTTAGCGGCGCTGTGTACTTTTTTGGAATGGGTAAAAATGTATAAACTCGCGTCAGGTCACGTGACCTGATCGAAAATTCGTAAGACGGATGGAGAGAGGACAGGCGGCGCAGGGCGTTTGCGCGAATGTTCGTGTGTGTATGTAATATAAATTGTCATGTTTGTGTACGATAGCGCAATAAATGAATATTGTATTCCACCACATAAATATTAGTACTTTTATACTGATAATGAAAGCAATTCGTACAAAATTATTCTCTAACCATTCCAAAATATCAAAAATGCACAACGTTAATATTTTTTATCATAAGGTACATTATTTCAGACGAAGATGGGGACCCTACCACGAGCGCGGACGGTGGCCACAGCGTGAAGGATGATGACTGTGTACCTGTCAACGTAACTATATAATTGTTTCAACATACACTAACACATATATCTACTAACTGCCTCGGTGGTGTAGTGGTAGCGTATGCGACTGCTAAGCTTGAGGTTTCGGGTTCGATTACCGGGTCGGACCAAATGTTTGTATGATCTGCAAACATTTGTTTCGGAGTTTGGGTGTTTTCTATGTATAATATGTATGTATTCACAATAAAAGTATATAAGTATTTATATCCATTGTCTAGTACCCATAACACAAGCTCTGCTTAGCAGGGGACTAGATGGCGTGGTAAATAAAAAAAAAAAACTGTGGACTTAACTTTAGTCCCAGTAAAGCAATCACGTGTTAGATATTAATAGACAGGGACTAAAGGGTTCGATTCCTACCCGAACTGTGGCTGAGTTTAATTTATCTAATCAAAAAATCAAGTTTTGGGTGTTAATATATGTATGTGCAGCGTGGGTGTGTGTATATGTATGTATGTGTACAAAATATATATGTAAGTTCATCAGCAGTCTAAGGGAGCGTTCAAGTATTACGTAACTCAACTTTTGAAGTTTTTGAAACCCCCCTCCCCCCCTGTAACGCATCGTAACGTTGTTCTGTTCGACCCCCCCCCCCCCCTCTATCTAAACGCTACGTAACACTCAAGTGTCATGTTTATATTTTATAAATTTTTGGCTTACAATACACACAATTGTTTTTCTCCTTAGTTTTTGCTAATAAACTCTTAAAATACCCGCCCCTGTAAGGCATCATAACGTTTTACGAGAAAAATTGCGTTACGTAATACTTGAACGCTCCCTAAGTACCATACACAGGTTCTGCCTCGTTAGCGATCGGCCGTGTGTGAGATGTGTAAAGAAATTAAAAAAAAAACCTAAACAACTAACTTCAGTACTTTATTAACGCCATCTAGCGAGGTTTAGCCGAACTACTATTCATCTTTTATTTAAATCAGCCAATCACGTATAGATCCCCATTGCATGCCACAGTACTTAAAATATATTTTGATCTCTGTGACAGGCTGTCATTAGTGTCATGTAAGAGCTTACAAGGTACATTTTGAATGTGAATATTTATATTTAAATGTATCTTTTTCAGATGTCGAACGGTCGATTATCAAGTACGAACGAAAGCGAAGACACGATGCCCAACGTCCTAGAGCCCCAAGTCCAAATTATACCCCAATCATCCCCCACCCCACCGCCCCACAAACTACCCCTAACCCCCTTACCCATACCCTCACTCCCCATACTAACCAACCCCCTCCAAGCTATCGAACAAGCTAGGATACAGCAAAATTTCCTTCAAAAATTAAACGAATTATCAAATACCCCCCTAAATTTGAGTAATTTAGATGAGATTAAACGAAAAAATGGACACGATAGGAGTCAAGAGAACACAGAAGAGCAGATAAGGCACGACAGCGGTACAGCAACGGAAGAAGAGAGATTATACTTCACAGCGAAGAGACAGCACGCCATATGGGAACACGAAGCGAAGATGAAAATCCTGAACATGGAGTTAAGGCAGAAAGAAGAGATATTCTCTTTGCAGAAACAACTGTTTTTGATAGAACTGAAATTGAAAATGGACTTCTTAGAGAAAGCTAGCGCTAAATGACGGGGTGAGTGGTTTCATTTGCTTAACAATAGGGCAGTTGACTGTACCTCAAAACCGATGTCTTCTTTAAAACGAATATTACAAAACATCTCGGAAAATATAATAATTACAGCTATTCATTTCTATTAGAAAAAAAAGTGCGTGCGTACAAAGTACACATATCAGAAGTGAAACTTCTTTGGTAAACTAATTATTAATAAAAGTAATTAAAGAGAATTATTAAAATACATTTATTTTATATTGTTTAAAAAATAATATAGTAAAATCTCAGATGATGAATATTAAATTAAAATTCGCCCTTTCTCACTCTCTCTCAATCGGTCTCAATGACTCTCTTCCTCCTCTTCGACAAAAACGCTGTACATCTTCGTGACGCGTTTCACCCGTAAAACTCATGCGTCTAAAGAAGTTTCACTTCAAAAATATTCAATGGAGTAGTCTAAAACAGTGACGTCACAAGTTTGTATTTAGTACATTTCCATACAAAGTTATCATTTTACAAATGATAAATGTTACTAATTTGATTAAGATGTCAACTGCCCTGTTGGCTCCAATGCCTGCGTTCCCATTGAGGGACCACATTGGAATTTGAAGGTTTTGAATGCGCCAGGCTTTAGTAAAAGTTCTCAAACAATTGTAAATTAAGTAATTAATTTGTAAAAGCAGTAACTTAAAAGTTACAAACGGTCAAAGGTGGTCCCTCAATCGTGACCCATAGACATCCATATCTTGTAAACTAGTTAAAATTTACAACTGCACTAAGTGACTACTTTTAGTAAAAGATTTGTAAAAACTAATTCACTAAATATCTATCTTTCTTGTTCACTGTATAAAAAGATATAGCATGCGGAAGGTGGTCCCTCAATTGATCACCCTAGGTTCAGTTTGAGTGGAAACTACAACGAAATCTGGCATTCTGTGTGCTTCTAGTGTTAGTAAAAGTATCAGAACGATTGTAAATTCAACCTCTGGTTTGTAAAAGCAGGCTTTCAATAAGTTTTAATCCATTGAAGGTGGTCCCTCAATTGAAACGCTTGTCACAAAAGAAAGTCAATTTACAAATCATTCGGCAATTAAATAGATTAAGGATGCAGTCTATTCGTTAGTAGTATTTTTTTACTAAAGCTTACTTTACTAAAACGTCTCAAATAATGTATAGTTTTGTTGCAAAATAATAATTAAATTCCTACGAAGAAATACGACGTCGAGGTGACCAAACAGTAGGATTTCCTTGGATAAATAAAACTAGCGGCTGCTTAATTTCAATATTTTTTTATTTCATATCATCTACCAAATTTAAAACAAAATGTTAACTGAACTTAAAAGGAATATTTTTTACCTTAACCGACGAACGTGTGTGGTGCATTCGGAATGCAGTTATCAATGTACGGACTCTCCTGTCAATAGCATCTAATTCAGTCTGAGTCCATCTAAGTACACCAAAGGAATACATCTGCACCGGCATAACCCAACCATTGCAGGCTCGTACCTTGTTACCGCCTGATAAAAGACTTTTAAGTAGGTACTTTTTTCAGGCGGCTAAAGAAGCGTTTCCGCAACGATTGTTTCTGATTCTGAATGATGTCAGATTCTGGTATTCCTCAGGACTGTAAAAACCTAGATATTTGTAGGTTTCGGTTGCAGACAGAGATCTGAGTTCTCTATACCTTCAGATTCCACAATCTCACCTTTTTTTACATACATAACTGCACACTTGTCTACACCAAATTCCGTTTTGATAGAATTACTAAAGTTTTCCGTAACCTTTAGTAATGCTGACAGTATTGTAATTTAGTGGGGGCAAGTAGTTTCAAATCATCCATGTGAAGGAGGTGAGATATAACTAGATCTTCTTTCTGCAACCTGTAGCCTAACCTTGAACCCTCTAATAGAATGCTGAGAGCTAGACAAAACCACAAGAGGCTCAGACTGTCACCTTGAAAGATGCCTCGCTCGATCTTTATAAGTACATCGTTCATCGCAGACTGCCGACATCCAGGAAAGCGAAGTACTGTTCTCCATTACCCCATACATAACTTTAAGAAACAAAGAAGAAAGATCACAGAGTTGTATCAATTTTATACAACTCAAGCACTTTCAAAAGGCATGTATGAGGAACGGAGTCAAAAGCCTTCTTGTAATCTATCCAGCATATCGCCAGGCTCTTACGATTACGACGCACCTGCTGGCTAATGGATGTCTATGATAAGGAGCTCTTTTGTGCCACAGGTTCCACTTCTACATCCATTCTGAGAAAGAGAAAGTGTCGAATTGTGATTAATATGTGTAATAATTTTGAGTCTTAGAATAGATGTCAGAACCTTGTACAAAGCTTGCTTATTTTTTTTTTTTGTTTTTATTATTATATATGTTCATGACAACTGGGACCGACGGTTTAACGAGCTCTACGAGGCACGGGCGGGAAACACCGCCATCTTCTATACTCCTGGTAACGGTTAAAATTTTCTTGTAAGAAATATCTAACAGCAGTCCAACTCGTGTATCGAACTCAAGACCTCTTGATATGCAGTCGGTTACGCCAACCACTATACCAACGAGGCAGTCTCCGACATGCTAATGTTGATAATTTTAATTAGTGCATTATAAAATATCTAATTTTACACATTAATTTTAAAATTAACATTCTAAGTTATCAGTTTTCACTTCTATCGGTGGTCAAATTCAAATTCAAAGTCATTTATTCAATTAAGACAATAAGTAACATTTATGAACATTACGTTGACATAAATAGATTGACACAAACAGACGCCACAGCATGTGCTGGATTGCCAAGGTAAACATGGATCGATCGATCCATAACTTTCTCTTTCCAAAGTGCATAGGGTCTTATGAGAAGATTACTGGTAAAGAAACTTATGACCAATCCTTTTAATAGTCTGAAATTCAGGTACAATAGTATTAGTGTTAAATGAATGGTAAACAGTACGTAAGCTGTTGTCACCCGAATATTTTTTTTTCTAATGCTACAAAAGATAACGTAACCAACATAAGAAAAAAAAAAATTCCTTTTAAGTTCAGTTAACATTTTGTTTTAAATTTGGTAGATGATATGAAATAAAAAAATATTGAAATTAAGCAGCCGCTAGTTTTATTTATCCAAGGAAATCCTACTGTTTGGTCACCTCGACGTCGTATTTCTTCGTAGGAATTTAATTATTATTTTGCAACAAAACTATACATTATTTGAGACGTTTTAGTAAAGTAAGCTTTAGTAAAAAAATACTACTAACGAATAGACTGCATCCTTAATCTATTTAATTGCCGAATGATTTGTAAATTGACTTTCTTTTGTGACAAGCGTTTCAATTGAGGGACCACCTTCAATGGATTAAAACTTATTGAAAGCCTGCTTTTACAAACCAGAGGTTGAATTTACAATCGTTCTGATACTTTTACTAACACTAGAAGCACACAGAATGCCAGATTTCGTTGTAGTTTCCACTCAAACTGAACCTAGGGTGATCAATTGAGGGACCACCTTCCGCATGCTATATCTTTTTATACAGTGAACAAGAAAGATAGATATTTAGTGAATTGGTTTTTACAAATCTTTTACTAAAAGTAGTCACTTAGTGCAGTTGTAAATTTTAACTAGTTTACAAGATATGGATGTCTATGGGTCACGATTGAGGGACCACCTTTGACCGTTTGTAACTTTTAAGTTACTGCTTTTACAAATTAATTACTTAATTTACAATTGTTTGAGAACTTTTACTAAAGCCTGGCGCATTCAAAACCTTCAAATTCCAATGTGGTCCCTCAATGGGAACGCAGGCGGCTCCAATAACTATAGGCCGACCGTTTATCTGAGTCCTCGCCTGCGCGGTAACAGGCAGGCAGGCAGGTATGACGTCACATATCTTAGGAACTATCTTGGCGCATTTCATTTCGTGTGTATCTCACTAAGCGCCCCCGCCCCCGCGCCGCCCGCACCTGTCTCAGTCCCCTTTGTCATCACACCCCCGCGCCCCTGTTACCGCGCAGGCGAGGACTCAGATAAACGTCGGCCTATAAATACTGTGGGTGTCTTAAGAGCCGACTAAAGGACCAAACTACGCAAGACAGTACTGCAAAGTGAAGGAAAACTTGACACAGACCATATACCCATATCCAAAAGCTATTGATAATGATGGCTCCTAACACACAATATGGAACAAGAGTCACATACTGACCACTCACACCTGTTTAATGGCGAAACACTAAAAAATAAGAAAGTGAGCGAATTTTTCATTAGTCGATTAAACTAACAGTGATCAATAGATCTGAACACTAAACCTCTTATCTAAAAGACCATGTCCAGCCTTGGTACTTTAGCACCTTGCTATTGTAGCACTCTGTGATAACCATAATATAGCTAGCGAAATTTGTATTCTAAGCCGTGAGTAATTGGTTTGTACCATAGAGATAACATTGCAAAAGAAAAAATTAAACTTGTCTATTTTCTTTTCAGTTCGCGCTACGTATAGAGAAGCAAGTCGTGAACCGTATTTGTTATAAAAAGAATACGGCAAAGGTATCAACCCGTTCGGCCGAGTGTATCTAGTTTAATAAAAGTGCCATCTATCGTAGAGTTACCGAATTATTTTCTCTGGTTTGTGTTGTAGTCAAACTACTATCAAAACCATAGATTAAAATGTTGTTTTCTTTGCAATATTACTTAATTTTCTAAGCAGCTTTTGTGGTAATGTTCTAAACATAAGTTCGTCCCTTTTTGACGTTGCAATCGTCAAGCCATACAGGTCAAAATATATTAACCAGTTGGCGAGTTTGAGATTACACTAAAGAGCCAATAAGACAGACTTTGTTATAGCAAATTCACTCTTATTTACTCTATTTACGGAGTTTCAGGCAAACTTAAATAAATAAAGTTTATTATTTTTATAAACCGTTATATTTTGCGTATAGCTTATTTTTTATGATTTTATTTTGACTAGACCGTAAGAAACGTGCTTAAGTTCAGAAACGGCTGCAGTTTTTAATTTAAAGTATTATCTGTGGCAGCTATCATTGTAGGTAGATGTGTCAAATTTTGGATTAAAAAAAATATTTTTATGTACTTTTACAATAAAGTTAGTAACTGGCAATGGTTTTGCAATGAATACGTATTTTAGTACATTTGGGTGGAATCGAAACGCATGATCGTTTGACTTTTCACCTGTCAAAATCAGAATTTGACACAACTGACGTTTAAAACTGCCAAGTGCCGCGTATTTTTTTAATTAATTAGTACTTAGTAACCACTGGTCCTTAATTATTTTCGATGAGGTCCATAGATCTAGTACGATTCTTATTTAAATGGATAAAATTGGATTGAAGTTCGATTCTTGTCAATGACGACTTGGGGACGTGAAGATAAAGTAGATGGCGCTAGTGTGACAGAAGTCTGGAAAACTTAAAATTGGAACATGTTTTATTTTTTCTTATTTTTAAAAGTAGAACATTTTTTAAATTTAAATCTACACTAGCGACATCTGTGAGTCGATATTTGGGGGCGTAGTATGTATTGTGTCTGTAACAAGATGGCCGTTTTGCTTATAAACATTATTTCATTCTTTATGCTTTTCGATATTCAACAATAACATAATTGTATTGGCGCCTAAAAATATCAAAACAATATACGATGCTCAATAACTAAAAATAAGGTTTATAAGCAAAATGAAGGTAAAAACCTAGTCTTAAAATTTGTGTTAATTGTATGAAATAGTTTCAATTTACCATAGACAATAATGTTTGATTTCATGTTAGTTTTTCTGGAAAAATCATAGACATGTCATACTTTAGTTACTTTTAGACTATACATATTTGGTTTCTATTTTTATTTGAAATTCATCATTATCGGTCAAGCGAAACGGATGTGATATTTATATTTGGATTAGGAGTAATTTAGGGGAGTGTTAGCATTTATGTCTGCAGACATAAATCCCTCAACACTCAGTGTGGACCGATTTTGAAAATTAAATTCTACTATTTCATACAATATTTATATCGAGTCAGTGACGTGCCAATAATCGAAAACCATTGTTAATAATAAATAATAATAATAATAGTTATTACATATATAAGATATTGTTATTTTAGATTTCTAGATACGTAAATACGTTTAGAGAAAAAAAATAATACTTCGAGACAGTATGATATTATTATTATTAATAATCTAGACAGAAAATAAATGAATCAGTACAAAGACTTCCGGTTGGGAGCCGTTACCTCAGTGCAGTGTATTGTAAATAAATATAATAGGTTTAGATGTATAAAAAATAAAAGTTTTAGAAATTTTTACGAGGGCGACTTACACCTTTGCGATTATTGCATAAATTTTGTGTTCAAATTCCATTTTTTAGCCAGATCCAGAATATAAATAATTTCTGGCAGTATTTATCTAAAGAAAAATATGTAAATATAATTATTATTTTTATTATTTGATATTTTAGCGTTAAAATGGTGTAAGCACCTCAATCATGGCAATACTTTTTTAAAATATTTTTTAATATGGCAATGTAACGTTGTGATGTATTTTACGATCTCAAGACAGATTTAAAAGATATTTTTTTTTACCTCCGACTTAATTCTGTGCGAAATTGTAGGACAGAAGAAAGATATTTGCAATTTTAATGTAGATTTTTTTTTATTAATATCGATACGTTAATCTGATGAAATTGGATATTATTGAAAATAAATAATTTATTTTCTGTTCCAATGTTTTTTATTACACCTAACCTACTACGTACCCCATTACCAAAGTTATTCTTATCTATAGAAACTTGGAAAGTAATCATTTGTTTGCCTTCCTATATTTTAAAAACGATATATTTCGGTCCGATAACACCCAAACGTGTACTCGTTGGGAAAATACTTAACACACTTTTACTGGATGTGTATGGCACCTTTAGCGTCATCTACCGAAGACCCACCGAACGACAGAGTAATTGCCAACCTGTATAGTGATTTAAATAACTCTTATCGATTAGCGATACGATTATTGATTACTAATGAGTAACACCATGAATCAAAACTAGTGTTGCAGGAATCTTTAAAAAAAAAATTGAGAGGTGTCAAGGGACACCCGGATGGAACGAAGTTCGAAATAGAAAGACGAAACGAAAATATCTGGCTTGCTTCTATAAGAGAGAGAGAGAGAGAGACAGAGAAAGGATAATGATTCCTGACAATTTCAGGGTGTGCAAGAAGGGACTAAAAAATGTCTCCAAGCGATAGTTTAGTTAGTGGAGATAGAGGGGGTGTCTTCCTTAAGGGATGATCTTAGGGGGTGGGGGTGATCAGGGTAGTGGGGTGAATGGATTGGGGGTGCTACGCTAGATAAATAAACACACAATATGGTATAATAAATTCGTCTTGACAAAATGTGTCGTTGGCGTATGTCGAAAGTGTCGTTACAATTCCGTCTAGCCCCCTTCCGCAACGCGCGATAAGGAACTTCGTTCCAATAAACGAGTGTGCTTTAGATCACTTGTTTATACAAGGTGTATACGACAATACGACATTAAATGAAGCCATGGGCGACGTATATGTGGTAGTTTACTTTTGGATTGTATAATTTATCCCAGAATTTAAACTAATAAAAATATTAAACAAAGTAAATAATAATAATAAAGACAGCAGTTGTAATTTAAAGTCAAAAGTCAAATCATTTATTTCCATAGGCCCCAAAAGGCACTTGAACACGTCAAAAATACAAACATCAAACATTATTAATACACATATAAAATAAAACTCAAGTACTGAATTGATCAGTGATAAAAGGATGTAACTCAAGTAATCAATGATTTGAATTACCGGAGCTTAGATTGATTTCGATTCAACTCGAAGGTTTAAATTGAAATCAATCCAAGTACCAGCTCCGATGGGTATTGCATTCATGAGAAGAGCTGGTGAGAAACTCATGTGCACCATCTTTTCAAATAATTTATACAAAGTTTGTTTGTTTTTGACAACAATACTTATATGTGCAAGTTAAGGCAACCAAAACACAAAGACAGTTCACTAATCTGATTATACCAAGCGGCAACGGTGCAAGCGCCGTGGAGTCACAGAAGGTAGATAGGACACGCAGTTTTGTATGACATGCCGAGTAAAAAATAAGGCAAACATGACGGGGCGAGAGCCAGGCCAGTCGGTACGCAAAGCCGCGGTATTGCAATGATACACCGGTGAGCCATAAATTCGACCTAAATCTTACTAAGTCCTATGTCCAGCAGTGCTGTAAAGGCTGTAGATGACGCATGATGTTAATAAAACACTAAATACAGTTACAAATGTGTATTTGAGTAAAATGCATATAATACAACACTCTTTTCATTACATGATTATATATAATACAATCGTATTTATATTTATTAAAAGGTAAACATACGAAATTACTCAATTTTTTTTTGACCTGAAGGCAATGGCACTTCCCTTCATCAATAGTTGTGTCAGGCCACACAGGTGCCGGGGTCCGGTCGTGTTAATAGCAGCAGTTCCCGGACCCCTCCCTTCTCAGGCGCAGAGTGGCACACCGTGTGGTTTTAGTCGGTTCGATTTTGACACACCGCCCCGCCGCTAACCCCGGTGGGGTGAGGGCCCGAGGGCGTTTCCACACGTTAAAAAAAAAGTTAACACAGATGCCGATGGGTACTGAGGACCTAGTGTGAGTTTTATTTACATTACATACTCTCGAAATAGCCTTACACTATGGTTTCCGACTCTCGTAGTGTGTATTTACTTTACGTATACTCGATTACGGTGACTTTTTCGACGTTGCGTATGTCTGGCATTGAAATCTTGAATCAGTACACTGAACGCACGCGTGTAGGTAACAAATTGTTATCAAAGAAACTCACACTAACCGCCTGACTACACTGAGAAATATACTTACAATCACTTTATCACAGTGTTATTCCTAACTAAATATGAATACCACACACAAAAATTTATGTTTATTACTTTATTCACAATAATAATGCAAGCTGAGCGAGGGCCACTCAGAGAGAGAGAGAGAGGGAACCTCTGGTGGCAGATAAATAAATAAATAAATAATAAATAAATATTTTGGACAATTTAACACACAACGCCATCTAGTCCCAAGCTAAGCAGAGCTTGTGTTATGGGTACTAGACAACTGATATAAATACATATATACTTTTTTTTTTTTTTTTGTAAATACATACATATTATACATAGAAAACACCCAAACTTCGAAACAAATATTTGCAGATCATACAAACATTTGGACCGACCCGGGAATCGAACCCGAGACCTCAAGCACAGCAGTCGCTTACGCTACCACTCGCGCCACCGAGGCAGTAAATATAAAATATATAAATATAAAAATAAATTTTCTATTACGAATTTCAATCAAATAAACATTGAAATATATCGCTAAATGGATTACTCTAAGACAGTGACGTCACAAGTTTATATTTAGTAGGTACATTTTCTTTAGAAAGTTATCGACAAAAAATACAGACGATAAAAAATAACTGATTTGCCTAAAGTATCATCTATTGGGTAACTTGGACCCAAGTACAATCTCTTCCACATAAGCGCGTTTTTATCGATCGATGTCTGTCAAGCTTCCACAAGTGCCAAGCCTTTACAAAGATTTGGATGCCATTTACGCGCCTACGAGCCAATGTTTGCCCAAACACGTAGACGTGCACGAATTTCTGTCTGCTATTAGGTTTGGCTTGATTTATTTATTACATGGCCAACAACAATATCATATATGAATCATAATAGATAACCAATTTTTATTATTAGTCTTTTTCATCTTTAAACAGAAGATCGCAATATTTAATAAAATTTGAGTATAATAATACTATCACACAACTTAAAAATTATTAAATTAATACAGATGTATATTTATTTGACATATTTCTATTTAAAATATAACCAGTGACGCCAAATACATGTGAATACGTTGCAAACGTTTGCCGCAAACTTTCTTTCACTTTCTACTCATAAACCAATACTAACTCTTATTAAGTGACCGGGCCACGCCTAGCCAAACACCTCGTTCACTCGCTTGTGCTAGTTTTAATTTGTCGATACTTGGCAAGCGTCTAAATGCCTTGGCAAGCGTGTAAATGCCTTGGCAAGCGTATAAATGCCTTTGCAATTATGCCTTGGCAATTGTGTAAATGCCTTGGCAGTTGTGTAAATGCCTTGGCAATTGTGTAAATGCCCTGCTAATTGTGGAAATGCCTCGGCAAGCGTGTAAATTCAGGCTTTTTTTTCTATACAAATATTATGAAGCTGAAGATTTCGATTGATTGCGCTAGAATATGCTTATCATAGAAAATACTGGTTGGAATTGCAAAAATATTCTACTGTACTGTTAGTCTAGACGTATTAATAATAACAAAATTCAATACCAATTCGCAGTCAATAAAACTTTACTTATCACTTAAATCGAACATAAAACTTTTGAAAAACATTTACGCGAAATAAATTAATACATGTTCATAAATAACTGTTAATATTACAATGCTGAAAAGATTTGGTCCCAATTTAAAAAGTATTTAAGATTGTCGTTGCTTATTAAATATGATACATTCCAATTTATGTTTACAAAGAAAATACTAATTTAATACTTTATAATTACATATGTTCAAATACTGATTCTGTTTGCGTTTGAAGGTATCCAGAACGAGGCTTATGTGTATTATATATGAGCCTGCCAGTGGTTCTACTCTGTCTGATAGAAATCATTAGCAGAATCCAAGAGTCACCATATTAATTGTGAATGCAGATAATGCGACAAGGCAGCATGATGATCCATAGTATGACGGCTTTTTAAATGTTTTTGCATCATTGTGTCTTATGTTTGGGGTTGTTTTTTTAAGGCGCAGGGACAAAGAGCAAAGGGCCAGACAGATTACCTGAGTAAATGACTACCAGTAGCTTTTCAATAACGCTCCCCCCCCCTAATTCGAGGGGAAAAGGGGCAAAAAACCAGACAGATTACCTGAGTAAACGACTACCAGTAGCTCTTCAAAAATTCCCCCCTAATGCGAGGGGAAAAGTCAACCTCCCTTACTCTGTGTAATGTAACGAAATATTACTTGACCCCGGTTTTTTTGAGAGGACATGGTATGTGTCTGATCCAAACGCTCCCTGTGCCGAGTAAAATGAAGTTTGTTTTTTTATTTATAATTCTCGTATCATGTTGTTGCTCACAATGAACTCCGAAATTATCTAACCGATTTTCTCATTTTTTTAAATGTTTGTTTTGCTGACTAACATGATTGAAAATAGACGCAGCAAAAGGTTAGGCAATTGTTATATAATACTTATTCGAAATAAAATTTGTATTGTTAATGCTAAATTCACTATTAGTTTTAGAACTCACTGCTCCATACAATGCATGCTAGTCAATAAGGCATTTACACCAACTATTGGGTTCTTAATATGCATTTTAACATGAGCTTTCAACCCGCTAGCCTTTCTAAAAGACTGTCCACATTGATTACAAATATATGGCCGTTCCCCCGTATGACATCTAATATGAGAAATTAAATCATTTCTCTGGACAAATGCCTTCTCACAATATGAACACTGAAATGGTCTTTCTCCGGTATGAGTTCTTCTGTGGTTCTTCAAAGTCCCGGATGCTGCAAATCTCATGGGACATAGATCACATTGATAAGGTCGTTCTCCGGTGTGAACCCTGCGGTGTTTGACTAAAGCACTAGAAGTTGTGAAGCCGTTCCCGCAGTCGTCGCAGACGAAAGGGTGAGCGCCGCTGTGTTTACGGGTGTGAGCGTCTAACTCGCCTTTAGATACGAATCTGGAAGATTAAAAAGAATATCCATACTAATCTAATAATATGTGAAGCTGTAACTTTATACCCATTTTTAGGAAAATTATGCGAACGGAGGGATGTGAAATTTGGCACAGGTAAAGTTTACATATAATAATAAAAAAATATTTCGGACAACTAACACACAACGCCATCTAGTCCCAAGCTAAGCAGAGCTTGTATTACTAGACAACTGTTATAATTACATTTTTTATAAATACATACATATTATACATAGAAAAATCCCCAAACTCCGAAACTAATATTTGTAGATTACACAAACACTTGGTCCGACCCAGGATTTGAACCGGAGACCTCAAGCACAACAGTCGCATTCACTACCACTGCGTCACCGAGGCAGTATAGTATATATAAAATAATAGTGTCGAATTACGACCACTGGGCGAGTAGTACCTAGTGTTATATATTAGAACGTAGCTCTGTCAATTATGCTCTCACGGTTAAACCAATTTCGATGAAAATTATCGATATAAACGTGGGCGGACACGGACAAAAGTTAGTTCTAATATGTATGACAGTCAGACTCTGACTAGCTTTTACGAGCGGCTTCTTCTGCGTGCATAACGCAGTAAAAAGTAGGTAATGTTTGTGGTAATTCTTCCTTAATAATCAAAAAATGTCCATTACAAATTACCTATTCTTTAATCTAGACACATAATATTGTTTCGAAGAATGTTCGGGAAAAGACTCGACATATGATTTGGCCATACACTGAACAATGAACCTTACATAAATACACATTACGACGAATTTCCGTGGGAGAGCCACGCTTCGGCATGAATGGGCCGGCTCGACCGGAGTGATACCACGGCCTCACAGAAAACCGGTTTATGTTGAATAGACGGAAAACCGGTGTGAAATAGCGCTTGCGCTGTGTTTCACCGAGTGAGTGAGGATACCGGAGGCTCATACCCCAACCTCTCCCCCCATTCCCTCTCCCCATCCCCCAAAGGTCGGCAACGCACTTGTGATGCTTTTGGTGTTGCAGGTGTCCATGGGCGGCGGTAATCGCTTACCATCAGGTGATGCGTCTGCTCGTTTGCCCCCTATTCAATAAAAAAAGAAAAAAAAAAAAAGAATATAGATTGATTGTCGTGCGGTTGGCTTGTTTAGCCCTTGAACTTTCCAGAATGGACTAGAAATAGTGGTGTTTTCGTAGACCGCAATTCAGTTCAGTTTCAGCTACAGTGGGACACATATCTGAACGATATAAGTGATTAATCCAGCGGCAGATCATTAAGGAAGAACTTTCTGTACTATTCTATGTTTTGAATACTATATATAATACAATCTCTTCCGTTGGTCATAAGGTTTATTTTTCAAATAGTTCGACAACTAACTAGCGCTATTAACAAACCTTCTCATTTCAAAGGTACCAAAGCATGCAAACATATTAAGGAAACATGGTACCTTAAAATGTATTAATTTAACAAATACAGACAGAATTTACTTTGCGAGTTAATAGTTTTGATAAGGATTTCCTTATTCAGTACACGGTATTGAAGACATTAATAACCAATGCAATATGTATATGTTTACCCAATTGGTTAAGTTGTCATCGCCACTTTCTACTGCGCTTAGTGTTATGAGTTCAAATCCCACATAGAACAACACTGAGTTTGGGTGTTCTTTGTGATAAAGTCCCCCGCGACACAGCATGTATATTCCTAATGCAGAAGTTCTTTAAAAAAAAATAAGGTATAATAGGAAATATGATCTAAAGAAGTATAGTACCTATGATTTAAAGGGCCTATTCTTAAAGCAGCAAACACAATAGCTATTACAATTCACACACACAGACACACATGTAGATTTATATATTATATATTAGTTGTCGCCCGTGTGGATATTATGTACCAGTTGCCTAATGAACGAAATTCGGTCATAGTTACATACTCCTCTGTTCGAATATTTTTTGTAAAAAAGAGGTTCTCCCCCCCTAATGCGAGGGGAAAAGTCTATCTCCTTACTCGGTAATGTAACGAAATATTCCTTGACCCATTTTTTTTAGAGAACTTGTCCAAACACTCCATGTGCCGAGTAAAATGAAGGTAGTTTTCTAAAAAGCGGTTTAATATTACAAACAGACACTCCAATTTTATTTAAAACTGGTTCAAATTGTAAGCAATTTAAAGTAGTGTTGAAACATCAGAAATATTTTTTTTAATGAATCATTATTAAATAAATTCCTATTTTGACGATTTCTTACCTTTAAACAAATATTTTTTTATTTTTACTACTCCCAACACCCTCTCCCAATCCCCAAAGTAGTTTTGCGGGTGTCCATGGGCAGCGGTAATAGCTTACCATCAAGCGATAGGACTGCTCGTTTACCCCCGATCAAAAAAAAAATGTATATGAATACCAGTGTTGCCGTTGTTGACTTTTTGGATCCTTTCCTCGAAAGCGAGACAAAGAGTATAAAAAACGTACCGTATCAAATCTCAAATTACGACACATTGACGATAAAGCACTACAGCCAACTAACTAACTAAAAAGGGCGACAAAAGCTGTCCCACATGAGGCATTATAATTTGCTTCAAAAAGAGGGATGTCCCGCCAAAATCGAGAATGCTGATTAATACTCATTAAAGTATATCTATTCATGTTTATGACTAAGGAAACAAGGATTAATTAATATACAGACATTAACAAACACTATGATGACCTACCCTTTTTCACAACTCTCGCATTTGAACGGTTTTAAGCCCTGATGTCTTCTCATATGCTGTGCTAAGTTTGTCTTCTGACTAAAGCCTTTCCCACACTGGGAACATAAGAAAGGCTTTTCACCCGTGTGTGTCCGCATATGTTCCTTTAAAGTACATAACATCTGAAATGTTTTATTGCAAACGGAACAACAGTGTTTCTTTTCACTTTCATGGCATTTTTTGTGAGCCTGTAGAGTTTCTTTATTCAAGAAACTTTTCATACAAATATCACAGGTGATTCCAATTGTCCGAGAATGTGCAGTCAGTACATGGTTTTCTAAATACGCTTTGTATTTGAATTCTCGTTTACAGATTTCACATACATGTTTTATACTATCGGTTTCTTCATGCTTCTGAATGTGAGCAGAAAGTGAGACTTTATGTTTAAACTGTCGTAAACAAAACGAACATTGGAATGATTCCGTTTTGTTGTTAACATTTGTGTCTTTGTTACCGTCTGTATTTTGGATAATCGGGCTATCCTCTCTATGTGTATTCTGATGGTATTTCCAACCGTTAACAGAAGTAAATACTTTTTCACATTTCGTACATGGAATTTTATGTTTTCTTTTACTTGATTTCATAATTTTGAAAGCATCACACTGTTTTTCTTTTAAATGAGATTCATATTCATCTTTTTTCGAGAATTGTGTGTGACAGTAACATTCATAACGGATGCCTATTTTATTGTTCACCGTTGTCACTTCTTGGTTCTTCTCTGGGCTCTCTAAAGGATTTTCAAAATGATCACCATTATCAAAATGGTCCAAAAACTGATCCTCTTCGTCATTACTACTTAGTGTCTCTTTCTTAACAGTTTGATGATGTTTATCGTTGAATTCTGGGGTTAATTTATTTAGACTAAGATCTGTTGTTGAACATGGCGAAAACTCTATGTTTTTCTTATTTAAATCATAGTGCGAGTCGCTATTTGAAGGGATTGGAGATAGAAGAGTACCATACACACTCAATTTTTCTTTCAGGTCTGTCTTTTCATCCTTAATTGAATAGTTTTGAAGGCATTTTGTTGAATCCTCCGTGACCGTGTGCGTAGTTTGGTAAACATTATGTAAAATAGTTTCAGACTCATGGCAACGACGTATGAACGCGTCTGCCTTACATATAATAGATTCGCAATCCCTACATACCTGTTTCGGAAGGCTGTCTTCAATTTTAACATCGATATTTGCCGTGAAAGCTAGTATTTCAAGTAAACTCCGATCGTTGCTGTATGTCTTTGTAAACAGGGATTTCAATTCTATAGATTGTATTAAGCAGACTCGGCATATTTTATCAAATAATTCCACATTCATTTCCATTTATAATTAAAGATTAAATATAAATATTTTTAATAATACACTTGACAGACAAAGGACAACAACTATTAATTCATCCGACGTAACTGACTGACGCTCGAGCAGTGTTGTCAGATGAAAGTTTATCAAACTAATGGGTGCGGAATCGGTATATTGGCATGTATGCGTTAAAAAAATAAGATATTTTTGAAAATCTATACCAACGTTAAAAATTCGAATGTAAATCTGTCTTTTACGCTATCTCGGCTATATATTATTGAAGGTTCTCATTGAAATACTGTAGGTTACTTTGAAATAGACATAGAGATTTAATAAAGATCATCAAAAGTTTATTTTATACAATATTAACCACTGAATTACAACACAACACTATAATACATTTAGAAAGTTCAGTTCCTGTTACATATTTTTTCATGACATAGAACAGTCATATTTGAAGAACATTATTGAAACGAAGTTCCTTATCGCGCGATATGAACGAAAAAACGAAGGGGGCTAGACGGAAATTGTCGCGACATAATTTGTTGTCACGACACTTTTTGTTGTCACGACACTTTTTGCTATTTTAAATTTTATTTGTTATTAGTTTATTTTTCATTGCTTGAAGCAACCCAGATCCTATATATATATCTATATATATATATAATAGATAGATAAGATTTCGAACTTTTATATATACATATCATCATTATCATCATTATCATCATTATCATCACTATTATCATAATCATCATTTCATCATTTTCATCAATTCATCATTTTCATCACTTTCATCATTTTCATCATCTTCATCGTTTTCATCATTTTCATCATTTTCATCACTTTCATCATTTTCATCATTTTCATCATTTTCATCAATTCATCACCTTCATCACTTTCATCATTTTCATCATTTTCATCATCTTCATCATTTTCATCATTTTCATCATTTTCATCACTTTCATCACTTTCATCATTTTCACCATTTTCATTATCTTCATCACTTTCATCATTTTCATCATTTTCATCATTTTCATCACTTTCATCATTTTCATCATTTTCATCATCTTCATCACTTTCATCATTTTCATCATTTTCATCATTTTCATCAATTCATCATCTTCATCACTTTCATCATTTTCATCATCTTCATCATTTTCACCATTATCATCATTATCATTATTATTATTATTAATATTATTGTGTACACATATATCATAAAACTAGAAATTACGTAAAATATTGAAGTAAATATAATATTTGTATCGTCTTTCTATTTCGAACTTCGTTCCATCCGGGTGTCCCTTGACACCTCTCAAGTTTTTTTTTAATACATTTCTTCTTTGTTTTGACAAAGGAGGTCGCACATTGTTTATATGCAACCTCAATATATTTACTTTGAATGTATGATTAATTGAAGAAGGACACAGGCCTTGGACAAAACCTGGCGTACTTATAATTAACAAACTAAACTACCTATATATTTGCATATGAACTTCATGCAAAAAGGTTTTGAAGAGAGGACTATATTTAGCAGTGAATTGTTAAATGCTCTTGATGATTTGTCTTAGTGTTATTGTAACTGAAATTAATGTTGTGTTATGATGTTTGATACGCAACACACATTCTTTAACTAATACTAACTATACAAAACTAAATAAAATTTTATTAGGTATATCTGTTTATAAGGGATTTTTAAAAAGCCTCACTCGACTCTGTCTACTAATAATAAATACTTCAGATATCTAGTCCCAAACTAAGCAGAGCTTGTGTTATGGGTATTAGACAACTGATACTGATACATATTATACATAGAAAACACCCAAAACCCCGAAATAAATAATTGGTCCGACCCGGAAAGTTAACCCGCACAGCAGTCGCTTCCGCTACCACTGCGCCACAGAGGCATTAATGGCCGAATATATATATTACATATGGAGGGTAGAGATAAGGAGTGTTATCTCATATGGTAGAAAATTGAAAAAAGTGTCCAGCATAAGCTGTAAATAACAGTTCAAAAACCTTCCAGAATGGCGCTGGTGTAGACACAGGGTATGGTATGAATGTAGCAATTGTGAACGAATTGAAGTACGCCGAGTTAAAAAAAAAACATTATTGTCACTACTTGCGTATTACAAAATAATGTAGTAAATATATTTTATTTTCTGAACTGTGAATAGTACGTTTATTGATTTTTTATCATTCAATTTCATGAAAAAGTGTGTGTATTGATTTTAAGAAGTTTACTCCGATGCTAATGTGGCGCCACCCTAATTTAATGCATTTCAACGGACACTTTTCATGTACACAGATGATACTCCTTACCTCTACCCTCCATAATACTACAGCGTGGTGACCCACACTAAGGTGGCCTAGTGACTTCTCACTCCGAAGGTCTTCGACAAATATCGTTATATTTTAACCAATATAGTCAAATATTTCATACATCTACACTAATATTATAAAGAGGAAAACTTTGTTTGTATGTTTGTTTGTTTGTAATGAATAGGCTCAAAAACTACTGGACCGATTTTAAAAATTCTTTCACCATTCTAAAGCTACATTATCCACGAGTAACATAGGCTATATTTTATTTTGGAAAAAAAATAGGGTTCCGTAAGATATTAGGGTTTTTCGGACACAAGGTGTAAAAATCAACCAGAAAAGTTACTTATTTTGCGAAAATTTTCATGCTACGGGCTATATAAGATGCAAACGAGGTTGCGTGGATCAGCTAGTTATATATGAAAACCTTCATCAAGAACCACTCTATCTATTAGTAGCAACTGCGTCAATCCGTGCAGTAGCTTTTGAGTTTATCGCGAACAGACAGACGCAACGGAGGCCTTGTTTTATTATAATATGTAATTATATAATAATATACATATTTTTAAAATATTACAAAAATTGTGGCGACCTCTACATACAACATAACATACTACAGCGCCATCTACCGAAGTTACACTGAACTACGAAGTAACGTACAATACAAAGAAACTACCAATCTTGAATCGCGCAATAGAAGTTCTCGCGCCGATTTTCATATATATAACATCCCAACATTAACTATTGGGCAGTGGTCGGAGGAACATAGCACTCGTTCCTCCACAAAATAATCGAAATGCAGCGGTGTCGTAATAGACTAAGATTAATCTTTCGGATGCGCGAACGGGTACTTACGGTTACATGCACCGTGCGGCGAAATTGCAAAATTTTGCAGCACGGTGCATGGTGTACGAAAATGATCAAATCTTTTCAAAAACAATGCTCGGTGGTTATAAAAGTGATTATTTTTCAAAAGATGGATAACAAGCGTACATGGTTATGCCATATTTTATTACTAAACTAATGTTATCGCTTTATTATTTACTCACAATTGAGCCAAGTGTTAATTTACGCACCTATTGTGTTAATAAACATGATTTTAATATTTTATGTGGTTTATTATTCATTTTACTTATTATCCTCATAAAGTTCGATAACTAAGCTATCTACTGATATAAAAAACACTATAACTGCAGTAAAAATTCATTGAGAAACATATTTGTAAAAATCACATTTCGCTGTCGAGATATTCGCTATTTTGTCACTTTACAATCAAACTATTATTTGCGCCGAACACCAAATTACGTAGTATTTATATGAAGAAATAGTGTTTTTTAGTTAAATAATTTATTTTTTTAGTTAACTAGTGCAAAAGACAGGAACAATACATAAAAAAAACAACCTATTTATCAAGTTATTTAAAAAAAGGACTCGTTTGCTAGACCAGTTTTCATTTATTATTTTTAAGTTCTGAGAATTCTCTAAACTCTATGAAAATGACTGAATGCTAAAGAGAACAAACTGATCGTTCCATTATGTGACACACAAAGTCTATGGTCAATACAAAATAATTTAGTAAAACATAAACAAAGATCAGTTTACGTCTTGTTCATTGTCCGTCACTACTGTGTATGTGTGGGTGTTAATAGTTCCGGGACTTCCCGCTAGGCTGCGTGCAAACACGAATCAACGGCGATATACAATTTTAAGTGGCGTACTATTGGAGAGGCCTATGTCCAGCAGTGGACTACGATAGGCTGATGATGATGTAGAACAGTAATGGCGTGGGAGCCCTGTGTATGTGTTCGTCAATTTCGCTCGTCAGGCAAAATATGAGTGTTTATTTAAATATTTAGCTTTTCTAACACATTTTTGTTCCTATTCTATATTCTATATAAGATTCTCATCGCAATTATATCATTTTATCAATAAAAACATAAGAATAAATGCGTAAAAACCTTCAAATGAGTAAGCCCTTTTCAATAGGTAATAGACTCGGTAACTTTTTGAGTAACACTATTCAAAATTACGCATGATTTATGCCTCAATTCGTATTGATAGTGGCTCCTAAAATAAGTATAATAAGTAAAATATAACAACAAACTACCTTCAAAACCACCTTATCGGCAAAAAATCAATTTTAAGAGGCACTTGAAAGATCGCGTTGCGTCATCGTCAACTTTGAAATTGGAACTCGTTTTTTTTACGGCTCTTGAAGCGCACTTGACAAACGAATGTTTTAAAATGTTGTTCGTATAAAGCAAATGCATAACAAACCTTTCTAGACTTCATTATAATAACTTTAATACCCAAAATTAATTAAAATGCAAGTTAACTGCGGAAAACATGGATCCGTGTGTGCCGCACCGACGGGACAAACATGGATCCGTGTTGCCGCACCCGAGAGGTTAAGAAAAAGGCTAGGAGGATGTTAATGTAGGGTAGAAATAGAATTAAAACAAACACAGTTCAATAAATACGGTATATAATTTATTTGTTAATCTGTAGCGCTGCGAGCCGTTTCTTCAGATCGAGGAGCACGTGGACTTCAGGTTGCCAGACCGACTTGTCTTTTGTAGACGCCTTTAGCTTGCGGACTTTATCACCCTGGTGATAGAAAAGAGTATAGAAGTACATAAATAAATAATAACTAAATAAATATTCCGGACATCTAACACACAACGCCATCTAGTCCCAAGCTAAGCAGAGCTTGTCTTATGGGTACTAGACAACTGATATAAATATATAGATACTTTTTTTTGTAAATACATACATATTATACATAGAAAACACCCAAACTCCGAAACAAATATTTGCAGATCATACAAAAATTTGGGTTCATTCCCGGGTCGGACCAAATTTTTGTATGATCTGCAAATACTTGTTTCGGAGTTTGAGTGTTTTCTATGTATAATACGTTGTGTGTTAGATGTCTGAAATGTTTATTATAATTATAATATATTATTACATACAGATAAATTACACACAGACAAAACAAATGACCATATTCATATATAGACCAGTTTAGATATTTGCTCTTGATAGAAATCGACTTCACGATCTCTGACTGAGCAGTTACGATCAATAACCAGCTATGGAGCCGTCCATTAACCACGTAATGTTCTTTTTAACATTTTTGACCCCTCCCTCCCTCTTGATGATACGTGATGAGGTTTGAGACTAATCCCCCTCCCCTACCTAAAATCACGTGTATTTTTAGCAGTCTTTGAATATTATCTTTATATTCAGGTATAAAGTATAACAGGCAGACAAGTTGCAGGTTGTTTTTGACTGCCATAAAGATAATAATAGGTTGGCAAATATCTCCCTTCCGCATACGAATACCAATCAAATCATGGACAACATCGAGTTAGACCGGCATGTGGCATATCGTGACATCGCCCAGGAGATGGGAGTTAGTCACCAAACCATTTTAAGCCATCTGCAGAAGGCTGGATACAAAAAAAAGCTTGATGTTTGGGTGTCGCATGATTTAACGCAAAAAAAAACCTTTTGGACCGAATCAACGCATGCGATATGCTACTGAAACGGAACGAACTCGACCCATTTTTGAAGCGGATGGTGACTGGCGATGAAAAATGGATCACATTCGACAATGTCAAGTGAAAACGGTCGTGGTCGAAGGCCGGTGAATCGCCCCAAACAGTGGCCAAGCCGGGATTGACGGCCAGGAAGGTTTTGCTGTGTGTTCGGTAGGATTCATCCAGACCCTTAATTCTATCATCTACTGCGAACAACTGGACCACTTGAAGCAGGCGATCGACAAGAAGCGTCCAGAATTGGCCAACAGGAAGGGTGTAGTGTTCCACCAGGACAACGCCAGACCACACACTTCGTTGATGACTCGTCAGAAGCTACGGGAGCTCGGATGGGAGGTTTTATCGCATCCACCATATAGCTCGGCCAGTGATTACCACCTGTTCCTGTCCATGGCGAATGCCCTTGGTGGTGTAAAGTTTTTTCTTTTTTTTTTCTTTTTTTTTTAAAAGACAACTCCCACATTAGGAACAAATCCTGTGTCGTGGGGGACTTTATAAACATACATGAAACGGACACAAAGAACATCCAGACTCGGGACAACAGTTCGTGGATCACACAAAGTGTTGTACCGCGTGGGATTTGAACCCACGACACTTGGCGCAGTAGCAAGCGGCATGGCGACCGCTGACACCACTCGGCCAACCGTGCAGTCAGAACTCAAAGAGGCTTGTGAAAAGTGGCTGTCCGAGTTCTTCGCAAATAAGGAGGGCTTCTACGAGGGGGGTATTATGAAGTTGCCGTCTAAATGGAAACAGATTATCGAACAAAACGGCGCATATTTGAACTAAATCCGATCACTGTAACACTTTTTATAAATCATTGAATAAAGAGCAAAAAAGTGGAAGGGAGATATTTGCCAACCTATTATTAAAGGTATAGTGTAATCATGCCACAATCAAATATTGTACTAGTACTTATAGTACACTAGGCAGGGAAAAAATTAAAAAAAATCAATACACGTGATTTCTTACTACACACCCCGTCACCTCTTGTGATATTTTTACCAAACGCGCTCCCCTCCCCCTTTCTAGCCTCACGTGATTAATGGGCGGCCCCTATTTTGATTTATTATTATAAAAAATATTCACTTTAATCACATTATATGTACATACATACATATATAATATATATATAATATATACAATATATGTATATATATATATATATATATATATATATATTTAATATACAGATAAAACACTACTTTTCGCACCATTTTTTGTGGATTTAAATTATGGCAACACTCATTCATACCTGTTCTGCGATCGCCTTCTCCAACTCCTGTGCGGTCTCCCCAGAACCGGGTGAGGGTTGTGACGCTGCTACACGCTCTTTAGGGTTCGCTTTCTTGCTTGAGGGGGACTGTAACAGACACAGAACAGAATTAAAATCGCACACATCTAAAATAATCTCACCATGATACAGAACAAATGATCATGCTCATAACACAATCATTTATCGTGGGATGGAATCGAAACCTCGTTCTTGATAGTAAGTGTTGTGTATGCATCTGTGGGGAAACGGGTATCATATTCCACCCAACACAAAGGGAGGACCCTCCGACCAGGAGAGGTGATCATGCCTGGCGGGCTACTGCCCAACAGTTGATGTTGGGATGTTGTATATATAATATTCGGCGCGTGAACTATTTATTGCGCGATTCAGGATTTGTAGTTACTCCGTGTAGTGCGTTACTTCGTATTTCAGTGTATCTTCGGTAGATGGCGCTATAGTAGGTTATTGCTGTTATATGTGGAAGTCGGCACACATCTAAGCAGTCACATCACTCGGTTACTCATTCATGCGTTCACTTACTCGTTCAATCATTCATTCCAACGAACAGTTTCGTACGCACCACGTTAGTAATGCGAGAGCTGTTGGCGAGAGCAGACGTGTTGGGTAAGTCCGTCCATTACGTGCGTGAACGAGCCTATGAAATGTACATTCCCAATAGATGGATGACAGTAACCATAAGGCATATACACATGTTTGCATGTATTAATTGCATCGAATTAGTCTCATTCCTATATTCCCAAGACTTCATGTTTAAAACATTAAAATATTTAATGTTTTTCTGAATAAAGTTAATTTTATTTCTTAACTGACTTCAAAAAAGGAGGAGGTTCTGTATTTCGAATGTATTTTTTTTCTATGTTTGTTACCACAGTATTTTGGACTGGGTGTACCGATTTTGATGATTCTTTTTTTAATTGAAAACTGATTTTTTTAATTGGTCCAGTTCTTGAAGTCGTTTTTTTTTGTTGAAATTTTTGTTTTCTATTGAAAGGCAACCACCGCACTAGGAATATACCTGCTTCGCGTTGACTTTACATAAATATATGAATCGGTCCCAAAAACCACCCAGACTCAGTGCAACAATTTGGGAATTACACAAACCTACAGCACTCTGTTCAGTAAATAGTGGCGTGGCGACCGATTAAACCACTAATGCCCAGTTCCTATATTTGAAAAACGATTCGTTCTAGGTACGAATAGTAGTATATCATACGGGGCGTAAGCTAAAATCGTTCCTATAAAAAATAAATTGAGGAACGGTATTTACGACTCGTAGTCGGTTGTAGAAATTTTTTACACGATGACGATTCGTTAAATATAGGAACCGGGCATAATTCAGGGAAAGTATTACCTTTGCCGGTTGAGGAGTGGCCTGAGCAGCAGCGAGCTGCTTCTTCAGATCCAACAACTTCTGCACCTCCGGCTGCCACACAGACTTGTCTTTCGTCGAAGCTTTCAGTTCTCGAACCTTGGTACCCTGAAATAAGAGATTATAGTATATAATCACACTTGTATATACTCGTATATCCTCAAAATAGCTAATTATCAACAATTCATAACAAATAAACCCAACCCCTCCCCCCATCCCCTTTCCCATCCCCCAAAGGTCGGCAACGCGCTTGTGACGCCTTTGGTGTTGCGGGTGTCCATGGGCGGCGGTAATCACTTACCATCAGGTGATACGTCTGCCCGTTTGCCCACTATTCAATAAAAAAAAAAAAAAAATTCATTACGTCCCACTGCTGGGCTCAGGTCTGTCCTGGGCCTCCTGTATCCTCACTCACTCGGTGAAACACAGGGCAGCACTGGTTTTCTGTGAGGCCGTGGTATCACTCTGTTCGAGCCAGCCCATTTATGGAGAACATTTAGTGTCTCCAGAAACCATGTCTGTACAGTTATACATTCTTTCAAAAAAGTGACTATTATGCGAGGGAAGTATATTTACTAAAAAGTGTGTTTTTACTTTATTTTAAACTAGCTGAACGCCGCGGTTCTACCTGCGGGCAACGCCGCCAGGCGAGGCTAGTATAAATAAATAAATATGCCGGACATCTAACACACAACGCCATCTAGTCCCAAGCTAAGCAGAGCTTGTGTTATGGGTACTAGACAACTGATATGAATACATATATACTTTTTCTTGTAAATACATACATATTATACACTAGCGACCCGCCCCGGCTTCGCACGGGTGCAATGCTGATACTAAATTAAATACACAACAGAAAAACTATGAACGTTGTATATAAAAACATAGCGGCCCGCTTCGACTTTGCACGGGCATAAAATAGAAACCTCTAAAATTAGCAATGTTGCCTTAGTATATGATGCATGTATTATACATATAAACCTTCCTCTTGAATCACTCTATCTATTGGAAAAAACCGCATCAAAATCCGTTGCGTAGTTTTAAAGATTTAAGCGCACATAGGGATATAGGGACAGAAAAGGCGACTTCGTTTTATACTATGTAATGATAGAAAACACCCAAACTCCGAAACAAATATTTGCAGATCATACAATCATTTGGTCTGACCCGGGAATAGAACCCGAGACCTCAAGCTTAGCAGTCTCATACGCTACCACTACGCCACCGAGGCAGTCGAGTATCTTTATAAATTGTAGCCTGTGTTATTGTGATGTATAAGCTATATTACTGTAAAGTTTCATCAAAATATATTCTGTACTTTTTGCATGAGAGAACAACAAACAAACTCACTTACATACTTACAAACTTTCGTGTTTATAATATTAAGTAGATGGACTTATTAGATACATTCAAATCCACGACAGTATATGTCTATTTTCCTTTTTTTATGGTAACAAAGTTGTTACACTGTCATAACATCACGCTATGGGCAATGGGAGACGCACACGAGCTTGCGAGGGTCAGCTGGTAAGTTATAATGACTTACCTGTTCTGCAATTGCCTTCTCTAGTTCAGCTACATTACCTCCAGTCGCAGGAGTTGTCGCGACACCATTTTGCTGGAAAAATAATAATTTATATGTAAGTTTCTTTTTTTTTATAGAATAGGGAGGAACCGTGGGAGTGCTATGCTTCGGCATGAATGGGTCGGCTCGACCGGAGTGATACAACGGCCTCACAGAAAACCGGTGAGAAATAGCGTTTGCGCTGTGTTTCACCGAGTGAGTGAGGATACCGGAGGCCCATACCCCAACCCCTCCCTCCATCCCCTTGCCCATCCCCCAAATGTCGGCAACGCACTTGTGACGCCTTTGGTGTTGCAGGTGTCCATGGGCGACGGTAATCGCTTACCATCAGGTGATACGTCTGCTCGTTTGCCCACTATTCAATAAAAAAAAAAGAATGGGGGCAATTGCGCAAACTTATCGCCTGGGCCTCCGGTATCCTCACTCACTCGGTGAAACACAGCTCAAGCGCTTTTTCACACCGGTTTTCTGTGAGGCCGTGGTATCACTCCGGTCGAGCCGGCCCGTTAATGCCGAAGCCTGGCTCTCCCAAGTTATATCCCACTCTATGGTGTAGATGTGCAAACAAGCAGACGCCCCCCGCCCCTCTTCAAGAACTGGACCAAATTAAAATGGGACCACACGGGAAGCACCAGCTTTTCGAATAAAAAAAGAATCATCAAAATTAGTTCACCCAATTGATAGAACCGAGGTAACAAACATAAATACAAAAAAATACAAATGAATTGAGAACCTCCTCCAGTTTTGAGGTCTTTGAAAAACGATCCGTTCTAGGTACGAATAGTAGTATTTTATAGGGATGTTGCGGATGCCAATTTTTTCACATCCGCGGATGCGGATGCAGATGCGGATTTTTAAAGGCTCACATCCGCGGATGCGTTACAAACACAGTTTATGAATATCGAATTAAAACAATTAATTTATAAAGTAATTGTTTACATTTTATTATTGAAAATTAAAATTAACTGTAATGCTCTTATTTTTTTAAATTATATAACAACAAATGTTCGTATTAGTAAATGAAGTTAAAATAGGAGCATTATACTTGATAAAAAGTAAGATTGCCGCCTTTTCTGATTTAAGGCGGTTACGGAGAGGAACATCAATTAAACCCACGCTACTAAACAGTTATTCGCTAGGAATACTGCTGTATAAAAATCAGTAATTTGCATTAATTTAGGCCCTTCGGCATTGGTATTAGGAGAACCGAGAAAGATTATTGTCAGTATTTATTATACTCAAAATGTTTGGTTTTTAATTGGTCATTAAACTGAAAACTATCATCAATTTGACTGCCTCGATGGCGCAGTGGTAGTGTATGCGACTGCCAATCAAGAGGTCTCGGGTTCGAAACCCGGGTCGGGCCGAAAGTGTTATTGAGTTTTTATGATTATAGAAATACTTAATAACAGCTCGGAGTTTGGAAGTTGAGGTCTGAACCCCCGTCAAGCTGTCGGTCAACCGTCCCATCGGATTATGAGAGAGAGGGAACAGAGAGTGCACCTTTGTTTGTGCACAGACTTGTGCACTATAATATCCCCTGCGTAGTTGGCTGGTCTCCGTTCTCCGTCCGAAAGATTAACACGTGCGAACGGCACACGCCATTCGCTGGCCCCGCCGAATTTCTTTCTTGTCGCAACTTGTATTACATTCTCATCCGCATGAACATCCGCATTGATTATTGCGGATGCAGATGCGGATGCAGATGTCCAAATCCATGCGGAAGCTCCGCATTTGCGGATGCGAATATTCGCAACAACCCTAAGTATATTATACGGGGCGTAAGCTAAAAGCGTTCCCATAAAAAATAAATTGAGGAACGGTATTTACGACTCGTAGTCGGTTGTAGAAAATTTTTACACGATGACGATTCGTTAAATATAGGAACCGGGCATAAAAGAGTTAATTCTGGCCAGACGTGTTGGTACAGAGTATGTGTCAAGTTTCCCTTCTCTTCGCAGTGCTGTTGTGGCGGCTTCATACAACATAACATACTGCAACGCCATCTACCGAAGTTACACTGAACTACGAAGAAACGCACTACACGGAGTAACTACAAATCCTGAATCGCGCAATAGAAGTTTTTGAGTCGATTATCATATATACAACATCCCAACATCAACTGAAGGACAGTAGCCCGCCAGGCATGATCATCTCGCCTGGTCGGAGGATCCTCTCTTTGTGATTTTTTTTTTTATTGTATAAGGGGCAAACGAGCAGACCCATCACCTGCTGGTAAGCGATTACCGCCGCCCATGGACACCCGCAACACCAAAAGCGTCACAAGTGCGTTGCCAACCTTTGGGGGATGGGGAGAGGGAATGGGGTCGAGGGGTTGGGGTATGGACCTCCGGTATCCTCACTCACTCGGTGAAACACAGCGCAAGCGCTATTTCACACCGGTTTTCTGTGAGGTCGTGGTATCACTCCGGTCGAGCCGGCCCATTCATACCGAAGTGTGGCTCTCCCACGGAAAGAAGGAGTGTTGGAGGGACATGACTCTCGTCCCCCACACTGTTATCCTGTTTAACTTGCTCCCTTAGTCGTCTCTTGCGACACCCACAGGATAAATATGGGTGACACTCCGTATTCTTAATCCCCCACCACACGGATAAGGTACCTTTTTAGCTCTTTCAGTCCTATCGCTCTGTGAGCCGGCGTACTTGGCGCGGAGGCTGTCCAGCAGTTCCGGTTCGATTTTGACGAACAGAGGCTCTGGTTTGCCGATCACATGCCCCGAAGGTAGGTACTGAAGGAATGAGGGGTTCCTACAAGTAGAAGTGAAGAATTAATTACAACAATATTTATCTGACATAGCTTGGTGAAGACTTAACTTGAAAACAACTGGACTGATTTATATGTTATTGTTTACTAGCTGTTGCCCGCGGCTCCGCCCGCGTTATTGTCGGTTTTTTGTGTTTTTTCGCGGTCGCGGATATGTGACTGATGCAAAAATTAGATAAAAACAATCCTTGATGCGGATTATGTATCATTCTAAAATTTCAGCTCGATCGGTGCAGAACTTTTCCGAGTTTTTGAAGCGTACACAAACCAACATTACATTTTTATATATAAAGATCTTTATTTGGGCCTATTATAATTTAAGGGAAAATAATTAAACATATAAGATACTAGCTGACCCACGCAACCTCGTTTGTGCCTTCTATTGCCCGTAGCGTGAAAATTTGCCCCCGTTTTTGAATCATTCTTCGTTGGTGCTCCGCTCCTATTAGTATTAGCATGATGATCAAGAAGTTTTAAGGGTTATCTGCATTGGTTTAAACAGAAATGTATTATTTTTAAACTTGAAAACGTGACCTTGATTTTCTCGACAACTTTGATATCAAATAATAAAACCTGGTTTGCTTAAAATGTAAACTACCCTACTAAGGGGGTGGATACCTTAGTCAAATTGGTTACTTTTTATCATCTGTCAAAACGATAACTTTGTATGAAAATATGTACTAAATATATACTTGTGACGTCACTGTTTTAGACTACTCAATTGAGCAACATATATTTTTTTTTTCAAAAGACTACTCCCACATTAGGAATAAACATCCTGTGTTCGTGGGGGACTTTACAAACATACATGAAACGGACACAAAGAACATCCAGACTCGGAACAACAGTTCGTGGATCACACAAAGTGTTGTACCGCGTGGGATTTGAACCCAAGACACTTGGCGCAGTAGCAAGCGGCATGGCGACCGCTGAAACCACTCGGCCAAACGTGCAGTCATTTCAATGTTTATTTAATTAAAATTTTTAATAACAATGAAAAGCTATGCAATATTCGTTTTATTAAAAGAGATATCGGTATTCATTTAGGATAGAGTCATCTAACATACCACTCACTGTCTTTCTCTCTCAAAACAAATAATGATTGACTTACTCCGGGTTGATTCTCAAGGCTGTTGCATCAATTTTGAGTTGTTCTCTCAGCTTTCTACAAGTATCCGGCATGTATGGAGCTAGCAGCGTACATAGAAGTGCCACCAGCTGGCAACACAGACCGATGGCTGTTGCACCGAGTTGCCTGATTAAAAAAAAATTGGTTGTCGGTTAACGGACGATAATTTAACGTGACAACGTCATAACATAACATTGATGAAATTATTGCCTACTTTTATGAATAAAATTGAATCATTTGTGCAAGCGTACAATCTGTGTAACGGGACAATGCATGTAACGGGACAAAGAGCGTAACGGGACTACGAGTCATCCCTTTTCGTGCGTGCAGTCAGCGTTATTAGACGTTGTCACGTCAAAAAAGAATATGCTTTACTATTACAATTAATCTCTATTTTATTGATTAGGTACAGAAACAGATCAAAACCAAACAAATATTATACACTGCAGTTTACAATATGGAGGTCTGAAGTCCAATTACAACCGTACACAGCACTCAATGTTATAATGCTTCATTGGAGAACATACTATACATCAGATTATGTAGTAAGGTTTTAAGCCCTGTCATTTGATACCCATATTGGGTGGGTTGTTTAGAAATATGTACGACGCCATTTTGTTACGGCGACCATTTTGGATTAATAATAATGCCGATTATATATAATTGCATAGTCATCAGAACTAAAGGTATATTTCTAATTTTAGCTGCAAGATTTCTTCATCTTCCTAGCCTTTATCATTCCCAAGATTATTTGGGGTTGGCTTACTAGTTCAACCGGTTTTGCCTGAATATCAGTTTCTCCACGGAGCGACTGGCATCGAACCTCCGCAACCCTGAGAGTGAACTGAATTCGAAGATTGAACTAGTTGTCAGTATATTTGAGGGCACTGACTTCCCAATACCTTTTGCCATAGATGTTCACGACAACCAGGACCGATGGTTTAATGTGCTCTCCATGGCACGAGCGGGAAACACCACCATCTACCATACTCCGGGTTGCTATTAAGAATTTATTGTACGAAAAACCCAGCAGCAGTCCGACCCGGGAATCGAACCCGAAAACTAAATAAAAGCTTGTAAAAAGAATTAAATAAATAAATAATAAATATTTTGGACATCTAACACACAACGCCATCTAGTCCCAAGCTAAGCAGAGCTTGTGTTATGGGTACTAGACAACTGATACGAATACATATATACTTTTTTTTTTGTAAATACATACATATTATACATAGAAAACACCCAAACTCCGAAACAAATATTTGTAGATCACACAAACACTTGGTCCGACCCAGGATTTGAACCCGAGACCTCATGCACAGCAGTCGCATTCGCTACCACTGCGCCACCGAGGCAGTCATATTGAATGAATGTCATCAGCACCAACGGTCTTTAACAATCTACTGTTGGCCTAGACCTCTCCTTCGAAGGGATATTTTGCTCGGCAATACCACGCTGGTCAGATGGGTTTGTTTGAGGCTTTCCTTCTCTTTGCAGTGCTGTTGTTCTGCGTACTTTACTTCTTTAGTCGGCTCTTAAGAAGAGAAGAAATGGAATAGAGGGCAAACGGGCAGACGTATCGCCTGAGGTGCCATAAGTGCGTTGCCGGCCTTTGGGGGATGAAGGGATGGAGTGAGGTATAGGGGGAGGGGTTGGGGTATAGGCCTACGGTATTATCATTCAATTTGTGCAACACGGTTTTCTGTGAGGCCGTGGTATCACTCCGGTCGAGCCGAAACTCTCCCACGAAATAAACCTTTTAATTCAAATATTCATCACCATCTCATCTTAATCATACTCACTTGTCATCATCAGACCCTTTAAGCAGCACCCAAGGTTGTGTGGACTGCATGTGTTGGTTGCCAATCCGTGACACACTCATGACTTGCCGCAGAGCCTCTCGGAGACGACCTTTCTCCATGTGCTGGACGTAGGCTGGTAAATAAATAATAAATAAATATTTTGGACATCTAACATACAACGCCATCTAGTCCCAAACTAAGCAGACCTATTTTTTTTATTTATTATATAGGGGGCAAACGAGCAGACGTATTGCCTGGTGGTAAGCGATTACCGCCGCCCATGGAATTGCCTGCCTTTTAGGAAGGAGTACCTTGTACTATGAGTACAACTGATATAAATACATATATACTTTTTTTGTAAATACATACATATTATATCTAAACTGTGAAATAAATATTAGCAGATCATACAAACATTTGGTCCGACCCGGGAATAGTACCCGAGACCTCAAGCACAGCAGTCGCATACACTGATGTACTCCTTACTGATAACGGCCACGACGGCCAGTCTCAACGGAGACCAGCCAACTACGCAGGAGATATTATAGTGCACAAGTGTGTGCGTAAATATAGGTGCACTTTCTGTTCCCTCTCTCATAATTTGAAGGGACGGTTGACGGACAGCTTTACGTGCTCTCCGAGGCACGGGGGTTCAGACCTCAACTTCCAAACTCCGAGCTGTTATTAAGTATTTCTATGATCAGAAAAACTCAATAACACTTTCGGCCCGACCCAGGTTTCGAACCCGAGACCTCTTGATTGGCAGTCGCATGCACTACCACTGCGCCATCGAGGCAGTGAAATTGATGATAGTTTTTCGTTTAACGACTGTATGCGATGCTAAATATATTTCTGATGGAATTGGAAGCTGAAAGTGAAATTTTAAATTTAAAAAGATCACTATTTTTACAAATATATGACTCTATCAAAGTGATTTTACTCTGCCTGATGGTAAGCATGAGCAGAATCTAAGAGTGGTGGTCACCATAATTATTGCGAATGTGGACAGTGCAACAATGCAGCAAGGGGACCCACACCATGGCGGCCTAGTGCTGCTTCAGCATCATTGGGCCTCCGGTCTCGCACTCACCGACTCCACCCGCCAGCACTGCTGCTGTCACTTAAAGTTGGTCTTCTGTGCGAGGGTAGTACCAGCCCTGTCGAGCCCAGCTGCTCACATCAGCCTGACACTATACTAGCTTCAAATAGTCGTGATTTTATGACTAGGAATAAACATCCCGGACACAAAGACTCGTTGAGTCTTCGACTGCACGGTTAGCCGAGTGGTGTCAGCGGTCGCCATGCCGCTTGCTACTGCGCCAAGTGTCGTGGGTTCAAATCCCACGCGGTACCTACAACACTCTGTGTGATCCACGAATTGTTGTCCCGAGTCTGGATGTTTTTTGTGTCCGTTTCATGTATGTTTGTAAAGTCCCCCACGACACAGGATGTTATTCCTAATGTGGGAGTTCAAAAAAAAAAAAACAACTCACAAAGTGTAGTCCCATGTGGGGTTTGAACCCACCACACTTAAAAGCAGTAGGAAACGGCGTAGCGGTCACTTAAACCACTAGGCCAATAGTACATTCGTAGGCCAATGATCATTATTAATTATCAACTCACCAATAACTTCTCTATTAATCAACGCGATGAGCTCGTAATCTGCCTGCGTCAGCACCAAGTCTGGGACCTTCCCTTTGAACGTGTTGGCGCAGAACGACAGAGATCGGTGGCAGAAGTTGCCCAAGTTATTTAACAGCTCTGAATTGTTTCTGAAAATTAAAATATTCACTAAATGCCTATTGTTTTTTTTTTATTGAATAGTGGCCAAACGAGCAGACGTATCACCTGATGGTAAGCGATAACCACCGCCCATGGACACCCGCAACACCAAAGGCGTCACAAGTGCGTTGCCGACCTTTGGGGGATGGGATGGGGGGAGGGGTTGAGGTATGGGCCTCCGGTATCCTCACTCACTCGATGAAACACAGCGCAAACGCTATTTCACACAGGTTTTCTGTGAGGCCGTGGTATCACTCCGGTCGAACCGACCCATTCATGCCGAAGCATAGCTCTCCCGCGATAAAAAAAACGTGGTTGGACGGTTGGACCGATTTTGAAGGGATTTTCACTGGCAGATAGGTAATGATATAGAGAGTAACTTGGATTCTTTTGTATACTAAAAAAACTAACATGTGACATGTCAAGATGGTTCGATAGTAAATGATAAATAAATATTTCGAACATCTAACACACAACGCCATCTAGTTCCAAACTAAGCTGAGCTTGTGTTATCAGTACTAGACAACTGATATATATACATATTATTCTATACTTTTTTTTGTAAATACATACTTATTATAAATAATATTTATTTTGTAAGTATCTCTTTACAGATATTTTTACACGTCGCACTTTACAGCTAGAAGGGGCCGGCATTTCCTAAGACTCATTCTGGGAAGAAATATATTAAACACTAGCTGACCGACGCAACCTCGTTTGCGTCTTTTATTGCCCGTAGTGAAAAATTTTCCCCCGTATAGGGTTGATTTTTTACACCTTGTGTCCGAAAAACCCCAATATCTTACGGAACCCTATATTTTTCCAAAATAAAATATAGCCTATAGATTTACCATATCAGCGCCATCTATTGATTACTTACTCAACCCAGTCGAAAGGTATCGACATCTGTTAGAATCATTTGGAGTTAACAGATAATTGTGACTGTCAAATAATAACAGACAAATAATTAGCAATAAATTAAAATTGCGACTATAATTTGAGATTTAAACTATCCTATCTCTCAAGTTGGATCGAACTACACATAGTTTGCGAATTTTATTATAATCGGTTAAGTGGTTTAGGAGTCCATTGAGGACAAACATTGTGACACGAGATTTATATATATTAAGATAGGAAACACCCAATTTTCGAAACAAATATTTGTAGACCACTTAAACACTTGGTCCGACCCAGGATTTGAACCCGAGACTTCAAGCACAGCAGTCGCATTCACTACCACTGCGCCACCGAGGCAGTCAAAGTGCTAATCTGACTAATTAAGAACATTTGCCTTAAATGTCTGCTGAACTTACCTGGTCCCTAATTCAGTCCAACTGAAGCTAGAATCTGAAGTTTCAGGTCGAACGCTGGCCAAGTAGAACCGCCAGACGTCTGACGGTATACCCGTCTCTTGTGCATCAGAACCGAACACTCCGACTCCTCGGGATTTGGAGAACTTGCCGTCTTCGTAATTTAAGTATTCTAGAAAGAACGAGTTAAATTAGTACTTTTATTTAATGGCAATGATGCCGCCATTGTATAATAATAATAATAAATAAATATTTCGGACATCTACCACACAACGCCATCTAGTCCCAAGCTAAGCAGACCTTGTATTATGGGTACTAGACAACTGACATAAATACATATATATTTTTTTTGTAAATACATACATATTATACATAGAAAACACCCAAACTCCGAAACAAATATTTGTAGATTACATAAACATTTGGTCCGATCCAGGATTTGAACCCGAGACCTCAAGCACAGCAGTCGCATTCACTACCCCTGCGCCACCGAGGCAGATACTGCAGTAAGGGTCACCATATTGCATGGTCTGCATTCGCAAAGAGTATGGTGATGGCAACTCTTGGATTCTGCTCATGTTTACCATCAGGTAGAGTAGACACATTGACAGGTCCATATAAAAAAAAAGCCTAGAGAAAAACAAAGGGGCAAATGGGTCTATGGCGATTGACTAGCGGCTCATTAGTTAAGGTGTTAGGTTCATCATCACGCTGGCCAGACGGATTAGTATTTAGCCGTGGGAGAGCTATGCTTCGGCATGAATGGGTCGGCTCGACCGGAGTGATACCACGGCCTCACAGAAAACCGGTCTGAAATAGCGTTTGCGCTGTTTCACCGAGTGAGTGAGGATACCGGAGGCCCATACCCCAACCCCTCCCCACATCCCCTTTCCCATCCCCCAAAGGTCGGCAACGCACTTGTGACGCCTTTGGTGTTGCGGGTGTCACTGGACGGCGGTAATCGCTTACCATCAGGTGATACGTCTGCTCGTTTGCCTACTATACAATAAGAAAAAATAAATAAATAAAGTATAGGGTTTGTGTCAAGCGGGAAGGGTCCGGTCGTGTTAATAACAGCAGTTCCCGGACCCCTCCCTTCTCAGGCGCAGAGTTGGCACACCGTGTGGTTTTAGTCGGTTTGATTCCGACACACCGCCCCGCCGCAAACCCCGGCGGGGTGACGGCCCGAGGGGGTTACCACAAGAAAAAAAAAACTTGTCAAGTGTTCCTTCTCTTTGCAGTGCTGTTGTCCTGGTAGTTTGCTCCCTTAGCCGGCTTTTACGACACCCACGGGGTGGATAGGGGTGGTCATACGGCGTATTCTTAATCCATCACCACATCACCACAGATTTATGTAATAACTAACAGACCCGGCAAATGTTGCAAAGAAATAAAATAAAAATTAGGGGTGGGTCACCCTAAAAATAAATTAGGGGTAGATATGAACACAAAATTTTATACGAATCGGTCCAGTCGTTTTAGAGGGGTAACAAACATCACGACACGAGAATTTTATATATTAGATATTTAGTCACCTGTTGCGTAAATGTGTTTGACGAGTACATGCCCTTCGTTGACTCCCATCAACGTCGCCGGGAACATGATCACGTGAAACGGAACGTTGTCTTTGGCCATAAACTGGTATAACTGTACCTGTAAAGGAAAAATAGTTATACAATCTACCTATAATAAAATTTAAATGTCCGTTTGTAATATTAAATTAAACGCTTTTTACTAAACGCTTATGTAGGTATACACGGTACATATACCAAAATAATATTTTTCACAGTTTATGTCTGTGTCTCGGTTAATCTCTGAAACAGCTGTACCGATTTTGACGGGACTTTCACTGGCAGATAACTAATGTAAATGAGGCCGGTGAACGTGCCGGTTCATACGCAGTTTAACCTCCACATAAAACATAACATACTAAAGCGCCATCTACCGAAGTTACACTGAACTACGGAGCAACGTACAACACGAGCAAACTCCTGAATCACGCAATAAAAGTTCTCGCGCCGATTATCATAAGTACAACATCCCAATATCAACTGTAGGGCAGTGGCCCGCTAGGCATGATCACCTCGCCTGATCGGAGGATCCTCCCTTTGTGTTGGAGGGGCATGACACTCGTTCCTCCACAAAACTAAGCTTTTGGTGGGTCATGATTCAAATTTCTCGTACCTTCATGTTTTATACAAATAAATGATTTGAAACTTCTACTTACGTCAACCTCCTTGTCTGGTTTCCACCACTTCTCGTACTGATTCGTGAAGATGTCTGTTATGCTCATGTACCCGATCGGCGCGTCGAACCAAACGTAGAATACCTGCGTGCAATTAAACGCATAAAGTCGTCAAAGTCATATTATACATAAAAAACATCCAAACTCTGAAACAAATATTTTCAGATCATACAAACATTTGGTCCGACCTGGGAATCGAATCGACCTCAAGCACAGCAGTCGTACGTTACCACTGCGCCGAGGCATATACGCTGTCTGATCCAAAACTAAGCGGATTTTGTAGTATGATAACCAGACAACTTCCGAGCCCAAGATTATTTGGAGTCGACTATTATATAGTTTCAACCGGTTTTACCTGAATATACGAATAGACCTCTGCAACCCGCAAACTGATTTCGAAGGTTTTTTGTAATGGAATCGGGGACAAAAGTGCTGACGTATCGCCTGATGGTAAGCGATACCGCCGTCCATAGACACCCGTAACACCAGAGGCGTTACAAGTGCGTTGCCGGCCTTTTAAGGAGTACGCTCTTTTCTTGAAGGTGTGAATTGAATCCGAGACCTCTTGATTGACAGTCGCATATTCCTAAATATATGTAAAAATATATAAAATTAGTGTACCTTATTGGTATACCCTTCTATTGGCACCGGAACTCCCCACTTGAGGTCCCTGGTGACTGCCCTGGATCTGAGGGGTTCCTTAAGCCAGGCGCGAGCGACAGCCCTGGCTGGTGGAGACCAGGATTTTTCGTTCGCGTTTATCCAGGTACGGACCGAAGATTCTAGCTATAGACAGAAAATAATTATCATTTTTTTATATGTGGAAGCTTTTAATTTGCATATAGAGAAGCAATATTATATGTTTTGTAAATTTAGTTGTGGGCTGTAGCACGAATAAAATAAGTGGATAACAGCCGATAAATGTATAATAAATAAATAATAAATATTTTCGGACATCTAACACACAACGCCATCTAGTCCCAAGCTAAGCAGAGCTTGTGTTATGGGTACTAGACAACTGATATGAATACATATATACTTTTTTTTTTGTAAATACATACATATTATACATAGAAAACACCCAAACTCCGAAACAAATATTTGTAGATTACACAAACATTTGGTCCGACCCAGGATTTGAACCCGAGACCTCAAGCACAGCAGTCGCATTCACGAACACTGCGCCACCGAGGCAGTAATAATAATATGATGATATATTATTAACATAATTAATCACCTGTCCTAATTCAATGAAGAATTGCTCGCTTGGCTTGAGAATAGGAGTATGCTGGCACACTTTACACTTGGGCTGGAGGAGTTCTACAGCATTGATGAGCTTCCCGCACTTGTCGCACTGGTCACCTCGAGCACCCTCGTACCCGCAGCCAGGGTGGGGGCAGGTACCTTCCACGAACCTTCACATAATGATATAGTGGTCAAATGTGTAGATGGAAAGTGACTTTCAGGTTGTGGGCGGTGGTAATCAGTTTCCATCAGGGCCCTGTCACAAATGTATGTCCTAGTTTTTGAAGTGAGAGTCGAGAGACGGTCTGGTGATGTTTGTATGGTGACAGATTAAGTATAAGGAGTATCACCACCACATTCATCCCGTGGGTGTCGTAAGAGAGGACCAAGAGAGCAAATTGTACGACAAGAGCATTACAAAGAGAAGGCAAATTTGATATCTTTTACCAACCCGTCTGGCAATCCTGGTGTGGAGGAACGGGTATCATGTCCCTTCAACATAAAGGGAGGATCTTCCGACCAGGCGAGGTGATCATGCCTGGCGGGCTACTGCCAAATGGTTAATGTTGGGTTGTTGTATATATGATAATCGCGAGAGAACTTCTATTGCGCGATTCAGGATTGGTAGTTTCTTCGTGTTGTACGTTGCTCCGTAATTCAGTGTATCTGCGGTGGTTGGCGCTTTAGTATGTTTCGCTGTATGTGAAAGTCGCCACACTGGTATATAGGTCTCTCTACGAAAGAAGGTTTTGGTGTAAGATACCACGCTGGCCAAATGGGATGGTATAGGGTATTTGTTTCAAGTTTTCATTCTCTTTGCTGTTCTGTTGTCCTGGTAGTTTGCTCTTTTAGTCAGCTCTTACGACTCCGAATAGATCCCTTGTATCTATTCATCCCGAGAGATGGACCCACTTTTCTTTAAAGGAATAGAATAGATGATATCTTAGTCAAATTGGTTACTTTTTATCATCTGACAAAAAGAATATCTTTGTATGAAATATGTACTAAATACATACTTGTGACGTCACTGTTTTAGACTACTCAATTGAGCAATATATTTCAATGTTTATTTGATTAAAATTTGTAATAGAAATAATAATAATAAATATTCCGGACATCTAACACACAAGGCCATTTAGTCCCAAGCTAAGCAGAGCTTGTGTTATCGATACTAGACAACTGATATAAATACTTATATTTTTTTTTGTAAATACATACATATTATACATAGAAAACACTCAAACTCCGAAACAAATATTTGCAGATCATACAAACATTTGGTCCGACCCGGGAATCGAACCCAAGACCTCAAGCTTAGCAGTCGCATACGCTACCGCTACGCCACCGAGGCAGTCTGATGATGATGGGTAGATGATACTTTAGTCGAATAGATTACTTTTTATCATCTGTCAAAACCATAACTTTGTATGAAAAATATCTCGAATACAAACTTGTGACGTCACTGGTTTTACTACTCAATTGAGCAATATTTGATTAAAATTTGTAATAGACATGTAAGGTATATATAATTATATTTTCCGAGATTTTTTTTTTTAAAAAGACAACTCCCACATTAGGAATAAACATCCTGTGTCGTGGGGGACTTTACAAACATACACGAAACGGACACAAAGAACATCCAGACTCGGGACAACAATTCGTGGATCACACAAAGTGTTGTACCGCGTGGGGTTTGAACCCACGACACTTGGCGCAGTAGCAAGCGGCATGGCGACCGCTGAAACCATTCGGCCAACCGTGCAGTCTTTTTGTAATACATATTTGTTTAAGTGAAGAAGACGTGGGTATTTATTTACAATACAATCATCCATACTAATATTATTGATATGACGGCGCATCACTTATTTTATTTTGCTAACACAAGTGTCGGTAGTTAGACACTGACGCAACACCGAGCATTGGAGCTTGCGACCGATGACAATAGGGATGGAAATCATTGCCACTTAAAAAAAAAATAATCACGCGTTAAGATAATTGATGGTAGTCGATTATTATATGTGATTAGTTGCGGGTAACAGTGACTTTGATCCCATCCCTAAAGAACTGTGGGTAGTTATTAATTGAACGCAGCCGGAGATAGTTATAAAATGGAACGCAGCCGGAGGGCAAGGATTATCGTTTAGCATCTCGCAGTAGCATCACATGTTCGGTGGAGTGTCGTACCTAAATTGTAACCTGTACACCATTATTGATTATCGTGACTGTATTTCACTATGTATTATCATAAAGTGATTATAACAAAGCGATTGTGAGGAAAACCATTACTATCATTCTCCTCGCCCGACAACTCACGTCTACCGTCTTTTAAAAGAATATGGAATCTACCGACACTCCTAAACAGGGGATCGAATCCCTACAAATATTTACCTGTCCGCCAGAAATCTGTCACAGTTCTGACACAATAGCTGGTCGACAGACTGTGTAGTCACGAAGCCGTTCTCACGAAGTTTCAAAAACATACTCTGCGTAATCCTGTTAACAAATTTAAACAGTTTAAACATACGAAATGAATCTTCTAGCTGTAAGCTTCGGCATGAATTGGTCGGCTCGACCGGAGTGACACCACGGCCTCACAGAAAACCGGCGCGAAATAGCGCTTGCGCTGTGTTTCACCGAGTGAGTGAGGATACCGGAGGCCCATATCCCAACACCTCCTCCATTCCCTCACCCCATCCCCCAAAGGTCGGCAACGCACTTGAGACGCCTTTGGTGATGCGGGTGTCCATGGGCGGCGGTAATCGCTTATCATCAGGTGAAAAGAAAAGAACAAAAGAGTCGGTTACAAACCAACATACAGGCGAAGCTAATATAAAGCAAGAGAGTAAAAATATACTCACTGTGTCTGTTGCGGTGTGCTTGTCCGTCCGAAGTAATCGAAACCGATATTGAACCAACGATACACGTTGTTGTGTAACTCAAAGTATTTGTCGCATATCTCTCGAGGGGAGACACCTTCTTCAAGAGCCTAGAAAATAAAAAAAAACTTGAGAGGTGTCAAGGGACACCCGGATGGAACGAAGTTCGAAATAGAAAGACGAAACGAAAATATAAATATATTTGATATACATAATTTTAAAAATCATTAATTTACAGCGACATCTATATTATTAATATTAAACTACTGGCAACGACAACTATAACACGTAAATGTAAGTTCAGTTTCTATTCAAAAGATGGCGCTATATAAAAAATTGAAAAATATTTTTCACCAATTCTTTAAAAAATAATAACAAAACAATATTTTCTTAATAAAAAAATATTAAGACTTCGTTCCCATAACAAAAATAGTGAATCAAGCAGTGAAAAATAAACTAATAACAAATATAATTTAAAATAGCAAAAAGTGTCGTGACAACAAAAAGTGTCGTGACAACTAAAAGTGTCGTGACAACAAAAAATGTCGTGACAACTTTTTCGTATGATTTTTTTCCGTCTCGCCCCCTTTCACAACGCGCGATAAGGAACTTCGTTCCAAAAATATTAAAAGACGACTTACACTCTACAAAATATTCGTGTAGCAATATACAAGAAAAGGGCCCGCACAACACCGAGACTCGGAACAACAATTTGATTTGGATCACACAACCGTTATCGTTACCGTGGGAGAGCCACGCTTACGTATGAATGGGCCGGCTCGACGGCCCACACCCCGACCCTTCCCCCATCCCTCTTCCCATTCCCTCAAAGGCCGGCAACGCACTTGTGACGCCTCTGGTGTTGCGGGTGTCCATGGGCGGTGGTAATCGCTTACTATCAGGCGATACGTCTGCTCGTTTGCCTCCTATTCCACAAAAAAAAAGTGAGTTGCCGGCCTTTTAGGAAGGAGTAAGCTCTTTTCTTAAAACAGTGGCTATGATGGAGCGACATAGTCAAAATTGTGGCTAAGCTCCTTAAATAAAGATTAAAAAAAAAAAAAAAAAAAAGCTCTTTTCTTAAAGGTTCACTCAGTAAAACACGTGCGACGCGTTGCTAGTCGATGGCTCAACTAAATGCACGTGTACCTACAGCGTTTGTGTGGAACGGACTCTATGTTGATCACGTGGACCAATAGAAACGGCAGTCAATTGTTGGGTGTCCATGGGCGACGGTAATCGCCTACCATCAGGCGATACGTCTGCTTGTTTGCCCTCTAAATAATAATAATAAAAAAAACCATAAGATATTGTTTGTGCGTGAGTCTTGGAGAACATGTCTCCTGTAGTTAAACGTACTAAGCGCCCTTTGTAATCTACAGCAAGTTACACAGTGTTTGTAAATTCGTTCACGTCACACTACCGTCACGTCACACTACCGTCACGTGACACTACCGTCACGTCACACTACCGTCACGTGACACTACCGTCACGTCACACTACCGTCACGTCACACTACCGTCACGTCACACTACCGTCACGTCACGCCCGCTGTCTTGCCCAACCTTTAGCTACCATTTTGTAGAGTTCACCGATGTCTTTGTCTTACCTTAGTTTCTGTGGCGGTTCCGTATTCATCGGTACCACTTATATAGAGCGTGTTGTAGTCACACAGCCGACAGTATCTGCAATAAAGATAACAATTAGCAGTCGCCATTCATATATTTTTCTAAGTTTTCTGAACCTCTTCTCCATTTAAAGATTAACTGTGCCGAATTTCATACTCCTCGGTACGCATAACTTGCGCAAAAAGGAGTACAAATTTATTGCCTTATTTATTAAACTAACTGAGCCCCGCTATGTGACCCGGGGTATGACATCAGCCGTAGGCAACACCGCGGGGCGAAGCTAGTGTAAAAATAGTAGCCAAGTTACTCAAAAACGGTCAAGCCGTTCCAGAGATTAGCCGCTTAGGCTACTTTTTTAGAATAGCTTCGCCCCGCGGCGTTACCCGTGGCGCGACTATAACCGTTGGGTTCAACTAGTACAATATATAAATATTTCGGACAACGCCATCTAGTCCCAAGCTAAGCACAACTTGTGTTATGGGTACTAGACAACTGATATAAATACTTATATACTTTTTTTTGTAAATACATACATATTATACATAGAAAACACCCAAACTTCGAAACAAATATTTGTAGACCATACAATCATTTGGTCCGGCCCGAGATCTCAAGATTAACACTTTGTCTCATGTCCCTCCAACACAAAGGATGGATCCTCCGACCAGGCGAGGTGATCATGCCTGGCGGGCCACTGCCCAACAGTTGATGTTGGGATGTTGTATATATGATAATCGGCGCGTGAACTATTTATTGCGCGATTCAGGATTTATAGTTACTCCGTGTAGTGCGTTACTTCGTAGTTCAGTGTAACTTCGGTAGATGGCGCTGTAGTAGGTTATTGTTGTGTTATATGTGGAAGTCGCAACAACTTAAATAAACGCACAACTCACCGAGCGAATATGTCCGCGGATAGTACACAGCCGATGATGTTACCCAAATGCGGTACATTGTTGACGTAGGGTAGCGCCGAAGTGATCAACATATTCTTGCGTCCTTTCACTGGTAATCTGACAAATAATATAACAAATATTTAGTTTTCAAAACAGTATTATCGACTAAAATTATAGCGTAGTGGTGAAGCCATAGTGATAATACCCCAACCCCTCTCCCCATTCCCTCTCCCCATCCCCCAAAGGTCGGCAACGCACTTGTGACGCTTTTGGTGTTGCGGGTGTCCATGGACATTTTGTGCATAAAGTTAATAAATAAATAAAATAAAATATATCGATATTATTATCTCAAGAGTCAACTTACACTAATTTCTCCTGTTTAAGTGGAGACTGCAGTTTCTTCATACCGTTGAGCCAATTGTCCTTTGCAGATTCTATCTCCTCCGGTGTCGGGCCTACTTCCGCATCCTGGTCTGGTGTACTGGACAAAAAAAATGTAAATCATCTATGCTATAAAATATTAAATATTATAAATATTTCGGACATATAACACACAACGCCCAAGCTAAGCAGAGCTTGTGTTATGGGTACTATACTAGAGAACTGATATGAATACATATACTCGTACTTTTTTTTTGTAAATACATACATATTATACATAGAAAACACCCAAACTCCGAAACAAATATTTATAGATTATACAAACATTTGGTCCGACCCAGGATTTGAACCCGAGACCTCAAGCACAGCAGTCGCATTCACTATCACTGCGCCACCGAGGCAGTCAATATTTTAGGTACGAAAGAACGTTATAATTAAAATAGGTTATCATTATTTTCTTACCCAACTGGTGACACTAGACTGGCTACTTGTGGTATGCCTAAAGCTGAGTTTGCACCAAAAGGTCCTGATGCAAAACCTCCCCACTCCTTCACAGCTTCCTGTGAGTAAAAAAAAACATTTATGACATCGATAGTAATATTAAAAATTCGAAAGTAACTATTGTCTGTCGGTAACGGTTTGACGGCTAAACCGCTGAATCGTTTTAGGTGAAATTTATAATGATGATTCTTTGATTCTTGAGGAACTACACGAGCTGCTAATGACTACCGAGATAACACAAACAGGCGGGCGGAGCCACGAGCAAAATAGTCTAATATATATAAATATATCGTGTCACGGTGTTTGTGATCGCATTTGCTTGAAAGAGTTGGAAAAGATTTATTGTATTTGTTACCCTTCTACCATCAGTTATAGAAACATACTACAACGCCATCTATGGAAGACACACCCAACTACGCTGTGATTACTAATCCTAAATCGCGCAATGAAAGTTCTCGCACCGTTCTCTACAAAACAATATCCCACATACCTGTATAGCTTTAGCGTTAGCTAGTTCCTCGATCCATCTCACAATATGGCTGCAGTCAGCCATATACACCTGCTTGAGATCATTATTGTAGTACACGGGATACAATGTACTCCACGTGGCTATGTCCACAGCTGATATTTTGTCCTGCAAAGAAATTACTCTTTGAGCTGATGCTAATGTCACAGCAAACTTTGCAACATTTGAATCTATTCACTCTAGAATTATGAAGATAAAAAAATAAGATAAAGAGCACAATATGAAATTGACCAAAACCATCCAAAGGACGCAAGTAATTCGCCATCTTATGCGGTGCATCCCAGGATTAGAGGGTCAGGAGAATTGGGGCTCTAATAATCTCACACATCGGGCGATTAGCAACTCAAGAATTGCTTAACACTACACACGTAGTAGGGGTTAAAATAAGCTACGATTTGCGATATATAACATTAGTAATGAGTGGTGTTGCTACATATTAAAGACATTTGAAAAACCTAACTGTAGAAATTATTTCTGTAGCTATAAGTTTCTTAATCGCTATAGATTATTGCTATTATATTAGATCTTCGGCTAGACCCTCTGGCGCTGCGTAGAGATGTGGCTTAACTGTAAATTTTTTACCGCATTTACCATAGGGCCTCTCTTCTGCCATCGTCCTACGCGACAGAAATTTCATGCCTATCATCTAGATGGTTGGTAGTCCACAACTGTGCGATTTACCCGAAATTTTCTGTCGCGCACTACAAAACTGTGGAATGAGCTGTCGCCTGCGGTGTTCCCAGACCAATACAACCTTCAAACCTTCAAGAAAAGAACGTACTCCTTCCTAAAAGGCCGGCAACGCCCTTGCAACGCCTCTGGTGTTGCGGGTGTCCATGGGCGGCGGTAATCGCTTACCATCAGGCCAAACGTCTGCTCGTTTGCCCACCCAATAAAAAAAAAAAAAAAATTCAACTTATCGCCGTCTATGAAGGCGTTTGCCAAATAGTGCCAATTACGCCGGTCTTGGGAATACCGCATGCCAGCAACTTTCTGGTTACATAATTTCGAACTAGACAAATTTATATTTTTTTAAATATTAAAAAAACTTACTCCAAGAATATACTGATGTTTCTCGAGCATCCCATTTAAGGTCTGCAGCAGTCCTTGCAAGACTTGTTTCACGTCTGATGGCACAGACTTCGAAGTTAGCACTATATTCACGGCTGGGTGGAGTCGAGTGGCTTCCCATTCCAGCATCTGCGGGCTGAGAGATGCTAGTTGAAAAATCTTTACAAATTTAGTAAAAGGCGAAATTTTGAAGGTAGAAGAGACACACTGAAATCACGAACGAGGGGGCTCGACCAGGACAGTACTATCCTCCTAAGCAGACCAATCTAAAATGACAGCATTCGTGATGGAGCAGATTATCGTGGAAGAGCCACGCTTCGGCTTGAATGTGCCGGCTCGACCGGAGACATACCACGGCCTCACAGAAAACCGGTGTGAAATAGCGTTTGCGCTGTGTTTTACCTAGTGAGTAAGGATACCGGAGGAACATACCCCAACCCCTCCTCCCATCCCCCCTCCAAAGGCCGGTAACGCATTTGTGACGCCTCTGGTGTCGCCGCAGCCGCCGTCAATGGACACCCGTAGGTGTCCATTGACGGCGGTAATCGCTTACCATCAGGTGATACATCTGCTCGTTAGCCACCTAATACATTAAAAAGCGAATAGTTGTGGACAAAGTATGGCTGGCAAGCCATACTTTGAGATCTTTTCTGTATTATTGTATGTTTATATTCATCCCCTGTACAATATGCTGCAAATGACTGCACGCTTGGCCTAGTGGTTTAAACGTTCACTACTGCGCCAAGTGCCGTGGGTTCAAATCCCAAGTGGGACGTCACTTTGTGTGATCCACAAAAAATGTTGTCCTGAGTCTGGGTGTTATTTGTGTCCGTTACATGTATGTTTGTAAAGTCCCCCGCGACACAGGATATATATTCCTAATGCGGGAGTTGTCTTTTTAAAAAAAAAAAAAATATTCCAATGTTAACACCAGCACTGACTTCTCCCTAAGGAGAGGTGTATGTCCAGCATTGGACTATAAAGTGCTGTTTATTAATAAAGAATACATACCACTGTCCATTCTCCGACAAGTCCAATATTGGGAAGAGGTACTGCGTAGCCGCATTGCTGGCGAAGAAGCTGAGACTGTCGTCCACCACCAGCAGTGGGAGTGTGCGTGGCCCTGCGAATACATCATCTGAAATCACAAGCGATTTCTCAGTACCATAACCCAGGTTAGTTACATGCAGTTAATGTAAGGTTAGCATAAAACTATGATATTCTCCTAGCCGATAACGGCCACGGCGGCCAGTCTCAACGGAGACCAGCCAACTACGCAGGAGATATTATAGTGCACAAGTGTGTGCGCAAACACAGGTGCTCTCACTGTTCCATAACACTTTTGCCCCGATCCGAGATTTGAACCCGAGACCTCTTTATTGGCAGTCGCATACGTCAACCGCTAGAACCATAAATAAATAAAGAGCAATGAGCAGCATAAAACTATATTTTATTTATAGATATATAACAATAAATACATATGTATTTCTGCCATTGAAAGCTGGATGGTAAAATGATCTGTGTTACTGAGGGTTCTATTCTTGCTCTAGGCAAATATTTGAGTGTACAAACACTTAATGTTTGATTGGTCTAAGTGTTTCTATCTATTACTAGCTGACCCGACAAACATTGCTTTGCCATAAAAAGGAATATATATTTTAGGAGTGGGTCAATAAAAATCGCGAGGAAAACATAGGGATTGATCTTAGAAGGTTGAAAATTCCGAGTTGTATGTATTTTCTAATTCTGTACCATAAAAAAATAAAAAATATCAAAAAATTAAAAAAAAAATTAGCGGTGGACTACCCTTAACATTTAGGGGGATGAAAAATAGACGTTGGCCGATTCTCAGACCTACCTAAAATGCTCACAAAATTTCATAAAAATCAGTCCAGCTGTTTTGGAGGAGTATGGCAACTAACATTGTGACACGAGAATTTTATATATAAGATGTATCAAGTACCCATAATACAAGCTCTGCTTATTTTGAGAATAGATAGCGATGAGTTAATGCATTAGAATATTTGGCATATAACGCCATCTAGCTACAAACTAAGCGCAGAGATATGAAATGAGCTATTTACTATGAACGCTAGATTAACTGCTAGAAAACCGTTTTGTTGTAAATACATATATTATAGGTTGCATATGCTGAAACTCCGAAACAAATATCAACAAATTATAAAAAGATTTTTGTTCAACCTAAAAATCAAATCCAAGGCCTCAATAAGGAGGTACCATTTGCTACCAATATCCCACCGAGGCAGTCAATAAAAGTGGTATGTTATTACTAATGACTCTATCCATTTGTATGTTTGAAAGGCCACTCCAGCACCACATGCATACATAAAATAACTAAAACTAATGTGAAAATTTTAGCAAGCACGTGTTAATGAAAGCAACAACAAAGCATAACCACATAGTAACAAAGGGCTACACAGCTAATTCACAGCAGCATTCCAATAGTTTGCCAAAAAGTCGTAAACATTCAATATGCCTGCCAAACCGAGTCTACTCTGTCTGATTAAAAGCATGACCAGAATCCAAGAGTGGTGGTCACCATACTCATTGCGAATAAAGACAATGAAACAATGTTGCGTGGTGACTCACACTAAAGATTGAGATGCTTCTCCTTCGTTCTATTTATTCCAATGTGATTCTAAGGTTTTCATATAAGAAAAAACTTATTAAACTAGATTAAATAAATATGAGAAACGAGTGACGTTTAACAAAAAAAATAAAATATACTTTGGTACTTTAAAATGAATTAATTAGCTACAATATCTAGACTATTAATTATTCCAATGTAGCTAGTATTCCAGATCTTAAAACAATAAAAACGAATAATCCGGTGTGTGTATGTCTATCCGATAACTACTTATTCCATTATACAAAGTTTTGTCCGATGTTGTGGAGCTAGACTTATGTTTTTTTAATTTTAATAACTTAAGTATAATCATGCAAAAACCACATGCAATTAATTAATAGTGTTCAAGTATATTCCTAAGTTACAAAGACTATAAAAAATTACATAGGTAAAATTATAAATGAGGAAAATATAACTTTTTTTTGAATAGGGGAAATTCCGTAAAGTTACGCACAATAATAAGAATGTGAAGAATATAAGCTATGAATGATGAATTAGACTGACGCAATGTTATAGAATTGTTGAGTTTTTAGGCTTCGCTGCTTCCACATTGCATTGTGAATAGTACATTTTTTTATTACATCAAAATAAAAAAAAACTCATACACTACAGGTGATATATAAGACAACGTACATTTTTATAAGTCTTTGTGACTTTTAATTTATACAGAACGCTCAAAATTACATCTTATGGTCATTACAAGGAAAATATACCTACCTTCAAATGATGCATCGACAAGTTCTATATTTTTCCCTGCTAATTTAGCCGCAATTAGAAGCTTTAATGTAGAAGTGTTATTTTCGTTTGTGTAGATTTTCATTTTAATACAATTTTCAGTCTTAAATGTTAAATAATTTTCAATAACAGTTTCCCATAACCTATTTCTACCCAGCTGGCAGAAAAACTGGTAACCCTATGAACTTCAGTGTTTCTAATCTTTAGCATAGTTTTCCAATTGACGCACCTTTTTTTTATACATTCCGAGCGAGATAAAACAATGCGAAATTCTTAACATTGCAACTGCCAAATAATGGAACGCAAACAGGACAGGTGTCAGGTGTAAAAGGTAAAAAAATTAGTGACAGCTCCTCAATGTTACCAGACCAGATTCACAGTCATACGTTCCGTTCATATAATTTGAGTTTTCTAGACAAAAAGATTATTTTATAGAAATTTTATCACAAATTCATCTACAGTAACATGCTTATAAATCCTTTTGAAGTTTCACTGACTCGATTGCTTGTTTCGTGACTCGCACTTGGCCGGTTTTTTTTTTAATAAGTGATAACTATACTATAAAATCTTCTTTACTTTTAATTAAATATGTTTAATTCTACTGTTCCCTGTCTTTGTTTCCTGGTTTATTGCCTCATGTATCAGGAGCTCCAGATTATCATATTTACTCGTCCTAACTATATTCATATTTACAGCAATTATTTTTTGAAAGAAAAAGTCTTCGATCGATCTCGTTAGATCCAATTTTTAAGTTAATGTAATTACACATCTAATGAGAAAAAAAATATTAATTAGCTCCATCATGGAACTGATCAATGGATCCTCTGAGATAGATTATCATCATCAGCACGCTGTAGTCCGATGCTGGACATAGGCCTCTCTCAAGGCACACCACAGAGCCTGGCATGTTGCTTTTCGCATCGAACCATCGACTGGCATCGAACCTGCGCAACCCTGAGGGTGAACTCAATTTTAAGATTGAACCATTTGTCAGTATATTAGAGGCCAAAGACTTCCCAATAAGGATTGCCATAGATGTTCATGACAATCGGGCCCGACAGCTTAACTTGATCACCGAGACAGCGCCAACTTCCATACTCCGGGCTGCTATTAAGAATTTCTTGTAAGAAAAACCCAACAGCAGTCCGACCCGAGAATCAAATCCGAGATCCGTAGTCGCTTACGCTAATCACTAGATCATCAAGGCATTCGGTCATCCATTCAAACGTTGAAAAGCGATGCGAAGCGACAAGTCGATTTAAGTCAAGGAGTTTATGAATGTGTGTTTTTGTTACTGATTTAGAGACTTTTTGAGCCTGTTCATTATCATCATCATATCAGCTGTAAGAAGTCCATTGCTGAGCGTAGGTCTCCCCTATTGATTTCCATTTTGACCGGTCGGTAGCAACCTGCATCTGACGAGTCCCTGCTATTTTAACTAGGTCGTCCGTTTACCTTACGGGAGGCCTTCCTACGCGCCCAGCAAACGGTGCCCGCATCAGTGCGGGTAGGTGCTGGGAGGGGTCCGGTTGTGATAATAACAGCAGTTTCCGGACCCCTTCCTTCTCAGGCGCGGAGCGGCACACCGTGTGGTTTGACTACTCTTGGATTTTGCTCATGTCACTTTGGCAGGGCAATAAAAAACACTAATACATAAAATCACGCCCGTTTCCCTGAAAGGTCACGGCCACATTTCATCTGTATTTTGGTTCCACGTAATAAGTTGCAAACATATTACCGCTAAGCGAAATGTTTTGTTTGCTAAAGCCTCGTTTGCCTATCAGCAAGTACACCACTTGTAACGCCTCTAGTGTTGCGGGTGACTATGAGCGGCGGTAATAGCTTACCAACAGGCGATCCATCTGCTTGTTTCTCCTAAAAAAAAACCTTGCAGCTGTGGTTGGCTTAGGGCCCCAAATTCTTCTCAGAGTAGTCCGGATGTGTTAATAACAGCAGTTCCTGGATCCTTCCCTTCTCAGGCGTAGAGTCTAGAGTGGCACGCCGAGTGGTTTTATTCGGTTCGATTCCGAAACATCACCCCGCCGCAGACCCCGGTGGGGTGACGGCCCTTGGAGGTTTCCACACAAAAAAAATGGCCCTAAATTCTTTGTGGGAACACTATGGCCAATATGAATAAATAAAAGACAAACCAATTCCATATGATAAACATTTATTTTCGTAGAAATGAAATATATTTTTATAACTAATTTATTCCTACACAATATTAATCACTTACATTTAAATCATTAATCGAGTTTGGAATAAACTTATAAACAAATAGTAAAATGCAAAAACAAGTGACAATAATATTACATCAACAGGTACTCACTGAGTACATACAATAAATATTAACCTTTTAGAAAAATTGTATTTAAAAATGTCTTTTGGGATTATTTACAATGAAAACAAAATTGTAAGTGTTTAATGACAGCGTATAACGAAATGTAAACCGAGTACGAAAAATTAAAAAAACAGCTGTCAAAAATGTCAACTACATTTTGACATAAAAAACACACAGTTCATAATCTTACACATTAGTTACATGCTATTGTATATTTTTTAATAGCAACTTTAATAAAAATGTACTTTGTAATAAAGAATTAGCAAAAAATCGTGCAAATAAACAAATACAACAATGATATGATTTTTTTGATGTAATCTCTGACATATTAATGGAAATTATATAGTAATTCATGTTCTTTCTGCCACAATATGTATACATATTTTAGTTTAATTGTACTTGTTACCAGCGTAATATGAAGATCATTGTATAACGTGAATAACACTCTATAACTACAATTGAACCTACGTATGCAACAAAGGAACCAGTCCACACATATGCCAAAATCGAGATAAGAACCCTATCTATAAGACGACAAGGATAATTGGACCTACTTTTGCAACAAGGAATCAATCCACTATAGTCGTTCCAATCGTTTATTTAACTTTTGACAGATTACGCACATAAAGTTTTGTAATTATTTTTGATACAATGTACTACAGGGAATACTATACTTCATGGACGGGTTCCGCCCACTTAGTCATTCGTAATTAATGACCACAGACTATAAAAATGGTTTTGAAATAAACCAATTTTCGATTATAATCACAAGACAAACTCTCTTGTTTGTCCTTTGAGTACTTTATTTTATGGCATTTCGACAGTAACGAAGAGAGGAACGATACGCTCAACTCAACCAAACGTGAGAATTCACAAATAAATCAATACGGAGGAATATAAATACCCAACTCTAAAAGAACGGAATCGGTAACGGGTCAGGGTATCACTATTCGATTGAGTATTAGAGCTGTCAAAAGTTAAATAAACGATTGGAAAGATTATAACATGCCAAAATCTAAAAAAAAACCCTATTTATAAGGAGATAAGGATAATTCTTTTATTTCGGCATGTGTATGGATTGGTTCCTTGTCGCATAAGTAGGTCTAATTGCATGGAAAACTGTTACCTATCATTTCGTCGTTTAAATTTTCACGATGTCCACAAAAGCTACTTTAGTTTATGTATTAATATATTTTTAGTGTGACATATCTAATTTTAGTTATCTTTGACATTCAGAACGTTGTTTGACACACTTTTTAGTGATGATTAGTTTAGTTTGGAGAGTTTTCGAATAACAGAAAACCAATGTCTTGTCATGTCAGAGCGGAGTAGTACCAATGTTAGTGTGTTATTCAGTTTATACATTTCATTTATAATCTTATCTGTTATTATGTTTATCCATAATAAATAATATATATAAAAATACGAGATCTCCGTACATTGGTGAACCGCTTTTAGTATGAAAGTTAGTTTTAAAAACATTTATTTAAATATATAACATAACAAACACACACTTCATAAGAAATAGGGGGCTATTTTATCATTACTCAACTTTATAAGTTATTAAGTGTTTTATATTTAATAATTAAACAAAAACTAGCCCCTTTCACAGTCACACTGTCTTAAATAACTAAAGACTATGATATTGTATCCTAATTCTAAAATATTAATATCTTTTCTTTTATCTGTACTTTGTGGTATTTATTATTTTGATTCTAAATATTCATCAACATTTAAGCTACGTAAAGAAATATTGATCGTTCGACCCCTAAACACCATGTTATTTTGAATGTTTCACAAAGACCTTATAGACCACTCAGAAACTTAATACTTTCTCTCAAAGTATTTAGATCTGTTGTTGTCTTTTAACAAGGGTATACATATACAGGGTGTAAAAAGACGACTACCGAAAACGAAAGGGGCTGATTCAGCACCCCAAAACTTATAAAAAAAACCAAACAGTTGTCCTTAAAAAAAAATGTAGCCGTAAAAAACAATGTGTCAATATTTTTAATAATTCCACAAGCCAGTAATGTATTATTGCGTGCACCGCGTAGCTACTTGAATACCTGCGCCCGGCCAAGGTCATTGCACTCACCCGACCAGCTGTTTTGTTTATCAAAATACATCGCTGTTTTATTGATTTTATTTGTTTTTTGGTTTTCTAAATGAGATAATTAGGTAGTTTGGGTCCTATTATGTTGTACTATGTGTATGTAAGCAGATAAAAACATAAAAGGACTTAGATAAATTATATTTTTTTTTGCGTTTTTTTTTTTGCTAAACCTATTCAGTATCATGGTCTGATTGCAACCCCCAAGTTTTCGGTATTAGTCTTTTTACACCCTGTATATAGCTCATTGGTATACATCTAGTCAAAGTAAAAACAATTCTACTACAAGAACATACGTCACATATTAAACTGCCAAGATTAACTAACTTTTCACTTCCAACGTTATTGCCTAGTTTTTAGTTACGTTCAGATAATGAGCACTTATCGCGTTTCGATCGCGGGAAAATTTTTTTAGTGTTTATATGGTGCGCGCTTGACAGGCGTTGAATTCGCGTTGTCGCAGCCCTGGTTCAGTTTGAGCAATGATGGATGGATGGAATTTCTTCTGAAGTCCGTCTCCTTAACTTTTTCTCTAAATAAACGCTACTTGTCATGTCTCATATCGTTAAACATTTTTCAATTTCGTCATTAATAATTCGATATTAAAAGCTTCCGTTTCCATTACCGACGATTTCTGGCCTAACTGAGTGAACCTCAAAACACGTCTATCGGCGTCAAAAGCGCGCGCTCAACTGACCGGTTACATACAAAACCAGTGAATTTAACGCGCGCTGTTAAAAGTACGTCGATAGAGCAGTGTTAAACACGCTTTGTATGGAAACGCGCTCTTTATTTTTGTGCGGATATATTCTCCGTTGCCACCGACTCGTGGCTATGTCGGACTCGAACCGACTAAAAACCGCACACCGTCTCAGGTTCGTAAAAGCCAGGGAATTACATGTAGTTTTAAACGCTCATCATCAGAAAGTGATCTTGGAGTTTTTTTTAACTACCTTCTTTTCTTCATATTCTATTGAGTTACCAACATTTAGAAACAAAATAATAAAATATAAAGTACAATCAGTCGTTAACGAGACCACCGTCAAAACTTTAAGCCAAATATCACAATTAAAAATATTAATCAACACAAAACGAAATGTACACCATTATTGGAACTAGAACTTTTAATAGCCAATTTTGTGCTTTTAAAGACTTACTGCCTTACTTATAAACGTTATTAAACTTTAATAAGTAACGGTTTTGTGTTATTTTCAACTTTAAACTCACTGCGTTAAAGTTCAAAATAGCATAAAACCGCTGCTTAAAGTTAAATAACGTTGATTAATAAGGCCGTTAGAGAAATAAGGAATAGAAGGGAACAGTTGGTATAAGCTGGTTAAAGTGAGTAACTTTAGCTTAAACATATGGATGTAATAAAGAAACAACCAAGTATAGTTTAAACATGCTATTTGAAATTATGTTTTTTTTTGCATTTTAACTGAATTATTACAATAGGATCCCAAAAAAAAAAAATTGAGAGTCCTGTAGAGCCACAAGAAAACTTTTAAAAAAACTATTACCCAACTACGTTAAAATTAGCTTTGTCAGCGAGGTCATTATTACAAATCTATTAAGAGCTCATTCATTAAAATCGGTTTAATAATTCAGGCGCTATATTGGAACATATAAACATAGACTGCGAACAAATATGACCCAACCTTTTGAGTTCGCCGTTGTCGGGTAAAAAATGTAGCTAAAGTTACCCATCACATCAATATATAGAAAAAACAAAACATTCTAATTTGTATTGAATTATGTCAACATGCATCTGACTGTTACTAAAAAGAAGTAAGAAATGTTACAAGAACACAAAAATATTCTACGTTTCAATTATATTAAAACACTCACAAAATCTACCGAATGTAACATATTGTACTTGGCCACACTTCGTCTTTTATACTTCAACAGCTTTTCAAATATAAGATATTCCTTCGTTACCCTTCCTTTATCGTATTTTTTTCTTTATTAAATGCATACTTTGAAAGATACCATAAACTACTTTAAGAAAGTATAGACTGTAGGTTTTTTTATCATAATACCTTCACTTGACAGTTTACAAAAATAAAATCATTGACATTATATTTTTTTATTTATTTAATACTTCTAGTACTTCCTTTAGAATTAAGGAATCACATTTTCAATCAATCATTTGGCTTTTTGGATGTGACAACTGTGAATTATTTGACAAACGTCAAAATTGAAGTTTTGATAATGTCAAATGTCAATATTTCCGTTTTATAACTTTTTTTGTAAGTATTACGCGCGCAATACCAATTGGCGCAAACTGTAATACATTTTGAAAAATATCTTTCAAAGTACGCAAACTAAAGATAAATTATAAAATTAAGCACATACAGTTGTGTATTTCTTAATCGTTAATTATTTAATTAAATATTTAAAGAAGTGAGTAGCGTAGTGTTGCGATTGTTGGTTAATAATCGTCAAAATTATCTCATAAGTGATATCGATAATGACAGTATTTTTAATCTAATTATTTTGGTTTACACATTATTAGACATTAGTTCTAAAACTTATCATTACAACATCAATAAAACGCTAAAAGGTATATGTATCGATATTCGAACAACACTACAACGACATCTAACTATTATATGTTATACATGTGTCATCTACCTAGAATTAGGGCTGGACCAAGGTTTTAAATTCAGAAACATTAATAATCGATATTAAAATCGAACTCTTAAATACTACAACATCGTTACTTCTAACAACTACCAGGGATGGATCCAGGTTCTACTTCTGAGGGGTACTTCTACTTAAGACTTACAAGCTCCAATTTGATTATCTACTTGAAATCGTACAAACCAACTCCACACCAAATCCACCCCTAATGGTAAACTATACCTGGATACAAAACAAAAATACTACCATTTTATCGATATTACTGTAGGCTATTTATGGCAACACTATTCTCCATCTCACTTCGTCGTTTCGAACTATAGACTACGAGAAGAAGATAGCGGTGATACCTTCTCCCTGTTTTTCTTCTCTGAGGCGTTGGAGCCTGTGTTCAGGGAGCCGGACCAGTCGCCTAGCTGTGACACCGGCCGATAGAACTTGCTAGAAGTGCGGTTGAACACTGGTAGGAGTTCGTTCGCTTCGTTGGTTAAAGCCTGCAGAAAATAAAGTGTACTTTATGGTAATTGGAATTGTAAGGTGTCTTTTTGAAGTTATACTTCTTTTGGCGCGATGGAGAAAAATGACGTGAGTGAAGTTTTACTTAGCGCGCGCACACCGTCACCTGAATTGTACATCGTGAAGTTAGTTCTAGGTGGCATGAAAATCGATAACTATGTTGAAGTTGTATATTCTAGTATTTTTATAATTTAGAACACGTGTTTCGTAATAGTACAATTAAACAATGTGAATAAATAAATATTATTTATGTAAATAAAATCTTTTTGATTAATTTTAATATTTATCGTTAATCACTACTGTATTTTAGTTATTTTTTTCCATACGCCAAAGAAGTATAACTTCTAACGCGTGTACATAAGTAAACACACTCATGTTTTTTTTGTTACTCATTCTCTCACTATATGTATGTCCTCAATAGAATAGAATCGACTGTTAAAAATATCAAAAATGTCTATCACAGACACCAGCTCCTCACATTTTTAAACAAAATTTTGTGAAATGACTAGTTGTAAGTGTACCATTGTGAGGAGAAATAAAGTACTATTATTATTATATTATATTATTATAAAGTAAGAATACAGAGTGTTGTAAGAGAAAAGAAATTACAAAATGATTTTGATCATTCAAAATTATTTATTCAATTAAGACAGTAACTGACATTCGTGAACGTTCAATTGAATATACAGTTAAAATCATAGATCGACAAACAGACGCCACTGCATGTACTGGATTGTCAAAGTAAATTAGGTGAAAACACCAAAATCTACTGCCCGCTTGTGTCGATCTATAATTGCCAGTTGCCAAAGTGCGTAGAGGGTCTTAGTAGAAAAATACTGGCAAAGAAACTCATGGCCTCTCTTTTTTAAAGTCTGATATTCAGGTTTATGTCTAGTGCAAATGTTATTGACGTATATTACCTTCAAATAAATGACAGCATCAGTGCCATACCCCTCACAGGACATGAGAGTGAGATCACCGTGGAAGTAACGCGCGTACAGCCTGGAGATGGGTAGACCATATCCGTAACCTGGCAAATGAAACAGTATTTATTTATTAATTAAATAACAAATGACAGATTTCTACTAAATATAATACACATCTAACCGATTTCTACCAAATATAGTAGATTATTTGTATAATTCTATAAAACATACTACATTCTTAAATTTAGTTCTGTATCCCTGAGCGCTATCAGTTTTAAGGCCTACTTGAAATAAAAGCTATTTGATTTTGAATTCGATATAGTCACGCCTGATAAGCTGGTTGATGTAGTAATATAAGTAATGACGTCACAATCTTACCAGCCAACGGCACGGTGTGTGAATCAGACTTGGAGGGCTGTGGAGCTGTGCTGTACATGTACTTGAACAGCATGTCTGTCACGCTTCGCGGGATACCACCGCCGCGGTCCGACATCTGGGATAAAGAAAAAAGGGAAAATTGGTTAGTTGTAAAGTCGTTTTTTTTTTATATATAGGGTGCAAACGAGCAGACGCATCGCCTGATGGTAAACAACGCACTACACCAGAGGCGTCACAAGTGCGTTGCCGGCGTTTTAAGAAGGAGTACGCTATTTTCTTGAAGATTTGAAGGTCGTATTGGTCCGGGAACACCGCAGGCGACAGCTCATTCCACAGTTTAGTTGTGCGCAGCAGAAACTTTCTGGAAAATCGCTCTCGATTCCCGGATCGGACCGAATATTTGTATGATCTACAAATATTAGTTTCGGAGTTTGGGTGTTTTTAAAAGTATATATGTATTTATATTAGTTGTCTAGTACCCATAATACAAGCTCTGTTTAGCTTGGGACTAGATGGCGTTGTGTGTAATTTGTCCAAAATATTTATTTATTTATCTGTACCTTAACAGAGACGTCCTCTCGACCCTGGATAACGTTCACGACGATCGGAGGTGGAGTGTCATGGTTCTCCATGGTGGCTCTCATGGAGTTCTTGAACAGTTCGAACAGCATGTGGTACAGATGAGACGGTACATACACAATGTGCATGGGCCGTTCACTTGGCACTGAAATTAAATCGTTAATTTTGCAATTAGATTTAAATAACACTTTTATAAGTCCGAGGTACTATTCTACAGGTCAAAAACCATCTGGGGACAGTAAAGGAAACATCGGTATTCCCACGCAGTCAGGAGCAACCTTTTTTTTTTTTACGCGGGCAATGCTTTTCGCACCATACCCCTCGTTTGTGGGGGAGACTAAGGGCGTGTGTGGGACTCCCGGAGGACGGGTCTACCCACTAAACCCCGCGGCGGCCTACCTCGGTAGTCGGGAGGAGCTCCAGGAACTCATCAGCGGCTTCTGGAGTCCCCCCTGCCGTACGACTGAGGTACTTCCCGGGGTATCGAAAGTCACCTCCGGAGCGGGACACTGTCACGCCTCACACCGTTCTACACAGTATGAGGCACGACACCGACCCGCCTTAGACGACACCTCCCTCGGCCGCACCGGGGTGTCACCTATCCCGGGTCGTTTGTAGCGGCCACATCTCAGTCGGGGGCTACCTACAAAGGGTGCACCTGGTTCCCCGGCTCGTAGTACCCAAGACGGCGTGCGGTTTTAGTCGGTTCGAGTCCGACATATCACCAGTAGGAGGTATCCGCATGGAGAAAAAAAAAGATCAAATCTGTAATCAGTGAAACATGACCTACCTTTTTTATAGCAGGCTAGCTGTACCTCGCGGGTTGTATTGCTTTTAAATCGGATCGGACATTTTATTTTAAATTTTTTATAATTTTGTTTCTTTTAAATTAAAGTACCCTAAGTTACTCCTTATATCATTAGCTATTCGCCAGTGGCAGTTCCGTCAAAATATGTCCAGATATTAGCCAGAACAATGAGACACACAGGCAAAAAATTTAAAATTAGATATTTGATTCATATTTTTTTAGTGCATTTAGTAAAAACTGTCGACTTGAAATTATAAATAGACACGTTTTGTTCAGATGTACAGATGAGTTCGGCCTTTCCTAACCCCACTATTAAAGCCTTACGGAAATAGGAAGCAACAAAAATGCCTTACTTAAGGTTCTCATTTTAAGGTCAGACTATCATCTTCAAGTGCAATTCATTCGTTCATTTGCCTCATCCTACTAATATTATAAATGCGAAAGTATGTAAGTGAGCATGTTGGTTGCTCAATCACGCAAACTACTGAATGGATTGTGATGATGTGGAGGAACGGGTGTTCGGTCCCTCCGACACACAAAGGGAGGATCCTTCGATCAGGCGAGGTGATCATGCCTGGCGGGCTACTGCCCAACAGTTGATGTTGGGATATTGTATATATGATAATCGGCGCGAGAACTGTTTATTGCGCGATTCAGGATTGTAGTTACTTCGTAGTTCAGTGTATCTTCAGTAGATGGCGCTGTAGTAGATTATGTTGTATGTGGAAGTCGCCACAATGAAAGTTTACAATAATATAGCTAATACTTCAGAATAACACATAGACTACAATTTATAAAGATAGTAGCTTCGTCTCGCGGCGTTGTCTGCGGTTATTGTCGTACCGCGGGGTTCAGCTAGTAAGCCATAAAAACAAATCTCAACAGGTTTCTATGATGGTTGATGGTGAGTATGGTCTCCAGATCTCTAAAGATATGAACGAGAAAAACAGATTTTCGGTCGAGAGGTCGAGTTTGTGTATGTGCACTGACAATCACCTACCATCAAAGAGGCAAGTAACATGTTAAAAAATAACAAAAAAAATGTGTCTGTAATTGCAAAGAACTTATAAAATATACACCTCAATTGAATTTGAATCGTACTCCTTAATTATAAGACACAAATTTACCTAACATAATGTGTAATTACTACGCTTCTAAATGAAAAGAAACATTCACACACATATTTGCACGGAAGGTAATCGAACCAATGACCTCTAAGCTTGCAGGAAAAAGGTGATCTAAATATAACATGATTCGTACTAATGAACAAGTGTTTTTTTATGGTAGAGGGGGATAGAAGGTGGATCATTTAATGGTAAGGGATAATCACCACCACGCACACAAAGGCCACTGGTAACTCAAAGAGTCACAAGAATGTTCCGCCCTTGGACCGTGATAATCAAGAGGAACCAGGATGTGGTCTCCAGGAACCCAAAGGTCAAGACTCTGTGTTTTTTTTTAATGTAATAGGTGGCAAACGAGCAGATGTATCGCCAGCATATCAGCAATACCAGATGCGTCACAAGTACGTTGTCGACCTTTGGAGGATGGAGGGAGGGATTGGGCTTCCGGTATCCTCACTCACTCGGTGAAACACAGCGCAAGCGCTATTTCACACCGGTTTTCTGTGAGGCCGTGGTATCACTCCGGTCGAGCCGACCCATTCATGGTGAAAGTGTGAAAATACCCTGGCAGTAGTTGAGATTAATTTAGTGATAAAAGCTTGCTATAAAAGTTACCTCCATGCTGTAGCAGCTGCAGATCTGGTGACGCCATATAGTACCTATCACACAGGAACCTGGCGTTTTCATAAGCGTCCTTGACAACCCCCACTACATCACATGCTGGGTCGATGGAGCCGATATGTCTTCCACCATTGTCGATACCATTCACGGATACCTTCCTTGCGCCAATCTGTTCACCGAAGAGTAGAGCTGCGAAAGAACAATTCATCATATTACACCAACAGTTAAAAGTGGCACTCGCTGAATTCAGTACGAACGATCCGGCTCAACCGGACCGGTACTGCCCTCAGACCAACCTAAAATGACAGCATTCGTGCTGTCGTGTTTCGTTAGTGAGTTCGAGACCGGAGGTCCAATGATGTAGAAGTATGTTCATTTTTTTTTTATGTTGTAGCGGTCAAACGAGCAGACGTATCACCTGATGGTAAGCGATTACCGCCGCCCATGGACACTTGCAACACCAGAGGCGTCATAAGAGCGTTGTCGGCCTTTAGGGGATGGGGAGAGGGGTTGGGCTATTTTTTTTTTATTGAATAGAGTGCAAATGAGCAGACGCATCACCTGATGGTAAGCGATTACCGCCGCCCATGGACACCCGTAACACCAAAAGCGTCACAAGTGCGTTACCGATCTTTGGGGGATGAGGAGAGCGAATGGGGGGATGGGGATAGGGAATGGGGGGAGGGGATGGGGTATGGGCCTCCGGTATCCTCACTCACTCGGTGAAACACAGCGCAAGTGCTGTTTTACACTGGTTTTCTGAGGCCATGACATCAGTTCAATCGAGCCGATCCATGCATGCCGAAGCGTGACTCTCCCACGGTAAAAATAGGCTGTCCTAGTGTGGGTCACCATGCTGCAATCGCAAAGAGTATAGTGACCACCACCTTCGTATTCTGCTCTTGCTTTCCATTACGCAGAGAAAAGTCAATTTGTCAGGCTCATATATGTAAAAATGGATTGATGTGTTTAGAAGTACTTAAGTATCAACACAATACAACAATAGGCAAACGTCGTGTAGGGCGCCCTGCGGCACGATGGACCGACGACTTGAGGAAAGTGGCCGGCGGCGGGTGGATGCGAAATGCCCAGGACCGGGATGGTTGGCGCTCTTTGGGGGAGGCCTTCGTTCAGCAGTGGACGGCAATAGGCTGACTGAAGAAGTATCAACAGGCTCAAGATATTTGCTACTATTTCTTTTTTTTTAAAAAAGACAACTCCCGCATTAGGAATATACATCCTGTGTCGCGGGGGACTTTACAAACATACATAATAACGGACACAAACAACACCCAGACTCAAAACAATATTTTGTAGATCACACAAACTGATGTTCCACGTGGGATTTGAACCCACGACACTTGGCGCAGTAGCAAGCGGTGTAGTGACCGCTTAAACCACTATGCCAACCGTTGAGTCAATTTATCATCATCATTATCAACAACAACCCATAACGTCCCTCTGCTAGGCTCGGGTCTCCTCTCAGGAGAGGATTAAAGCCATACGTCCCCACGCTGGTCGAGTGCGAGTTGGGGATTGGCAAGACAACGTTGTGGCTACGTAATCTTTGCCGGTGGACGTTTTAAGGCCGCCCAAGGCCTCCAACTACGCTTCACGACTGTTATCCTCTGATAACAACCGGGACCGACCCGAGACGCTCATGGTAACATGCCACTAGCGGTCAGCAATCCATCCGGTCGTTGCTTAACCTCGGTAATTGTTTCTAATCACCGAGTTCAACTGGGCTATGAGAGCCTACTATGTATATCAAGTTTCACTACATAGTATAAAACAAAGTCGCCTTTTCTGTCCCTATATCCCTATGTGCGCTTAAATCTTTAAAACTACGCAACGGATTTTGATGCGGTTTTTTCCAATAGATAGAGCGATTCAAGAGGAAGGTTTATATGTATAATACATGCATCATATACTAAGGCAACATTGCTAATTTTAGAGGTTTCTATTTTATGTCCGTGCAAAGTCGGAGCGGGCCGCTATGTTTTTATATACAACGTTCATAGTTTTTCTGTAGTGTATTTAATTTAGTATCAGCATTGCACCCGTGCGAAGCCGGGGCGGGTCGCTAGTGTATTATAAACAGACTTTTAATAAGGAGGAGGTTCTCAATTCGTCTGTTATTTTATGTATCAGAATTTTCAAGCGGGTGAACCGATTTTGATGATTCTTTTTAATTTAAATTTTGGTGCTTCTCGTGTGGTCCTATTTCAAGTTGATCTAGTTCTAAAAGTCGTTAATTTTTTAGATTATATTAAGAAACGTGCACACATAGGATGTCTCCTATAGCAAAACTGCTTTGACTATTTTTTAAATTTAATTTTTTTATTATTAATGGCCGGTTTTTCAATAGCCAGACAAAACTTATCGGAGATATAAACTATAAGACGGCACAATTATGGACACTTTATTTGTAGGAGTAAGTATCAGTAGTAACGTGTCCTTATTTTTGCCGTCTTATAGTTTATTTCTCCGATAAGTTTTATCTGGCCATTGCAAAACCGGCCCTTAGTGTATTACTTACTGTGTTGATTTATTAACATCCTGATAGATATTCTACTCATATAGAATCTGTCCAAGAAGTACTGTATGGAGTTCTCGGTGCCAGGGTCCACTTCATGCGACTCCTTGAGTTCGAGGACACCCTGGGCCATTGTTTGTACCACGTCAGCATGGCGGTTACGGATGTGAGCTAGGCGTTCGCAGAACCTGTCAAATAAAAAGTTTTCTTATGTATAACTATTTTAATACATGCTTACTCAAAACAGACTCCCGTTCTTCCTGCTTCACCAGTACTATCGAGTCATGTAACCTATCTATCTTGCCTTTAAATGCCACACATAATTTTCCTAATTCTACTCCTACTCTTCTTGATCTCATACTTGTTTCCTCGACTCATTTAGTCGCTAAGCATGGTCAATGCTCAGCCGATGACTTTTCATACCATGACTTGATATTTCTCTCGTACAAACAACGTCCCCCCAAACCTAAGCCCAAAGTCCTAAAGCAGCGTAATTTTGGTAACATGGATCTTATTAAACTTCGCCAGGATGCCAGTGTGATCGATTGGAGTTCTTTATTATCCACAGACTGCATTGATAAGAAAGTTAATATATTAAATAGTAAGCTGACTTGTCTTTATGATGTACATGCTCCTGTCCGTTTTATTAAAATTAAGCATCTACCTGCACCTTGGCTTACTGCTGAAATAAGGACCCTGATAACAAGAAAGTCCATAGCCAAGAGCAGATTCAAAACTCGCCCAACGACAAACAATAGGGATAGATATATAGCCATACGAAATCTCTGCAGTAAGGCTTGTAGAAAAGCGCAACGCCAACACATTCACAATTCGGTCGAGAACGGAGACCCATCCAAAGTATGGAAATTTCTCAGAACACTAGGAGTTGGAAAATCACAAATAAATATGATTCCTAAAACAAAAAACATAGATTCATTTAATTTACATTTCTCTTCTTCGTCTAATTACAGTCAAACCTGTAAAAATAATATGTTACAATATCTTTCATCACGTCCAACTCCTGACTTTTCCCCGTTCTTTTTTCATCAAATTACTGCTTGTGATGTTAAGAAGTGTATAATGTCCATAACTTCCAATGCTGTTGGAAGCGACTGCATTAGTCGTAACATGATCCAGCCTATTGTTGATGAAATCCTTCCCATTTTATGTCACATTTTAGATCACTCCCTCGCTAATAGTGTTTTTCCCGATACTTGGAAAGAAGCACAAATTATCCCTTTACCCAAAAAATCCAATCCTTCATCCTTCTCCGACTATCGTCCTATTTCCATACTCTCCTTTATGTCAAAAGTCTTAGAACGCCTCGTGCACTCGCAACTAACTTCTTACCTAATGAAGAACCAGCTCCTCAATCCTTATCAATCGGGTTTCCGTACAGGCCACAGCACGGTGAGCGCGCTGGTCAATATCACTGACGACATCAGGCTGGGTATGGAGCACGGAAAACTCACTATACTCTCCCTGCTGGACTTCAGCAATGCGTTTAATGCAGTGGACTTCGACATCTTGCTGGGCATTTTACACTCTATTAACATATCTCCAACGGTGGTTGATTGGTTTCGTAGTTACCTGTTAGGGCGAAGGCAGCGTGTGCGCATTGAGGAATCATTTTCTTCGTGGTGTAATACGTCTGCTGGAGTACCGCAGGGTGGCGTTTTATCTCCTTTACTCTTCACAATTTTTATAAATTCTATTTCCGAAACATTACTTTCATCCTACCACCTTTACGCAGATGATCTTCAAATCTATACGCAAGCACCATTGAGTAAACTGTCGGAAGCCTTTGCAAATATGAACTCGGATTTGGCGCGGGTGTGTCAATGGAGCAACCAGTATGGTCTTATTGTTAATCCAGCTAAAACTAAAGTTGTTGTTGTGGGCAGTTCCAGAATGCACTCGAAGATCGACTGGTCTGATTTACCAGACATTAAATTTAATGACGTTGTACTCCCCATCAGTACGTGCGTCAAGAACCTAGGAATTCTGATCGATAGTACGTTATCTTGGGGCCCCCAATTATGTGAAGTTAGTAGAAAAGTGTTTGCATCGGCGGGTTCACTGCGAAGACTTCGCAACTTTCTACCCATAGCTACTAAAATTGCGCTAGCTGAATCCCTGCTCCTTCCTATACTCGATTACGCTGATGTCAGTTATCTCGATATCACTGAGGAGCAACTTGATAAACTTGAGCGCCTTCAAAATTTCTGTATTAGATTTATATTTGGTTTACGCAAATATGATCATGTGTCTGAATTTCGCAAATTGCTCAAGTGGCTCCCAATTCGACTTCGACGGAATTCTCATATACTTTCTATACTTTATAGTATTTTATTTAATCCCTTTACTCCACCTTACTTAAAGGAACGTTTTGTATTCCTCGGTGACACACATCTGAGATCCTTAAGGTCGTCGGAATCCTTGGAGTTAATGGTACCTAGCCACGCTACTATATTCTATGACAAATCTTTCACGGTGCAGGCTGTCAGATTATGGAACTCTTTACCCATATCTATTAGACGTGCACAAACACTACAGCATTTAAGAATATGGTTAAAATTCACTACCTAGATTCATAAGTACCTTTACTCTCAGTGGCTGTACATGACTGAATGCTTTTATATATTGATATATATATATATATATATATATTGTATATATTTGGATTTTGTATATATATATGTGCATGTGTGTGTATGTATATGTGTATGTTTATGTTTATATGTTATTATTAAACATCACCATAACTTTAAAACACCTACACTACCCTTTATTACGTTAATTTCTTTCTCCGGTAAATATGTCCATCCAAAGGTTGCCTGGAAGAGATTGCTTTTGGCAATAAGGCCGCCCATTGTACACATCCTCTTGAATTTTAAGTTAAGTAATTTGTAATTGGTGTACAATAAAGTATATTCTATTCTATTCTATTCTATTCTAGCTGACCCACACAACCACTTTTTTTATATAGAGGTCAAACGAGCAGGCGTATCACCTGATGGTAAGTGATTACCGCCGCCCATGGACACCCGCAATACCAGAGGCGTTACAAGTGCGTTGCCGGCCTTCCTTTACGTCTAGGTACGTTGCGTTTACGTCTGCTATTGCCCGTAGCGTAATAATTTTCCCCCGCTTTTCTAACATTCTTTATCGGTGCTTCGCTCCTATTGATCATAGCGTGATGATATATAGCCTATAGCCTTCCTCGATAAATGGACTATCCAACACCGAAAGATTTTTTAAATCGGACCAGCGGTTCCTGAGATTAGCACGTTCAAACAAACAGTTGTATAGTACCCATAGTGAAATGCATAGTTTGGTACTAGATGGAGTTGTGTGTCAATGTTCGGAAATATATATAGTGTGAGTTGGTAGTGACACGCGATTGTTTTTCTAATTGAGTTTAATTTTTATGTGCGAGGATTTCCACCCGCAAAAAATGACAGGCTATTTGAAAGAAAGAAAGAAAAAAATGTTTATTCTGACATACACAGGACAATGTATGGGGGAAGGCCGAGGTGAGGCCCTGTTGAGGCCGAGGTGAGGCCCTGTTGAGGCCGAGGTTGCTGGCTGGCTTGAGACTTGCTGTGGGAGGAGTGAATACGATGGTGCTGCTGATCTGCTTCCTTGAAGGCTCCTTCCAATCACGTCGGGGTCACTACTGTGGGGGAACGGGTATCATGTTCCACCCAACACAAAGGGAGGATCCTCCGACCAGGCGAGGTGATCATGCCTGGCGGGCTACTGCCCAACAGTTGATGTTGGGATGTTGTATATATGATAATCGGCGCGAGAACTATTTATTGCGCGATTCAGGATTCGTAATTACTCCGTGTAGTGCGTTACTTCGTAGTTCAGTGTACCTTCGGTAGATGGCGCTGTAGTAGGTTATTGTTGTGTTAAATGTGGAAGGCGCCTCATATGGTTTTGACCAGTTTTGAGAGTTAAGGTTATAAGATAGAAGCAATTATAATACCCTGTGCAATGCGAGAAAAGGCGCCTATTTCAGTGTATTGTATCGAAATTCTATTCGTATCGGAATATTATTTTATGGTTACCCATCTCCGGCCTGTGTAGTAGACTACGGGCCCGTGTCGAAAATTGATGGGTCATGTGAACCACCAGGAGACTTTTTTAGAAAGATACAGGGGCATAAAACAATAACATTTAGCACTATGCTGTCACTTGGAAGCTGTCCAACTGAGTATAGGTAAAGGGGAGGGAGTAGGAACCGTCGATTTTTCTCCCTTGTCACATTATTTTTGTACGGCGTTGCGAGATAATGGATTAGAAGAGATATTGAAATTGAATGGGACCGATGCCGTCTAAAATTAAATGACTAAATTGAGCGAGACAATCGCCGGGAAATCAAAAAGAAATCCAACTTTGTGGCTCACTATTTTTGTACGGCATCGGTCCCATTCAATTTCAATATCTCTTCTAATCCATTATCTCGCAACGACGTACAAAAATAATGTGACAAGGGAGAAAAATCGACGGTTCCTACTCCCTCCCCTTTACCTATACTCAGTTGGACAGCTTCCAAGTGACAGCATAGTGCTAAATGTTATTGTTTTATGCCCCTGTATCTTTCTAAAAAAGTCTCCTGGTGGTTCACATGACCCATCAATTTTCGATATGGGCCCGTAGTCTATAGCTCTATAGCACTGAAGTACGTGTTTGCTTTCGCAATCACAATCTACTTGGTAAGAATTTTAACTTAAAACTGCATGTAATTGGTCTATTCAAATAACTACACTATTGAATGTAAATTTTCGACTGACATGATATATTGACCTCTGGTCTCCACACAATTGCTCAATTACAAAAAAATGCAAGTAATTATGTATTCTGTATCACTTAAAAAAAACTAAGTATGTATTTTTTTTTTGGAATCTGGCCAACGAGCAGACATATCGCCTGAAGGTAAGCGATAACTGCCGCCCATGGACACCCGCAACACCAGAAGCGTCATGTCACAAGTGCGTTGCCGGCCTTTGGGGGATGGGGAGGGGGATGGAAGAAGGGGTTGGGGTATGGGTCTCCGGTATCCTCACTCACCCGATGAAATACAGCACAAGCGCTATTTCACACCGGATTTCTCTGCGTTTGTGCGTACGGTCCTTTAAAAGACATTTATTTAAACAATCCGTGGGATTGAACCATAATTTTCTTTACAACAACAACCACTCATAATATCCCACTGCTGGGCTCGGGTCTCCACTCAGGAGAGGAGGCTGTGGCGACTTCCTCATATAACACAACAATAACCTACTACAGCGCCATCTACCGAAGATACACTCGCGCCGATTATCATATATACAACATCCCAACATCAACTGTTGGGTAGTAGCCCGCCAGGCATGATCACTTCGCTTGGTCGGAGGATCGTCCCTTTGTGTTGGGTGGAACATGATACCCGTTCCCCCACAAGGTCATACGTCCCCATACTGGCCGAGTGCGAGTTGAGGACTGGCATGTCAAAAGTGTGGCTATGTAATCTTGCCGTTGGATTGTTTTTAAGTCGCTTGAAGGCCTCCAAATAAGCTTTACGACTGTAATCCTATGATAACAACCGGGACCAACTGCTTAACGTGACCTCTGAATCATGGAGAAGCTTATAACATCATGCTACCAACGATCACCCATCAGGGTACTGACCCTCGGTGATTATTTCTAATCACCCTGAAGCAACTGGGCTATGAGCAACTTAATTTTCTTTATTTGTACAGATTTGGCAGGCCTCGTGCGCCGTAGAATTTTCTTAGTATATTAGGTAATGTACAGATTTAAATTCTCTCCTTGGCTCGTGTAATTAAAGAGAGAGAGAGAGAGAGTGACATCAGCGAACCCAAGGTCACTATGTAATAAGTGTACAATTACCTAAAATATAATACTCATATATGAATTGGCTTGTAGCCATTGCATGTATGAAACACGTGTTGGCAGTACAGGAACTGACGACATTCAGAGCATATTTGTGTGAAATCCATACTAATCTATACTAATATTATAAAGCTGAAGAGTTTGTTTGTTTGTTTGTTTGAACGCGCTAATCTCAGGAACCGGTGGTCCGATTTGAAAAATTATTTCGGTGTTGGATAGTCCATTTATCGAGGAAGGCTATTGGCTATATATCATCGCGCTAATACTAATCGGAGCGGAGCACCAATGAAGAATGTTTCAAACATGGGGGAAAATTTTGATCGGGCGAGGCGAACGGAAGTTGAAAGGGAGATTCGTATAAGGTAGATAGAGAGTTATTTCGTATAAATTACTGTAGAGGCAGGAGAGAGGGATGAGAGCACACGTTTTCTTTTTATCTTTCGCTATATTATTACATAAAAATAATATTTGTCTAAGTATAATAAGATATCAATGCATGCGGTGCTGGCATGACGGTAATGTTTGCACCAGAATAACATACTAATATAGACATATCCAGTTAGGTACTGCATATTAGTGTAAACAATGACTGACTGAATGTTAGAACGAAATGTATTTTTTCTGTAACAACTTATGTATTGTTGCGCCATAACCAGATGGATCTCGTTTGTACGAGAATAATCTAAATTGAATTGAGGACAGCGCCATCTAGTGTCGGCTAACGCGTAACTGTGGGCATTATAACGATTTCTCGACGCTAGATGGCGCTACAAGTAGCTCTAGAATAATCTATTAAGTCGAGAACCATCGATCGAATATTATCGAACATTCTAGTTATTTCGACAGCCATATAAAAGCGGAACGTGTTAGCCGTACGGGCAGTATTGTTTCAAGATACAGCGAATAAACATCGAAGAGATCTTCTAGTGCGACTAACGAGTGATTTAGTGATTTGTTATTGTAAAAAGTGTTGTTAATAAATACGAGTATTGTGTTATATTTTTGGTAATCAATCGATTACTTTAATTTATTTAATACCCAGCTCGTAACAGCATAAACAACATTTAATGGCAAATAAAATTATTATATTCTATTCTATTCAATTGTTCGTGAGTCAATAGCAATACTTACTGGTTCAGCACAGGTGGTTCAGGTTCGCTCTGTTCGAACTGAATGATCTCTTCGAAGGATCTCTCATACCACTGGTTTACCAGTCCCACTGATGGCATCCGCAGCAAATTCTCAGGTAATAGTGCTATCTCTTTCATGATGTTCGCCAACCTGTAACAAAGAATGAGACAAATATTAAATGCTGCCGCCATTTTGTTTTTGTGTATGGAACCTGCCAAAGTGACTCTATTTTGACTGATGGAGATCATTAACTAAGAGTCTAAGAGTGGTGGTCGCCATACTCATTGTGAACGCAGACAATGTAGCATGGTGACTCACACTAGCTGGCGACCTAGCGAGATACTTTTTCCTCGCTTTAAGGGAAATTTATTCGGTGTTGGTTTTATAAGTATTATTTTTTTTTTATTGAATAGTGGGCAAACGAGCATACGTATCACCTGATGGTAAGCGATTACCGCCGCCCATGGACACCCGCAACACCAAAGGCGTCACAAGTGCGTTGACGACCTTTGGGGGATGTGAAAGGGGATGGGGGGAGGGGTTGGGGTATGGGCCTCCGGTATCCTCACTCACTCGGTGAAACACAGCGCAAACGCTATTTCACACCGGTTTTCTGTGAGGCCGTGGTATCACTCCGGTCGAGACGACCCATTCATGCCGAAGCATAGCACTCCCACGGTTAAGTAAAATAATCAACTTAAATTGTCTGTAAAGTTGGTTTACAGACTATAATTGTAAATGATTACGTCTGTGGCGACTTCCATAAACAACACAACAGTAACCTATTACACCGCCATCTACCGAAGATACACTGATCTACTAAGTAACGCACTACACGGAGTAACTACCAATCCTGAATCGCGGAATAGAAGTTCTCGCGCCAATTGTCATATGTACAACATCCCAACATCAACTGTAGGGCAGTGGCCCGCCAAGCACGATACCCTCGCCTGGTCGGAGGACCCTCCCATTTGTGTTGGAGGGACATGACACCCGTTCCTCCACAGGTCATAATGAAAATTCAAGATTTTCATTGAAAAATATCAGTTAGTTAGTTTCATCGATTTATAATACGTTATCACGTACAAAAAGAGATTCTCAATCTATCGGTACTAATATTATAAAGCTGAAGAGTTTGTTTGTTTGAACGCGCTAATCTCAGGAACCGCTGGTCCGATTTGAAAAATTCTTTCAGTGGTGGATAATCCATTTATCGAAGAAGACTATAGAGACTATATCACGCTAATACTAATAGAAGCGGATCACCAATGAAGAATGTTACAAAAACTGGGGAAAATTTTCACGCTACGGGCAATAGCAGACGTGGGTCAGCTACTTCATTAAATGGAAAGAAAAGTGTTTCGTAGACTCACAAAGAAAGTGTTACGTAATATAGGCATGTGATCTACATTAATCTGTCAACCTCATGTTGTTTGTTTATCACGTTATATCCGGCCTAATGAACTTCAGAGCATGAACGTGTGCCGAGTCTTCGTAAGATGTACACGTATACAATGCAAAACAATCAGCAAACATGTTGATGAAACAACGATTAAATAAAACATCCTGTTAGTAAGGATATTTATAGATACACTAGCTACGCCCCGCGGTATTCTCCGTAGTTATTTTGCTGCTTTTTAATAAGATATAGTTCACGATTTCATTGGTTAAAGCTTAAGTGACTAATTGTAACGTAAAAGTCCTGTCAAAATCAACCAATAAGAGAGACGAAATTTAAAAATTTGATAATAATAATCGCTTTATTGTACACCAGATAACTCACAAAGGTAACTTAAAGCTAAGAGGTACAATTGGTGGTCTTATCGCCCGAAGGCAATCTCTTACTTTGTTGTAAGTACCATTCATATTTTTAAATGCTTTTAAAGAAAAGCTGTTTATCTGATATAACAAAGAGACGCTACACTTTTGTTTATTTGTATATGTACAGGATTCGCGTCATAAATACACGCAAACTTCATAATATTGCCATATACAAACAGTTCTAGAAGGGTAAACGATCAGAAAGCCACTTGAAGGTCGATTCTCGCAATAATGGTCTCGGCGTGTCGATAGCCGTCCCATCGGATTATGAGAGTGAAGGAACAGAGAGTGCACCTTTGTTTGTACACACTCTTAATATCTTTTGTGTAATTAAATCCGGTCTCGACGAAATCTAGGCTAGGTGGAGTACATACGTACAATAAGCCCCTGTTTCACCCTGACAGATGAATGGACACAAATTTTTCGAAAGTTACGTCAAATTATCCGTCAGATAAACTATCCGAAAATTATCTGTGAAACGGGGAGTAAAATGCATTCTATATACTACGGGATATGCTTGTGTTGCAAGGTTTGTGTATTGTTTGATTATATCTCCAGAAGAGTACAGAAGTCAACAAACATTGTTACATAAATTATCATCTGATTACGGAGTCACCGAGTGACACAAGACCTTGGTGGCCTATACGATATGTCAACACATTGTTCGTGTAGAACATGGTGATGAGCGGAGCGGGGAGCTGTTTTACCTAAGTTGTTCCGGAAATTGACAGCCACGGCATAAATACAATCTCATCTTTCACGAAACTATTTTGGATTGACGGTTAATTTGAACACAAACCTCCTTTGTGAAAATCACTGATCTTTATTAAACAATATTACAACCTTTGTGTAGATTTTTTTAATATGTTTAAAGATTATGTCACTATTCTTTTATTTGCAATAATGGACGATATGATTTCCTATGATTATAAATGAGGGTTAAACTTCAAGGAATCTTAAGAAAATTTACAATCTGCTTTTGGGGAGTCTACTCCCACGTTAGCAACAATTACTTATTGGTTTCGTGAATTTAAACGTGGTCGAGAGAACTTAAACGATGACCCTAGACCCGGTCGACCAACAACTGCAGTCATTCATGAAAATGTCATCAGGGTAGAGTGGTTATTGCGAGAAAATAGACATATTATACATCGAGAGATACAAGATGAACTAAACATTGGATCACAGGCAGTTTCCACCCTCCTGCATGAACACCTTAAAGTTAGGAAGCTTGCTTCGCGATGGATACCTCATTCCCTCACCGATGAGTAAAAATGCCGTCGTGTTGATTGGAGCAAATTTATGTTAGAAAAGGAGGAACTTCGCAAAACGTATCCTTCATTCTTGCAACTGTCGAATCATGGATATATAGCTACGATCCTCTCACGAAGCAGCAATCCACTCAGTGCGTGTTTGAAGAGGACGATTTACCCACATAAGTTGTTCGCAGTCGCAGCATTGATAAAAAAATGATTGCGGTTTTTTTTTCGACGCAGTGGACCAGTAGCAGTGATTCCGCTCGAAGACCGTAGATCAGATACTAGTGAATATTATAGCGAAGTTTGTCTGCTTCAAGCTTTAGAGAAGTTGGATAACGAGCGCCCAAGGAGCGGAGGCGCAATTCTTTATCACCAAAATAACATGCCCGCTCATACAGCTACTACAACTTTGGACTATTTGGCAACTTCTGGAGTGCAAATGTTATCCCATCCTCCGTACACCCCAGATTAGGTCCATGTATTTTTTTTATTTCCCACGGTAACAAACATGCTTCGTGAGCGAATTTTGGAACAATGGTGTATCGTTGTTCTAATATTGTCACAAGCGGCAGCGGTTTCTGTAGAAACCGCTACCGCTTGTGACAGTGTCATGCCTTGATGACGTGTTCTACATGTGGCTGGATATAACAATAAAAATACTTCAAACAAAAGCGTTTATTTTATAAAAGTTAAACCATTTATAAATATAGTAAACGGTTCTTTGATAATGTACCTACTTTTAGTAGCTTATCAGTTAGCGGGAAAAACGTTGTTATTTCTTGCGCGCATTTGTCACAATAAGTAAACAATTGACTGCACGGTTGGCCGAGTGGTGTCAGCGGTCGCCATGCCGCTTGCTACTGCGCCAAGTGTCGTGGGTTCAAATCCCACGCGGTACCTACAACACTTTGTGTGATCCACGAATTGTTGTCCCGAGTCTGGATGTTCTTTGTGTCCGTTTCATGTATGTTTGTAAAGTCCGCCACGACACAGGATGTTTATTCCTAATGTGGGAGTTGTCTTTAAAAAAAAAAAAAAAAGGTTTTAACAATAGAATGAGGCTTTTCTGCCATGTTCCACGTAAGATGGCAGCACTGTAAAGTCTCCAACAATCTGTCAAAATATACACAATTTGTATTTTTTTTATCATTTTTAGATTTCCGTACCTCAAAAGAAAAAAACGGATCACTTTGTTGTCCGTCTGTCTGTCAAGACTCTGGTATCTCAGGTACGCGTGGTATAAAGATGAAATTCATACCAAATACTCAGGTCTACTGTCCCTTAGAGGCTCTAGAGCTGTGAAAAAATCAAACTTCTAACCCAACACACTCAAAATATACAGCCGTACTGAAAATTTTCGACACTCGCAAGGGAATTAACACCTATAGGATACTTCCCGTAAACTCAGAATCTTGAAATTTAGACTTTAGACCGTGTCAAAGATATATCAATTTTATATCTATACCCGTTATTTTATTTATTCGAAAGTAATACTGCATCGATTTTAATTAAATTTAGTATGGATATACTTTGATTCTTGAGAAAGGACATAGGCTACTTTTTACCCACGATAATCGACATACATACGAGCTTAGCCGAGGGCAAAAGCTAGTGTATATATACACTGGAGAAATTTAACCCCTTTTTCTGGAACAATCGAGTAATAAATTAAGTAATAATTCTGTTTAAATTAAGTGTATACGAGTCTAAGAACAATAAACCCAATGCTATTAGATAACAAACAAACACAAACATTAAAAACACACGATGCGATGATAACGACTTATGACGTCTAAACGTGTTATTTAACTAACTTGTTGTGAGAAAACTATCTATTTTACGTTTAATAGAAACTAGTTATTGGTGATTTTACGTTGATTTTCTAATATATGCTCGGCAAAGAGACGGCGGAGCGGGACCGGGAGAGGTTTAGAACTCTACCGGCGCGCCGGGCCCGGGAACAGGCCAGGCATCGCAGGCAACTCAAGCTCCAGGGATCGCAGAACGATCGCCGTCTTCCATAAGCGCAAGCCTGGGGGTGACAGATGAGGACAACTGTCACCCTAGCAGAAGTTGGCCCCGGTGGCGGTGCGGACGCTGGGGGACAGTAGCGGGAACATTGGGATTCCCACACAGGAGGGAGCCATCTACAGGCACAGGCACAGGTTACAGAGTTTTCCTTTCTAGGTGCAGTTCCCCGGCATCTAGTACCCGGGACGGCGTGAGGTTTTAGTCGCACAAAAAAAGGGTATTACCGCCCTGGTCGAGCCGCCCCGTTCGTGCTGAATCAGCGTGGCCTTACTACCTTGAAAAACCACCTTGGTTGTATTAGTGGGTGCTTACAAAATAAATGGATCAGCTGTCAAAAGTACAAGTTTGTAGCCCCAGTGATTGAGGGTCTGCGGTGATGTTTCATTATCAGAAAGGCAGCAAGACATCCATACAACGGTAGACGTTTTGAGCCGTATACCCCTCTAAATATCTCTACAACAACACGTCCTATGTTGCCTGTATCCAACGGCTTCCCGTAACCTTCGCCAGATCATCGTATTGCCTGTCCAATGTATGTATTGGTGGCCTGCCTCTCCTTATAAAGGTGGATATTTGTATCTATACTAATAACAAAGCTGAAGAGTTTGTTTGCTTGTTTGTTTGAACGCGATAATATCAGGAACCGCAGATCCGATCTGAAAAATTCTTTCGGTGTTGGATAGTTCATTTATCGAGGAACGCTATAGGCTATATATCATCACGCTACTACTAATAGGAGCGGAGCACCAATGAAGAATGTTTGAAAAACGGGGGAAAATTTTTACGCTACGGGCAATATAAGACGCAAACGAGGTTGCGTGGGTCAGCTAGAGTTTAGATAAGAAGATTTGTCTTGACAATCAAATAACTTATTAAAACCAGTCAATTTTGTGACCATGAAAAGTGACACTCGGCCTATAGATAAGGATATCACGCTTAGAGGGGGATTATTATCTCGTATCGATATTACCTTATGATATTGAAGATACGAAATGAGATTAGTGGGTCAAGATTAATGTTACTATTATAACTATTGTAAAAAATATTTACGGTAAGTTGGTTTGAAGGTGAACAGGGTTTTGCGACAGCCGTCTACCTACGTGGGCAACAAATGTCTGTCCACGCCGCCTCCGTCGGGTCCCGGTAGAAGGGGTAGACTCAAGAAGTGCTGGCTTGACATCGTAAAGGGTGACATGCGTGCTAATAGCCTCACTACCAAGGATGCCGAAGACCAGGCAAAGTGGAGAAGAAAAAGCAGGAGAGCGGACCCCGGGCTCAAGAATGGAAGCAACCGGGATAAACGCTAAGACGATGATGATAATGATGGATTGAAGGTGAACTAGTTAATACGTACTAATATTACAAATTCTAAAGTAACTCCATCTGTCAGTTACGCTTTCATGGCTAAATTGCTGAACCGATTTCATGAAATTTGGGATGGAGATACTTTGAATAATGAGGAAATAAACGAGTAGACGACCGCCGCCTATGGACAACATTAGAGGCATCAGTTGCAGTTTTCTTTTTGCCTGTAAATAGGAACTGACTCCCAACACACAGTACTTTGGGAGTCAGGGCTGTACAGTGTCCTGTAATCAATTATTGTTACAATAAAGATTTATTATTATTATCATAAGTGCCGCCGGCCCTTTAAAAACGATTGCACGGTTGGCCTAGTGGTTTAAGCGGTCACTACGCCGCTTGCTACTGCGCCAAGTGCCGTGGGTTCAAATCCCACGTGGGACATCACTTTGTGTGATCCACAAAATGTTGTCCTGAGTCTGGGTGTTCTTTGTGTCCGTTACATGTATGTTTGTAAAGTCCCCCGCGACACAGGATGTATATTCCTAATGCGGGAGTTGTCTTTTGTAAAAAAAAAAAAAAATATATGCTCTTGCCGCGGTACTTCCATAATTGACAAATACTCAGACGGAGCCGAGGGCAAGTTAATTAAATAAAAATTCCAGTACGTTCTCAACATCATGGCAGTGCTTTGGCAAATAAGAGCTGGAGTATGTTACGGTTCTATATATAATCTATACACACGACATTAAATGGAGTGCTTTTTAATGTCGCATTACCATTTATGGTGGAAGAGTCACGCTTCGGCATGCATAGGCCGGCTCGACCGCAGTGATACCACGGTCTCACAGAAAATCGGTGTGAAATATCGCTTGCGCTGTGTTTCACCGAGTGAGCAAGAATACCGGAGGCCCATAACCCAACCCTTCTCCCCGGCCCCCAAAGGCCGGCAACGCACTTGTGACGCCCCCTGTGTTGCGGGTGTCCATGGGCGGAGATCATCGCTTACCATGAGTTGATACGTCTGATCGTTTACCACATAATCCCTAAAAAAAAAAGATTTGGACAAAGCAGAAGACGTTTTTTAGGACTGTAATAAATGGAGATTAATTGTCTCTACCTGTACCGCTCTGGGAAACAGGTGTGACGTCATGTATGTTGGCATTTACAGATTTTACCTGTGGCCTTCATTTTTGTTGAATTCAATGTTTGTATGTTTGTATGTTTTGCATGTTAAATTAAAAACTACGATGAGTACATTTTCTCGAAGTTAAAATTAAATACAAAGAGTACAATGTCGTATCTCATATTAAATCATGAAGCAAAAAAATTGTATTGAGTATGAAGTTTGGTAAAGTCAAAGTTTAGTTTTAATTTTTAATTTTTTTTATTGAATAAGGGGCAAACGAGCAGATGCATCACCTGATGGTAAGCGATTACCGCCGCCCATGGACACCCGCAACACGAAAAGCGCCACAAGTGCGTTGCCGACCTTTGTAGGATGGGGAGAGGGAATGAGGGGAAGGGTTGGGTATGGGCCTCCGGTATCCTCACTCACTCAGTGATATCACTCCGGTCGAGCCGGCCCATTCATGCCAAAGCGTGGCTCTCCCACGGAGTAAATTTATATGTAGGAGAAGTGCAAAACGATAAAAAAGTAAAGTAAAATGAAATAAATTATAGTTGACTTTCTTATAAATACAGCATATTGTGTACAGACATTATTTACTCAATCACCTGAAAATGGCTGACTGGGTCTTGATCAAAATTCGTACAGGTATAGATTTAGATCTGGCAGACCATTTCTAATCATCTAAGAACAATCGCAGAGAATTATCGATAAGCTTTTCGATAAGGTAGTAAAGCCACGCTGATTTCAACACGAACGGGCCGACTCGACCAGGGCGGTACCCCGGACACGGTACGTGTGTCGTTGGTAAGTGCGAGACCGGAGGCCCAATGATACAGAAGCATCACTAGGCCGCCATGGTATGGGTCACCATGCTGCATGTGGCGACCACCGCTCTTGGATTCTGCTCATGCTTTCCATCAGGCAGAGTAGTCATTTTGGAAAGGCTATAAATAAAAACACGTCGGGGTCACCACTGTTGGGGGAACGGGTATCATGTCCCTCCAACACAAAGGGAGGATCCTCCGACCAGGCGAGATGATCATGCCTGGCGGGCTACTGCCCTACAATTTATGTTGGGATGTTGTATATATGATAATCGGCGCGAGAACTTCTATTGCGCGATTCAGGATTGGTTACTACGTGTTGTACGTTGCTCCGTAATTCAGTGTAACTTCGGTAGATAGCGCTGCAGTATGTTATGTTGTATGTGGAGGTCGCCACAAAGAGATATCACTACTGCAGTTAAACATAAGTGTCTGTCAAATGTAGTAGTCATAGAAAGAAAGAAAGAAAATAAAAAATAAACAAATAATCACCTGGCCAAATGGCAGAGAACAGTTGCACTAAGTGCATCCTAAATAACAAACACACTTGTTTTGAGAGCGTATTTTTCCGTAATTTGATAAACATTCGTGTATATTCACGGAAGGACATAATGAGGAAATGTATGGTTATACCAATTGACGCAAGGGCAAAGGGTAGAGAGAGGCGGAGGAATTCTGATAAAAGATATAGACGCCGCCGCCGACGCCGCCCATAGACAACACCAGAGGCGTCACTAGTGCGTTGCCGACCTTTTAAAAAGGAGTACACTCTTTTCTTGAAGGTTTCAAGGTCGTACTGGTCCGCGAATACCGCAGGCGTCAGTTCATTTCACAGTTTTGTTGTGTGAGGCAGAAAGTTCCTAGAAAACCGTACAGTTGTGGACTGCCAGCCGTCTAAGTGATGGGGATGAAATTCCTGTCGCGTAGGACGATGGTGGAAAGAGGCGGCAGGAATCAGTCCGAACAATTCCTCGGAGCACTCCCCATAGTACATGCGGTACAAGATGCAATACGTAATTTGCTTCCTCGAGACCCAAGGGATGACTAGGGGTGGGGACTATCCGTATCCTTAATTGACGGATATCGTAGTCGACACGCGAGACTGCCTGTAATATTACTTTCGTTTCCGTAGATTGTTACTGTAGTAAAAGAGGTTAAAATTTAATTGACGAAATTGTTACTATTTTGGGAGTGGAGAATTTCTTTTTTTTAAGATAAGCTGTCGCCTGTGGTGTTCCCGGACTAATACGACCTTCAAACCTTCAAGAAAAGAGTATACTCCTTCCTAAAAGGTCGGCAACGCACTTGTAACGCCTCTGGTGTTGCGGGTGTCCATGGACGGCGGTAATTGCTTACCATCAGGCGATACGTCTGCTCGTTGGCCACCTATATAATAAAAGAAAAAAAAAGATAACTACCACGTTATGAATAATCATCCTGTGTCCACATGGACACAGAGAATACCCGAACTCAGAACAGCAATTTGAGGATGTGGATTTGACCCCACGACCGCTTAAGACACTGGCCAACCGTACAGTCCATGTCCAAAACAATTTCAATTATTATCAATAAACTATTTTCGGCACACTCTGCTATAGGATATGCCGTGTTGTAAATAAATAAGCGAAATAGGCAATATTATTTGGATTTGCTAAATACTTATTTAAGTAGGTTTAATAGATATTTACCTGACTGGTAGCTCCTTTCGCAGGAACAAGAAGGACTTCCTTTCGCACGCATTGAGACCTGGAACAAAACAGAATATATTTAGTTTTTGTATCTAAAGGGGAATTCTTAGGGAAGGAGGGATTCTCAAAGTGGTGAATGTTGACCCCGGGGTTAATGGAAGACTCGGTTGGGGTCTACGTTGGCGTGAAAATATTGATCAAAGTCAAAGTCAAGTTGTAAATAGGGGTCCAGATAAATTAATAGGATTTATTGATGGTAAAGCATAAAGATGTTGACGTATTGGTGTTTTTTTTTGTAGCGTAAATTTTAGATGTTTAATTGTGTAACCTATTCACGCCTATGCTACAAGATTTTTACACAACTTAAAGCTTGGCGGGTGAGAATGCCCTGGGCATTAAGTCCGTCGATGTACAAATGTAAATAAAGTTATATATAATAAAATATTGGCATGGATTCACTTATAACTACGACTGTGAAGGCAAATAACTACTTCTCAGACAAAACTAGCTTGCTCTCTATTCCACAAAAAATACCTAATAAATAATATAAAAAAACATATTTTTTATAATAAATTTTGGGATTACAGTAAAAATATTACAACAGGGGGTCAATCTTAACCAGTGAACTTGCGAAGTGGTCTACAAGAAAAAAGTTTGAACGTCTCTGATCTATATTTCAATAAGCCACTCGACTCGAAACAATTTGATATATATCTAACCCAGACCCCTTTCATCCCTCATTGTTTTCTACTTGAAACCAATAAACAGACCCTCAGGGTCATTTCACACTACAATGCGTAACAATTTTCTAAGCTAATGGTTCAGAAAACGATTAGTTAGTCGTGTCTAAGTCATGCTACAATGTCTGTTCTGCTTAAATTGTAATTGCTTTCTAAATTTCATTCTTATCGGAACTTTAATGTGCAAATGTTGTATTTATTTTTTGACTGCCTCGGTGGCGTAGTGGTAGCCTGTGCGACTGTTAAACTTGAGGTCTCGGGTTCGATTCCCGGGTCGGAGCAAATGTTTGTATGATCTACAAATATTTGTTTCGAAATTTGGGTGTTTTCTATGTATAATATGTGTATATTTACCAAAAAAAAAGTATATATGTATTTATATCAGTTGTCTAATACCCACAACACAAGCTCTGCTTAGCTTGGGACGAGATGGCGTTGTGTGTTAGATGTCGGGAATACTTATTTATTTATTTATTTATTTATTTTAATAAATCTTTTATTTTTATGGAATAGTGGGCAAACGAGCAGATGTATCGTTTGATGGTAAGCGATTACCGCCGCCCATGGACACTCGCAACATCAGAGGCGTCACAAGTGCGTGGCCGGCCTTTGGGGGGTGGGAAGGGGGAGGGGTTGAGGTATGGGCCTCCGGTATCTTCACCCACTCGGTGAAACACAGCGCAAGCACTATTTCACTCCGGTCGAGCCGGCCCATGCATGCCGAACCGTGGCTCTCTCACGGTTAGGCAATTTATACAGGCAATTTAGAGTAAATAAATAAATAAATATTTGCCATCTAGTCCCAAACTAAGCTGAGCTTGTATACTTGGATACTAGACAACTGATATAAATACGTTTATACTTATTTTGTAAATACATACATATTATACATATAGAAAACATCCAAACACCGAAACAAATATTTGCAGATTATTTGGTTTGTACCGGGAATCGAACCCGAGACGTCAAGCACCACCACCGACTATCGAGGCTGTTATTTGAGGCGGAGATAACACCCTACAGCCTCACAAACTTAACCTCTCCTTAATATTAGTATACACGAGTGCACAATTTGTATACTTTGTTCAGAAATAGGTATCATACATCAATGAAGGGCCCATGGATTATTTAGGCACTGAGAGCAACAGAACAGGCGGGTCCCTTGACCGCTGACCTTGGATATCTGATCACAAGTGCGTAGCGCCTTTTGAATCTTCTCTTGAGAATCATGGGAAGAGAAGATTTGAGCTCAAGTACCTCACTCACTCGGCAAAAAGTAATATTGTTATGCATTGCTGTCTATCCACTGTTTATCTCCACTTTTCTATCCTATTCTATCGCTTTCTCTCTCTCAAAAAGAGAGACCACGTAATATCCAGTTATAATTCCAAAACTGCCTCGGTGGCGTAGTGGTAGCGTATACAACTGCTAAGCATTAGGTCTCGGGTTCGATTCCCGGGTCGGACCAAATGTTTGTATGATCTGCAAATATTTATTTCGGAGTTTGGGTGTTTTCTATGTTATAATATGTATGTATTTACAAAAAAAAAGTATATAAGTATTTATATCAGTTATCTAGTATCCATAACACAAGCTCTGCTTAGCTTGGGACTAGATGGCGTTGTGTGTTAGATATCCGGCATATTTACTTATTATTATTTAAAAATTTATTTAGATTGAAAACCTGGCGCATTAAACAAAGTTCTAAACAAATTGAACCTCAGAATACAACTATAGAGCAAAAAAAAAACTTTTTAATGTCTCATTAATTTCATTACTCGGGCTTCTCCTTCACACCAATGCAATTTATACCGCTGTCTCTTTTCAAAATAAAAAAGTAAATCAAAGAGTTGCCTTACATACAGACAGTTAACGCAGAAAAAGAAACAAAATTCGCTATTGGCTTCAATAAATATTACTATCCCTTTCTTACCCACTAATAATAAATAATGCTTAAGGTATTGCGATCTCTTTCGTCGCCATGCAAACTCCATAATGACAAAGAACTTGGACCTTTGCACGCGTTCGAAATCTAAACATTGGCGACCTTCGCGCGCATTTTGCGTGTCTAGACCAATATGGCGGAGCAAAGTTCACACACTGTTTGGCACCAAATACAAGAATGTTCAACGGTTCGTTTCGAAGTAATATTAGTTGACAGTTATTAGTCTCAGTAAATTGTTACATCCTCTCTTAATCATCATGTTGGTAGTCTTCTATTAAAAGTTTTAAAATATAACTCATGCACAAGTCATATTTCCGTGTGGATCACACAAAGTGTTTCCCTATGTGGGGCTTGAACCAACTGCAATAGTAAATTTACATTATTTCCTTCTTGTGGGAGAACTAAGCTAGTCAGGTTCCATAATGCAAACTGCAATAAATAGCTACTAGGTACGCGTGCCGGATATTTAGTCATAGACACACGATTTAACACGTGACACGTGTTAGTTTAAATAACCATAAACAATTCATACCGAGTTGATTAGATATTCGGTGTAATTTTTTTGATAATAAGACAAAACTACACAAAATTGTATACGATATACAATTTTGTGTAGTTTTATATTATGTAACTACCGAGTAAATGCTAGCTGCGTCTTGAAAAATTGACAAACAAAAACCGACTTAAAGAACTGCATCAAATTGAAATGGGACCACACAGGAAGCACTACCACTTTCTAATGATGGGTCATCCAGTCAAAAGTTCTGTGGTAACAAATATATAAAAACACAGTTGAACTGAGAACTTCCTGCTTTTTTGAAGTCGGTTAAGAAAAGCTTAAGTTACTTTTTATATTTTCAGCTATCTGAAAGTGAAAGTCCCGTCAAAAGTCAAGAGGAAGATGTCTGAGGCCATAGAACCTCAGACCATAGGGTTATATAAGATACTATAATAATAACTGCCTCGGTGGCGCGAGTGGTAGCGTAAGCGACTGCTGTGCGTGAGGTCTCGGGTTCGATTCCCGGGTCGGACCAAATGTTTGTATGATCTACAAAATTTTTGTTTCGAAGTTTGGGTGTTTTCTATGTATAATATGTATGTATTTACAAAAAAAAAGTAAATATGTATTTATATCAGTTGTCTAGTACCCACAACACAAGCTCTGCTTAGCTTGGGACCAGACGGCGTTGTGTGTTAAATTGTCCGAAATATTTAATATTTATTATGACTATTTACAAAGTATTAAGAACTATTAACTATGAGTGTGTATATACACTCATTTGCAAAAAAAAACGGGCGGTTTCGATTTTCTTCCTGGCTGAAAAAAATAAAATACCAAAAAGGTTTTAATCATTTGAACATGTTACTGGCCAGTTATAAAAGTGCCATAATGTTTATAAGAGTACATTCCAAATTCAAATTTTTGACTGAGCCTGGTTTTCAAAGAAAACAACTTTTAACTACATTTTGTGGCGCGAATTCCCTATAGTTAATATCGACTCTAATTAACTTTTTGTCAATTTTTATTAAATTATCTGATGTCCTTGACATTTAAAAGTATTGTTATTGCTGTTTAGCAATCTCGAAAATGGTAGATAAAGTGATAAAAGCGAGTAAAATTATTGCGCTGCTTGAAGAAGGTTGCAGCCAATGCTTCGTGGCTCAGAGGCTAAATGTGAGTCGGTCGACAGTTTAAAGGACCTGGCAGCGCTATCAAGAGACCGGTCCCGTCAAGAGAAGGCCTGGTTCTGGCAGAAAGACATGTACCGAGCCACGGGATGATCGTTTTCTAGTTAGTCAAACGTTGAGAAATCGCAAATCTTCTTATGTGGACCTCAAGAACAGCCTCGAAGAAGTAAGAAATGTGCGAATTAGGCGGTCAGGAGGAGGCTTCTTGCTGCTAATATACACAGTCATCGCCCGGCACGCGGCCCTAAATTACTCCGTGGACATCGAGTTGCCAGGCTTAGCTTCGCTCGAAATTCTTTGTCATGGACTCATGAAGACTGGGATAGGATATTGTTCTCCGATGAAGCCAGGATATCTCTGCATGGTGAAGACCGACGTCGGCGAGTGCTACGTAGACGAGGAGAACGCTTTGCAGAGGCATGTTTTGAAGAAATCACACCTTATGGAGGGGGCTCTGTTATGTTTTGGGCAGGAATAAATTCCATGGATCGTACGGAGTTAGTCTTCATCGAAAACGGTACACTGACTGGACACCGATACATAACGGAAGTTCTAATTCCTTATGCACAACCCGCTTTAACCGCTCTTGGCGAAAACTAATTTTTATGGACGACAACGCTCGCGCCCTCCGGTCTCGCGATGTGGAAGCGTATATGCTAGAAGTCGGAATTCGTCGTTTGGACTGGCCAGCTAGAAGTCCGGACCTCAATCCAATAGAGCATGTCTGGGACGTTCTGAAGCGACGAGTGAGATCAATGCAGCCGGCTCCGCAGACCATCAGAGAGCTAAAGAATTTGATTACCGCGGAGTGGGAACGTATTCCCCAAGAAACCATAAAAGATATACTCGCTAGCATGCCCAGACGAATGCAAGCCGTGATTTTAGCAAGAGGGGGTCACACTCAATACTAAACTTTCATCTGCTTTTAATGTATTCAAGAAAAACAAAGAAATTAACGCGTTTCATTTTTATTTAGCGAGCAGGTACAATAATAGTGTTTTGAGCATAAACATTATTTCTCAATAACTTAATCAAAATGTTATGATAAAACTCATGATACCTATTCCTTCCTAATTAATTTATGAAATTTTGAGGATAACAATACCTAAAATTGTCAAACAAACTAATAGTAACTATAAAATAGTTCTTTGCTTAAGTGCCCGTTTTTTTTGCAAAAGAGTGTATATATATTTTAGTAGCTAAACTAATCTTAATTTATTCTAATAATTAATTATTTCTTGTAGGTCTGTTTGCCAATCGTTAAAGGCCTTTTTTTTTACGTGTGGAAACCCCCTCGGGCCGTCACCCCGCCGGGGTTTGCGGCGGGGCGGTGTGTCGGAATCTCCGACTAAAACCACCATTGCTGTTATTAATACGACCGGACCCCAACCTTTTTCATTCCTGTCTATCTTGGGCCACTCTATTCCAAGTTACTCCTGCTACCTGCCTAATGTCATCACACAAACAACAAACATTTTCATTAAAAAAAAAGATAAGATACTGGAACTCCTTAAATAAATTTTCATTAATATTTTCGCATGTAATACCATGTTTTGGAGTGATAACCTTCCTTCTCAGATAGGATACAACGCGATACTGATAACGTAACCAGAATTATCTGGAAAACGGCAATAACAAAACTGTTTATAATAGATTATTGGACAATCGATTCGATGTATCAGATATCAAAATCGGACATTCGGAAGAATTAATATTTTGGGGAGGACCCCCCCCCCCCCTTGTCATGATAGCATTCTATAAACGAAAACGTTAATAGAAAACCAACTGACTATAAGCCATATTACGGTACCCTAATCAAGAGTATAGTCTCTTGTAATGCTAATTCTGTTGTGGACATCACAAAATTTTCTTTTTTATGAAATAGGGGAAAAGAGCAGACGTATCGCCTGATAGTAAGCGATTACCGCCGTCCATGGACACCCGCAACACCAGAGGCGTCACAAGTGCGTTGCCGACCTTTTAAGAAGGAGTGCGCTATTTTCTTGAAGGTTTGAAAGTCGCATTGGTCCGGGAAGGCGACAGTTCATTGCACAGTTTTGTTGTGCGAGGCAGAAAGGTTCGGGAAAAGCGCACAGTTGTGGACTGCCAACCATCTAAGTGAGGGGGATGAAACTGGATAAGACGATGGCGGAGAGAGGCGGCAGGAATCAGAGAAAAATTCCTCGGAGCACTCCGCATAGTAAATGCGGTAGAAGATGCACAGCGAAGCCACGTCTCTACGTAGCGCCAAAGAGTCCGGCCGAATTGAAAATGGTGATTGGTTAACCAGAACATTCAGAAACAGAACAGGAATGTACCGCTATAGAGACTGAACCAAAAGACCTGGTGCCAATTTCTTCACAAACTTTCCATAATGAAACACTATTACTTTGAAATATATTGAAGCTAATGTTCCTTCAGATTCTATGTAACATTTTTGTTTACGCCACCAGGTTGCCAACATTCAGTGCGAATTACGGACAATTCTCAATACAATCTACACATTTTTAACTGCCTCGGTGGCGTTGTGGTAGCGTATGCGACTGCTAAGCTTGAGGTCTCGGGTTCGATTCCCGGGTCGGACCAAATGTTTGTATGATCTGCAAATATTTGTTTCGGAGTTTAGGTGTTTTCTATGTATAATATGTATGTATTTACGAAAAAAAAGTATATAAGTATTTTTTTTTCAAGCTCTGCTTAGCTTGGGACTAGATGGCGTTGTGTTAGATGTCCGGAATATTGATTTTTATTTATTTATTTTTTTATTTAAAGAAAATTTCGATTACTTTTTTATAAATAATTTGTTTTTCTGAAGGTATTTCCATTGATTTGATTTCGCACTAGCTTTTACCCGCGACTCTGTCCGTATTTATGTTGGTTATCACGACAAAAAATAATATATGTCCTTCTCCAAGGTCTAATCTATTTCTATTTCACTCCGGTCGAGCCGGCCCATCCATGTCGAAGCGTGGCACTCCCACAGTTAAAACGGATTTGCCAGACAGTTGACATATCCGACAATATCCGTATAGATGCCTACACTACTCATACGTCACGGAATCGTAAAGCTCTTGGCGAAGCGTCAACATCGCGTCGTTGTCAACGAGAACATTTTAAGACAACGTTCATTAAACCATCAAGATATTTAATGAAGCCCTTGAACTCAGGAAGGAAATCTTTACAGCTGTAAGTATCTAATACCAAATGTTTATGTATTTTCTAATTCTTAATAGGTCGGGCCAAATTTTCGTGTGATCTACAAATATTTGTTACGGAGTTTTTTATTATGGAATAGGTGGCAAACGAGTAGACGTATCACATGTTGGTAAGCGAATACCGCCGTCAATGGACACCCGCAACACCAGAGGCGTCACAAGTGCGTTACCAGCCTTTGGTTGGGGGGAGAGATGGTTATGGGCCTCCGGTATCCTCACTAACTCGAGTGAAACACAAAGCGCTGTTTCACATCGGTTTTCTGTGAAGCCGTAGCATCACTCCGGTCGAACCGGCTTATTCATACCGAATAAATATTAAATATATCTATATGTAGTACAAAGTACTAACACGTGCCATTGGCCTGCACGCGCCAATACATACATATAGTTATATTTAAATATACATATATATGTACAAATGCATTCGACTTGGTAACGTGTAAATTACCAAGTGTTATTGCAAGGTTTTCCCAATAAATGTATATTTATTTTTTTATTACATATGGGGCAAACAAGTAGACGTATCGCCTGATGGTAAGCGATTACCATTAGGCGATACCGGCGCCGTCCATGGACACCCGCAACACCAGAGGCGTTACAAGTGCGTTGCCGGCCTTTTAGGGAGGAGTACGCTCTCTCTTTCTCAAACTATTATTTGTGCAATAGGGTAATAGGGTCGTTTGCCCCACGAACACTTTACACGTTACCAGGTCGACTGCATCTATACATATATCCTACTACTATTATAAAGGCGAAAGTTTGTAAGTATGGATGTATGTATGTATGGATGTTTGTTACTCTTTCACGTAAAAACTACTGAATGGATTTGAATGAAACTTTACCACAATATAGCTTATACATCAGAATAACACATAGGCTACTATTTATAAAGATATAGCTTCGCCTCGCGGCGTTGCCCGCAGTTATCATCGTACCGCGGGTAGCACCGCGGGGTTCAGCTAGTATATAAATATAATTATATGTATGTATTGGCGCGTGCAGGCCAATGACACGTATTAGGACTTTGTACGAGTAAATATAGTTTTTTTTTCTTTTTTTAAAGACAACTTCCACATTAGGAATAAACATCCTGTGTCGTGGGGGACTTTACAAACATACATGAAACGGACACAAAGAACATCCAGACTCGGGACAACAATTCGTGGATCACACAAAGTGTTGTACCGCGTGGGATTTAAACCCACGACACTTGGCGCATGGCGTTACATGTGTGTTTGTAAAGTCCCCCGCGACACAGGATATATTCCCAATGCGGGAATTGTCTCTTTAAAAAGAAAAAAAAATCTATCTCTCTCTCATGTCCCCCTCACAACTCCTACTTCGTGAACTGTTCGTTCTTTGTTCAAGCAGTACTACTCTGGAATGCGTTCCAGCTCGAAGTCAGGAGGTCCATCAACCTTCAAAAAGAAAGTACAAGATATCTGTCTCTGGTGTTGCGCGTGTCTATGGGCGTCAAAAAAATAAAAATTAGACAGTATTCGTACTGTAATGTTTCGTTAGTGCGTAAGAGTCCTGAGGCCTAATGATGCAGAATTAATACTTTTAATTTTACCAACATTTGAAGTATCCAATCCATTACCAACCTTGTTAAATGAGTTGAGGATCAATACTGTGTCTCGTTTGTTATAAGTCGTTAAGATAATTACTCGTTACATTAACGCTATATAAACAAGGAGCTCGGCGTATTTTAATATTGTAAACTAGCTGACCCACGCAAACGAGTTTGCTTCTTCAATTGCCCGCAGCGTGAAAATTTTCCACCGTTTTTGAAACATTCTTCATTGGTGCTCCGCTCCTATTAGTAGTAGCGTGATGATACATAGCCTATAGCTTTCCTCGATAAATGGACTATCTAACGCTGAAAGAATTTTTCAAATCGTACCACTGGTTCCTGACATTAGCGCGTTCAAACAAACAAACAAACAAACAAACTCTTCAGCTTTATTATTAGTATAGATCAGATAACTAAATATATTAGTAAATAAATAAATAAATACTTCGGACATCTAAAACACAACGCCATCTAGTCCCAAGCTAAGCAGAACTTGTGTTACTAGACAACTGATATAAACACATATCTACGTTTTTTTCTTTGTAAATAATACAAGAAACTGTATAAAATGAAATTGTTGCTAATAAATAATAAAAACTTGAGAGGTGTCAAGGGACACCCGGATGGAACGAAGTTCGAAATAGAAAGACGAAACGAAAATATCTGTGTGTGTCGTCGTCGTGTCGTGACAACAAATTGTGTCGTGACAATTTTTCCGTCTAGCCCCCTTACACAACGCGCCATAAGGAACTTCGTTCCAATTATAATAATAATTATTATACATAGAAAGCACCAAAACTCCGAAACAAATATTTGCAGATCATATAAACATTTGTACCAACCCGGGAATCGGACCCGGGAATCGAACCCGAGACCTCATAAGCACAGCAGTCGCATACGCTATCACTGCGCACAGAGGCAGCCAGTAGCGGTCTGCCAGTAATCGAAATTCGATAATACGAGTAATTTACTTTTTTTTTTTTTTTCTTAGCTTTGTGCACATCTCCTCATTATCATCTTGAACTGTACCAAATTTCATACTCCTCCGTTCGCGTAGTTTTCGTAAAAAGGGGTACAAAGATTTTGTTTCATGTATTAATACTAGCTGAACCCCGCGATGTTACCCGCGGTTATGGTCGTACCGCGGGCGAAGCTAATCTAAAAAAAATAGCCCAAGTACTACTTATATCATCAGCTACCTACCAGTGAAACTCCCGTCCAAATCGGTCCAGCCGTTCCAGAGATTAGCCGGAATAACCAGACAAAGAAATTTTTTTTTTATTATATTTTGATACATGTGCCGTGTATACATACACTCCAATTTTATTTATTTGTATCGATTATATATTTATTCATTTCTATTAGCGGATTGCGAGCGTAAACGTAGATAACAACTTCAATCAATTTCTGCCTCGGTGGCGCGAGTGGTAGCGTAAGCGACTGCTGTGCTTGAGGTCTCGGGTTCGATTCCCGGCTCGGACCAAATGTTTGTATGATCTGCAAATATTTGTTTCGAAGTTTGGGTGTTTTCTATGTATAATATGTATGTATTTACAAAAAAAAGTATATAAGTATTTATATCAGTTGTCTAGTACCCATAACACAAGCTCTGCTTAGCTTGGGACTAGACGGCGTTGTGTGTTAAATTGTCCGAAATATTTATTATTATTATAATCTTAAACGGACAAATAAACAACAGTTATGAAAACCCTACTGTCTACTTAACAGATAAAGACTTAAGTATGTTATATACGTAAATAAATAACAGGTTTTGTAATATCATAGCTTCGATATGAAACTATAGCGGACGTGATTGAAGTGAGGTACCTATACTGTATCAAATGTAACTCGACACAAGTGCGGTGAGACGCAACAACTGGTTGCGCAAGCGCATGACACAATACGAGCTTGCTGTTGACCGAGCTGTAATAACAATACTGGTTAGCAGGGATAATGAGTACATATGGTTCGTCTGTTGGTTTTTAAAGCAAGGGATATTAAATACATATCAATATTGACTATAACTTTGATGGAACTTAGGTTAAAGGGTGCAGTGGTTAGACGGGAAAATAGACAATTAATAAATGGAAAGATTACTGGGTAGGTAAAATAGTGTTTCGAAGTAAGATTAATCGCGAACAACGATCGAGAATGTTCTAGATTATTCAAGAACAACGTTCGAGAAATTTTATTTTTGAGGCACGGAATAACAAACCTTATGTCGACAGACATAGCGTCGAAAATCGATTGGTTGTTACGCAATTGTTTACAATAGTACAATAGTAGTGTTCAATAGTTAAATGTTAACATAATGTGTCAGAAGTGAGAAGGTGTTTAAGCCTTAAATTATTTAGGGATAATGATGAGACGTCCGTGTAAATGAATAAAAATGTATGTAAACAATTTGTTTGCTATGTTGGTGTATTTGTGCCTGTGATCTATTTAATAATATGTATTGATACGAGTACTACTTTGTATTGTCTTGTGCACTTTAATTTTATTTTGTACTAGCTGTCCCGGCAAACGTTGCTTTGCCATAAAAGGGAATATATGTTGTAGAGGTGGGTCAATAAAAATCGCGATGGAAAAATAGGGGTTGATCGTAGAGGGTTGAAAATCTAGGGTTGTATGTATTTTCTAATGCTGCATCATAAAAAAATAGAAATTAAAATTTTTTCCAAAAAATTAAAAAAAAAAATTTAGGGGTGGAGTGGAGTACCCCTAACATTTAGGGGGATGAAAAATAGATTACAACCGATTCTCATAGATACCGGATAATCACAAAAAATTTCATCAAAATCGGTCGAGCCGTTTCGGAGGAGTTCGATTACGCACCCCGTGACACGAGAATTTTATATATAAGAAGATAAGATAAGATAAGATTATATAAGCGAGGATTTGTCGATGGCCGTCTGTTTTTTTTTTGTTTGATTATATTTCCTTTTAGTAGCTGTTAATCTTCAATATTATGTAAATAAATAAATAAAAATAAATAAATAAAAAATACTAAGCGATTTAAGAATGAGCAGAAACAAATTGTGGGGGGACAGGTGATATATTCCATCAACACAAAGGGAGGATCCTCCGACCGAGGTGATCGTGCCTGGCGGGCTCTGCCCAACAGTTGTCACCTGTCCCCCCACAATTTGTTTTTGCTCATTCTTAAATCGCTTAGTATTATTTATTTATTTATGTTGTGAATATATTATAATCGGGTGCGAGTACTTTTATTGTGCGATTCAGGATTGGTAGTTTCTTCTTATTGTACGTTACTTCGTAGTTCAGTGTAACTTCGGTAGATGGCGCTGTAGTATGTTATGTTGTTGTTGCGCCTTATGTGTAGGTCGCGACAAAACCACTTTGTTTTCTTGTACCGCAATTTGAAGTTTATAGATGTCATAAAGTGCTTAACATGAACGACTAGAATTTGACTTTTTAATTCCTAATACTAACTAACTTACTGCTTTAATAAGGGCACATATATACCTAAAAAAACAGAAATCCACTATGATTTAAGAATCATGACTGTTTTCAAATAGTTAATATTTGTTACTGAAAAATATAATCTACCTACTAGCGCTTGCGCGCGGCCCCGCGTTTTTATTGTTTATCGCAGCAAAGAGTAGCCTATTTCCTTCCTCAAGATTCAAAGTATCTCCATGGCACATTTCATTGAAATTGATGCAGCGTTGTGGCCGTGAAGGCAGGACAGACAGACAGTTACTTTTCCGCTTATAATATACAATAATTTATTAAACACTTGACCTGAGTTGCGACAACGAAACGCGCTGTCAACAAATTATTTGCTTATATACCGTAGTGTAAACAACGCCGTCTTTACAATAACAATATGTTTTGCGGCGACGTCGGCGAAAACAGGCCGGTGACTGGGTTGGGCCCGGATGGGCTTATTGGCAGTTATGGGGTGGTTCGGAGGGGGGAAAGGGTTTCTTTGTGGCTGGGCTCCACGGGGTGATCGACCTGCCAGTGGCGCCCGAGTCTTGTCTAAAGTGGTGACCTGTGCTTAGCGAGGTCGAGCTCCTAACTCCTAAGTGTGTAGACAATGAGGAGCTGTGACGTCGTGTTTCGTTAGTGAGTACTTTGTCTGCATGCGCAATGATATTCATAGTGACCACCACTCTTGGATTCTGCGTTTGCTTTCCATCAGGCACAGTAGTCATTTTGGCAGACACATACATAAAACAAGAAAAAGTGCGCATGAAAAATCAAGTTTTAATTCTTTGGCTGTTTGCCTGTTTGTTTCGGTTAATCTTTGGAACGGTTAGACCGATTTTGACGGGACTCCCACTAACACTAACTAAGGTTACTTTCATTGACACTAGCCTCGCCCTCCACTGCTGTCAGTTCTGCGCCTGATCTCTCCCCGGTCGTGTCGGTTAACCGTCCCATCGGATTATGAGAGAGAGGGAACGGAGAGTGTACTCTGTTTACGCACACATTTCTGCACTATAATATCTCCTGCGTAGTTGGCTGGTCTCTGTTGAGACTGGCCCCCGTGGCCGTAATCGGCTAGAAGAACATCAATGTCAGTAAATTTCAACTAATTAGTATGAAGACAAGGTCGACAACCGCACGAATACGACAAAAATAACTTTATTACAAACAACTCACGTAAATAAACTAATTTATTTGTGCTGTCGTATACGTAGAGGTCAGCTAACAGGCAAACAAACAAACACACATTATTTCCAGGTGCTAATGTGAATAAATTGTGTTAAGTTGCATTTCTGTGAAGCCTGTTTAGTGACGTCAGAGGTCATGTTTTGTTGGACGAGAGTATTTACAAAATAATTAGGTATATTATTTTTAAGATGTTTAACTCGACCGTGGCGGTACTACCCTCTTACAGAAGACCAACCTAAATGGGAGTGTTCGTTTCGTTTTGGTTCGTTCGTTTTGTTGGTGAGTGCGAGGTTGCAGGCCCAATGACGCAGGAAGCATGCCTGCCACCACCAAAAAAAAACAACCAGTTAGTTAGTTACTCAGTTACTGGCCGAGCCGCCGAGGTTAGTATTGCAATTGGTAAGAAAGAGATCATAAAACCTACCAAAACAAATCTATCATCAAAGCTACCAAACCATTTTTTTTTTTTTTTTTAGAAAAGACAACTCCCACATTAGGAATAAACATCCTGTGTCGTGGGGGACTTTACAAACATACATGAAACGGACACAAAGAACATCCAGACTCGGGACAACAATTCGTGGATCACACAAAGTGTTGTAGGTACCGCGTGGGATTTGAACCCACGACACTTGGCGCAGTAGCAAGCGGCATGGCGACCGCTGACACCACTCGGCCAACTGTGCAGTTATGTTTTAGTGTGACTTATTTATATATTATCTTATATTTAAAATTCTCGTGTCACAATGTTAGTTACCATACTCCTCCAAAACGACTAGATCGATTTTCATGAAATTTTCTGAGCATTTTAGGTAGGTCTGAGAATCGGCCACCGTCTATTTTTCATCCCCCTAAATGTTAAGGGTAGTCCATCCCTATTTTTTTTATTTTTTTTTTATGATACAGAATTAGAAAATACACACAACCCTGAATTTTCAACCCTCTGCGATCAACTCCTATTTTTCCATCGCGATTTTTATTGACTCACCCCTAAAATATATATTCCTTTTTATGGCAAAGCAACGTTTGTCGGGTCAGCTAGTAACAGATAAAAATTCAATTATCTTTAAACCAACCTTTTCGTTCTAAAACAAAGAACCAACTAGATAATGTATTAAGGTATTATTCAAAAGCTATCAAACAGAAGTGTATTACTTCAATCGATCGATTGCCTTGAAAGCCTCCGACACTTAGATAACAACGTCCTCACATTACTGTGATAGGTATAATACTTATAATGATTTTTATTTCAATATACATTGTAGAGCTTTCTAATAAAATATAAGTGTTTTTAACCCCAGACTCAAAAAGAGGGGTTTTATGAATTCCGCGTGTGAAACTGTAGTCTCGCACTATAACGAATGGACATGTATTGATAAGGTTTTTTTTATTGATAACTCACAGGTGCTTTTAACAGTCCATTGTTTTACATAGGCCTTTTCGTAGAAAGGAGATTGGCCCACTACACTACGCTGGCCAGATAATAAATAAATAATAATAAATATTCCGGACATCTAACACACAACGCCATTTAGTCCCAAGCTAAGCAGAGCTTGCGTTATGGGTACTAGACAACTGATATAAATAGGCGCCGCCGGTGGCAGGGGCCACCCACAAGAAGCCGCGGAAACTACAAATGCCGAAATCCGCGGCTGTGGTGGTGACCTTGTCACCGGAGGCGGCTGCCGGCGGGCTGTCCTACGGGGCCGTTTTTAAGAAGGCCCGGGACAGCCTCGCCGGTGGATTTGAAACGGCTGGTGTCCGCTTGCGCCTCGCCCAGACGGGAGCTCGAGTCCTCGAGTTCCCTGGGGCCGATGGCGCAAAGACGGCGGACACCTTTGCTGAGAAGCTGAAGGGGGTATTCGCCAACATGGATGGTGTCAGGATCGCCAGGCCCACAAAGTGCGCGGAACTGCGCATTTCGGGCCTGGACGATTCCGTGACGGTCGAGGATGTCCGCGCTGCAGTTCAGGAGAAGACGAGCTGTAGCGCGGACAACGTCAGGGTCGGCACCATCCGCCCCGGTCCAGGAGGGCTTGGCGCCGTTTGGGTGAGTTGTCCCGTAGCGTCGGCCAAAATTTTGGCTGATGCCGGCAGGCTCCTCGTCGGCTTCGTGAGTGCCAGGATCACGGTCCTGGCCGCGAGGCCGATGAGGTGCTTTAAGTGCCTTGCCGCGGGACACACGCGCTCGAAGTGCGCCAGCTGCTTCGACTGCAGCGGACTATGTTTCCGCTGCGGTCGACCGGGGCACAAGGCGGCAGAGTGCTCTGCGGCCCCTCACTGCCCAGTGTGTGCGGCGGGCAAGAAGCCCGCCAATCACCAGATGGGGCAGGGGGGCTGCAAGCCTCCCCGTGCTTCTCAGCAAGCGTCGGAGGCTAGCCAGACGACCCTGGCTGCCTCCGACGTGGATCGTGCGACAACGTCGTCGCCCATGGAGGGGGTTGGAGAAACGATCCAGTAAATGGATCGAATCTCCAACCTCCTTGTCCAGACGAACCTCAACCACTGCGCCGCGGCGCAGGATCTCTTCCTGCAAACCATGGCGCAGTGGTCGATAGGTGTTGCCGTAGTCGCGGAGCCCTATTACGTCCCTCCCCGTCCAAACTGGATGGGTGACCGGGAAGGCTCCGTGGCAGTCGTCGGCTCCTCGGCGGCTCGTTCCCCGCCCTTGTCGCTAAGAGACAAGGGCTCTGGATATGTGGCCGCCGAGTGGGGGGGAATCACCGTTTACGGTGTCTATTTCTCCCCCAACCGGAGTTTGAGCGACTTCGAGGTCTTCCTCAACAACTTGGAGACCTCGATACGGCGACTAGCGTCTGGGCACGTCCTCGTGCTGGGGGACTTCAACGCAAAGTCCATTGCGTGGGGTTCCCCGGCGACGGACGCCAGGGGCGATGCCGTTGTGGAGTGGGCGGCTTCGGTGGGCCTCTGTTTGCTGAACAGAGGCGCCACCAACACGTGCGTGCGACAGCAGGGGGGGTCGATAGTGGACCTTTCGTTCGCTACCCCTGCTGTTGCCGCACGAGTAAGGAACTGGTGTGTCCTGGATGAGGTTGAGACGCTCTCGGATCACCTGTATATCCGATTTGAGCTCTCCCGGTCCCAGGGCCCCAGTAGGGGTCACGTGGCGCGGCATGCCTCCCGCTTTCCGCGGTGGGCAGTTGCCAAACTCGACAGGGACCTGCTAGAGGAGGCGGCCATTATTCAGTCTTGGCTGTCTCCGCGGGCCCCGGCCGAGGAGGTCGACATGGGGGCTGGCCGCTTTCGCACTGCGATTACGCAGGTCTGCGATGCGGCCATGCCCCGCGTTCGGGGTTGTCGACCTTCACGGAACGGGGTCTACTGGTGGTCCCAGGAGTTGGCGGACCTCCGTGCGGCCTGTACTCGTGCCCGGAGGTCCTACACCCGATGCCGGCGGCGACGCCACCGCGTAGACGGGGAGGAGGGCCGGCTTCATGAGGAGTACCGCGAAGCGCGGAAAACTCTGAAGCTGGCCATTTGCCGCGCCAAAGAGGCAAAAAGAAAGGATATGCTGGAGAGTCTCGATCGTGACCCCTGGGGTCGCCCATATCGTGCGGTGCGACAAAAGCTCCGCACGGCGGGCCCCCCCCTTACCGAGACTCTCCAGCCCAGCTTCCTGCAGCAGGTGGTCGAGGGCCTTTTCCCGCAGCGGGCGGAGCACACGCCCCCGTCGATGGCCGGTCCGGCCAGAGACGACGGGGACGGAGGGAGTGAGGTGCCGCCCGTTAGGGAATCGGAGGTAGGGGCGGCTGTTCTAAGGATTCGTTCCAAAAACACCGCCCCCGGGCCGGACGGGGTACCCCCCCGAGTGATGGCCCGAGCCCTCGACCATATGTCGGACCGCCTCAGGGAGGTTTTGGACGCCAGCCTGGCGTCCGGACGCTTCCCTGAGTGCTGGAAATGCGGGAAGCTGGTCCTATTGCCGAAGCCGGGACGGCCAGCCGATTCGGTCGCGGCCTATAGGCCCATCGTGTTGCTGGACGAGGCGGGCAAATTGTTCGAGAGGATTCTCTCTGCCCGCATCGTCCAGCATCTCAGCGAGGTGGGGCCCGACCTGTCGGACGCCCAATTCGGGTTCCGAGAGGGGCGTTCGACGGTCGATGCCGTGATGCGCCTTAGGGCCGTGACCGAAGAGGCGGTTGGCTGTGGCGGCGTGGTGTTGGCGGTGTCCTTGGACATCGCCAACGCCTTCAATAGTCTGCCATTCAGCTGCATCAGGGAAGCACTCCACTACCACGGGGTGCCAGAGTACCTGAGGCGGCTGGTGGCAGACTATTTAGAGGAGCGTACCGTCGTGTACGAGGACCGAGAGGGCGTCTTGAGACGGCGACCCATGTCGTGCGGCGTTCCACAGGGGTCTGTCCTCGGACCACTCCTGTGGAACGTGGGGTACGACTGGGTCCTTCGAAGTCGTCTGCCTCCCGGGCTGGGCGTAATTTGTTACGCCGATGACACTCTTGTCACAGCCCGGGGGGCGAATTTCCAAGAGGCGGCGCGCCTGGCCACCAGGGGTGTTTCTCTGGTGGTTGGGCGCATCGAGGCGCTGGGCTTACGGGTGGCCCTTGACAAGACGGAGGCCCTGCTCTTCCATGGGCCCCGTCGTGGTCCACCCCCCGGCGCCTCTATCGAAGTCAACTCGGTCCTCGTACCGGTTCGGGCCCAGATGAAGTATCTGGGCCTGATCCTCGACGGTAGGTGGCTCTTCGACGAGCACTTCCGACAGCTTGGCCCTAAGCTGGTCGGCGCTGCCTCCGCCCTTGGGCGTCTTTTGCCCAACTTGGGTGGAGCCAGCGTCGCTACTAGGAACCTCTACACGGGGGTGGTCCGGTCGATGGCCCTTTATGGGTCACCGGTGTGGGTCCCGGCTCTGACTGCCCAGAATAAGGTGCGCCTCTGGCGCCCTCAGAGGGTATTGGCAGTCAGAGCCATACGCGGATACCGCACCGTTTCGACGGAGGCGGCATGCGCCTTGGCCGGAACACCCCCGTGGGATTTGGAGGCGGAAGTGCTCGCCGAAGTTTATCGGCGAGCGGCTGAATATCGGGCGGAGAACGGGTATCGTCCTCCGCCCGAAGAGGTACGCGATTGGCGTGAAGCCGCTCGCCGAGCCACGATGGCTCGTTGGTCGTCCCGGCTGGAGGCTCCACGCGCTGGCTTTGCCACCGTGGAGGCGCTCCAGCCGGTCATCCTCGAGTGGGCAGGGCGGCAGCACGGGACCCTTTCCTTCCGGCTGACGCAGGTGCTTTCCGGGCATGGTTGTTTCGGAAAGTACCTGCACTCGGTCGCTAGGAGGGAATTGAGTCCCGCCTGCCACCACTGCGACTGCAGTGAGGACTCGGCCCAGCACACGCTGGAGTTCTGCCCCGCTTGGGCGGAGCAGCGCCGGGCCCTCACTGCAGTCATCGGAGGAGATCTGTCGCTACCGGCCGTCGTACTATCCATGGCCGGTAGCGACAGCAGTTTTACCGCGGTCGCGACCTTCTGCGAGGAAGTAATCTCGCAGAAGGAGGCGGCGGAGAAGGCCCGAGAGGACGATCTCCACTCGGACCCGATCCGCCGCCGGCGCACGGGGCGGCGGAGGCGCGCCTATCAGCGCCTCATGCCGCCCTGAGTGTGGCCGCGGATGGACGGGATGGGTTTTCCCCTCCATCCGCATTACAGGCCAACCGCGAGGGGGCGACGTACGCGTGTGCCGTGCGTCGCCTAAATTGAGATTTTTATTTGAAGAAGGTGCCCGCTTCAGTGCGGGCAGGCGCTGGGAGGGGCCCGGTTGTGTTAATAAACGCATTTCCCGGACCCCTCCCTTCTCAGGCGCAGAGTTGGCACACCGTGTGGTTTTAGTCGGTTCGATTCCGACACACCGCCCCGCCGCAAACCCCGGCGGGGTGACGGCCCGAGGGGGTTTCCACACGTAAAAAAAAAAAAAAAAAAAAAAAATGGGTACTAGACAACTGATATAAATACTTTTATACTTTTTTTTTGTAAATACATACATATTATACATAGAAAACACCCAAACTCCGAAACAAATATTTGCAGATCATACAAACATTTGGTCCGACCCGGGCATCTAACACGAGACCTCAAGCTTAGCAGTCGCATACGCTACCACTACGCCACCAAGGCAGTCGAATGGGTTGAAATACGAGTAGGGTTTGTTTCAAGTGTTCCTTCTCTTTGCAGTGCTGTTGTCCTGGTAGTTTGCTCCCATAGTCGACTCTTACATCCACGAGATGGATAGGTTTGGTCAACACTGTATTCTTAATCCGTCACTATACGGTAGGTTCTTTTGTATTCATTACGGAAAACGTAATTTTAATCAATATTCTCAAAAATTTAACAAATTAAATACGAAAACGTAAAAGTGCAGTAGCTTTTGTGTTTATCGCAAACAATCGTTGCCAGATTTTTTTGTCGACTCGGGATATTAAGACTTTTTAGTGTAAAAAAGCGGGATTATTTATATATTTAAGTAAAAAAACGTATCAACGTATCGCATTTAAACAGAAATTACGACATATGAGTGTAAGTGACCGAAAAAAACGTCGTTTGCTATATTTTTGTTTTTCTGCTCATGTAGCAGAAACTACAATCATTAAAATGTAATGGTAGAATTTAAATTTATTATTGCCTGCCAATTTTATTGATGATGAGAAAACCTGTCTAGCGCGGGACATTACAATTTTGATTCTTTTTTTTTTTTGATGAAATGGCAACTAGCCGTATCACTCGGATCAGTTATTTCTGCCAATGTCAAGTATTTATCGTCTTCAATTATCAAGTGTTCGAGTCTTCAAGTCGTCGTCGTGATGAAATTAATGATAAAAAATATATAAAACGTAGATGACATGAAATGGGGACCGTCTTTCGAAAAAACAAGAACGATCCGTGAGATCTTTAAAGCTTTATCTTCATTATCTACAATTTTGATTCAAAAAGCGGGACGTCCCGCCAAAATCTGTCAAATGCTGTCCCAAACAGACAGACATACACGGCGGAGGACTTTACTTTATTATATGTGGTGATTATAATAATAATAATGTTATGTTCAGACCTCCACGATACATACAAAAGCTAAAACAAATAACAGTTACAGATAAAAAATAAAGAACCGTGATAAAAGTATTTTTATAGTAATAAAAAACATTACAGTAATATCTATTGATATTTCAACAACATTGAAAAAGATAAACGGACAAAGACACCAATGTCATAGACAACAACGAATGTTTTTTAAGATGAACGTTTAACAAAATAATTATAATGTATTGATATGGTTAGTTGACAACATTGACATAAGCAATCGCCCGCCAATATTCCTGTCAACGATTTTTATGATTAAGAACAAAAAAATAAGGTATTGTACGAGTATTTCTAAAAAAAAATATTCTGTTTAAAGTTCATTGATTCTTGTATTTAAAAGGCTTGAAAAAAGAAGAAAGTTCTCAAGGCGTTTTTTTTTTTTTGAAGTGAATACTTCTTTAGCGGCGCTGTGTACTTTTTTGGAATGGGTAAAATGTAAAAACTCGCGTCAGGGCATCAGGTCACGTGACCATAAACTCGCGTCAGGTCACGTGTCCTGATCGAAAAAATTCGTAAGACGGATGTTTATTTTTCCTTGGGGAATGCCTTTACGCACTTCGCTAGACCACCGCGGTGGGTTCGCTTCGTGTGGGACTCCTGGCCTCCAAGAGAGGAGGCCAGACTACCCAATAAGCCCCACGTTGTTCCTCATCACCTATGACCGAGCCACGGGATAGAATGCTCACCGCGACTCGGCTAGGGACGGCGTTACGGGCTCGCCTCAGGGGGCCACATCGTTGAGGCCCCCCTCTCCTTAGTTGGTACGCGCCTCTGTAAAAAGAGGGGCGCATTCCGCCTAATGGCTAAAGGGCGGCAGGTCCCCCGACCCGCCGCCCTAAGCTACTCTCATTCGGGGCCGCGGGCGAACATCTGTCGCCGGCGACTCCTCCCTGGGGGCCTGCGGGGCGGGAGAGTGAGCCCAGCTCGCTCCCGTTCCCGCAGGGCCTCTCTTTTGGCCGTCATCACCTCGCTAACGAACGAGGCGATGGCGGCCCAGCAAAGTTCTCAATGTGTTTAAGTTTGAGGCGTTTTAGTTAACTATACCACGCGGGCCAGATGAGTGGAGTGAAGTGAGCTGAGTTTCTTTTTTTTTATTGTTAAAAATTTTTCTTTACTGCAGAATTGGCTTCATAAGTCGGCTCGAACGACACCCATTTTTAACCGGCTTTTACCATGGGAGAGCTATGCTTCGGCATGCATGGGCTGGCTCGATCGGAGTGATACCACGGTCTCACAGCAAACCGGTGTAAAACAGCGCCAGCGCTGTGTTTCACCGAGTGAGTAAGGATACCGGAGGCCTATACCCCTCCACTCCCCTCCACCAAAGGCCGGCAACGTACTTGTGACGCCTCTAATGTTGCCGGTGACCATGGACGGCGCTAATCGCTTATCATCAGGCGATACGTCTGCTCGTTTTCCCCCTAAAAAAACGTTGAATAGGGGTGGTCGCACTCCGTATTCTGAATCAGTCACCACGTGGATCTCGAATACCTACATACATATATTGTGCAGCTATTGTTATTTCTTATCAAAAACTTATCTAAGCCAAATAATCCGCCCCGATTTTGCCGCCATAAATCAGTCATAAAAAATAAATATGTTTATAGTATGCGCCCGCGCACGGCCATCGCCACGTGAAACGAGAAGAAATTAATCCTACTAATATTATAAACGCGAAAGTTGTATGCATGGATGGATGTTTGTTACTCTTTCACGCAAAAACTACGAATGGATTTTGATGAAACTTTACAATATTATAGCTTATACATCAGAATAACACATAGGCTACAATTTATAAAGATATAGCATCGCCTCGCGGCGTTGCTTGCGGTTATTGTCGTACCGCGGGTAGCACCGCGGGGTTCAGCTTGTATATTTTGGCAGCCCAAAAAAACACTCCTCAAGCTGTTTCTCTACATTGAGACAGTGTTGACTTATTAATTCTTTATTTCTGTATCAAAACAACAGACAAAAATTCGTATTCTCATATTTTGTCTTTCGTAGAAAGTTGGAGCACAATGCTACCTTGAGAGTTTATAAGCGTTAAATCTTCACTACATTTAATATAATTGTAAAAGGTGAATGTCTGTTTATTGAAGATATTGAAGATAAACTAACGTATGGTGTATTTTTTATTAAAGTCACAGAACTCAAAACAACAATTTTGACAAAAAGTCGCACGAGAAACGGCTGCGCGATCACAGTGACCGTATCTAAGCGAATGGACTATACTATACCACACTGACAAAGTGACCGTATCTGAACGAATGGACTATATATACTATACCACACTGACTAGACTGTTTGATATAGACTTTATTTCAGGATTCCCTTCTCTATGTAGTTGTATTGTCTTGTGTAATTGGCTCCCTTAGTCGGCTCTTACGACAATCCTGATACCAATAGACGTGGTGACACTTTGTATTCTTAATCCGTCACCACGTATTTATAATCTGTATTCTTATATACAGAATACGATACATTACATAACTTATTCATATTATATATCAGGCTTACACCTTACATTTTACAACGCACTTAAGATTATCGGTATATAAAAAAAAATTAAACCCATGGATTGTGTCAGTAGTTTAATCTTAATATCTAATATTATAAATGTTTGGATGGGTGTATGTTATTCACTCACAAGAGACATAAGTTAAGTTTACTTTTACAACATACATAATATACTTAGAAAACATATATTTACAGGTCATACAAAGATTTGGTCCGACCCGGGAATCGAACCCGAGACCTCAAGCACAGCAGTCGCATACGCTACCACTGCGCCAATAAAGGATAAACCAGTATCCGAGATTTAGGAGTCGAAATGGTGCCCGAATTGACGTTTCGTAATCATATAGTTACTATCTGCAATAAATATATATCTATACTAATAATAAAGCTGAAGAGTTTGTTTGTTTGAACGCGCTAATCTCAGGAACCGATGGTACGATTTGAAAAATTCTTTCAGTGTTGGATAGTCCATTTATCGAGGAAGGCTATAGGCTATATATCATCACGCTAATACTAATAGGAGCGGAGCGCCAATGAACAATGTTTCAAAAACGGGGGTAAATTTTCACGCTACGGGCAATAGAAGACGCATAGGTTGCGAGGGTCAGCTAGTCGTTTATAATATTAAGGATTCATTTTGCGAAATTGCAATTTTAATAACATATCTTTGGTAAAGATTTTGTATAATTGCAATAATTTGAAGTCATCAGGAGGCTAAGTATAGCCTTATGGTAAAAAAAAAACAAAACTTTACTCGATTCCTACATTACAAATATTATGGGGTGTACCAGTTATATCGCTTATGTACCCCAGCTTATTCGTTCTTAGCATGATCGGCTATGTATGCCGGAGTCTGCGACGCGACATGGCGCTAGTGACTTACGTGTGGCGAGTGCTGCCCGGTCAACTACACCAGCCCGATGTATTGGCACGCTTGCGGCTGTGCGCGACCCTGACGTTCAGCGTTCCCGTGGCTCGAACAAATTTGGTTATCAGGCGACATAAAGCTTGTTCATATCAATTCAAAACACTTGGGAGAGCCACGCTTCGGCATGCATGGGCCGGCTCGACCGGAGTGCTACAACGGCCTCACAGAAAACCGATATGAAAGGGCCTGCGCTATGTTTCACCGAGTGAGTCAGGATACCGGAAGCGCATACCCCAACCCCTCTCCCCATTCCCAAAGGCCAGCAACGCATATACCATAAAAAAAATTGGATATTTCTATCGAGCTTTAAAGAAGTTGCCCAAAGGTATATTACAGCAAATTATACTTTGTTATAAAATAATTGTTGCTACTTTGCCTTATACTGTCGTTTTGGGATAATATTTCTTTAAAGATACTGTAAATGTTTTAAATAAAAAATCTTCCTCTTGACTTCGCTTTAGTCAGGTACACAAAATGATACGAACAGCAGCCGAAATCGCAAGCAAAAAATACTAAACAATAAAACAAAATATGATTAGATAACGTCTTGTCGAACGGCATTGATAACTTAACACCTCACATCAATGCCTACTCTTTGGCATAAATACCGATAATGTGGGGGACTTCATTAATCCCCAGGTGACAATAACATCAGGCACTTATCGGTTAATTCTTATCAATGGCCTTGTCCATTGTTATGGCTTAGATATAGCTATACATGTGTCGATAGATGAAATAAGGAAAGAAAAACGTTTATTCATACATACACAGGACAATGTATGGTGGTAGATGTGTGGCGAAAATTCTTTGACGTGCTTTTTAAACAAATATGGCGGAAGGTAATGGGTCATATTGAATTTGAAATCTATATCCCTAATAATACTAAATAATACTATAATAAATAAAAAGCTGAAGAGTTTGTTTGTTATTTCAAATTAAAAGCTTTACATATACAATTAATATGAAAGTATATAATGTACTTCCATCAAAAAGTACTTTTTAAAATTTATGTTGCGATCATGCGCCATCTAGGGATCATCATATCATCATGGGACTAGATGGCGCTGTGTGTTAGATGTCCGAAATATTTATTATTATTATTCTTTTCTATTCTATAAACACGACCATTACCTATACAAAATTGATATTTTTAAGTTAAAATACGTCTAACCGATTCTTTAAGCCTCATGTCTAACCATGTCGACTTTTAAGTCCAAGAAAAACCGAATGCAACATTCGGCCTCAAACATAGGTAGATATTTAAAAAAAAATCCCCTCTAGTTTCATAAACGCTTCTAAAAAATCACAGCGTGACAAACTGAGAGTACAATATCTCAATGTTAATTACTTTTGCGATAAGAGATTGAATTAAACTAAAACAATACGATACTGATTTTACCCGACTGCGAAAGAAGGAGGGTTATGTTTTTCGAGTGTATGTAGATGTGTGTTCGCCTGCGGTGTTCCCAGACCAATACGACCTTCAAACCTTCAAGAAAAGAGCGTACTCCTTCCTAAAAGGTCGGCAACGCACTTGTAACGCCTCTGGTGTTGCGGGTGTCTATGGGCGGCGGTAATCGCTTACCATTAGGCGATACTTCTGCTTGTTTGCCCCCAAAATAATAATAAAAAAATGTAATAGGGCATGTCAAAGAGCCAAAACGGCTTTACGTATTTTTATGAGAGTGTCAATAGATTCGTCTTGGTCCTGAAAGTGATTCTGGGAACCTCAAAATTAAAAAAAAAAAGAAAATTAAAAAAAAGTTGTTTCTATCTTTTAAGTTCTTCAATGAATTTAATAAAGATTGCAGATTTTGACTAGGTTTTTTTTAACCATTTGTTACTTGTTTTATTAGAATTAGAAACTTCTAGAAAGTCGCACTTTTCCTGGATAGCCCCGAAAGGGTCTAGTGGTGATACTGAATGAGATCGTTCCACAGAGATTGTGGCTTCAATTATTGGAAGTCTTGTATTATACATGTGGCGACTTCCACATAACATACTACAGCGCCATCTACCGAAGTTACACTGAACTACAGAGTAACGTACCATACGAAGAAACTGCCAATCCTAGATCGCGCAATAGAAGTTCTCGCGCCGATTATCATAAATACAACATCCCAACATCAACTGTTGGGCAGTAGCCCTCCAGGCATGATCACCTCGCCTGGTCGGAGGATCCTCCCTTTGTGATGGAGGGACATGACCCTCGTTCCTCCACATACATATAAACCTTTCTCTTGAATTTAAAGTATTTTAGTATATTCGAGTTCGTAGTGACAGGCGATTGTTTTAGTATGTGAGTGTAAAATGTGTGTATGTGAAGATTACCCCGCGCACAAAATGATAGACTGTTTTGTTACGGAAAAAGACGTTATGGCTACGTCTCCTTGTGGTGGTCTGTGTTGCACAATGCTTGAGTTCCACTCGATGTTGTTCTTCATTTGTTGGATTTGGATGTAGGTAAGTTGGATCAAAATATGCCACTTTAAAACACGGCAAGGTTCATCTAGTTGGATATAATAATAAGCGTGAAAGTCGGAGAGTCGGTACATAACGTGGTGCCGCGTAGCCATGAAAAAACTTACGGTCTACTTTTGAAGCTGTATTATTCATTGAGGCTTACCTGTAAACAAATAAATTTTATATATATTAATATTTTAATTCAATGTTTTGCAGAACTGGAACACTTTTTACTTCAAACTTTGGTAGATAGTTCACAAGCCTGGGCGTCACAAGTGCGTTGCCGGCCTTTGGGGGATGAGGAGAGGGACGCCGGACTTTGGGATATAGGCCTCCGGTAGCCTCTCTAGCCTTAGGGCGCGTTTATATGACATGGAAATATTTCGCGCCAACACAACGTGACCGCTGCGCAATTCACCTGCACGCTGCCTGTCAGTTACTTTCGATCTTTCTTAAAATTCACACGTATAATCATGCATAATGTGACTAAAAAGAAGAAAATTGTGATTTCATATTATTTGTACCGACAACACAAAAGAAAATTCGAGCAAGATTGACGTGTCGTCAACGCGGGCGATATGAGGAACTGTTAATAATTTGTATGTTGTGGACTAGGCAATAAATTTTAAATTACTATAAAAAGAAACAAGTACCAATACGCTGTAATCGCGTCGTCTGAGCCCTTAAGTGCTGTTTTTGCAGTTTGATTACTTACTATAGTACTGGCTCTGCTTAGTTTTTTTTTCAAACCATATTCATTTATTTAATTAAAAAGGTACAAAAATTTACAATTAAATTCTTAAATTTAAAAATAAAGTTAGTTAATTGTTAGTTACCCGAACTAGATTGAATCTAAGTATGTCTCGGGCGGTTTGAGTTCAGACAGCCGGGTTTGAGATATTTTTTTTTTATGGCAAACTTCCACTTAAGGAAAATACATCCTGTGTCGCGGGGGACTTTACAAACATACATGAAAGCTTCAGTTTTAGGTTTCATGATGAAACTGCCTCGGTGGCGCAGTGGCAGTGAATGCGACTGCTGTGCTTGAAGTCTCGGATTCAAATCCTGGGTCGGACCAAATGTTTGTGTAATTACAAATATTTGTTTCGGAGTTTGGGTGTTTTCTATGTATAATATGTATGTATTTACAAAAAAAAAGTATATATGTATTCATATCAGTTGTCTAGTACCCATAACACAAGCTCTGCTTAGCTTGGGACTAGATGGCGTTGTGTGTTAGATGTCCGGAATATTTATTTTTTATTTTTTTTAAACACAGGTATCATACTATATAAACACTATCTGTTCCCTAACTCTCAATTTCCCATGGGACAGGATTCCGACACGACGCTTGATTCTGGTAGAAAATTTATAAAAAAAATTAAAGGAGAGATCAGGCGATCATAAATTATGAGTATAATGTAAGGTGCAAAGTGAAAACGTCGTCCCATGTGGGATTTGAACCGACGACACTAAGTGCAGTAGATGTTAGCTTGGCGAACGCTTAAACCACTACGCCATACGTGCAGTAAATCCATTTCACAAACCCATAAAAGATCTGTAGATGATTCTAGAAACAAGCATGCCCTCATAATGCGCATCACCGGTTTGGCCTCTGTGGTCGTTTGTTTAGTTCTTGTATATTCCGTGTTAGTCATAGGACAATGGTTCTTTAAATATAAACAATAAGATATAGAATTGAATAAACAATAACTTGTTGCTTCCACGGAAGCGTTTTTATAAACAACTGTAGTATATACAATTAACTTTGTAATCTACACTAATATTATAAAGCTGTTTGTTTGTTTGAACGCATTAAACTCAGGAACCGCTGGTCCGATTTGAAAAATTATTTCAGTGTTGGATAGTCCATTTATCGAGGAAGGCTATAGGCTATATATCATCACGCTAATACTAATAGGAGCGGAGCAGCAATGAAGAATGTTTAAAAAACGGGGGAACATTTTAAGGCAACGGGCAATACAAGACGCAAACGAGGTTGCGTGGGTCAGCTACTCTTTAAATAAAAGTAGCCCGAAACTATAGGAAAGCCACGCTTCGGCATGCATGGGTCGGCTCGACCGGAATAATACCACGGCCTCACAGAAAACCAATATGAAACAGCGCTTGCACATACCCCAACCCCTCCCACGGTCCCTCTCCTCATCCCTCAAAGGCCAGTAAAGCACTTCTGACTTGTGTGAAGGGTGTCCATGACCGGCGGTAATTATAAAGTTCATTAGTGATGATCAAAACTAATTTGTGCAAACTAATTAAAACACAAGAGCAAATTAATCAACCGGGTACACGTGTCGAGGTTAATTTAGTTAAAACTCATCAGTCTCATGTGGATAAGCTCTCATTACATAAATAGTTATTGCCTGCGGCTTTACCTTTAGTCACGACTAGCTAAGTTCCGCGGTGTTACCCACGGATATAAATACAAATACGGGTAAAATCTGCTGATGATCTGCAGCTGTATTCCCAGGCAATGGTAGAGGATATAGCACAGGCCGTTGACAAAGTCAATGAAGACCTAGATTCCATACATGCCTGGTCGCTGAAATTTGGACTGTCTGTAAACCCTGTCAAATCCCAGGCGATAATTGTAGGAAGCAAACGCATGATTGGAAGATTGAACACTGACTCAATTGCGCCGATCATATTCAACGGCTTAGTGGTTCCTTTTAGCCCCGTAGTCAAGGATCTAGGTCTACATATTGACTCAACACTCGATTGGCGTGCACAGGTCACTCACGTGAGTCAGAAGGTAACTGGAAACCTACGAACACTGTACCGCCTCAAGAACTTCCTTCCTCCTAAAACTAAAACTATGCTTATGCAGTCCTTAATCATTCCGTTAATCGACTATGGTGATGCATGTTATTTTGACCTGAATGCAGACCTCCTCAATAAGCTAGACCGCCTTCTTAATAACTGCATTCGGTTCATTTTCAACCTTCGCAAGTACGACCATGTCTCCACCTACGGGCTTAACTGAATTGGTTACCCATTCGCCTGCGTCGCAATCAGCGAGCTCTGACTTCTCTATTCTCATCTCTTACCTCCTTATCCCCACCTACTTACCTTGCTCCCTACCTCCGCTACCTGTCCTCCAATCATGACAGAACTCTTCGTTCAGAAAACAATCTGCTTCTCTCATGTCCCTCACACAATTCAGACTTCGTGAACTCTTCGTTCTTCGTCCAAGCAGTACTACTCTGGAATGCGCTCCCGCTTGAAATCAGAAAGTTCACTAACCGTTTTTATTTAAAAAAAAGGTACATGAGCTCTTTCTACATGATAAGTTCTAATTATCGAAAGGATAACACGCCAACCAATTTCGTCAAATCCGTAGTGTATGAATATAATGTTGACTGATATGTATGTATATAAGTACAGTATGTTTTATATCTATATATGTATATTGCTAATTTATGTATGTCTAATGTATATATTGGATCCGAAGTTATATAACCTATGTGCGCCTACCTCACAAGATTTCTACACCACCCTTAGGTTGACTGGTAGAAAATGTTCTGGGCATTAAGTCCGCCTATGTACATAAGTGCATAAAGTTTGATACCACGGCCTCACAGAAAACCGGTGTGAAATAGCGTTTGCGCTGTGTTTCACCGAGTGAGTGAGGATACCGGAGGCCCATACCCCAACCCCTCCCTCCATCCCCTTTCCCATCCCCCAAAGGTCGGCAACGCACTTGTGACGCCTTTGGTGTTGCGGGTGTCCATGGGCGGCGGTAATCGCTTACCATCAGGTGATACGTCTGCTCGTTTGCCCACTGTTCAATAAAAAAAAAAAAAAAAAAGTTATAAATAAATAAAATCACGATGCAAAGCTAGTCTAAAACAAAGTAAAGTAAGTGGTACCTTTACAACTACGGGTACCACCACGGGGCAAAACAAAATAAGTAAGAATACCTAAGTTACTTCATGTTACATCAGCTATCTGCCAATGAAAGTCCCGTCAAAATCGGTAAAGCTATTCCAGAGATTAGCCGGAACACGTGTGAGTATGTGTATGCTTTAAATTAGCAAAAGGCTAGCTTATTCCCTCAGTTCGGTGGTCTGTGTTGCTCTATATTCCTGATATAATATTTTCTGTCCCTTCTTACCAAACTACTTCCTCAGGATGAATGAACGGCGAATAGATATTAAACGTCAAAGACTATATAGACTATATTCAAAAGAGGTATATATCCTATTTATATTATGTACGCGAAAGTACATGAGTATGTTTGTTGCTCCTTCACGCCAAAAAGTACTGAATGGATTTTGATAAAACTTTACAATAATATAGCTTATACTTCAGAATAACACATAGGCTACAATTTATAAAGATACTAGCTTCGCCTCGCAGCGTTGCCCGCGGTTATTGTCGTACCACGGGGTTCAGCTAGTAACCAATATATTCATATAACACAAGTTTTATTTCCAGTCACAAGTCGGGAAGTAATTCAATATTCAGGTAACAACTGTGTAGTTGCAGCATCAATTGAATAGGAAGCATTTGTATCAATCAAGAGTGACCGTAAACCTCGCTGGTGTTCCGTAGAACGGCTTCTAGAAATAACTATTATCTTGGTACTAGCTGAGCTCCTCGGTATAACATCAATCGCAGATAACGTTGCGGGTCAGCCTATGTTACTACTTGTATCATCAGCTATCTGTCAGTGAAAGTCTCGTCAAAATTGGTCCAGTCGTTCCAGACATTAGCTGGAACAAACAGAGGCAGACAAATTTGTAAAAAAAATATCTTTAATAAATACTCTGCGCTTGAGAAGGGAGGCATCCGGGAACTGTTGTTATTAACACGACCGGACCCCTCCCAGACAAACCCTAAACCTTCCAACCTGTTTGGTCAGCGTGGAAAGTTAATACCTCCTTTGTAGGCTTGACAAGTCAGTTTACATATCGGCTCTCGAAGGATTAAACATTAGGGGGCGTCCATAAATTATGCGAGGTATTTTCTTAAATTTTCTGTAACCCCCCTCCCCCTCTAGTGAGATGTTGTGAGATTTTATTCAACCCCCTCCCCCATCCCCCAATCTCACGTGAGATTTTTCAAAATGTGGGTTTCTTACGTAAACGCGTTGGATTGTTATTGTAAAAAGGAAAAAAAATGCTTCGTGCTTTTATTTACGACTAGTTAAGACTAGTAATCAATATTGCTGAGAGTTTAATTATAAGTGCAATAAAAATTTAACAATACAATACTCAAATCGTAACTACTGTGGTCAAAAAAAATTGCGTGATATTTGCCGAGACCCCCTCTCTCTCCAACGTAATATTAGATGAGCTTTGACTCGACCCCCTCCCCCACTTAAACATCTCTCGTAAATTATGAACGCCCCCTTACGATTCTCTCGCTTCTTACATTAGATCAAACTGCATCTGAATATATAACAGACAAACATGTTCCAGCTGCTAAACAATGGCGTTTGCAATTAAAACAAACGATTATTCTAGAATTACGAGCAATTACAACCAACTGTAATAGCTTGATATCATCCAGGCCGTGTATTTACGTGCATCCACAAATTGTGTCCTATTTATTTTGAGAATGTCTCACAGGGACGTGGGTAGGCCCTCGCCCTTGTCACATTCGTAAAACGAACCTCTTTCTTTTTCTTTTATTGAATAGGGGCAAACTAGCAGACGTAGCAGTCGTCAGGTATGATTTGAAAAATTATTTCAGTTTTGGATAGTCCATTTATCGAGGAAGGCTATAGAGTATATATCATCACGTTAAGACCAATAGGAGCGGAGCCCAAATGAAGAATGTTTCAAAAAACGGGGGAAAATTTTCACGCTACAGGCAATAGAAGACGCAAACGAGGTTGCGTGGGTCAGCTAGTAAATAATATAAAAAGCAAAGGGTAGACTAAGGATGAACGCTATGTTATTAACAAAAGATCTTTACTGTTGTTTCCATTCTACGGCACGATCTTTGTTGACAAACATCGCCTGCGTGTTTCTGGCAACAGTTCAAATGCTCTTCAACCTCGGTACCAATTTAAACATAACGCTAAGGTCTTATAAGCATAGTGTACTATGACGCTTATTTTATATTGCATTACTCATTTACTTCTATTCCCGTCGTTATATCTCTGTACCAACTATCATCCCGAATATATTCAGCCGTTCTGACTGACAAACATACATTCGTCTACTCAAAGTTTAAAATTTGTGAATATCCGTCGATATCGTTTCAGACGTTCCAGAGATTATCCAGAACGTAGAGACAGACAAAAAAAATAGTGTTTACGTAAGTGCCGTCTGTCCTTGTCATTGGCCAGGCGGAACGGTTTTTCAACGGAGGTGATGCCGGCCTCACAGAAAACCGGTGTGAAACAGCGCCTGCGCTGTAATCACCGAATGAGTGAGGATATAAGAGGCCCACACCCCAACCCCTTCCCCCATCCCGATCCCCCAAAGGCCGGCAACGCACATGAGACCTCTGGTGATCCATGGGCGGCGATAATCGCTTACCATCAGGCGATACGTCTGCCTGTTTGCCTCCCTATTCCATAAAAAAATAAAAAATGGAGTTAGCTTTCCGAGTTGTCAGAAAATTTTTCATGTTAGATAATGGTTATCGATGCAGACATATTTGCATTTAACTTAATATATGAGGCATGAGCATATTTATGTTAAAATGTGTAATATAATGTATATTTAAAATACATAGGTATTAACGTAAGTACTCGAAATTAAATACTAAATTTTATACCTAAATAAATATTCGACGAAAAATCAAGCATGAGGAAAATAGTGAAAAATTTTGTATTCCACTGTGAGTCGAGTAACGATTATTATAGGTAATTGAGTTAATCGGTTTAAACATCGAAATAAATCAATTCTTATTACCTTATTTTCGATATTTTTATTTACGTATAATTTTAAGTATATATTATGTAGTACCGGCATAATAATTAACAAGTTTATAACAATACAATTAATAATTGACGGCCTCGGTGGCGCAATAGCGTATGCGACTGCTCTGCTTGAGGTCTGGTTGTATGATCTGCAAACATATGTTTCGGAGTTTGGGTGCTTTTCTATGTATAATATGTATGTATTTACAAAAAAATCAAAGGTCTAGTACTCACTAGCTAAACCTGGCGGTGTTACCTGCAGTTATTAGTTTACATATTGTTATTTTTTTATCTTTTTTTCTCTTTCTTACAATTAAATTAGCCTATATTAATCAGTGATAATGTAGCATTCAAATGGTGAAAGAATTTTTAAAATCCGTCCAGTACTTTTTGAGCCAATTCGTTACAAACATACTTACATACAAACCTTTCCTCTATAAAATATTAATTTAGAAGTATAGACAACACAAGCTCTACTTAGCTTGGGACTAGATGGCGTTGGGTGTTTGATGTCCGAAATCTTCATTTATTTTAATAATTTTTACAAACAAGTTAGATTTAAAAAAAAATACCCGAATCATTTCATTGAGGCACAGAAAAATGAACCTTACATCGATATTCATAAAATCTAATATAGATTGATTGTTGTTCGTTTTGGCTTGTTTATATATCGCGGAAACGTCATGTTCGAGATGTTTTATTGGTGTTACGTCGTCGCGGAAACGACTGGAACGTTCCAGTTGCAGTTGCGTCGAATATAAAAAAGGTTCAGTTCAATTTGAGCTACAGTGCGATAAATATAAATAAATATTTCGGACATCTAACACACAACGCCAGCTAGTCCCAAGCTAAGCAGAGCTTGTGTTATGGGTACTAGACAATTAATATAAATACTTATATACTTTTTTTTGTAAATACATACATATTATACATAGAAAACACCCAAACTCCGAAACAAATATTTGCAGACCATACAAACATTTGGTCCGACCCGGGCATCGAACCCGAGATCTCAAGCTTAGCGGTCGCATACGCTATCACTACGCCACCGAGGCAGTCATATTGGAGTGATATCAGTGATTAACATCGACCACGGTGACAATTAAGTACTGTTATATGTTATTTGTATTTACACGACAGAAGGTTTATTTCTCAAATCCATCAAACCATAACACGTAACAATATAAAATCAAATAACAATTAAAATAAAAAAAGGTTTTAGTGTAAAATAAATACGCTTCCACTGTCTGTTCGTTTAGATCTTTTAAATTACACAACAGATTTCAAAGCAGTTTTCAGTAATAGATACGAGTGATGTAATAAGAAGTTACCCGCGTTTTGTCTAAAACAAATAAGCACGAAATAAATTAAAGCAAAATTGTCGTTTATAACTTAAGCAAAAGATAATGTAGTGCTAGATCTGGTTAACCTGGTATTTCCCGAAACTTTCTGCCGCGCACAACTAAACTGTGGAATGAGCTGTCGCCTGCGGTGTTCCCGGACCAATACTATCTTCAAACTTTCGAGATAAGAGCGTGCTCCTTCTTAAAAGGCCGGCAACGCACTTGTAACGCCTCTGGTGTTGCGGGTGTCCATGGGCGGCGATAATAGCTTAACATCAAGCGATACGTCTGCTCGTTTGCCCAATTTATAAAAAAAAAAAAAAAACCTTTGTGAAACTTAATTTAATTTTATTTTTACTTGTTCTTAATTTTTTTGCGTTTTATTTGTGTTGAAATTGTATTTATTTTTTTGTTGCTCTGTACAAACAATGTTGTGTACATCTATAATAGATATACATATAAGTTATTGTTCCAAGCTCCTAATGTTGACCGGTCTTGTATATGTAGGTATATTGTTGATGTTGTTTAAAATAACTGAACCTTTATCAACTGACGCGAATTTGCATTTGCAAGGACTCGTGGATTTGTTTTCATACGATTGGCAACAAGCATGAGTCATGAGCTCATACGAAAAACCCGACCTTCACACACATTGCTTTTGCGCATCTATGCAATCAAATATTATGAATGTGTTTGTTTTTTACGGTTCAGTGCTTCAATTACTTAAGAAATCATCATTATATCTACCTTTTGCCAGCGTCTTCGAGCGTATATGCCAGATAAACTTAAGGTCCATATAAAAAATAAATACGTACTAACTTTCAAATCTATCTAGCTTCAAACTTCAAATAAGCAGTTCTTGTATCTATACTAATATTATAAAGCTGAAGAGTTTGTTTGTTTGTTTGAACGCGCTAATCTTAGGAACCGCTGGTCCGATTTGAAACATTATTTTAGTGTTGGATATTCAATTTATCGAGGAAGGCTATAGGCTATATATCATCACGCTAATACTAATAGGAGCGGAGAACCAATGAAGAATGTTTCAAAAGCGTTAAACCGTTGGCCCCGGTTGTCATGAACTTCTAAGGCAATCGTCATTGGGAAGTCAGTGCTCTCAAATATACTGACAAATAGTTCAATCTTCGAATTCAATTTACCCTTAGGGTTGCGGAGGTCCGAACTGATATTCAGGTAAAACCGGTTGAACTAGTAGCCGACCCCAAATAATCTTGGGAATAATAAAGGCTAGAAATATGATGATGATGATCCAAATACTTTGATAAGATTTTTAACTAGTAAAAAAAATTTTATGCTATATTTTATAAGTCTTTTACGAATATTTTTCAATGCAATTTGATCGAATAAAAACAAACAATGACAACAATGGGTGATAAGATTTATTTTACTAAACTGCGCACGCGCCGATTGCAATAATATTATTTGCCATCTGTTCATGAGTCACCGGCCGGGGCGGACGTCTCTTCCATGTAAAAACAATGTGTTCATGGTTAAACAAAATAACAGACACAACAGTTGATTGATTCACAGAACTGAATTGGTATAGCTTCAGGCTTTAGGCTGTAAATGGTATAAAATAAATGGAAAAATACTTTTGTGGTACTAAAGTAATATACGGTGTACGTCATAGCCTATCAAGGGACTTATTATACACCTGAAAAATTACTTTAAAATGTAGTTGAGTCGTGTTTCGTTGGTGAGTGGTGGCGAGACCGGCGGCCCAAAGATACAGAAGCATCACTAGGCCTCCATTGTATGGGTCACCATGCTGCATTGTCATTGAAAGGAGTACATAAGAAAGAGTACTGGGGTTGCCGTGACAGTCGTTAAGGTAAGCAAAAAACGATTGAGGTGGTACGGCCACTTCTTAAGACGCCTAGACGATTATATGGTGAGGTTTGTCCTAGACTTTTTTTTTTTATTTAATAGTGGGCAAACGAGCAGACGTATCACCTGATGGCAAGCGACCACCGCCGCCCATGGACACCCGCAACACCAAAGGCGTCACGAGTGCGTTGCCGACCTTTGGGGGATGGGAGTGGGGATGGGGGTAGGGGTTGGGGTATGGGCCTCCGTTATCCTCACTCACTCGGTGAAACACAGCGCAAACGCTATTTCACAGCGGTTTTCTGTGAGGCCGTGGTATCACTCCGGTCGAGCCGACCCATTCATGCCGAAGCATAGCTTTAAAATAAAGTAACGGTCACGTGAAAGATCATCCGCCACCTGGGGACCTACGGTTAAAAGATATCTGATCGATGCTCATTTAGATAAAGACAGCACGAAATCTTGCTAAATGGAAAATGCGGAGGCCTACCACAAGTAAATGGGGTATGGTCTAGAAGAAGGTAGATATTACTCTAAAAGAAAGACTATCTAAGGAAAGATGAAGAAGGTATATAAGCAAAGAACTTAGAATACCCTTTAAACAACGTACTCGCTTCCTCAGGAACTCGAACAAACCTTGGTCGATATAGACAGTCTTGAACTTGAACTCAGCCGGTTGCCGGAAGTCAACGACTTCAATGCGCCTACTTTGCGTGGTGGGTCGGCATTATCCAAGAAGCTTAGCAAACTCTTTACGTTGCCGACGACTTTTGGAAGTGACCTCGGCGATACGAGGTGTGGTGATTGTCGAGAGCTTGCCCTATATCTCTAATTTCGAGAAAACATGACACCACTGTTTTAAGCCTGCTTCTCCCTACAGCCTCCCCATTATGCTTACGGCAAAGCAGTGCCATTTGCAATATTTTTAACAGACTTCAAAAAGGATGAGAATCTCAATTCCTATTTGTTTATGCACTTTCGGATATAACTTCGTCATTTATGTTCAAAAGAGGATTATTTCGAAGCGGTCACGTATTTAAATGTTTTAGAGATTTGATGATTACTTGCGTAGACAGACAATGAAACCCAAATAGTATAGTTTATTTCTTGCCACAATATAGTAGGTACACATTACATTAAAAAATATAGATTCATTTAAATATTTTATAATATTGTGGAAGACTAGTGCCTCTAAGCTAAGCTTGAGGCTTGTGTTTCAGGACACCAGGTCTCTCCCCTAGGTGTGTTTATATGCAGTTTTAGAAATCCGGGCACTATAACATTCAATGACTTAGTTAGATTTATGTTATTGTTATGTTTGTTTGTGCATGATTGTGAGTATGTGGATATATATGTCGGATATATATATATATGGATTGTTTACAAAATCAAATAGTAATAATGTATATCGATTCTTTATCAAAAAGGATTTATTTATACTGGAAACCGTTGATTGTATGGAAAAACCCAAAGTATTATAACTAACAAAATGAAACTGATAAAGAGTTTTTTATTACATACTTCAATTTGTCGTGCTCACAATAAACTGAACTGTTGAACAGACGAAGAACGTGTTTCATTATTATTCGCGCGCCAATAATTCCAACAGTAACCAACCATAGACAAAAGAAAACAATATTTTTCCTTCCCGCCATTTTCCTAAACTAGGTTGGTGTCGACTTTGAGTGTACTAATCACGGTTGAACTTAGATTTCTTATGTAAAGCGTTTGCCATGAGACCTTCACAACCCAGGTACAAGCTGATGTCGATTTTTTTTAGCTACAACAACGCGTTACGATTTCCACAAATTGTCAAATGAAATACAACATTCAGTAGAATTAAAAACCTTCTTTCCAAATACTTGAACAATATTGCGGCAAAATATAAAAGTAATATCAAAGACAACAAATTAAAATACAATTTTATGGTAATCTAACGTATAAACAAAAACTTTACCACGTCGCTCAAAACAAAGAATAATTTGAATACTTATTAAATTTGCATCAGACTAATGAAACTTTAAAGTAATAAAATTTAATTAATTTATTCTGTAAATATTTTCATCTTTCGTTTCATACATACATAAACGCCGACATCCGTGAATGGGTAAAAAGAATCCTTTGGAGGAACGAGTGTAATGTCCCTCCGACACAAAGGGAGGATCCTCCGACCAGGTGAGGTGATCATGCCTGGCGAACCACTGCCCAACAGTTGATGTTGGGATATTGTTTATATGATAATCGGCGCGAGAACTTCTACTGTGCGATTCAGAATTGGTAGTTTATTAGTGTTGTACGTTGCTGCGTAGTTCAGTGTGTCTGCGGTAGATGGCGTTATAGTATATCGTTGTATGTGGAAAGTCGCTACAGTCCTATCAAAATAACTATAATACGACCACTATATCACCCGCACCTTATAACGAATCTATTGACATCTTATTAATTTAAATTAGTACGTTCAGAGGCTTAGCGGTCAGTTATACTTTTTTAAAGCTTTTTTTTAAGTTTGTAACAGCAATCAAAGGCAACAAAATATAAGTTCAATAAAAACAACAAATTCTATAACTCTATGGCAATAAAAAAACAAAGTATATTGACCTGTGACTCACCTAAATGCTCTAGTCTAGCACATCTTTTTTTAAATAGAGCTGCGAGCTGCGGAAGTAATGGAAAAATCCTGCTCAGACAATATAGGCAAATTGAGGGGCCAAAGAGTAAAGTGCTTTAAACAGTGTTGTCACCGTTTCGAATGTTCTCGGATCAATTTCTACATTGTTCTGATGTTTCTTAAGTACACAGGTGATTTCGTACTGAGTTTATTTAAGTTTTTAAGGGCCTGTCACGAAGGAAGGTCGCCCGCACCATTTGATGAAGATATTCCAAAGAGCCCGACGTTATCCTTCTCTTTGCAGTGCTGTTGTCCTGGTAGTTTGCTTCCTTAGTCGACTCTTACGAAACCCACGGGGTGAATAGTGTGACAATCCCTAAACATATGCATTTAAGTGTACCAAGTTTTTATTTTATAACTAGCTGAGACCCTCAGTCATTCGCGGTACAAAAATAACCGCGGGTAAAATCACGAGGCACAGTATCTTTAAAAAGTAGTCTAAGTTAACTTCTGTCAGTGAAAGTAACATAGAAATCCGGCTAGCCTTTCCAAAGATTAGCCGGAACAAACAGACAGACAGAAAATATTTTTTAAGAATTACTTTATTTGATGTAAGTGTCGCGTATACTTAAGCATTTAGTGAAAAGCTGTTAATTTTAAAATACAAACTAACACTTCAATTATATTTATTTAATCATTATTATTAAGCACTAGCCGACCCACGCAACCTCGTTTGTAAATTAAGCCGGATTTCTATGTACTTATATTGCCCGAAGCGTGAAAATTTTCGGCCGTTTTTGAAACATTATTCATTGGTGCTCCGCTCCTATTAGTAGTAGCGTGATGATATATAGCCTATAGCCTTCCTCGATAAATGGACTATCCAACACCGAAAGAACTTTTCAAATCGGACTAGCGGTTCCTGAGATTAGCCTGAACAAACAGACAGACAGACAGACAGACAGACAGACAAAAATTTTAAAAATATATATTTCGGTATGTGTACCGTATATACATTCATATGCATGTAGTAGAAAGCGGTTATTTTAATATTACAAACAGACACTCCAATTTTAATTATTAATATAGATTGTTCTTCTAAATTACAAGTTGGCAGCCCTACATTCAGGACCACTTGTATGTAGGTAAAACAATGACATCGCATTATCGGCCCTGCATTTCAAGTTGTACATTTATAAACTGTGTCAAACATACAATTATGGAGTTCGTTCACCGTTTATTTACCAGTAACATACAATAGACAATCGTTCATACTTTTGCAACAATTACTTAGTTTTATTGTATTTACACAACTAACGACTGAGGGTTTTAAATCGTTATTTTAATCGATTTTTAAACCTTTGATAATGCCATAACCGGACAGGATTTACATAGGTGGATAAAATGGTCTAATAAGTACACGTGAGTTTCATTCTAGAATGTATTTTTTAAGTCTGTTATATTTGATTTTAATTTGACAAAAGTCAAATGTGACACGATTTGGAAAATACGAGTTCACGTTTTGTTTGTATTCCCATTGACTGGTATGTTGCTTTAATGGGTTATAAAAGAAATAGCTAACAGATAGTCTATTATCATTTACAAGTTTTTATTTAGTTCACCTGTCCCAATGTTTGTCTGTAATCAAATCTTGCAAGTTAAATTTGATTCACTTCCCGATTTCCAATTGAGTTGAAATATAAAATATTTAGTTCTGATGACAATGCAATATATGTAATCTGTATTATTATTAATTCAAAATGGCCGCCGTAACAAAATGGCGGCGTACATATTTCTGAATAACCCATCTAATTTCAAAGCTTAAATTTATTTTTTTTATCAACAAGTAGTAAAGGTTTTTAAAAAGAAATCAAATTCATCACTTGTTTATTTATTTAAAAATGTATGTATGTTAATCCACAATCTGTTTACCACAGTACATATTCGGAGCCATTCAAAATCAGATTCAGACAGCCGTGTTAAGATGTGTCACGATTTTATTATGTGCCACAAAATTTACAAACATAATTTTAAAACACAATATTTTTCAACCGAAAAAACAAGAAACTTGACTCATAAGGGGTTTAATAACTACATTTCATAACAGCTGATATAACCAGTTCACCTCGAACGTATATGCGGCGTCGGAGTCGAGTTATTTCTTGCTAACAACATTTCTTATACTCGTACTTTTATTTCATTTGAGCACACTAGATTGACAATTCTCGTCATAAAATTCCGTTCCGATCGAATCGGTATTCTCGTAGTGATGACTGATTTAGAATACAGTGTGTCACCACTCCTTTTCATCCCGTGGCTGTAGTAAGAGCCGACTGAGGGTGCGAACTACGCAGGACAACAGCACTGCAAAGAGAAAAATAAACCCTAAACCAACACGTCGGGCTAATGCAGTATATAGGTTGAAACCTCCTTTGTTAAGAAAGGTCCTTTCCATAAAACAGAGTACAGTCAATTTGGCAGGGCCATACATAAAAAAACTATTACCGCGCATCACACAAAAACAATTCAAATCGGTCCACTAGTTCCCGAGATTAACGCAATCAACCAACTACACTGTATAGCTTTATAATATTAGCATCAAACTTACTATCATGTAATAACCCTTTCTAATGGAACAGTCAATACATTAATCCCTGCAAATCCACGAATAAAAGTATGTGTTAAATGCACTGATAGAACATAAAATTGATGATTAAGCTAATAATATAGTTATTTACGTTAAACCGTTGAGCCACCATTTTTCTACCACAAAACTATTGACGGAACTGCTTAAAAAACTTCCAAGAAATAAACCTCGAAACTAATTTTATTTTGTCAACTCCATCGTCTCCATCGTTTTGGAGGACTCTCGCGCTGCCGTTAAAATTCTTTAAATATTATTACACGTCATTTGTTTAAAAAAAAAAGTAAAAACGTCATTTAACTACTTGTATAATTCTTTAATAATCTGTATCAGGAAGTGTTCTATTTTTAAACTACGGACAACATTGACCTAGACAACGTTGTTTATGGCTTCGCGCCAAAACGATGGAAAATGTAACAATTACTGGATGAAAGTTTTATGCATTATTTTATGGTATGATATTCTTAAATATTAATGAATATAGAAAATTGTTAAATGGTATGGAAAACAAGAAAAAGATTATTGGTTGGCTACTTGAGAAGACCTAAAAAGAGGACAGCTATATTAACGTAAATACAGCAAGTGAAGGAGAAAGTATGATTCGTGGCCTATCATGAGCTCAAACAGATCGCGGGAAATGGAGTGGCGTGGCGAATGCCCCACTGACAAGGGTTTCCCCTCTAAATTCAGAAAGAGTATTCTATTCTATTATTGGGAATGGTTTCCGCACTTAGTCCTTAGAGTGGACCATTGTACGTGGGCCATGGCGGCCGTCACTCTAACCAGCGAAAGAGTATTTAAAAATACCGAATTAATATAAGACATGAGAGTATAATATACCTAATAGTTTTAAATTTAGCTCATATAGGCTTATTCCCCCGGGTTGTGTCGGGATAGCGTTCCGTCGTATTGTATGAGTGAGGGAACTGAGAGTGCACCTATGTATATATGCACATAATGCACTATAATATTCCCTACGTAGTGGCCACATTATCATCGAAGTATGACTCTTCCACGATTCCTTTCTTTCCTTCATTCGGTCTCTTAACTGCATTACACAAAGATGAATACGCGTGCAGTGCCAATACGGAGCCAATTCTTCCGTATTAAATGTGTAATATATGTAAAACTGTAAACCTTCTACCGACACGTACCCACGGGAATCTTGCCAAAATTGTTACAAACACATCAAGTTTGGAAGATATTTACATATAACCGATATCATATTGACGTATAAATAAATATTTCGGACATCTAACACACAACGCCATCTAGTCCCAAGCTAAGCAGAGCTTGTATTATGGGTACTAGACAACTGATATAAATACTTATATACTTTTTTTTTGTAAATACATACCTACATATTATACATAGAAAACACCCAAACTCCGAAACAAATATTTGCAGATCATACAAACATTTGGTCCGACCCGGGAATCGAACCCGAGACCTCAAGTTTAGCAGTCGCATACGCTACCACTACACCATCGAGGCAGTCAGTATGCGGCATAATTATTAACTATATTCAGTCCAATTTGTGTAAGATAAAACAAATAACACATTTTATACCCAGTTATTATAAAACAAAATGGCTAAAACCGCATGCCATCTCCTCTTCACCTAAAAAAAAATCCCTGGTACTCCGAGGGACTCCGATCTTTCTATGACTTACAGATAGGCTCTTGGCCTGTGGGGATGAACGGTCTCCTAACAAAGAAAACCCTTATTTATAAGTAATAGTTTATTACAGAATAATGGCCCCGAGGAAAATATATAAATATATATATGACTGCCTCGGTGGCGCAGTGGTAGTGAATGCGACTGCTGTGCTTGAGGGCTCGGGTTCAAATCCTGGGTCGTACCAAATGTTTGTGTAATCTACAAATATTTATTTCGGAGTTTGGGTGTTTTCTATGTATAATATGTATGTGTTTACAAAAAGAAAGTATATATGTATTTATATCAGTTGTCTAGTACCCATAACACAAGCTCTGCTTAGCTTAGGACTAGATGGCGTTGTGTGTTAGATGTCCGAATTTTTTTTTCGGAAATTTTAACGCACAGTTGGTTCCAAACTAAGCAGAGTAATGGAGGTTAAATCGAATGTTTAATATTAGAATTTTCGAGAAGCTTTAACTCATACGTAATAATGTGTCATTTAATTGACACAAACTAATATGTGGTCCAATTGTTTTGAACCTGTTTACGACTGACGAATGATAAATAATGATAAAAACATTATTAATCATGACGGAATCAGGACATTTTAGGGTCATATGTGAGTAAAACACCCGGCAACAGGAAAATCATTTTCGAGCGAATTTATTGAACTACCTAACCCGTGGAACTTCCTCTAAGTCAAAAGGACTAAATATTCTAAGATCTTTAACCGATTTCAAAAAAGGAGGAGGTTCTCAATTCGACTGTATTTCTTTTTATGTTTGTTACCTCATAACTTTCGGCTGGGTGAACCAATTTTACCGTGGGAGAGCTATGCTTCGGCATGAATGGGTCGGAAGAAAGGAGTGATACCACGGCCTCACAGAAAACCGGTGTGAAATAGCGTTTGCGCTGTGTTTCACCGAGTGAGTGAGGATACCGCACTTGTGACGCCTTTGGTGTTGCAGGTGTCCATGGGCGGCGGTAATCGCTTACCATCAGGTGATACGTCTGCTCGTTTGCCCACTATTCAATAAAAAAAAAAAATTAATGATTCTTTTTTAATTTGATAGCTGGTGCGTCCCGTGTGGTCCCATTTCAATTTGGTCCAGTGCAAAAAATCGGTTTTCTGTTGTTATTAAAATTTGTGATTATTGTAACACTGTTGTGAGCGACATAGTCATAATTGTGGCTAAGCTCCTTAAATAAAGATTTAAAAAAAAAAAACACTGTTGTACTGTTGACTACCTTTTATCTCGGTGATTCTTCAAACTGGTAGGAAGGTGGTAACAGCTTGCATACTGTTTACCTTTCATGTATTAGTAATACTCGTACTATTGTACCTGAAGATCTGGCTTTTAAAAATAAAGGCCATGAGTTTCTTTGCCAGTATTGTTCCCATTAGGCTCTACGCACTTTGGAAACTGGAAGTTATGAATCGACATAAGCAGGCAGTAGATTTTGAAGTATTCACCTAATTTACCTTGACAATCCAGTACATGCTGTGGCGTCTGTTTGTGTCGATCTATGATTTTAACTGTAGCTTCAATTTAACGTCAATTTAAGTAACATGTTTATTTAATTGCTACAGTAAAGAATTATTTTTATCACTTATTCATATGACGTCATAGATGTCATGAATAATAGTAAATAATTCTTATTTCCAGTTAACGTACGATATATTGGCTGTACCGTTGGCCTAGTGGTTTAGCGGTTAGCGGTCGTCACGCCGCTTTCTACTGCGTTGAGTGTAGTGGGTTTAAATCCCACAAAGGACAACACTTATATATACAAATTGTTGTCAAGAGTCTGGGTGTTCTTTGTATCACAGGATTTGTTCCTAGTGCGGGAGTTATGTATCCTTGAGTTAAAAGAGTGTTATCTTATTTCGACGACTATTTTATTAAAATATGAATCACGTTGCCAGTTTTTGTTTAAACTAATCGGTATTTTCAGACTTTTTAGTGAGAAAAAGCGGGCTTCTTTCGTCGAAAGCGGGACAAAGTAAATATCCAATCATCAATTAGCACACATGAGTAAGAGTGACAGTGAGTGAGTGAAAAAAGGTCACAAGCAATATTTTTGTTTTTCTTCTACATCATGCCTAATTCGTGAGTGTGAGTAAGTGATTACGGATGAAACGCAATAATAATAATATTAGCGTCACGAAGATGTGCAGCGTTTTTGTCGAAGAAGTGGGAGAGAGCTATTGAGACCGAGAGAGAGTGAGAAAGGGCGAATTTTAATTTGATATTCATCATCTGAGATTTTACTATATTATTTTTTAAACAATATAAAACAAATGTATTTTAATAATTCTTTTTAATTATTTTTATTAATAATTAGTTTGCCAAAGAAGTATCACTTCTGACATGTGTACTTTGTACGCACGCATTTTTTTTTATTGCCTGCCATTTCTGCCAAAATCGGGACGACTGGCAACGCTGACCACAATACTAATTCAAAAGTAATAGCTGCAGAATTAAACGTCCCTTTAATTTTACAAGTTTTGTAAATGTTACCGTTTGCGCAATGTAGATATTATATTCAAACTGATTAAGAAATCTAAGCTACAGAGAAGCAAAAAATCTAGGACATACATTTTTAATTCGACCTTGAGTACGTTAACGATCAACGACTTTTTTGGACCTGTTGCATTCGTGTAGGTAGATATACCTCAACGAATGCAACAAAATATACTACACGATGTAGTAGGTAAGTAACACCGGCGCGGTCAGTACCCGGATGGATGACCGCTGGTGGCATGTTACCATGAGCGTCTCCAGTACATCATCATCATGGTACCATGCCACCAGTGGACATCCATCCAGGTACTTACCGTGCCGTCGTTGCTTACACCCGGTTATTGTTTCTAATAACCGAGTGCAACTGGGCAATACAAACGGATATGTTGATCTGACCTAAGGCACAATAGGGCTTTGTTTACAATCCATTTTTCTTTATCTTAAAGTTTAGCTTGTTAAATTGTAACCGCCACTCACACTATATGCATGCAATTTAGTCAGTACAAAATAAAAGTTAATCGGAGACACACATGGTATTTAATTAAAACTAAACTTGCAACGAATACCGAATATTCGGCGAGGCCCCTGACCGAATAGCCGAATATTAGGCAAAAGTATTCGGCTGGATTTTAGCGCCAAAAACTTATACAGACGTGATTAAATTATGTAGGGGAAAGTGTTTTACCTATGGACATTTGCCGAATTTTGAACGAAAATAAGGTTTAATCACTTTATTTCCATTTATTAGCCATGAAATATCACAAATGTTGTTACAGGAATAGTTAACGCTTAAGTATTAGCAGTCTTAAGTTTTTTACTAATTATAATTATTACAATAAATCACATTTTTTTAAAATACTAAATTTGTCCACAGGTACATGTTATGATTGTACCTGTGGACAGCTATACTTGTACCTATGGACAGATCACTTTTCCTCAGTAATAATTATATAAAAATCAACAATAAACAGAATTTCTTTTATAAAGCAACTTTAACATCAAATAATCAATTATTAATTATTATTTTTGGCATCGCAATACTTTTCATACAGTTCAAATGCAGAATCATCAGTGGCATCTGAATCACCATTATCTAATATAAAACATTTCTCACATATAAAACCAGATTCGTCATCTGATTCAAAATTATCTTTGATATACATTTCTGGTGATAATTTAAATCACATAGGGAACACTTGAGCATTTTTCTTCACTTTTTCTTTTATTTTCCGCCTTTCTTATTGCTTCATTCTTTATTTCGTTTTTTTTTCAGGCGTATCAGTTAAAATTCTACTTCTTCCAGGTTTCCTTCCTCGCCGCGTTGCCTTTCGGGGGTCTGATTCTACTTCTTCCAGGTTTCCTTCCTCGTCGCGTTGCTTTTCGGGGGTCTGCTTTGGACTCTGGTGTCACTTGTGAAATAAGCTGTTTTCTCGGAGTGATTGCTGCGTTTACATTACTTTTTCCACATCCACCAATAGTCTTATCAAGAGAGGACATTTCTAGTTGATGAACAGACTTGCTTGCAGTAGGTTCAGCTTCTATGTCTAAATTTAATATTCTAATCAAACAAGAATTTCGAACTAAAATTTGTACCTGTGGACAGTCCATAGGTACATACATTTCGATGTCCACAGGTACAAATCTGACAGTATAACCTTAAAATATGTTACCACCATGATAGCTACGAGTTGACATTATTATACCGCTTAAAATGGATGTTTAACGATGTACACTACAGTCTGACCAAAAATAGCTATCTATATTCTGCATATATTAACAAAAATATAGGACGAGAAAGAGATAAATATTTACTTTTTTGAGTGAAAACCTTTAACAGTCTGTCACCGGTTACTCAACAAAAAACATAAGATGTCAGCAAGTCAGTGTTGCCACATATCAAAAATACTTTACGGATGCGTTCAATTCGTTCATTTTATGTGTTTATTTTATAAGATATCAGTGGTGTCCACAGGTAAAACCGTGCATAGGTACAACACTTTCCCCTACCTGTTTTATGTACCAATGACTACTTAATAAATGATTATAACAGAAATGAGAACCTTACCCTTCTAAATTTTGATTACCACAATAATCCAATACATAGAATCCTCCATTTTTCCAATTGGATGATTATGTACCTGTGTTATGTACCTATGACTACTTAAATGATTATAACAGAAATTAAAATATGAATATATACGTAATCAATTGATTTTAATTTTTCAATTTACCAATTATTTGTCTATGACAAAATATATTATTTAAGTATTCAGTATTCGGCCAAATAATATGTAGATATTCGGTATTCAACCGAATAAAATAAAAGCAGCCGAATAGGCCGAATACCGAATAGTAACCGAATATTCGTTGCAAGTCTAATTAAAACCCTTAACTAACATCTGAAGAATGCACTTTATTAACAACTACATTAAAGAAATATCTGATGATGATTATAAATTTAAATGAAGTGAAAATATATATTATCTATACACATAGGTGTTTAGATATTACATATATTGACTTCATTTTGTATAGACAAATAATTGTTTTCTACTATCTGTCTGTTTGTTTATTCTGACTAATCTCTGGAACGGTTTGACCAATTTTGATGGGGCTTGCACTATCACATATCTGATGATATAAGGAGTAATATAGACTACTTTCTTTTAGATGTTACCTCCGGTTGATGTTATACTGCGGGTAACACCAAGGGAAACAGCTAGTTTATTGTATAAAATTCCTTTAAATAGTTATATAATATATAGTTCCTTTATATAGAATAGTCAAGGAGTACAAGCCATAAAAAACGATTATGTTTTAAAGCACAATATAACTTATTTTAAAATAATAAATCCAGTTTAAAAAAAGTATAAAATTGCAAATCTCAGCATTTCTAATCATTTTATTTAAGTTGCTTTTAGAAACAGTTTATTTCTTGTACTAAATATATGCTATTAAGCCATTCATCCCATGTTCACGAAATATAGTAAGCTATACTTGCCCCAGATCAAATAAAAATAAATATTATATAAATTTTGATCTGAACTTAATGTATATCTACTTTTTCATATAATTTTACTAGATTATAGTATGTTTAACAATCTGCGATTTTAACCAACCTACCTATTATATCATATTAAATAAAATAAAAACTATGCATTTCATACAACTGTGTTTAAGTGGGTGGGTACTTTCAAACGTAAAAAAAACATGACAATCATTTTTATTAAAGTTTAAAAAACAATAAAAAAAGGATAAGACGAAATACAAAAAAAAATAATACCAAAAAAGTATAGTCTTTGGTAAATAATGAAAAAAAATTCGTTTCATAAGCAAAACATGGCACATCCCTACAAAAAATAAATAAATAAATAGTGTACGATATTCAACTACAACTCATTCAAGTGTGATTTAAGTCGTAGTTAATTAAAACACATTTGAATGTTACTTAGTACAACATAATAAACAATAATATTGAGGTCAACATGCAAAAAAGGTAAATTTTGACCTTGACATGACGAAGAACTAGTCTTATCTACTAGAAGTATTGAATTTACTACAAAATTACTTACCAAAATCTATAAATTGCTTTATAGACAGCGGTGAAGGGTTAAACTGCGAGTAAAAATCAAGCATTTTTGTAACATTGCTGAAAATTGCACCTGCCAACCTCATCTTGAATAACTTTAATCAACGTTTAATAGTATGAAAATATACGATATTCACGTCAAAACCAATTCACAGTCACAAGTAAATAAAACACATCTTTAATATTTTTTCAGAAATAATTTTCCACCGGCACACACTTTCCCGTTCGAGAAAATTTCGACTGAACTAGTGCCGTGCAAGTTTCTCGCTTATATACTGTGACGCAGGTATGAACTTTGCCCAGTTGCGTTGTGACGTTTCAGTTTAGATTTTTGTAATACGTTACTATTGCAAACCAAACTTCGAATAAGATTTTTTATTATTATTGATTCTCGGTATACCTATCTATCTTTATGTTTTTTGTAATTTATCCCTTACTACAAACTCTCTTCAACATGTTTTGTCTATACTCTTCACATCTCTTTATTGTCTTTGACCCTACCGAAGCTTTTTAAATTCTTTTGACAGTTTATCACAGAACACTTGCAGTTTATTCTCCTTAAGGATGACGTTCACGAAGTAATGGTACAGTCAGTATTTTAAGATACATACGCTTCCGAGTGATACTGCATTTAATACTTTATCAATATAGAATTCAATTTATAGTTCTTAAGGGGAAACAGTGCTTAGACTTCAGTGCACTTAAACTGTAGTTTGAAAAGACCGTATGTAGGATTTACAATTGAATCTTTAAAATATTCTGGGTATAAGTGGCAAAAACGAAAACTGTACGGGATCTGATCAACGAAATAATCAAATTGTGATTCACAGTATTTTGTTATTTCTTCCAATTGACAAATATGATCAATAGAATATGTAAGAGAGATATCTTGTACTTTTGTGTTATATGAGGACAGCAATACATTAATTTTCTTTGAAAATTGTTTTTAAATTTGACGATTTCTGTTAATAATGTTGACATGAAGGTAAATATTCTTTAAAACAGTTATAATTTTTTTGAAATAAATACTTCTTTAAAAGTACTTTATATCATTATCATCTCAGTCGAAAGACGCCTACTGCTGGACATATGCCTCCCTAAGGCTCTCCACAACAACCTGGCCTGTGCTGCCCTCATCGTTACCCTCGTATTTATATAGCATTCCAATATTACAAGATTTTTCATTGGAATAATCTTATAAGGTCATATGACCGACATGCTAATGTTAATTGGCTATCGGTAGTTCCTATGACTGGCATTTATTCCAAATATATTTGAGCCTTTTCATATTAATGGTATTTTATAATCAACAACCTGCACACAAAAATATAAAAAAAAAAATTAAACAATATGAGAATAATAATAACCTATATGTCTATTCCTTACAATTTTGACATATTAATTCCCTAAGGGAATTAATATGTCAAAATTTCTTTCCCTTTTGAACGTGAAGCTGACTGTACCTATCTCAATTCTCATGATTGTCATCAATGACAATGACATCAATCATTCTAATCTGTTAACGTTGACATTACACAAAAAAAACTTTAAATTTATAATTTCATAATTCTTGAGGCTCGCGGCAATTTCGAAAAAAAGGAAAGTATTTATTAAATTTTAAATTGTATAAGTTCTATTAAGAAATGTTCGGAATTTTAAATACTCTACTTGTACCTACGTGTACTTGTAAAATTTTAAGTTATGGAGCGATAAGAACTAACTCTGTAAGATAATTTTAAACAAACAAATTATAGTTCAAAAGTTTAATGTAGTTTAAAATAGAAATAGACGTATGTAGTGTGAGTTCTTACCGCCACAAAAGACTAGTAGATCCGACTGGACAAAATCCACTTCAATCGATCGTTTTTAAGAGCCATGAAAACTCAAGACAGACCAACAGATACACATACATTACATTCCAGTCTTTCACAGAGGTGGAATCCGGAAGCCAAGCTATTATTGTACTTATTATCTAAGTTATGTTTGTGAAGTGTGATGATGTGAATAACGTTTGTGAAGGGGAATAAAGTTTATTATTTAGATTTTATAAATAGCTTGGAGAAGGAACACTTGACACAAACCTTTATAGCTACCTGTTTGTCTAGTATAGTTTAGAAGTCCACAAGAAAAGGTTTAAATATGTGGATGTCTTGGGACGCCCGACAGAAGTGATAACTTAAAGTAGGTAATCTAATTTGAACGATTTAATATTGAAATTCTATTCTAAATATGACTGGCGTTGTGGGTTAGAGTCAGAGGAGAGAACCCAGCCTATTGCTGCTGTTCGCAAGAGAGAAAGGGAAGCCAGACAGACTGGTGCCGTAACGCTTTACGTAACGAAGCTGTTTTATCCTCCCATAAAAAGTTATCACTTCAAAAAGTATAACCCAACTCTGATAAAATTTATATTTCTTTTTTCTTCTCTGCATCACCCGATAGTTGACTGGTAGAGAATGCCTTAGGCATTAAGTCCGCCAATGCACCTAAAGTGCATGATGTATTAAATAAATAAATTATGATCTGTATTTAGAAATATGTGTGTAGTTGCATTGCCAGTTTGGGATGAGACAGCCGCGTTTAAAATCATTAATAATATCATTCCAGATGAACCACAAAGTATTTGTCTATGGTACATTGAAACAAAACGAACCAAACCACCATTGGTTGACTAATAAAGAAAATGGAGAAAGCAATTTCCATGCATATGGAGCTACAGTTACTAAATATCCGCTGATTATTGCCACCAAGTATAATATACCATTCTTATTAAAAGACCCTGGTAACGGACACTTTGTTAAAGGTAAGATGGATTCTGCTGGTAGCCTGTAGTCTAGTGATAAAGGTCCTTAACTGCTTGGCCGGTGGTTGTAGTTTAGATGCCCAGGGCTAATGATTGTGTGGATTTGGACTTACGTAGGAGGGCTGGTAGCGACTGGATGCAAAAAGCAACAGACCGGGCTCTGTGGTGTTCCTTGCGAGAGGCTTATGTCCAGCAGTGGACTGCAATGGGCTGATGATGATGATGGTGGTGATGAATGGTCATTCGTTCTGTGTCCAACCTTTCGTATTTATCTTGGGAAAGCTATGCTTCGGCATGAATAAGTCGGCTCGACCGGAGTGATACCACGGCCTCACAGAAAACCGGTGTGAAATAGCGTTTGCGCTGTGTTTCACCGAGTGAGTGAGGATACCGGAGGCCCATACCCCGACCCCTCCCCCCATCCCCTTTCCCATCCCCCAAAGGTCGGCAACGCACTTGTGACGCCTTTGGTGTTGCGGGTGTCCAAAGGGCGGCGGTAATCGCTTACCATCAGGAGATACGTCTGCTCGTTTGCCCACCATTCAATAAAAAAAAAAATTATAATCCATCACCACACAGATTTGTTCAATAGCTGCTTAATCAGTAGGGTTGGCGCTCTTTGGAGGAGGCCTTGAGTACAATGGTGATGCAAAAGTCATATTTAAAATACTGCCGTTCATTGCCTGATCACCGTTTTCAGGTGAAGTGTATGACATAGATGAAACCATGCTGTCCCGACTGGACATATTGGAGGACCATCCGAATTATTATGAGAGAGAACAAGATGACATAGCACTTGTAAAAGAGTATGTATAACATTTAATTAAAAAAAAGAAAGGTCCTTTGAAATGAAACTCGGAAATTTTTGGTTCACTTTTGTTACATTATTAACTAGCTGGTTGTAAAATGTCTAGGTGGTGAATATACAAAAAGAAAATATTCGCAGCCGGTAGGATTCGAACCTACGCTCCCAGAGGGAATCTGATTTCGAGTCAGACGCCTTAACCACTCGGCCACGACTGCTGCATTCTAAACTCTAAATTCATGAACTCCATTTGAAATACGATCTGTGATAGTCAAAAATTTGTTCTTGTAATACTGTACGTTTTCTGTCTCTCCTATAATCCTCCTAGCCCATATCCGAAACTAAATTGTGAACAAATATAAGTAAAAGTGTACTACAGCTACTGCCGAATTTACTATCTAAGTTCTGTAGGCCGAGTTCCCTCTCTCCATGGGAGGGATCGACATTCGGAAGCCGGCAACGCCACAGCGTGTAGTGCGGGGATCGCTACAGTTATTAGTGCGACGATCGCCAGTACTTAGTGCGTCGTTCGCCATAATTTTTAGTGCGAACATCGCCATAGTCTTTAGTGCGGCGATGACTATAGCTATTAGTACGGACATCGTCATAGTAATTTTGCGTGGATCGCCACATACCAGCATTTGACCCATTTTGTGGCGCAAGTGATGTCGTAAGCGACTTCTGGACTTCAGGTCTCGGGTTCGATTCCCGGGTCGGACCAAATGTTTCGAAGTTTGGATGTTTTCTATGTCGTATTTGTTTATTTGATTCAATTGTTTAGAACCCAAGCTAGCTAGCTAGCTCTGCTTAACTTGGGACTAGATGGCGTTGTGTGTTATATTGTTCGTTACTTTTTTTTTTTATATGCTCTGATCCTAATTTTACGACGCTTCTTGCAATGCCGACCTCAAAATTGTCGAATGATGAAAATACAGTAATGGTTTCAGAGGTCAAGACACTGATCAATATGTACGATGCTGGGTGTATTTCCTGAGGAAATTCAAACCGGAACTATTGAGATATCCAATGCTGGAATCCTACACATCCGCAGGCGATCATGGAAAGCAGTACATGGAAAGGTCAAAAAGAGATCCTAACTATCAATATCAGTTTGAGGTTTTGAAGGTTAAGGATTGTGTGTATCTAGCATTTTGTGTATCCATTGTTTTATGATGTCCACGAAAAGAGTCAATTATCATCTTTCAGGCTTAGAATAATCATAGGTATATATTTGGTTGATTACCAGTCAGAAAGAGCCAATAAAGTAGTTAGTCATCTGAATGGGAAACGTGTATTTTTGAATTTGTGGATAGTTTTAAACAATTGATACTTCCATTTCGTTGTAATTTTTATTTAGTGGATATTGTTATTCTAGTATAATTGTTGATTGGTGTATTTTTATTGTATTTGGGTCATATTTTTATTTGGTGTAAATTTACATTTAGGTCATATTTTTATTTGGTGTAAATTTACATTTAGGTCATATTTTTATTTGGTGTAAATTTACATTTAGGTCATATTTTTATTTGATGTAAATTTACATTTGAGTCATATTTTTTGTTGGTCTAAATTTCCATTTAGGTCATATTTTTTACTTGGTGTATATTTACATTTAGCTCATATTTTTATTTGGTGTAAATTTACATTTAGCTCATATTTTTATTGGGTGTAAATTTACAGTTAGGTCATATTTTTACTTAGTATATATATAAATTTAGGTCATATTTTATTTGGTGTAAATTTACATTTGGGTCATATTTTTATTTGATGTAAAATGATAATTTAAGTTTTTTTTTTTTTTCAGCGGGAATGAATCGACTATAGAAGATCTCAATGATCTGAAAAAGTAAACGGTTTTTTTTTTTACAATATAATAAATTATTTTTACATATTCCGATACATATCTGATTAAATCATCGAAAAAGTATTTATAAATTGTATAATATATTTTAACATTGATTTGTATAAAAAAGTTATTGTTACCAACAAACATTTGGGTGTTTAATTTAAATTAATAAAACTGCGCAGGACAACATCCACCGTGGGAGAACCACGCTTCGGTTTGAGTGGGCCGGCTCGACCGGAGTGATACCACGGCCTCACAGAAAAACGGTGGGAAATAGCGCTTGCACTGTGTTTCACCGAGTGAGTGAGGTTATCGAAGGTCCATACCCCCAACCCCTTCCTCATCCCTCTCCCCATTCCTCTACCCACCCCCTACAGGCCGTCAACGCACTTGTGACCCCTCTAGTATTGTGTGTCCATGGGTGGCGGTAATCGCTTACCATTAGGTTATACGTCTGCTCGTTTACCCCTAATTCCATTAAAAAAACACGATTTCTACGTTTCTGGCCAGCTTAGTAGGTATAGTAATGAAATGATATATATTTGCAAAGATGTAGTACGAACAGGTCATAACAATTCTTTAAAGGTTGAATACATTCTATTCTAACAATGGCGTTCAAATGGCAATGTAATAAATTATAAGCTTAATGACGCATCTCTTAATCATGCAAACTAGTCAGCAAAAAAATTAAACAATTTTTTGTTTTTTTTACACTTTTATACAACTTTTATATCTATATGTTCTTTATAGAGTAAATAAAAAAACAAACAACACACAGAAAAAGGTGTGTGTACACACGATAGAAGTGAAACTTAGTAAATCGACAAAAGAATGAGACCGACATTTGCTCTCTCGCTCTGGCTCACTAACTACAGGCGACTTTTTCTATTTGTGTCTGTTACCTGTCGTTTTTGCCGTTGCATCCTATTTGAAATTGCAACAATTCTAAAGAAGTTTCACTTCAAAAAGTAAAAAGCGAAAGTGACAATGTTTGTAATGTTTTCGCTTCACGTTTTATTTTCATTATGGTCGTTTTAGATAAACCAGTTGCAGCACACGCCCTTTTTGTTGCTTGTTCATGCGGCATAATAAAAGAGCCGTGTTTTATTCCATTTTCAATTAATTGGATTACTATATAACTTAAACAGTTTATTAATATTTCACTGAACAGAGAAACAATAAACAAAAATGAGATTACGAAAGCCAGAATAATACACGTGCGTCAGCGCTTACGTTGGCGACGGAACCAAATATAGATAGGCCAAGGCGGGGCAATGCGCGGGAAAGTGGGAGGTGAAGCGCATTCCAGCCGGGTAAGCAGATATAAAAGACGGATAGACCATACCATTTAATTTAGCACTTCAATTTTGCTTACAAGTCTCACAAGTCAATCAAACTAACCAAAGAACACAAGAGAATTTTGGATATAGCAACACGGGCTATCCTGGCCATCCGTGTTGCTAGATGCAAAACACTAAAAGATCGGGCGTAAAAATACTATTAGCAACACTTCCAACTTGCAGGAAAATTTTATTTCAGTGTTACCAGGTGGTTACTTTAGTAACCTTTTAGGTGACTTTCTGTAACACTAATGAAAAGTTTACATTTAGGTAACTTTTCGAAATTTGTTGAATTAACTTAATTTCTTATATTCATGTAACAAATTAAACGCAACATGAAATGGAAAGCTATAAAATTTCAATACTTCTTGTTCGTTTTTTGGCATCGGTTGAATTATGTCCGGGGTGGAAGCAGAATTAACATGGCACCTTTAATACCTTCCACCTGGTGGAAGGTATTAAATTTTTGTCATTTAATTTCTTGTTCTTTTTGCCAAGAGACTACTTACCTAGTGCCGATCTGGTTTGGCTAGGTAAATATTCTAAGAGTTTTTTTTTGTCAAACCAGCATGTTTGGCGATCTGAAATTGATAAATCGAAGAATCTATGTATATGATTTTTTTGGTTCTAAATTAAAATATAGTACTAAATCGATTCAGAGAATTTATATTTCAGAAAATTTAAATTCGTTTTTATCAGTATAAAAAAACGGAATGTTACTTTTTGAATATTTTAGGTAACTTCTGAGAAGACCCGATTGGCAACACTGCTTCATTTGACAGTTAGCTACATTGCAACTTTGAGTCAGTCACTCCAATACATTGTACTTTGCGAGTTGTTCACTCAAGAACGAGAGAGCGTGTTGTATTCATGTTGTATTTGGCTTTTGAGGTTATACTAAGAAATATTAGTTGCTGTTATTAAAATAGAGAGTATTTTTAACCTGAAACGTGGTTAAGGTTATAGTTCAAGAGACATGGATTTTGCAAGCAAACAATCGGAAACATACGGCTGGTCGGATGGTATGTATTTTCATATTTATTTATAGAGTGAATTACTATCGAAGAAAGGTTTTAAAGTGCATGCGCCTCAGCGACTGTAGGCTAAAACTACATACACATAACTTAAAACGATTACATTTATCGTGCCAAATATATTTTTTAATAAATAAGCCGCAGTATTCTGCTACTTCTAGATTTCTTTTGCGTGAGAATAATCATTTCAAATTTAACCAGAGATCATACAAACAATAAAATCATCCACATGCTTTAATAGTCAACTACGGAACATAGGCATCCTTAAAAAGGAAGTTTTGACGTACTACACCACACTGGCCATATTAGTCGGTATATGATGTAGGATGTGTTGCCTTCTTTTTGCAGTGCTGTTGTACTGATTAGTTAGGTCCCATAGTCCCCTCATACAACACCTACGGGATGGACAGGGGATGACCAACTCTGTATTCTTCATTAATCACCACATGGAGTATTATTCGTACACCCACACTGAGTGGATCTTTACAAGAGAAAGTTTAAAGAACCACAACCGGATTATGTTTAAAACACTGATAAAATTAATGTAGCCTATGCCACCCTGACCATTATTATGAATCCATTGAAACCTGATCCATTAAAATTGGTTCAGCAGTACAAATATGTATATACAGGATGTAAAAAGACGACTACCGAAAACGAAAGGGGCTGATCCAGCACCCCAAAACTTATTAAAAAAAACAAACAGTTGTCTTTAAGAAAAATTGTAGCTTGAAAAAACAATGTGTCAAGATTTTTATTAATTTCAGAAGCCAGCAATGTACAACTTAACGCGCCCGCGCGCTCTGTCGCGGTCATTGCACTCACCCGGCCAACTGTTTTGATATTAAAATACATTACTGTTTTATTGATTTTCTTTGTTTTTTGGTTTTCTAAATGAGATAATTAGGTAGTTTGGGTCCTGTTATGTTTTACTATGTGTATGTAAGCAGAAAAAAACATAAAACTACTTAGATAAATTAACATTTTTTTTGAGTTTTTTTTTCGCTAAACCTATTCAGTATCATGGTCTGATTGCAACCCCCAAGTTTTCGGTAGTAGTCTTTTTACACCCTGTATATACTGCCAAAACTAACTTTTGTCATCGCCATAGTCAGGTATACCATAGACAAAAAAAATTTTTAATATTCAAAGACAATCTTCTTTTTTGCAGGCGAAGGCTTGGGAAAATACGAAAATAGTATATCACAAGCGTTGAAGCCTAAATTGGAGCGTAGTGCTGCTGGCGTTGGTTATGATCCTGCCTTAAAAGATCATTTTGATGAAGAATTTGTACGAACTGAGATGTTGACTAATGGAGGAAGTAAAGTTGAGAATGTAAAAGAATCAGAGTCAGAAGGAGAAGAAGAACAGGAAGATGTTTTTAAAATGACAGATGAGCAGTTGTTTAAGGCTTGTGAAGGAAGGACAGCTAAGTAAGTTTTTTTTATGTATATGCCTACTAAAGTGAATCTACTTTGCCTGATGGAAAGCATAAGCACACCCTGGCGGTCTAGTGATGCTTCTGCATCATTGGGCCTCCGGTCCCGCACTCACCAACGGAACATGACAGGCTGTTTCGGTCAAGCTGTCCTATTCGTGCTGAAATCAGCGTGGCTCTACTACCTTGAGTACTATCTATATCTACTTGGTTATTATAGGGTTGTAATCTCTTAAATTTAGAAACCAGGGCCAAAAGTATAATTTTGCCGGATTTTGACTTCAAAACACAGATGTGACAGTTTTTATTTTCATTTAGTCAATATAAAAAAGAATTATTTGCTTTAAATTATTTGTTTTAATTTTTTTTTTATAAATTTAGTCATCTTTAATAAACAGTGACAAAAAGAATCTTCGGTTTGGTCGATCGGTTAAACCAGGATCGACGGACGCTCTCTAAAGTAGGACATATCCAGACGAATGTCAGCGCTAGTTATAATTAACTGTTCGCTAAAATGTATTTTTGTCTATTACAGGGGGGCTGGACACGGTCTTCTAGCAATAATAGCTCAGCAAGAGGCTATGCTACTTACGAAATCAAAGTTCAGTGGTTATTCCCATGTCAAGACATTAAAAAGCCGAGTGGTGGATGAAATGAATTTCGGTGGTGATACTGACGTCACAGAACGTAAACAGAAAAAAAAGAAACGAAAAAGCTGTAACAGTAGAGGAAAACAGACCGAAAACGTTACTTTGGCTGAATCAAATGAAACGCGTTTGCTTTCATATTATGAAAACTATGAAATATTTAGAAAAAAATCAAAGAAATCTAAAAGAAAATATCTAAGCATAATTGAAACAATTCCTGAAGATGAAATACTTGTAATTGTGCCTAAGAAAAATGAAGATAAAACGAAAAAGAAGAAAAAGAATATGATCCATTTGTAATGATGATAATAATATTTATTTATTTTTTATTAGCCTATTGTGTCCCACTGCTGGCCAAGGCCTATAATAATTAGTAATAATAATTAGCTTTAATTAAATAATATTTATTAAGATTTAGTTTAATTTATCCTAGGTACTTGGTTCTTGAGATTGACCACCTAATTTCAAGATCAAGCTGTCAATTTAAAGTTCTAAACAAAATAATAAAATATGTTATTTGTTTTTATGACAATACATAACAGAACGTATGTTTGCCTCCGCTAACAGAATCTGAAGTATGAAATATAATCTCTAAAATATTATTTCCTTGAATGTTTACAACTACTTCAGACATCATCTACAGAAAGACATTATCGGAAAATGTGACAAAAGTTCATTAAAATTTATATTACAAAAAAAATAGCAACCCGGCCCCTTTCAATGGAATGTTTTAAATTGTGGGTCTCCATTTTCTTTATACACTCTTTTGCAAAAAAAACGGGCACTTAAGCAAAGAACTATTTTATAGTTACTAGTAGTTTGTTTGACAATTTTAGGTATTGTTATCCTCAGAATTTCATAAATTAATTAGGAAGGAATAGGTACCATCAGTTTTATCATAACATTTTGATTAAATTATTGAGAAATAATGTTTAAGCTCAAAACACTATTATTGTACCTGCTCGCTAAACAAAAATGAAACGCGTTAATTTCTTTGTTTTTCTTGAATACATTAAAAGCAGATAAAAGTTTAGTATTGAATGTGACCCCCTCTTGCTGAAATCACGGCTTGCATTCGTCTGGGCATGCTAGCGAGTATATCTTTTATGGTTTCTTGGGGAATACGTTCCCAGTCCACGGTTACCACATTCTTTAGCTCTCTGATGGTCTGCGGAGCCGGCTGCACTGATCTCACTCGTCGCTTCAGAACGTCCCAGACATGCTCTATGGGATTGAGGTCCGGACTTCTAGCTGGCCAGTCCAAACGACGAATTCCGACTTCTAGCATATACGCTTCCACATCGCTAGACCGGTGGGCGCGAGCGTTGTCGTCCATAAAAAATGAGTTTTCGCCAAGAGCGGTTAAAGCGGGTTGTGCATAAGGAATTAGAACTTCCGTTATGTATCGATGTCCAGTCAGTGTACCGTTTTCGATGAAGACTAACTCCGTACGATCCATGGAATTTATTCCTGCCCAAAACATAACAGAGCCCCCTCCATAAGGTGTGATTTCTTCAAAACATGCCTCTGCAAAGCGTTCTCCTCGTCTACGTAGCACTCGCCGACGTCGGTCACCATGCAGAGATATCCTGGCTTCATCGGAGAACAATATCCTATCCCAGTGTTCATGACTCCATGACACACAATTTTGAGCGAAGCTAAGCCTGGCAACTCGATGTCCACGGAGTAATTTAGGGCCGTGTGCCGGGCGATGACTGTGTATATTAGCTGCGAGAAACCTCCTCCTGACCGTCCATAGACTAATTTGCACATTTCTTACTTCTTCGAGGCTGTTCTTGAGGTCCACATAAGAAGATTTGCGATTTCTCAACGCTTGACTAACTAGAAAACGATCATCCCGTGGTTCGGTACACGTCTTTCTGCCAGAACCAGGCCTTCTCTTGACGGAACCGGTCTCTTGATAGCGCTGCCAGGTCCTTTGAACTGTCGACCGACTCACATTTAGCCTCTGAGCCACGAAGCATTGGCTGCAACCTTCTTCAAGCAGCGCAATAATTTTGCTCGCTTTTATCACTTTATCTACCATTTTCGAGATTGCTAAACAGCAATAACAATACTTTTTAAATGTTAAGGACATCAGATAATTTAATAAAAATTGACAAAAAGTTAGTTAGAGTCGATATTAACTATAGGGAATTCGCGCCACAAAATGTAGTTAAAAGTTGTTTTCTTTGAAAACCAGGCTCAGTCAAAATTTTGGCACTTTTATAACTGGCCAGTAACATGTTCAAATGATTAAAAACTTTTTGGTATTTTATTTTTTCCAGCCAGGAAGAAAATCGAAACCGCCCGTTTTTTTTGCAAATGAGTGTATAAGCATGTATTACACCATCATGTATTACACCTTTCATCTCTAGATATACATAAGTTGAGAGGCCCTGATGGAATCCTTCCTGTTGTGTTGAAGATGTGCGCACCAAAGGTGGCACCGGTCTTAACACGTCTTTTTCAACTCTCCAAGTCTTCTAGCGTAGTCTCATTGGACAAGGCAAAAGCCTTTGATCGGATCTGGCACAAAGCACTTCTTTCGAAACTCCCTTTATATGGGCTTCCCATGATTGGTGTTTATTGACCCTCATGACTCTTGGATCCGCCCCTGGGTACTCTAACCTACACATTGCTGTGCATTTGTGAGTGTGCCTTTATACCTTTTTTAATTCAAGGAACAATAATCCTGAAAATCTTGAAAACTCATCAGTACAATAATAGAGGACGAGTCGTGGTCACGTGATTAACACTGATCATACGACGTTACGTAATTAAATATACTTACTAAAACTAACGATATGGGCCAGAATGTTAATATATTTAAAGTTCTGGCCGTTTCCTTTCTGGTTTGTTATTAATTATTATCATTATTTCAGTAGGTATTAAATTTTTGTCATTTTAATTCTTGTTCTTTTTGCCAAGAGACTACTTACCTAGCGCCGACCTGGTTTGGCTAGGTAAATATTTTAAGAGTTTGTTTTGTCAAACCAGGTAAGATGGCGATCTGAAATTGATTAATCGAAGAATTAATTTTGTTCTAAATTAAAACGTAGTACTAAATCGATTCTGTGAATTGATATTTCAGGAAATCAAAATTCGTTTTTATTAGTATAAAACAAATGGAAGGTTACCTTTTGCACAAAACTTTTACCTAAAATATTCGAAAAGTTAACCTTTTTTGAATATTTTAGGTAACTTCTAAGAAGACCCGGTTGGCGACACTGCTTCATACTTCATTTGACAATTTGCATAATTGCGACTTTGTGTCAGTCAGTCACTCCAATTCATTTCATTGTACTCTATGAGTTGTTCACTCAATCAGCTGACAAGACAGCGTGTTGTTTTCATGTTGTATTTGGCTTTTGAGGTTATACTAAGAAATATTAGTTGCTGTTATCAAAATAAAGAGTATTTTAACCTTACATGTGGTTAAAGTTTTAGTTAAAGTGACATGGATTTTGCGCGCAAACAATTGGAAAAATACGGCTGGTCCGATGGTATGTATTATCATATTTATTTATAAAGTGAATTATGAATCGAAGAAATGTTTTAAAATGCATACGACTCAGCGACTGTAGGCTAAAACTACAGACACATAACCTTAAAATATTACATTTATCGTGCTAAATATATTTTTTAATAAATAAGCCGCAGTATTCTGCTACTTCTAGATTTCTTTTGCGTGAGAATAATCATTTCAAATTTAACCAGAGATCATACAAACAATAAAATCATCCACATGCTTTAATAGTCAACTACGGAACATAGGCATCCTTAAAAAGGAAGTTTTGACGTACTACACCACACTGGCCATATTAGTCGGTATATGATGTAGGATGTGTTGCCTTCTTTTTGCAGTGTATCTCTGTTCTCTTGTATCTATTGTTTGGTAATTATACAACTACTGGGATTGAAGTCTGTGTTTTATATATCCTAAGTTGTGTAACAATCCCAAAGTTCCCCGAGCTGTGGAACCTGACCAATAGCTAAATAAACCGTTATAACACAGCTGCATTCTGCTACTGCCAAATCTCCTTTACGGATTTTAAAAATTCTTTCACCATTTGAATACTACATTATCACTGATTAATATAGGCTATTTTAGTTGTAAGGAAAAAAAACAAAAATAAAAATATATAAACAACTAGCTGAACCTCACTGTGTTAACTGCAGTTATTAGTTTACATATTTTTATTTTTGTTTTTTTTTCCTTACAACTAAAATAGCCTATATTAATCAGTGATAATGTAGTATTCAAATGGTGAAAGAATTTTTAAAATCCGTCCAGTACTTTTGAGCCAATTTGTTACAAACATACTTACATACAAACCTTTCCTCTTTATAATATTAGTATAGATAAAATCATCCACATGTTTTATTAGTCAGATACTAGACAAAGGCATTTTTGATTAAAAAAAAAATGTGTTAATGTAATTAGATTTATGACATTTTTTTTGTTACAATATTTGCACGCTGCATAATGTGGTAGGACATAGTGTACCTCTAAAATAAGCCTACAATGTGTAACTAACCTATGTTTCCACAAATAAATGATTGATTGATTGATTGAAAGGGAAGTTTTGGTGTACTACACCACACTGGCCAAATGGGTCGGTATATGATGTAGGATGTGTTGCCTTTTTTTGCAGTGCTGTTGTACTGATTAGTTAGGTCCCTTAGTCCCCTCATACAACACCTACGGGATGGATAGGGGATGACCAACTCTCTATTCTTCATTAATCACCACATGGAGTATTATTCATACACCTACACTGAGTGGATCTACGAAATACATACAACCTTGATAAAATTTATGTAGCCTATTTCACCTAGCCGTTCTCGAAGTTGTTCAAAAATATGTGTACCTTGGGCAGACTTTGCAGTTAGAGAGAAACAACTTTGAGGATGAGGTGAATAGAAGAATACGGTTGGGTTGGGCAGTGTTTGTTAAGATTAATCAGGTCTTCTCATCATCGATCCCTCAGTGCCTAAAGACGAAAGTCTTCAATGAGTGCGTCCTACCAGTGATGACATACATAGCCCAAATATTGTTCAAAATCCCCCATCGTACTATGGATATGGCTATGCTCTAAAGGACCTTATCAGAAATAAGGTGATCAACAGAGAACCAGGGTCAACAACAAAGCACCCACAGGATTAGCAAGCTGAAGTGGCAGTGGGCTAGCGATATTTGCCGTAGAAACGATAACCGTTGGGTTCTTGAGTGGAGCCCACATCTCGGCAAATGCAGTGTAGGACATCCACAGGCCAGGTGGAGTGATGATTTGTGGAAGACGGCTGAAAGGAGCTGAGGATTGATTTAAGTGGCGTGCAATTGGAGTGGCCTATGTCCAGCAGTGGACCTGCGATAGACTGATGATGATGTCACCCTGGCCATTATTATAATTTCCATTGAAACCTGATTCAATAAAGTTGCTACAGTAGTTCAAGCGCTATGGTGAAACATACAAACACATATATGTACAGCCTAAACTAACTTTTGACATCACCATAGTCAGGTATACCATAGACAAACATTATTTTTTATTATTATATGATAATTTTCTTTTTTTCAGGCAAAGGCTTGGGTAAATACGAAAATGGTATATCACAACCGTTGAAGCCCAAATTAAAGCGTAGTGCTGCTGGCGTTGGTTATGATCATGCATCGGAATTCAATGAACACTGGTGGAGTGCCTTGTATGATAAGGCTGCTGCTAATGTTGAGGTGAGCTGTGAATCATTATCATTACATTACAACTGTAACCCTGGTGCACTTACTTGACTGGTTCCCCAGAAGCTTTGCTGGTGGAGCATGGCCATTAAGTCTACTGACGTGAATACGGAATAACAGGCAGAGAAACAAAACAAATCAATATTGATAATCCATTATAATAATAATAAATAAAATATTTTGGACATCTAATCTAACACAAAACGCCATCTAGTCCCAAGCTAAGCAGAGCTTGTGTTATGGGTCCTAGGCAACTGATATAATTACTTATATACCTTTTTTTTTGTAAATACATACATATTATACATAGAAAACACCACTGTGCCACCGAGGTAGTCAAAATATTACAGTCAAAAAATTATTAAGGCATTGATTTACAAAGGACTTACCTTACATAGGTGGTTACATCCTACTTATACTGTGCTAGCCAAATGGTTTGGTTTAGGGTTTGTTTTAAGTTAATCTCGTCCTTGCAGTGATTCCCTGAATCATTTGCTCATGTAGTCTGTAATCCGTTACCACATACATAAAAGTAACAATAATCTTTAAAATTTTCAGGTTGAGGAGAAAAATGGTAAGACGAAAAAAATCAAAACAAAAGATGATTTTGAAATAACAGACAAAACATGGAAATTGAAACAGAAGAATAAAGAAGATAATGGTGAACAATATTCTGAACACTTTGTACGAACTCAGGTGTTGACTAATGGAGGAAGTAAAGTTGAGAATGTAAGAGAATCAGAGTCAGAAGAAGAAGAAAAACAGCAAGATGTTTTTAAAATGACGGATGAGGAGTTGTTCAAGGCTTGTGAAGGAAGGACGGCTCATAAGTAAGTTTTTTTATGTATATGCCTACAACGTGAATCTACTTTGCCTGATGGAAAGCATAAGCAGCATGATGCACCACACCATGGCGGCCTAGTGATGCTTTGCGTCATTGAGCCTCCAGTCTCACGTACTAACCAAACACGACAACATGAACACTGTCATTTTACATTGACCTTCTGTGTGAGGGTAGTACCGCCCCTGTTGAGCCGGCCCATTTGTGATGAAATTAGCATGGCTTGATGGGGCTTGAGGGCTGTCATCTCTTTAATTTGGAAATCAGAACCAAAAGTGCTATTTCCCCAGATTTTTATTTCAAAACCGACAGTGCCAGTTTTTATTTTAATTTAGTCAATTAAAAAAATAGTGCAAATGGCCTTGAATTATATATTTAAAGACTGTTATTATTAAATTTAGTCACCTTTCATAAACGGGGCAAACGAGAAGACGTATCGCCTATACGTCGCGTCGGCTCGTTTGCCCCTATATAATAATAAAAAAAAACTGACACTCTTTGGTTTGGTCGGTCGGTTAAACCGGGATTGCAAATGAAACCCCGCCCAAAATCTGTCTTAACTAGAACATAATATCTGGGAAACTTTGGACCAATGGCAGCCCTAAAAAACTTATTTTTTTAGGGCTGGTTTAAAAAAAATTTTTACACTTTCAAATATTTCTGTAACTATTATGAAAGTATATACTTTTATGTAATTATTTTTTGTCTATTACAGGGGGGCTCGACACGGTCTACGAGCTACAGGAAAACTAGCTAGAATAGCTCGGCAAGAGGCTATACTGCTTACGGAATCAAGGTTCAGTGGCTATTCCCATGCCAAGACAATAAAAGACCGAGTGGTTGATGAAATGAATTTCAGTGGTGATACTGACGTCACAGAACGTAAAAAGAAAAAAAAGAAACGAAAACGCTGTAATAGTAATGGAAAACAGACGGAAAACGTTACTTTGGCCGAATTAAATGAAACGCCTTTGCTTTCAAATTATGAAGTATTACACGACAGTGTTACCAACACAATAAACGAAGAAAAAGTTAGTAAAAAATCAAAGAAATCTAAAAGAAAATTTTGTAGCACAATTGAATCAGTTCCTGAGGATGAAGAACTCGTAATTGAGCCTAAGAAAGACAAAGATAAGACGAAAAGGAAGAAAAAGAAAATGGACGATTTATAATACTAATAATTACCTTTAATTAAATTATATTTATGTAAGGTTGAGTTTAATTTATCCTAGGTACTTAGTTCTTTAGATTAACCTCCCAATTACAAGTTATCTAGCTATCAATCTAAAGTTCTAAACAAAATAATAAATGATTAAAGTGTACATACTATCCTTATATTTCAACAATATTATGTATTTCTGTCCCTGCTAGCAACACAGCAAAAACTGACTGACTGACTTACTGGAGCCAAGTACTTCGGAATTTCGAAAATTGGAATAAGATTTCATTAAAATGAAGTAAAATTTGTTATTTAATTATGTACAGATTCTACAAGTAGATAATGGAGTTATTTTCTTAGTCATATACGAAAATCATGTGTAGGGTTTAAGTACGTTCCCATAAAGGTCTAACATGCACCCTCACATATATTATATATATTTTGTCAGTCTTGTCTCTGTCTCAGTACAGTACAGGCAGTACATTGCACAATGATCAATAGTCAAATGTGAGCTCATTTTGTTACAATGGTTTTTATACATTGCTATACAAATAGCAGTTTACCTGTAGTCTTCGAATACAATAATCATGTAATTAATGATAATATTTACGATCCCTTTATCTATATTGATCCCAGGTCTTGGATTAGGAAACGTGCCTCACTAGGTCGCCATATTATCGGTCACCATGTTGCATTGTCCGAATTTACAATAAGGATTGTGAACGTTACTCTTGAATTCTACTCATGCTTTCCATCAGGCGGAGTCCTTTGGATTTATATTTTAGAAAAAGTACACAAAGTACACGTCCCCTTTGCATGGAAATCTTTAAAATTCTTGGATTCCATCTACTTTATATAATATGCATGTAGTGCACACATATAAATCTCATAACAGCCTCCGTTGCGCATTGGTAGCGTATGCGACTGCTGTTTTTGAGGTCTCGGGTTCGTTTCCCGAGTTGACCAAATGTTTTTATGATCTCCAATCAGGAAATTTCTATAATCAGTTGTTTAGTACCGATTTATTTATTTTTTTACGTGAAAACCAACCACGGCCGGGTGACGGCCCGAGGGGGAACTGCTGTTATTAACACGACCGGACCCAGTTGTATAGTACCCATAACACAAGCTCTGCTTAGCTTGGGACTAGATGGCGTTTTGTTAAAAAAACAACCAAACATACGATGAATAATGATGGTCATTACACGAATAAATTTCTATTATGTAGTTTAAAGGATATAAGCGAACAGACTGCGGAAGCGACTACTTTTTATCCTGTGTAAAGAAAAAGAAAAAAAATTCTAGGCTCCTGGCAACACAAATGTCACAAATGCTTTTTGTCAAAAAATTGTCAAAATTGACAAATAAAAATCGCAAATATTTTGTATTTTACTCTCGGGGTACGTTCTCGAGATTGCGTAAAAAATGTCTATAGGAAAGATATTAGGGCTCGACAAAGTTGCTACTTTGTTTAATATCATTCGTCAGAATGGTGGTATAAGGGGTTCCTTGTATAAACTTTACAGGTAAGCTATATTATATAATTGTTTACAGGTTAGGTATTCCACTAGAAAAAGTCTAGAATTATGATTAGCTTGACTCATAAACCTAAAACACTATGCATAGATACTTTACTCACGATAAAAACATGCTATGAAAGGTAATATGTACTATTAATCTTAAGATTGTTATTTGTATTTTATAAGGCTAAAAACCTTCACATATCACCTGAATTTCAATGAATTTGTAGACTATTTAGTAAGTATTAATAATGTACACTACAAAACATCGCACTTCGACCTCAGGAGCTGAGCAGTGACAATAAAGAAGTAGTATAGTGATACAGGTGAAACAACAATGAGTATTAAATAATTTTGCCATTGAAATTCCTGAAGAAAATTAATGAACTATCTACAAAACAATTACTTTAAGTCTCTTTTTGATATTATAGCTAGGGACCGGATTATATGTGGTTGCATATTTGCATATGCATCCTCAGTGGTAATGACATATTTTATGTAAGACTAGCTGACCCACGCAACCTCGTTTGCTTCTTATATTGCCGGTGGCATGAAAATTTACCCCTGTTTTTGAAACATTCTTCATTGGTGCTCCGCTCCTATTAGTAGTAGCGTGATGATATATAGCCTATAGCCTTCCTTGATAAATGAACTATCCAACACCAGAAGAATTTTTCAAATCAGACCCGTGGTTCCTGAGATTAGCCGGAACAAACAGACAGACAGAAATGTATAAAAAAATATTTTGAGATGTGTATCGTATATACATTCATATGCATGTAGTAGAAAGCGGTTATTTTAATATTACAAACAGACACTCCAATTTTATTTATTTGTATAGATATAGTTATGATGCACATTATCAATATATTAACAATATTTTTTCGAGTGTAGTGCACACACCCTGTGTTCCAAAATATGATAAAAGTGATAATATTGCGAAAGTGATAATATTGCGAATCCAACCAAATTTAATAGTCTCAAAATATAATTTTTCTATGAATAGTGGGCAAACGAGCAGACATATCACCTGTAAGCGATTACCTCCGCCCATGGACACCCGCAACATTAAAGGCGTTACAAGTGCGTTGCCGACCTTTGGGTTGGGGGTATGGGCCTCCGGTATCCTCACTCAATCGGTGAAACACAGCGCAAACGCTATTTCACACCGGTTTTCTGTGAGGCCGTGGTATCACTCCGGTCGAGCCGACCCATTCATGCCGAAGCATAGCTCTCCCACGGTATAACCTTAGCCTTGCGTATCTTTTGTTTTGTCAGTTACAATAGTAAATTGAAAGAAAAAGAAGAGCGTCAGCAGAACTTTTGCCTGAAACTATAATTGCCAACATAACACTTGAGTTTAAATTCTGCCCAGTAACCTCAGTAGATGTGGAGCAAACCTTCTCCACTTATAAAAATACTTTAAAAAATGATAGAAGACACAATCTTACCACTAAACATTTTGAGCAAATACTTGTAAACAATCAAGTTTACAGAAATATTAAATAATTATAATGTCATTTAATATTACTGTTCTTATTATCGCCTGTCAAAGGATAATTTACTAATGGTATGTAGGTTTAAAAAAAAGGAAAGTTTACTGTCCTTTAGGTTTCTAGAAATTGTGTCTACCAATTTTCAGCTTTTTATCTACACTAATATTATAAAGAGGAAAGATTTGTATTTTTGTATGTAACGAATAAACTCAGAAAGTACTGGACCGATTTTAAAAAACCTTTTACCGTTCGAAAGCTACATTAGCCACGAGTAACATAGGCTATATTTTATTTTGGAAAAAAATAGGGTTCCGTAAGATATTTGCGTTTTTCGGACACGGTTTCTCTTTCACGCAAAACCTACTAAATGGATTTTGATGAAACTTTACAATAATATAGCTTATACATCAGAATAACACATAGTCTACAATTTATAAAGATACTAGCTTCGCCTCGCGGCGTTGCACGCGGTTATTGTCGTACCGCGGGTAGCACCGCGGGGTTCAGCTAGTTTAATATAAAAAGCTAAAGAATACATTGATTTGCCTTAAAAATAATGAAGTATTTAGGGGTAGTTCACTTTATCACTTCTAATCGATTCCGTGACGATGTTACACCGGAAAGAATATCTTGAACATGATGTTTTGATGTAAGGTTCATTATTATGCGCCTCAAGAAATCAACAAGAACTTTCTAACGTTTGGCTTCGTCTCGAGCGTTGTACTACAAACCTACTCGTACTCCTTAAACCTACACCTAGGTCGTAAGTCCTGGGAACTGCTTTCGACTTTCGCCCTCTGCCACACGATGGACCCGGCACCCGCGTGGTGAATCCATGGAGTGCTAAGAAGTTTGTCTCTCTTCTTTGTTCATAAAATTACTATTATTTCCAAAATATTATGCAAAGTTGGTTTCATATTTGATCAACATTTTCAGACAAGATGAATTGAAAGAAGGCACCCTTGTTGGTGAAGACAAGTTCGGGAACAAGTATTTTGAGAACCCCCGCTACTTCTACGGCAGGAACCGTTGGGTGGAGTACGCTGACTATTACAACATGAACTATGATGCCAGTCAGGTAAGTTCTCTATATTAATAATGACTGAAAAGAATACCTCTGTCCTTGAAATATAGCTTTATCTCTTAGACAAATGGCTAAAAAACCCCTGAAGTAATAGTGGACTAACGAATTTATTTTGTTTCTTTTTCTTAATATATGGCGAACCGTGCCGATGTCGACAATTCTGCCAATGTCTAGTGCGATAGAGATACTTGAGTATAATAGAAAAAAATGAGGAAGGAAACAAAAAAATGAGTGTGTACTTATGTACACGCGTTAGAAGTTATACTTCTTTGGCGTATGGAAAAAAAAAAAACTAAAATGCAGTAGTGATTAACGATAAATATTAAAATTAATGAAAAAGATTTTATTTAAATAAATAATATTTATTTTATTCACACTGTTTAATTGTACTGTTACGAAACACGTGTTCTAAATATAAAAATACTAGAATATACAACTTGAACATAGTTATCGATGTTCATGCCACCTAGAACTAACTTCACGATGTACAATTCAGGTGTCGGTGTGCGTGCGCATCATAAAAATTCACTCTCATCATTTTTCTCCATCGCGCCAAAAGAAGTATAACTTCAAAAATGTTTATGTAACCATCCAAATTTTCGGGGTTTTTTTTTGCAGATAAAACACTTAAATAAACAGATAAGTACCAGTAGGTATGTAAAATATGTATTAATAATATAAATAAATAAATGACAAACAAACACAAGTCAACATTTTAACATTCCTAGGAATACAGGTTTGATGTTATTGCAGCAGAGAAAAGTTATCAAGGCTTCAAGGGAATTTTATTTTGTACTAGCTGACCCACGCAACTTCGTTTGCATCTTATATTGCCCGTAGCGTAAAAAAAATCCCCCGTTTTTAAAACATTCTTCATTGGTGCTCCGCTCCTATTAGTATGAGCGTGATGATATATAGCCTATAGCCTTCCTCGATAAATTGACTATCCAACACTGAAAGAATTTTTCAAATCGGACCAACCAGTTCCTGAGATTAGAGCGTTCAAACAAACAAACGAACTCTTCAGCTTTATAATATTAGTCTAGATGTATTAATAATATAAATAAATAAATGACAAACAAACACAAGTCAACATTTAAACATTTCTAGGAATATTGGTCAGAGTTTGATGTTATTGCAGCGGAGAAAACTAAACAAGTCTTGAAGGGGATTTTATTTTGTATTACCTGTATTAAATGAATGTCAAATGAATTGAGTACCAAATTGACACTATTGTAGTGACAACTGTCAAAGATTATAGAGGGGTATCCTGTTTTATTTTTTTTGGAAGACAGTTCCCATTTCATCTAATACACAGTGTTTATATTTTTAACCGACTTCAAGAAAGGAGGCAGTTCTCAATTTGACTGTATTTTTTATTGTTTACAACCCTGAATTTTCAACCCTCTACAATCAACCCTTATTTTTCCATCGCGATTTTTATGGACCCACCCCTAAAATATATATTCCTTTTTATGGCAAAGCAACGTTTGTCGGGTTAGCTAGTTTGTTATATAAAAATGGAGTCTGAAGTCAGTGATTTTTTTTACTCAACAAACCTCTTAAGTTTATTTATAACAAAATTTGAATTTAACTTTCAGGTTCCCGCTGAATGGTACGGCTGGCTTCATTACAAGAGTGATCTTCCACCGCATAAGGTAAGCTTGTTTTATTCATCATCATCAATAGTCCACAGCTGGACATAGGCTTCTCCTTATCAAGGAGGTTCTGGTCTACCGTACCACACTGGCCAGATTGATTGGTATAGGGTTTGTGTCAACTTTGCAAGATATTTTTGAAGTGAAAACTTCTTTAGCGGCGCTGTGTACTTTTTTGGAATGGGTAAAAATGTATAAACTCGCGTCAGGACACGTGACCTGATCGAAAATTCGTAAGACGGATGTTTATTGTTAACAGCGCCATCTACCGATGTACTTTGGTAGCATTCGGTTTTCTAGATAGTGGTCCTTTCTCAATATGATTTTATATACTTAAAGTTAATATTTCAGTATCTTAAAGTGATTTACAATAAATTTAAATAACGATTTTCTACTTACACAAAACCTTTTGTAAATCAAAAAGATTGTTTACAATTTTTTGAAAACAGCGACATCTATTGGAGTATCAAAGCTTTACTTCCATTTACTATTTACAATCATAATAATTATGTAATGTAAATGTCATGTTTGTGTACGATAGCGCAATAAATGAATATTGTATTCCACCACATATATAATAGTACTTTTATACTGATAATGTAAGCAATTCGTACAAAATTATTCTCTAACCATTCCAAAATATCAAAAATGCACAACGTTAATATTCAAGTTTTCACTTCTGCCGGCACTCCCGGAGTGCAACCCGACGATTTTTTTTTGACTGCCTCTGTGGCGTAGTGGTAGCGTATGCGACTGCTGTTCTTGAGGTCTCGGGCTCGATTCCCGGGTCGGACCAAATGTTTGTATGATCTACAAATATTTGTTTCGGAGTTTGGGTGTTTTCCGTGTATATTCAAGTTACTGTGGGAGAGCTACACTTCGGCATGCATAGGCCTGTTACAAAAAAGTATATATGTATTTATATCAGTTGTCTAGTACCCATAACACAAGCTCTGCTTAGCTTTTTTTTGAAGTGAAACTTCTTTATCGGGGTTGTCAAAAAATTTAGTGTAACATTTTTTCGTTACACGTAACATTTATCCGTTACGTTATGTGTAACATTTATCCGTTACGTTACGCGTCAAATTTATAAAATAAAACAAAAAACATTTTCAAACACCAACAGGACCAAATTAATACTACAATGAAATATCACATTACAAACAATATTATTTTATTTAGTCCACAATGTAAATAACTACACACATCACATTCCACAAACTTACTTCATTCACACCACAGATCGCGAAATATTTACTCAGGTCTCGCTCCTTAACTTTTATTGCACTTGAAATAAGAATTGTCACGAATATTGCTGGTTTATAAGTCTTTTGTCGTTATACCTTACGTCGACATATGATATTTATTTTTTGAAAAATAACGTCATAAAGAAGTTTCACTTCTTACGAGTGTACGCTAGTACACGCAACTTTTTTTTTGTATAGAGGTCTGGTTTAGACCCCTGCAGCGTTTTTCCCATCCATAAAAACGACGGGACCTTGTCATTCCGCATTTCATATTCAATCATTATTTGTTTTGTAATAGTTTTATCATAATCGTTTTTTAACACATTTTTCATTTATTTACATTATTTTTCATTAATTAATTCCCATTTATTTACTCATTGTATTTATATTCTATTTATCCATTTATTTACTTATTTATTATATTTATGCACAGTTTATTTATTCATCTATTATATTTAAAGCAAGACATTATTGTTTAAATTCCTCTTATTCATTTAATTATTAATTATATTTATATTCAATTTATTTACTGATCTATTATATTTACTTATCTATTTATACATTTATTTATTTATTATATTTATATATACAATTCGTTTATCTATTATATTTAGAATAAGACATTATTATTAAAAACAATAAAAAATAAGAAATAATAATAATTATTGGTTAAAAAGTATAAATATTAGATTCAAATAGCTTGGGACTAAATGGTGTTGTGTGTTAGATGCCAGAAATATATATTTATTTATTTACTTACACTGTAAAAGCAGAATTATAAGGGGGCTTTGTAAACGCAATAGAACCCAAAAACATTTTTTTTATTAGAATTTTCGGATGTTTGTGGATGCTAATCTCAGAAACGCCTTAACCAATTTGTATATGATTTTCACTAATAAGTTGTGGCATGCACCACTTAACATTTAGGGTATTATTTCAATCGGTTCATAAATATTTTTTTATGTTAGTTTGAAAAATCACACAAAACTAATTTATATTAGTAGTGTAGTGATTTAGTAATGTATGGGTTTATGATATATTTTTTCCAGGACCCTGCCCGCCCAAATTACCCATGGATGGCGGAATTCACGGAGAATTTGTCTGGAACTACAGGACAGTACACTCCATATAGCACCACTAGACAGAAGGTTGAACCCTGGGTACCAGAAAAGAAGACCAATGTTTAACTTCTATGAAAATGTTTCTTCTGTTGCAGGCTAAATGTACACAATCAAGTTTGCATATAAATTTCATATTGTTTTGCTATACATACAAGAAGCCTCTCAATAAGTTGCCATTGTGAGTATGGTGACCACCACTCTTGGATTCTGCTCATGCCTTCCATCAGGTAGAGTAGAGTCATTTGGGTAGGACCATATTTAAAAAAAAAAAATTCATAGGCAAAATACACTTCAAAAGGAAGAACATTTAAAATAATTTTTATTTTCATGCATTACAAGGCCTTAATGTTTTTTTTTTTCATCTTGTCACCCTGTGCTCATAGACAAAAATATAAAAAAAAATGTCAGCCAATTTATAAATTCTGTTTTTTAGTTGTAAGTAGAAAATGAAATAAAAAAAATATTGTTATGTATTGTTTTATTTGGTTATCTATACTAATATTATAAAGAGGAAAGATTTGTACCTATTTTTGTATGTTTGTAATGAATAGGCTCAAAAACTACTGGACCGATTTTAAAAATTCTTTCTCCATTCGAAAGCTACATTATCCACGAGTAACATAGGCTATATTTTATTTTGGAAAAAAATAGGGTTCCGTAAGATATTTGGGTTTTTCGGACACAAGGTGTAAAAATCAACCAGAAAAGTTACTTATTTTGCGAAAATTTTCATGCTACGGGCTATATACACAGAGTAATATTAGAACTAAATTAAAGGCATTTTTCTTGGACGAAGGATCGAATCTTTTTTAGATATTGAATTGGTCCCATTTGGGAGGCATGTATCTAGCTCTCGTGTATTATCAACACACGCTTACAGATAGTGTATAAACATTGTAAATATGCGATACCGAATAACTGTGTAACACAACACAAACCCTAGAGGTTTATCGTGTTATGGCTTATGTTTAAATATTGTACTATTGTTTTAGTGATAAATAAAAAGAAAAAAAATATATAAGACGCAAACGAGGTTGCGTGGGTCAGCTATGTTTTATATACAACGTGTATTTAGTATCAGCATTGCACCCGTGCGAAGCCGGGGCGGGTCGCTAGTAAATAATAATAATAAATATTTCGGACATCTAACACAACGTCATCTAGCCTCAAGCTAAGCAGAGCTTGTGTTGTGGGTACTAGACAACTGATATAAATACATATATACTTTTTTGTATTTTTTTTATGTAATAGGGGGCAAACTAGCAGCCGTATCGCCTGATGCTAAGCGATTACCGTCGCCCATGGACACCTTTAACACCAGAGGCGTTACAAGTGCTTTGCCGGCCTTTATGCTGTTTCACACCGGTTTTCTGGGTATCACTACGTCGAGCTGACCTATGCATGCCGAAGTGTAGCACTCCCACGGTAACTTACATATACATAGAAAACACTCATACTCCGAAACAAATATTTGTAGATCACACAAACACTCGGTCCGACCCAGGATTTGAATCCGAGACCTCAAGCACAGCAGTCGCATTCACTACCACTGGTATGGCTTTTGTTAATGATTAACCTATGGCCTTAACCCTCTCCTGAGAGGAGACCCGAGCCCAGCAGTGGGACGTTACAGGTTTTTGATAAATAATGATATGCGAGGGTTTGTTTATTTAAATGTACTTACACATTTTATTTCACCATAAAAACAAAAGGAAAAACAACAACACACAACCTACAAAACAACATACAAAATACTGACCTCCGTTCATATACTGGAAAATAATACCTTTTGACGGTCCTATAATCTTAAAAACCTGGCAGAGAAGAAGTATTTATTACCCCCTTCAACAGGCAACACTTAAAAACATGTGTCTAGAGAAATACATACAAGTTATTTGTGCTAAAACAGAATATTAACTTTATAAGTCATTTATGAAGTTATTAATTTAGTTTAGCAAAAACAAATACATACATAATTAGCACTAATTTTCAAGGTTTGAATCGCTATGCATTTTCTAGTTGTCCATTTGTTATTTAAAAGACTACCAAATTCATGATCATCCATTTTAATAAATTCGAATAATTTCGAATAAAACAAAGAAAAGCAAAAAAATGTAGGCATAAAGTACATAATTCTATGTCCTAAGTTTCTATTTTTTTTTAAATTACAAGTCCTGATCCGCCAAAATTCCCGCCTTTATTTCCAATGTCATTTGATCGAAATTAAATCGTGGATGCTGCCGCCTGTTAACTTCCAATAATATAAGGTAACTGAAAATGTAGTTATTATTTTTAACAATCTTTTATTTGGGTTCGCGGGCAATCACTTGACACAATTTTTTTCGCAGAAGCTTAGCGGGTGTAGTTACTAGTTATCATTTCGGTACGGTTAATTCGTATACATCGTCTGTTATTATTTCTACTTCAAACCTGTTCTGCACTGCCACGGCACTGTCAATGTTTGTCAAAGATTTTTTTTTTATGTATGGGCCTGCTGACTGATGCAAAGCATAAGTAGAATTCACGAGTCACGATTCTCATTTCTTGTAACTTACTAGGAATAGTAAAGTAAAAACATAATTCTTAATTCAAGGCCACAAACGTGCGTAACACATGCTTGCTATACCTAGCATATCAAGTGACGCTAAAAATCACGACATCAGTGTCGACAAAGCGCTTGACCTGAACGCACGTCCGAGTTTTGACAATTTAAAAATATTATACATGGCTTCCTGTGCGGTGAAATGGTGTGGTAAGACATCTAAGACATCAGGTTATCAAAAAGATGGCATTACATTTCATCGGTAAGTAGTTTATTCTTATAAAGTTAACTTATTTAAATTTCACCGAAGTTCAATGTCATTATGCAACGTGCAAGACAACTACATATTGCTGGTTTTAAAGTTAATACTTACTATAACTTAAGACCAGCAAAATGTAGTTGTCTTTGTCTAATGACAGCGCTTGTATCGATAGTGTTGTTACTTAGAAGTCGATAATCTGGTCATCGTATGATTTTTTATTGAAGTCATTATTTTGCAAAATAGCGACGAATCATGACGGAGAGTCCAATGTTGGTATACTGTATTCGTCAACATACGTAGATAGAGAGGGTCAAATAACATATAGTCCATTCGCTTAGCCACGGTCATTTTGATCGCGCAACCGTCACACGTGCAGCTTTTTGTCACAGAGACGCCGTCACAAAATCAAAGAACCAGCCTGTCGCGTACACCCACAAGTAAGTATGATTTGCCAGTTCACGCCGTTGTATTTATATTTCACAAGAATAACCACAATTGCGTTCGAGTGTACCGGCACTATCTACACGAGCGGACTATACTAGCGACCCCGTCGGGCTTCACGTGGAAAACTTTGAAATTCTCGTAAATAAAAAATCCACTTGAATCACTCTATCTTTTGCTGGAAACTGCATTAAAATCTGTTGAGTAAATTAAAAGATCTAAGCGAGCAGACAGCAAAAGTGAGTTAATTTATAGTAACAAATGAAATCGCTGTAAAGACTAGAACTCGGCCCGGAATAAATTAATAGTAATAATTTTGGTGTATGTTATAGTTTTCCCAAATGTCCTGAAAATAAAGAAAAGTGGATCGATGCAACTAGCCGAGGTGACCAATGGTTTCCCACCAAAAATAGTGTGATGTGCTCAAGACATTTCACAGAAGACAATTTCCATGCTATGAAAGGCCGCAGAAGACTACTGGGTTCCGCTTTGCCTACTCTGTATTTGCCAATTTTGGTATGAACTTTTTTTTAATCCTAATGCATGGTTTGCAACACAATGATTATTTATTTATTTATTTTAACTTGATATAAATTTTGCACAAAAGCGGACTTAATGCCATGGGGCATTCTCTGCCAAACTTTAGGGTGATGTGAAAATATGATGTGGTAGTATTTAGGTAAGAGAAAACAGTATAATTTGACATATTGTTAGCCCAGAAATGATAATTGTAGGAGAGGGTAGTGTGAGACGTGGTGGTAGGGAGCGATTCTATATAAGAGACGGCACGCTCATTCGGGATCATCGCGTGCTATAGTCAACTTCCAACAAGGAAGCTCTGTCCGTTCGTGAAGCGAGTCTGCCTATCTTATTATTGTTAGAGTGCTGTTTAAAGGTTGTAAATCTTTATTTTTATTATTTCCACCTTTGTTTCTCCTAAGAATATAATAATTAATATTATGATGATTAGCACATATAAAATCCATACGTCGATACTCTATATTGATACAAATATTATAAATTTGAAACGACTTCCTCCGTCCATCTTTTCAGCTTTCACGTTAAAACCACTGCACTGATGTTTATTAATGCAATTAAATTTAGCGGCACGAAGAATTTTGTTTCTTGACGAAGAATATAGTCTACTTTTTGACTGCCTCGGTGCCGTAGTGGTAGCGTATGCGACTGCTAAGCTTGAGGTCTCGGGTTCGATTCCCGGGTTAGACCAAATGTTTGTATGATCTGCAAATATTTGTTTCGGAGTTTGGGTGTTTTCTTTTTTTTATTATATAGGGGACAAACGAGCAGACGTATCGCCTGATTGTAAACGATTACCGTCGCCCACGGACACCCGCAACACCAGACTCGTCACAAGTGCGTTGCTGGTCTTTTAGGAAGGAGTACGCTCTTTTCTTGCAAGTTTGAAGGTCGTAATGGGACGGGAATACCGCAGGCGACAGCTCATTCCACAGTTTTGCTGTGCGTGCCAGAAAATTTCGGGAAAATCGCACAGTTGTGGACTGCCAACCATCTAGGTGATGGGGATGAAGTTTCTGTCGCGTAGGACGATGGCGGAAAGATGCGGTGGGGATCAATCCGAACAATTCCTCGGAGCACTCCCTATGGTAAATGCGGTAGAAGATGTACAGCGAAGCCACATCTCTACGCAGCGGCAGAGAGTCTAGCCGAATTGGAAGATCCTGGCAATCAACGATACGAGTCGCCAATGCGGTCCAGAGGAAGGAGCTGGTATTGGGGTGCCCCTGCCCAAAGATGAGGACAGTATTCCATGTGCGGCCGAACCTGCGCCTTATTAAGCCGAAGGCGGTGGGCCGGAGTGAAATACCGCCTCGATCTGTTGAGCACACCTAGCTTTTTCGAGGCCAATTTGGCCTTACCCTCCAAATGGCCACGAAACTGGACTTCGCCCGATACGTAGACACCAAGTATCCCAATATCGGCTGAAGCAGATAGGGGAGTGTCTTCAAAACGAGGACATACGACCCACGGTAGATTTTTTGCGGTGAACTCGCAAATTTGTGTCTTTGTCGGGTTGAATTGGACCAAATTAAGTCTACCCCAATTGGACACCTTTTCCAAAGCGGTCTCAACTTCAGACACAAGTTTGTTTCGACTCTCAATGACGTTTTCCCTAAAAATAATAGTTTTTTCTATGTATAATATGTATATATTTACAAAAAAAAGTATATAAGTATTTATATCAGTTGTCTAGTACCCAAACCACAAGCTCTGCTTAGCTTGGGACTAGATGGCGTTGTGTGTTAGATATCCGGAATATTTATTTATTTTACCGTGATAACTGACAACGGCGAAGCCAGTGTCTCCTTGCTTATTTTCATTGAAATCAGTGCAGCGGTTTAGCTATGAAAGCCTAACAGACTACCAAAGTTACTTTCGAAATAGTAATAGGTATTAGTGTGGGGGAAAGAGTCCCTTTAACACAAAAAGAGGATCCGACTAGGCGAGGTGATCATGCCTGGCGGGCCATGTAAGAGGCATATAAGATGTATAAATTAATAATATTTTTTAAGGTACCCACCCCTATCACAAGTACAGAAATAGCAGCTGAAAATTTGGAAATTCCCGTGGCTGACACATCGTCTGAACAAGCGGTATGATTATAAGAATTAATTATTTGAAGTGTTTATAGTGTTCGTAGTATATAAAATTGACACTGTACAGCTGGTCTAGTTCTTTAGGTGGTCGACACGCCGCTTTCTACTGCTCCAAGTGTTGTGAGTTTAAATCCCACACGGGACAACACTTTGTGTGATTCACGAATTGTTGTTCTGAGTCTGGCTGTTCTTTGTATTCGTTTCATGTATGTTTGTAAAGACCCCCGCGACACAGGATGTAAAATTCCTAATGCAGAAGTTGTCTTTTTTAAATAAATAGGTCTGTTGGTATAGTGGTTAAATAGTGATCCTCACTGCTAAGCCGGAGGTCGTGAATCTTATTCTATTTATGTTATGAGAACGAGTGTTTGTTCTGTGCCTGGAACTAATTTATCTGTTTTATGTATGTATTTAGAAATATGAAAGTACGAGATTGGGAGGGTCAACTAGAAATATGCGGCGGCAGCAAAAGTTCCAAAGGAAACCAATTTAATTTAATATTAATTTAATTTAAAATAATTACAATATATAATTAAAACTTAATAACTAGCTATGTCGACGATCAACCAACAAGTGATTGTCCTCAGTTTCCTATTATTAATGTTAACTTGGTTTTTGGTGTGTTGCGAGGTTCGTTGTGCGATGTCAGCAGTTTACTTATCCACGTGCAATGCGCCAATCTGGGGCAGGACATGCGTCAGCATTCTGCCTTCACTGTGCGTGCGTAACAAACTAGACCCTCGCTATCTCGTTTACGTCTGCTATTGCCCATAGCGTAATAATTTTCCCCCGTTTTTTTAAACATTCTTCATTGGGGCTCCGCTCCTGTTGGTCTTAGCGTGATTATATATAGCCTTTAGCCTTCCTCGATAAATGGACTATCCAAAATTTTAAGAATGTTTCAAATCGGACCAGCGGTTCCTGAGATTAGCGCGTTCAAACAAACCAACAAACTCTTTAGCTTTATAATATTAGTATAGATGTATATCAGCAGGCTAGTTATTCAGTCAGGTTTTACCTAGTTTGGATTCAGACAGCCGTGTGTGAGATTGTAAGATTACTATTTTTAATATTAAACAAATTAAAACGTATTTTAGATTGGAGATTCAGCACAGCAAGACACAACAATCCCGTCATCACCGAAACCTGAGATCCATAGCTTAGACACACCTAGAAAAATAACCAGAAAATGCGCACCTATACCTGATTCGCCTTCTGCATTTAATACTCTAGAGAATAAACGTCTTTGTAGAAGAATAATCGAATTAACATACATGGTGAAGAAGAAAGATAAAAAAATTAAAATGTTAAGCGATGCCAACAGAAGACTAAAACAAAAGATGGCTTCTTTGAAGTCGTCATAGAGGATAATCTGTAATCAAACAATCTTATTGACTTATGGACGGTAGAAATGAGAAGAAACATGTGCATTACCCATTTATATACATTATACATACAACAAGATGTTTTATTGTATTCCTTTTACACTCTATTATTATTTGCCTGCGGCTCGTCAAATAATAGCCTATCTCTTTCCTTAATTTTGACTGCCTCGGTGGCGCAGTGGTAGTGAATGCGACTGCTATGCTTGAGGTCTCGGGTTCTGAGTCGGTCAAATGTTTGTGTAATCTACAAATATTTGTTTCGGAGTTTGGGTGTTTTCTATGTATAATATGTATGTATTTACAAAAAATAGAAGTATACATATATGTATTCATATCAGTTGTCTAGTACCCATAACACAAGCTCTGCTTAGCTTGGGACGAGATGGCGTTGTGTGTTAGATGTCCGAAATATTTATTATTTATTTATTTATATTTAATATCAATGTATCTACCTGCCAAATTTCGTTGAAATCGGCGGCTAAAGCTTAACAGAAAGATAGACTGAATTACTTTCGAATTTATCATATTATAGTATATAACATACTACTATATAAATATAGGATACTAGCTTTTGCCTCCGACCGCGTGTATGTCGATTATCGCGATAAATATAAGCTTATATGTTAGTCTGATATAAAATCTGTATTACTGTAAAGTTTCATCTAAATCCGTTCAGTAGTATTTGAGTTTTTGCGTTCTAAATGACAAAGATTGACTAAAATGAGATGAGTCTCACTAAAAATAGACGTTGTCTAAATAAATAGATCGCTTTACTATATGATGAGATCAAAAGATAGATTTAGACAACAGTGTTGACGAGACGCAGTAAGAAAATTAGTAGCAATGAAAGGAATAAAATTCAATAAATAAATAAATAATATGCCGGACATCTAACACGCAACGCCATCTAGTCCCAAGCTAAGCAGATCTTGTGTTATGGGTACTAGACAACTGATATAAATACTTACATACTTTTTTTGTAAATACATACATATATACATAGAAAAACACCCAAACTCCGAAACAAATATTTGCAGATCATACAAACATTTGGTCCGACCCGGGAATGTAACCCGAAACCTCATGCTTAGCAGTCGCATACGCTACCACTACGCCACCGGGGCAGTTAAATAGAAATCAGTATAAGTACTTACAATATGTTTTTAATTAGGATTAGTTACAATGCGTGTGGCAACGGTTAAGAACATGAAGTGTCACCGCTCTAATTTATCTCGTGGCCACTTGCGGGTGTCGTAAGAGCTTACTAAGGGAGCAAGCAAACTGAGCAAGACAAAAGAATTACAATTAGAAGGAAATCATAACACAAACGTATCAAGCCGCAATGCTCCAAAACTTCATTTCTAAGAAGGGATCCATAATATGTCTAGCATATACTCGTATTTATTAAAGACTAGCTGAACCCCGCGGTGCTACCCGCGGTACGACAGTAATCACAGGCAACGTCGCGAGGCGAAGCTTGTATCTTTATAAATTATAGCCTACGTGTTATTCTGATGTATAAGCTATATTTTTGTAAATCGTAAAATAAGTAATTTTCTGGTTGATTTTTTACACCTTGTTTTTTGAAAAACGCAAATATCTTACGGAACCCTATTTTTTTCCAAAATAAAATATAGCCTATGTTACTCGTGGATAATGTAGCTTTTAAAATCGGTCCAGTACTTTTTGAGTTTATTCGTTACATACAAAAATACAAATCTTTCCTCTTTATAATATTAGTGTTGACGACGAATTACGTATTAAGTAACGAAAATATAACCAAAAATATATCAATGATTTTATAATCATAAAATTCCTGCAACGCTTGCACGGCCATAGGGTCAAACAAAACTTTAAGAATCATTGTTAAGAACCAACTGCCCAGTCTGCCCACAATATATCTACAGCGCACACGACTCAAGACCAAGCTTTTGAACATCAACACTCAATAACATACCCTAACGTAATTACGTAAGCACCTTAATTCATCAACAATACTAATAAGCATCGGCACACTCATGATATTTCCCAAGTACAAATGAAATCATACTTTATGTTATAAGTTTTATGGTTTAAAGTTGCTTGTGAAAATCAATTAAGCTCCAAGAACGGACTTAACTTTTTTTGCCATCGCAGGTAAAAATATCTTTTACTCGACTCAAATTCAGTGAAAATACGACGCGACGCGTTGTGCACGCGTGCATCTTTCGCTTAAGTACTTTTGATTTATTTAGTTTAGTTACTTTATCTAACTTTAATATTTTAAATGAAAAGCTCAACTATTTGTAATCATAGTGTTTTAATGCTCAGTGTATGTGCAACCGTTGGCAGTTTGACATGTGTTCCCATTTATAAAACAGTTTCGAAATAGTTCTGTGCTGTGCAAAAGGTGTGCTCTACGTTTAAGAAACAGGATTTTGTGATTTAAACACTTATATGGTAAGTTATGGATAATTTTGTTGCTAAGTTATACTATTTTAGGTAGTTAGGCTTGTTATATTGAGGCATAGAGGCCGGTGAAGAACAAAGGCGTCGTAATAAACTAGTTTTGAAAGTAAGCGGCGTAATATTTCGTTAGTTGAACCGGTAACAAGGATTTTTTTTCGAGTATCTGTGCCCCTTTTGTTTTTTTTCTGTGAAAATAAGTTTGCGTCGGTGGCAGATGGGTCGTTTATATTTTTACTAAGTTAGAAAATAGTAAATTTTTTTATGTTTATATTGGTATTACAGAGCCTGTAAACTTAGCTTTCAAATAATTTATTCGTAATGTTTGTTCGCTTTTTAAACTGGTTCAAGATAGTAATGATATAAATATCTGTAAGTGTTACTCTAAACAAGAAAGTTAATTTTGATTTGTTTGTTTTTAAATAAAACTCCACATTATATTAAATGCAGTTCGTTATAAGAAAGACTTAATCGAAAGGTCACGGTCTTGTGTTTGGCTTCATATCGGTAGTTAAACTGAGGACTATACCCTACTATACCCAACGTAATATTGTGTTCGGGCGTAGCTAGCTTTTAGTTTCGTTGGGTTTTAAGATAATAAAATTACTATTATGACTAAAAATTTAGTTGTAAAAATTATATTAAGTGTACAAACATTTCTGTAGAGGGGGAGAGGGGCTAACAAACCCAAACTCCTCCTAGCTACGCCCTTGTTTCCGCAATGTAATTAAAACATGGTATAGTAACAATCAGTTATGGTTTTTGAGCTTATTAACGTACTTAACACAACATAAAGTAAAACCAGAGTTAGGGTGAATGTTTATTAATTTGTATCATTTATCAAAGTGTCTTTCTTCCTGTGCCGAGCGGTGAAACCCTGGAACTCCGGGTCCTTTAAGCTGGGCGTGAAAACACATGTCACTAGCTGCCATAGTGTTAGTCAACATGCTGCATTGAGGACAGGCAGAGCAGTCATTGTGGCAGGCTGAAACATAAACAAAACGCACGTGCGACTTCGATGCGATCAAGATGACCGTATCTAAGCGAATGGACTAAGTGAGGCGAAATTGAAGTTTTGTAAAAAAGTTGTAGTCGGACTTTTTTGGATTCCAAGTACCCGTAACGATATCCTAAGATGTTTGTGGGCCATCGGAACCGACATGGCTTAACATGTTCTCTGAGGCACGAACAGGTTTCAATGTATTAAGAAATGAAGATCCATTCAAAGACAGACTGCCCTCATCTTTCGCGGGGACACCCCAATACCAGCTCCTCCCTCTGGACCGCATTCAGCGGAGGGCAACTCGTGTAGTCGATTGCCAGGAACTTCCAATTCGGCTAGACTCTCTGGCGCTGCGTAGAGATGTGGCTTCGCTGTGCATCTTCTACCAGATTTACCATGGGGAGTGCTCCAAGGAATTGTTCGGACTGATCCCTGCCGCCTCTTTCCGTCATCGTCCTACGCGACAGTAACTTCATCCCCATCATCTTGATGGTTGGCAGTCCATAACCGAGCGATTTTCCCAAAAGTTACTGCCGCGCACAACAAAACTGCGGAATGAGGTGTCGCCTGCGGTGTTCCCGGACCAATACGACCTTAAAACCTTCAAGAAAAGAGCGTACTCCCTCTTAAAAGGCCGGCAACGCACTTGTAACGCCTGTGGTGTTGCGGGTGTTCATGGGCGGCGGTAATCGCTTACCATCAGGCGATACATCTGCTCGTTTGCCCCATATACCTACAATAAAAAAAAGGACTTGCACGGGCGTAGCCAGGTATTAGTTTCGAGAGGGGCTTTTAAGATAGAAAATATACCTGCTGCATACGTTAACCGCTTGACCTGGAGGCAGTTATAAGTGTCATGCAAGTTTAAAGACTCTATCCCAGGTGGTAATCTGTAGCGGGAATAGATTTATATAAAACTTCTTCTATTGTAGAAAATTAGGTATTGCTAGTTTTGCATTGAAATTGGTGGAGCGGTTTAGCAGTGAAATTTTATTAGCGTAAAAGACAGACAGAGGTATTTTTAATTTAAAATATTATCAATTTGATTTGACTGCCCGGTTGGCCGAGTGGTTTCAGCGATCGCCATGCCGCTTGCTACTGCGCCAAGTGTCTTGTGTGATCAACACTTTGTGTGATCCACGAATTATTGTCCCGAGTCTGGATGTTCTTTGTGTCCGTTTCATGTATGTTTATAAAGTCCCCCACGACACAGGATGTTTATTCCTAATGTGGGAGATGACTTTTAAAAAAAAAAAAATATATATATGCTGCTGAAGCTCAACTCCACGGTGCTACCCGCGGTACGACAATAACCGCAGGCAACGCTGCGAGGCGAACCTATATCTTTATAAATGGTAGCCTATGTGTTATTCTGATGTATAAGCTATATTATTGTAAAGTTTCATCAAAATCCATTCAGTAGTTTTTGCGTCAAAGAGTAACAAACATGCATCCATCCATACTTACAAACTTTCGCGTTTATAATATTAGTAGGATATTTCGGATGTAATAATTTTTTTTTGGATTCAGTTCACGCACATGTATGTGCACTAAATGAGACAACCTTAGCAGAAAACCATATATTGCTATGCCTCTATAAGTCTCATGAATACCGGTGCAACAAACTAAATTATTAGTTCACTAATTGGAAAGAAATTAAAACGATTTTATATTACACTAGCTGACCCACACAACCTCGTTTGCGTCTTCTATTGCCCGTAGCGTGAAAATTTTCACCCGTTTTTTAAACATTCTTCATTGGTGCTCTACTCCTATTAGTATTAGCGTGATGATATATAGCCGATAGCCTTCCTCGATAAGTCGACTAACCAACACTGAAAGAATTTTTCAAATCGTAGACAGCGGTTCCTGAGATTAGCGCGTTCAAATAAACAAACTTTCAGCTTTATAATATTAGTATAGATTTGCCTGATGGCTGACAGTGCAACAAAGCAACATATCATCCAACAGCCTTACAGTATTGTTGGTTGAACTGAAATCGTTGACTGTTTTAAGTTTTTATTAACAAAAGTAATTGTTTCTATAAAGCGAGAAGTCAGTATTTCCACGCTTCATCAAATGGTTGGTAAGCAGAACGATTAAGAGTCAACGACCACAATCTAGCTTTTTATTTCTTCATTTATGTTAGGACTGTGGCGGCAATATGATAAATCCTATTGTGGCGCAAAACGAAATAATAGGTATTTTATAAAAATACAACATACATATCTATTTATTCAAACATAAACCAATAAAAACATTTAAAATGGAGTAATTTTAATAGTACTTACTAGGTACTAGAGTCACGCTGAAGAAGACCTTTAATGAGTAATATTATACGTATTTTTAGGTGCTAGGTAGATATGTAAGACGCGATATGCACTTTTTGCTTCACTTGTGCACAATAAAGAATGAAGATTGAATTCGAAATGTTTTGCGATTTGCCACGGCATAATGCAGTAATTTAAGTTATTTTCTGGTTCATTACCGGCCACGCTATGATACATCTACATGTACATTATCATTATATTTTATTTTTGCTTAACATTGAAATAATATGTGAAGCAAAACTTTTATACCCCCTTTTTAAGTAAATTGTGCGAATGGAGGAGTATAAAATAAAAGAAAAAATATGTTCGAATTTCGAAAATTGAGCAATCACTAGTTATTTAATTTGTCTATGACTTTTGGCGCCTAATGGCTTTTACTTGGACTCTTTTAAATTCTTTTCCTTTTAGTTCATCCCTTTATTATGCTCAAAGGATCTCAGCATCCCTTTCTTGATTCTTATCACTTTATATTAAAACCTATATCGTTTTTATACATGTATAAGTAGGTAGTAAATATTAATGCCTTTGCATCAGTTCTTCGAATTAAGAACTTGGTATGTGTCAGCTGTTCAGTTTATAATTACGAGAATAAATTATTATTAACGGCCGAAGACTTGACTAGTTTTTACGATTATCGACTACAAACTAGTAGAATTATTTGCTTTTAACTTTTTTAGAAATACATGTTTTTTTGTTAAGGTGTATAATCTATATATCTATGCTAATATATAAAGCTGAAGAGTTTGTTTGTTTGAATGCGCTAATCTCAGGAACCGCCGGTCCGATTTGAAAAATTCTTTCAGTGTTGGATAGTCCATTTATCAAGGAATGCTATAAGCTATATATCATCACGTTAATACTAATAAGAGCGGAGCACCAATGAAGAATGTTTCAACAACGGGGGAAAATTTTCATGCTACGGGCAATATAAGACGCAAACAAGGTTGCGTGGGTCACCTAGTGTGGTATAAGAGCACTGCAAAAAGAAGTAAAACCTGAAACAGCTTTAATCAACCTGTTTGGTGGTGTGGTATGTATCTATACTAATATTATAAAGAGGAAACTTTGTTTGTATGTTTGTTTGTAATGAATAGGCTATAAAACTACTGGACCGATTTTAAAAATTCTTTCACCATTCGAAGGCACATTATCCACGAGTAACATAGGCTATATTTTATTTTGGAAAAAAATAGGGTTCCGTAAGATATTGGGATTTTTCGGACACAAGGTGTAAAAAATCAACCCTATACGGGGGAAAATTTTTCGCTACGGGCAATAAAAGACGCAACCGAGGTTGCGTGGGTCAGCTAGTTTATAATATAGTAAGCCAAAATTTCATTTCTAAGTGAGGCCTATGTTCATCTATGGACTATTATAGACAGTTGATGATTGGATTGATGGTATTATTATGAATAAAATGTTTCCTTCCCCACTTATGACGAATAATAGATCATTATACTCAAAAGTTGCAAAGACCACAGGACGTACACTAGTGTCGACCCATTTCATATCATTTTTTTTAGTTACAAATGAGATCAAGCAACAGGTAGTATTTTTTCGCCTCCACATTGAGTTAGAGTTGTTTTTTTCTGCTTGTCCTTTGAAAGGGACTATTTTACTGGAAAAAATTGATTCGCGTTCACATTCCTCAGAACTTATTCGTAGTAAACTATATATAAGGTACCTATTTATATCATTTTTGGCAGTAATTTATTATATCGTGTGTTCGTTCGTTGTATTGTATCGATTTGGAAATAATTTTTTTGAATTTTTGAACTGAATCATCAAACTTTCTATTTCTTCTTCTTTTGTGGGGTTACCATTAGAAAAATTGGTTATTTCGACATCTAACCACACTTTTCATTAAATCCATACTACATTTTTTATTGAATAGTGGGCAAACGAGCAGACGTATCACCTGATGGTAAGCGATTCCCGCCGCTATGGACACCCGCAACACCAAAGGCGTCACAAGTGCGTTGCCGACCTTTGGGGGATGGGCAAGGGGATGGGGAGCGGTTGGGGTATGGGTATCCTCCGGTATCCTCACTCACTCGGTGAAACACAGCGCAAACGCTATTTCACACCGGTTTTCTGTGAGGCCGTGGTATCACTCACATGTATATAAATTCGAAAGTAACTAGGTCTGCTAAACCGCTTTATAAATTTCAATGAATTTTGACATGGATACACTTTGTTTCTTGAGGAATGACATAGGTTATACAGAACCGCAGGCAAAAGTTAATAATTTAATATTTGTCATCTATTAAAATGTTGCGTATTTTTAAACTCGTCACGATTCACGATCAAAGTTCTCTCACGTTTTGTAATGTTTTACGTAATTTGATACTTATTTAAATGTTAATGATGATGCCCCGTGCCTCGAAGAACACACAAAGCCGTCAGTCCTGTGCCTGATCTCTCACCGGTCGTGTCGGTTAACTGTCCCATCCGATAACGAGTGAGGGAATAGACAGCACACCTGTGTTTGCACTATATTATGTCCTGCGTAGTTAGCTGGTCTCCGTCTATAGGCCGCCGTGGCCGAAATCGGTTTGCAGAACATCATCATGGATGATGGTCTAAAACTGTGGAATGAGCTCTCGCCTGCGGTGTTCCCCGACCAATACGACCTTCAAACCTTCAAGAAAAAAGCGTACTCCTTCTTAAAAGGCCGGCAACGCACTTGTAACGCATCTGGTGTTGAGGGTGTCCATGGGCGGCGGTAATTGCTTATCATCAGGCGATACGACTGCTCGTTTGCCCCCTATACAATAAAAAAAATACCAGCTTGGTAGACAGTTATTTCATGAGTCGACGTTATTTGATGTTTGCAAAGCGTTCTTGATTCAACCAATAGATTTAAGAAACTACCCGATCTTTACAATCTATCTTTTGCTGTCTGTTGGTCATAATTAGGGTTGCCATCTCTAAAATTTGGAAAACAGGACAAGACGCGTGAAAACCCCGGACTTTAGAGTCCGAAAGCCGGACATGTCAACAAGATCTTTTAAACATATTCAATGTAATAAAAAACAGTTGAATATGTCATAAATCACCTTTTTTATTCTTTCATTATTTAAACAAAACAGAATCATATTACAATTTGTTACAAATTGTTTATATAAATCAGCTTTTTCACAAACAAATTCTTGAAATAAGAAAACAAAACCGTATTAAAATATTAAACAAAAACATATATTTAATGAATTAAAATTTTAAAAGTACCTACTTAGACCAATCTAGTATTCAGTCTTACAATTTTCGAGGTAACTCTTTTAGCTATACCTAGTTCTATAATTATTATCTGCTTTACTTTTTATCAACAGTCATTTATATAACAAAATATACCTATTTTAGCAGAAAATAAACTAAATTCAGTCTTCTTAAATATTAAACAACAAAACAGAACATTTTTAAAGTTTAGACCTACAGCAATGTAAGTTACATTATTAAAATTTTAAAACAAAATAATCAATCCTATACTCATTTTCATCAACTTAAAGTTTTGATCAATAACCATATTTTAAATACTCGTAGTTTTTACTCAATGAAAACAACCATAACTTTAACTACCAAAATAAAAAGCAATTATTGCACTCAAAATTCTATTCTAAATGTCTATCTAGCTATTGAAGCGTTTTCCTCAGCCTCTTGCCTTTTTACTTCTCAGTTTTTTTGTATTTATCGTTTTTTCCGATAGCTTTTAGAATATCTTCCCTTTTTAAAAGTAATTTATAAAAATCAGTGCAGCTGTATTCTTGGAAATTTAATTTAATTTTAATTATTGAAGAAATTGTTTCTACGCTTAGTAAATTTCTTTCTCTAGTCCATTGTAATGTAATTAATGAGAATACCCTCTCCACGTTGGTATTATGCGCCGGAATGCAAAAAAATATTGCGCAAATTTCAGCAATTCCGAATATAAATTCGCATTCGGCGTTTTAAAAAATTGTACCCAAAGTTGATTGGAATTTAAAAGCTTATCTTGTTCAGTTAAGTTTTGGCTTTTCTTAACCGCTCTCGACCGGTTGCAGCGGCGAGCTATCCGCATTGTCGGCAGTCCCCAGACCACCGAGTCCCTTGAGCTTCTGCAGTTGCGTAGAGATATCGCCTCTATGGCAGTCCTCTATCGCCTTTATCATGGAGAGTGTTCCGAAGAGCTGTTCCGACTGGTCCCCCATTCTCCCTTCCTCTACAGGACAACACGTGCCGTTCTTGGATGTCACCGCTTCAGAGTGGTAGACATACGCTCTCGTACTCACCGCTTCGGTTCTTCCTTCCTGTGCAGAGCGGTCAAAACCTGGAACTCACTACCTGCGTACGTGTTTCCCTCCCGCTATGAACCCGGGTCCTTTAAGCGGAGCGTGAAGAAGCATCTCAGTAGGCCGCCATAGTGTGGGTCGCCATGCTACAATGTCCCTATTAGCATTGAGGATGGTGACCACCACTCCTGGATTCTGCTCGTGCTTTCCATCAGGCAGAGCAGAGTCATTTTGGCAGCTAAGACATAAAAAAAAAAAGCCTTTAAATTCACCCACTCGTCAATTAATTTTGCGTCGTCAATGTCTATGTTTTTATCTTTCAAATAGAGGACAGTGTCTTCAATAAGAGTCCACTCTGTGTTGTAATTAATTTTCGGCAAAAACATCCAATCAAATTTCTCAAATTTTTTAAAGGTTTCATCCATTCTTCAATATATCTTTTAATTTCATTGTAGAAGTCATGTGTGCATTTTTTAAACTCTTGTTTCCTGTTTTCATCTTCTTTATTTATAAAACTCTGAACGTTCAGCGGCACAAAATTTTCCTTAATTCGGTCATCTAACCTTTTTGTTATAGAAGAAAGTATCCTTTTTGTTTCAAGAATTGAATTATCGCCTTTCTCTAATGTCTGTATTTTTGTGTGAATGGTGTGCATAATTGAGTGTATAAGGAACAGGTATGCTTCCGAAAGAGGATTTTCGAAAAACTGTTTAATTAAAACAGGTGGCCTTTCTATGCTTTCAAAATAATTACGTAAAGGACGGTAGAGCTTCAGAATTCACTCGATAGCTGGAAACAGGCTTAGCCAACGCGTTTTGGAATGATACAGAAGCTGTTTATATTCGACCTCAGCCGTTACGCAGAATTCTTTAAGAGCTTCGGTTCGTACTGTGTAAGTGGAAAAAAAAATTATAAATTTTTAAGACGATGGATTCTATGTCTACTGCCAGTAAATCACATCCGTGGTGCACTGCGTTGTTAATGACATGTCCAGAGCAACCCACACCAAGTTTGGGTTTAGATTTTTTTTATTTATTTATTTTTTAAAGCTCGGTCTACAAATGAAACCTTCCCCGGACGCTCCCCGGATGCCCTCTAAACTAGGACAAATCCGGGGAAACCCGGACGGATGGCAACCCTAGTCATAATACATGAATTTAAACTGGTTTGTTGGTAAATTCCTTTGACTGCTGAATAAAAAAGTTTTTTTAAAAAAATACTTTTTTTTCATACACATTTACTTTTATAAGTAAATAAACATTTATTTTAGTAGATTAAAGTTGGTTAAGTTAGGTTTGTTTACATTAACAATAAAATAAAAAACAAGATTATTATTATATTATATATTAACTGCATCTAGATCAGATTGCAATTTAAAACCAGTCCTGCCCAAGCAAAGGTATGCAAGCATTCGGCCTAGCATTCAATATAACTGAACCATAAAGTAAAGAGGCAAGCCAATGGCCTTAGACTGCCACTGCCACCATTAGTTCCGAGCGAAGTAACCCGACACTTGACTTGATGAGTGTGAGAACGAACCAATCAGTTCTATTATTTCATAAATTGAAAGGACATAGACGCCATGTTGTTTACACATTTGGCGCGCTTTTTTATTTCGTGTTAAAAATTGAAATTGCGTTTGTAATGTATTATTTTATTGTTTCTTTTTATTTGACACGGTATGTTGTGACTTTGGGAACAATTGTATGTATTTAAGAGTTTACAAACTTATTTAAGTGTGGAAATATATGTATTTTTTTTACGAAATACGAGTATATCTATGTAAGTACACATGTTATACATATTATGTTATCCCACAATTTCCTGATAGGCACTACGATATATGTATATACTTATCATCAAGTGACCCGATAACATAAAAAAGTTAATATATTCCTATACGCCGGTATAACATAATATAATTAATAAGGAAATATAAAAATACAAAATTTTAATTTATTTATATTTGATTCTAGGTAAATAGGTATTGTTTTGAAATACAACCAGGAAATTAAAAATTGTAAAATGGTTGGAGCGATTGGAGCTGACAATCGAAGTACAAGCTTTGCCTAGTTTGGTTACAGACGCTAAAAACAAATTGAACTGTAAAATATTACCAAATTTCTTTTTTGTATTATGTAGTAACTTATTTGTTTGGAAATTATTATTATTAATTATTAAGAACGGAGACCCAATGATGTAGATGCATCTCAATAAACTGCCATAGTGTGGTATTCTATGTGACTCTAGAATTCTACTCTTAATTTTATCAGGCAGTGTAGAGTCACTTTAGCACGCTCATCTATATAAATAAGTAAAATTGGAGTCTGTTTGTAATATTAAAATAAGCGCTTCCTACTACATGCATATGAATGTATATACGGTACACATACTAAAATATATATTTTTTAAATTTTTGTCTGTCTGTTTGTTCCGGCTAATCTCAGGAACCACTGGTCCGATTTGAAAAATTCCTTCGGTGTTGGATAATTCATTTATCGAGGAAGGCTATAGGCTATATATCATCACGCTACTACTAATAGGAGCGGAGCACCAATGAAGAATATTTCAAAAACGGGGGAAAATTTTCACGCCACGGGCAATATAAGACGCAAACGAGGTTGCGTGGGTCAGCTAGTTTATATTTATAAGTTACCTTATTATCCTATGTATTCCTATTTCTAAGTAAAATGGGAACACTAGACGGCTTGTTTTGAGTCACGATTTCCTTGTAACATCTATCGTAATTAATAACATTACATAATGTGTATAGAAAGTTTAATAATAACAAGTGAATTCCTTGGTAGACGATTTTCGACCGTAATCCATTTATTTTAAGTCCTAATTTAATGTTTTGTAGATTATATCTATTAGCAGTCCACTGTTGGACACAGGCCTCTGCTATTAAATGCCACTCTGATCCATTTTGCATTTCATATTCAGGTCCTGTCAGCCATCTTGCGCAAATCGTCACTCCTCCTAGCCTATAGCCTAAACTGTGTTTGCTGTGAAGCGAATAAGAAGTCAAATATAATACTAGATCATTATAGTGTTAGGCAGCTGTTATAAAGTAAAACTTTATACCGCATATAGTTTAAAAATGACCATAAAGAATTTTGTCAATACCAGCTGACCTCACTTGTTTACATTCGTCAGGTCTTGTCTAAATTTCAAGCCATTTTCGTTATGTCTACCATAGACATGCAACCATAAACAATTTACACTTAACGAGATTAAAATCCGATCATTGAAGTCACGTGTATGAACAAAACACCTTAAGGAAACGAAATATGTAGGTATAAAGTTTATCTGAAGGGAAAAGATTCTTAAAGATATTGTTCGTTTTCAATCGCAAAATTCTAATTATTCTTTGCCAGCTTTGTTCGTCATTGAACCCGGAAGACCTTTGGTTGTGACATAAAGAAGTACTGTTCAAGAATAAAGAACCGCTTAAACATAAATATCGTTGTCTTAATATACATATCAATGCTGCACAATTATTTTATTGCAAAACGAATGAATGAGTTATGAACGAATGATTTATCTGCAATGTCATTTTATCAATTCTTTATTTAAACTTATTTTGTGTTAAATAACTAACTACTTTGTCCAGATTTAAGCATAAACGAAATACCAAAGGCCTGCTATAAAACAATGTTCATTTCAACGACATTGTCTCTAGAAAGTGTGGTTAAATGACACAATGTGACACAATTTTGCCAATTGTCCTCGCGTCGTTTAATTGACCTCGTGTGGTGAGAAGTGGCCTCTGGGGGGAGAATATCACTTAATAGCCAACGTACTACTTAACGCGTTACTTTAGGAGATGATGAAATAATCTTAGAATGAGACTTGATGGCTTGTGTAATGAGAGCATTTATTTAAACAGGCTTGAGCAATGATCTTATAATCATCTGCCTATTTTCTGATCTCATTTCAAGTCAGTCAGTCAGTGTACTTATCTTTAGACAAAGTATTCCGTCGACTCAATCACGTTACCCATACGGAACGCATCCTGTCGCAGGGGACTCTACAAACATACTGGAAACAAGCTTAAAACTCAGAAAATCTATTTGTAGATCACACAAAGTGTTGTTCCATCTGGAATTTGAACCCACAATAAGCATCGCAGTAGAAAGCGGCATGACGAATGCTTAAACCACTAGGCCAATTGTACAGTCCTTTTTCCTATCTGAAAACAATTAGATTCCCAAAAAGACTTAGCGGCTGTCCGTCTACTCACCATAAAAGATCCCTAACATAGGGGTGGGGTGTCAATAGTAAAACAACAGCCAGCATCGTCATCAGCTACACCTTTTAATAGGACAAGATGGATTGTTAAAAGGTATGCCAGGTGCATACCTATTAACGCGGGGAATGCTTTTTGCACCATACCTTCCGTGGGGAGGACAAAGGGCGTGTGTGGGTCTCCCGACGAATCGGTCTACCCACTGTGAGGAGCTCCAGGAACGCATCAGCGGCTTCTGGTATCCCCCGTGCAGTACCTCAAAACTGAGGTACATCCCGGGATAAACAGAATCATCGCTTCCTGCGAGCGGGATTGGCCCTTTCCCGATCTCGCTCTACGGACTCCTTCTGAAGCATAACGTCTTCACAGAAGGAGACCGCGTCCTCCCATCCCTTACTAATTGCCAGCATTGCCGCGATCAATACTGGTCTTGACAGGTTTCGTCCGATTTAAAAAGGTATGCACCTAATATCCCACATTGACCATGTTGTCCTTCGTAGTTCGATCCCTTAGCTGGCTCTTACAACACCCACGAGATCAAAAAGGGGGGTTACATCAATGGGCAAACAAAAACTAACAAACAATCAAAATGTAGCAATAACAGCTTTCCCAAAAGAATTTTATGTAGGCTATAATTTGCCAATTGTACATTAGTTTAATGTCTATAACCACTCGTTGCTTTAGAAAGCTTAATGTTAAGGTTTTTAATGTAAATTGTAGGTATGGGGCATAGACAATGCAGAGTTCACAAGCTAACTGCGGGTCAAGAGAAAGTAGTTTATGGTTTTTTTTTATGACAGTTGAATGAAAAAAATGTTTTAAAAATGGGAGCTACATAGCATTTAGTACGTGAGACTTTTTTTTACAAATGATTGTTTATGTTAATACATTTTATCTACGAATATACTACTTAATGTAAATAAAATTATAATTCATAAATAAAATAACCACAGGTCTCACAGAAAAGTGCCAATTTGTTTATCTATACTAATATTATAAAGAGGAAAGATTTGTACTTATTTTTGTATGTTTGTAATGAATAGGCTCAAAAACTACTGGACCTATTTTAAAAATTCTTTCACCATTCGAAAGCTACATTATCGACGAGTAACATAGGCTATATTTTATTTTGGAAAAAAATAGGGTTCCGTAAGATATTTGGGTTTTTCGGACACAAGGTGTAAAAATCAACCAGAAAAGTTACTTATTTTGCGAAAATGTTCATGCTACGGGCTATATAAGACGCAAACGAGGTTGCGTGGGTCAGCTATGTTTTATATACAACGTGTATTTAGTATCAGCATTGCACCCGTGCGAAGCCGGGGCGGGTCGCTAGTATATTACATTTTACTTATCACTGGAGTGTCTTCTCTCAATTGTCCGCCATTGCCATGACAAAAATATGGAGTAATCCGGAGATCGTTTTTTGTTTTTCCGAAAGACGGTCCCCATTTCATGCCTTCCACATTTTGTATATTTTTTATCATTAATTTCATCACGACGACGACTTGAAGACTCGAAGACTTGATAATTGAAGACGATAAATAATTGACATTGGCAGAAATAGCTGATCAGAGTGATCCGGCTGGTTGCCACTTAATCAAAAAAAAAAAGAAGACAAAAATATGTATTGTATTCGACAGATCATACTTCCATTTTATCCATACTAAAAGTAATATTATATATTCGTAAAAGTAAAGTAATTATCTCTGTCTGTTACGTTTTCACGGCTAAACCGCTGCACCGATTTCAATGAAATTTGGCATATATACTTTGTTGCAGGTTTACTGACATAAACTATTTAAATAGGTGGTCCGCCCAACAGCTTGAGTACAGATATTTAATGGGATGCTGTGAATGGCCAACACTGACGATACCGGTTTCAATGGTAACTCAAAACTATTTGCTTAAATTAATCGTCTCGCTTTAGAGATGCTTCATTTTTTCTATCATTCATCTCATTTCTTTAACCTTTTCTTAGAACTCTGAAATTAAAGGTTACGGAACGTTAGACTTCAAAAGTCAAAGGGCTGTTATTAATGTCTTGACTTACCTACCTGTTAAAAAAACGCGAGTCGTAAACGATCCGTATTTTAGAATTAAAATTCCGAATAGTTGAAAAACCCTCTGCAAACATGAAAATCGTTGAAGCGCTTTCCGACATTCAGACTATTTATAAATTAAATATAAATATTTTCGGACATTTAACACACAACGCCATCTAGTCCCAAACTAAGCAGAGCTTGTACTATGAGTACTAGACAACTGATATTGATACCTATATTTAAATATATATATTCTGTAAATACATACATATCATACATAGAAAACACCCAAACAACCAAATATTTGCAGATCATACAAACATTTGGTCCGACCCGGGAATCGAACCCGAGACCTCAAGCACAGCAGTCGCATACGCTACCACTGCGCCACCGAGGCAGCTAAATAATTTATATATATATATATATATATATATATATATATATATATATATATATATATATATATATATATATATATACAAGAATTGCTCTATATATAGTTCCGTACTATGTAATGTCATATTACTATATGAACTTTTACTTTATAATAGCTATTATAAATTTAGAAGCAACTCACTTTGCTTGACAATTTCAATGAAATTTGACTGGGAGATACTTTGATTCTCTATGAAGAACATAGGCTACTTTTAACCGTAATAACTGACATAGACGTGGACAGAAAGCTAAAAAATTATATGGCAAGAAACTTGAGCTGTAGATCATAGTCCATAATTTTGTTTCTTGTTTGAAAGAATCTCAACTTCCGCAGTTTACCAATCACTACAATGCATTGCAATCGATATTATACAATCTGTGTGAATCTGTGGCATTCCATAGAGCCGCACTACACCTTTTTTATATAAATTTTTAAATACAATATTCTTTTTTTAAATTTCGCTTCGAATACAAAGCTATTGAAATAACAACAACACTGGCTACCTGCCTTTGAATCCATTTAGAAAGTAACAGGTAGGATCTTCTAAGATTAATTGTTTACAAAGTATTAGAAACTAGTGCAATGAATGAATTCAATAAAGTTTTCGCGATAGCTGTATATTTTGTTCAAACCTTCTTCATTTTCGAACTCTCTTCAAGATTGAACTGTTTTTTTTTTGGCATATTACCGCTCATCTGTTAACTACGGCGAAGTCAAAAGGCAGGGTAATAATTATGTCAGTCTATGTATGTTTGTATGTTTCACCTTAGCGCCTAAACTACTGAACCGATTTTAATGAATGGGATGTCAATAGATTCTTCATAATGGGATAGATGACATCTATACAGTAGCATTCTTCTTAGAAATACAATTCCGATTAACATGAAAACCTTTATTGCGCGATGCAGGCTCATGAAACAGTATAGCATACTTTATAAAGATGGCCTTGGGTATATTGTAAGGGTACTTTTTATCATCTGTCAAAACGATAACTTTGTATGAGATAAATAATAAACTACTCAATTGAGTAGGATTAAAATTTGTAATAATTAAATTTTCCGAAATGTTTTGTAATTTTTGTTTTAAGGATGTATACATATTTTTTTATTTTTTTTATTTTATGGTGTAAGTGGCATACGAGCAGACGTATCGCCTGATGGTAAGCGATTACCGCCGCCCATGGACACCCGCAACACCAGGGTAACAGGTGCGTTGCCGGCCTTTGGAGGATGGGAGGAGGGGTTGGGATATGGGCCTCCGATATCCTCACTCACTCGGTAAAACACACCGGTTTTCTGTGAGGCCGTGGTATCACTCCTGTCGAGCCGGCCCATTCATGCCGAAGCGTGGCTCTCCCACAGTGATTTATTTCCGATACAGCCAAATACCCAATTGCCCGCGTATTGCATAGACTGTATAAATTTCATCAAAACGGGTGACCATAGACTGTAAAAATATTAAAGTTTTAACTCAGTCGGGTCATAACTTTTTTAAACTTTTTCTTTTGCCCATGTTATAGTTAGATGTCGGTCCTTTGAAGCGTCGACAGGTTAAATACCCCTAACCTTATATAACAAGGGTAAAAAGTACCATAAATCTACCTGCTTTTAATATATTTTTTATGGCTTTAATCCCGACGGCTTTAGTAGACCTACGGTGTATATTTAGCACAAAAAATTGATGTGTCTTAGACCAGAGGTTATAAGATTTTTGTGTTTGAATTTTAAGAGAGGATTTTATTTGGTTGGGTTTTGATAACTTTTGGTAGAGAATAATTTATCTAATCTAATTATTGAAAATAAAAATATACAAACTTTATTGGTATTTTTATATCATTCATTCATCATTATCTTCTTATATTTTACTAGCTGACCCACGTAACCTCGTTTGCGTCTTATATTGCCCGTAGCGTGAAAATTTTCCCCGTTTTCAAAACATTCTTCATTGTTGCTCCGCTCCTATTAGTAGTAGCGTGATGATATATACCCTATAGCCTTCCTCGATAATTGGACTATCCAACACCGAAAGAATTATTCAAATCGGACCAGCGGTTCCTGAGATTAGCGCGTTCAAACAAATAAACAAACTCTTCAGCTTTATTATATTAGTATACATTATTCCTAAGATTATGTAGGGTCGGTTTTTACACGGCGCTCCGTCTTTCACTGGCATCTGAACTCCGCAACCCTGAGGGTGAACTGAATACGAAGGTTGAACTATTTGTCAGTATATTTGAAGGTACTGACTTTCCAATAACAATTGCCATAGATGTTCATGACAACCGAGACCGACGTTCACCATACTCCGGGGTGCTATTAAGAATTTCTTGTAAGAAAATCCCAACAGCCAGGAATCGAACCCGAGACCTCTTGATCAACAGTCGCTTACGCTAACTACTAGACCGACGAAGCAGTTTATTATACCTATATAGAAAAAATTGAAAAACTATTTGAACATTATTCACTTGATAATTCTAAAGTGCCGTAACTTAACTGTTCGTAACCGTTAACATCTTTTATAAGTGATTGAAATATATGTTATGGCTAATTTCTGATATAGGTAAAGATCAGAAATTATATGTGGAATACAATAAATCAACGGCGACTAATTAGTTAAAATAAATTAGTTATTTTTTTTAAACTTAGGTCAAACAAGAATTATGTTCTCCTAGCCGATTACGCTATGGCGACCAGTCTCAACGGAGACCAGCCAACTACGCAGGAGATATTATAGTGCACAAGTCTGTGCGCAAACACAGGTGCCCTCTCTGTTCCCTCTCTCTCATAATCCGATGGGAAGGTTAACCGACACGACCGGGGAGAGATCAGACGCAGGACCGACAGCTTTACGTGCTCTTTGAGACACGGGAATTCAGACTCCAACTTCCAAACTCCGTGATGTTATTAAGTATTTCTATAATCAGAAAAACTCAATAACACTTTTGGCCCGACTCAGGATTCGAACCCGAGACCTCTTTATTGGCAGTCGCATACTTAAACCGGTAGACCATTGCAGCAGCAAACAAGAATAAAGCCTGGTTGAAGGTCACTGGTTACCATAATTAAATACATATACCTACGTTTGTAGTAGCTACTAGTAAACTTTTATCACTAGTTCTCGTTGCGTAACTTTAGTATTCATAGAAAATTATACATACGATTTATTGGATCAGAACTAAAGGGTAACGAGTAACTACACTATCTAGATATATGTAAGTATATATTATTATAAAGCTAGAGGTTTTGTTCAATTATTTTTGTAAACAAAATAATCTCTAGTACCTATCAATAACTCAGAATGAATAAATATTATGCCTTCGATGCTTAGGAGCAGTCATCAGAAGGTGCATCTAGAAATGCAAGGAACTACTAGAAAACGATAAAATGGCTAATCATTACACTTTAAAAAAATATCTGTTTGTTTTGGAGTAGCATCTATTTCAATAATAACTGAACATGCGCAGAATACACAAATAATCAAACAGGCATTAAGCTCTTGTCTCCCACGCTTTAAAAGAAAAAAAAAGCTCACGAATTGTTGACAAACCACTCCGCGGAGGTCGATGACCGCGCGTAATCGTTCAATCATTCACTCTCCGTCATTCAAGTTAATATGATCTGTGACGATCGAAAATTAAAAGTATGGTTTGTTTGGAATATGGAACCTACTTCATAATCATTTGGCGCCAAACGCTGTTAATTAATTTATTATCGAACTTTTTCGATGCATGAAATTTAAAGAATTAACGTCCTCCCTACATAACAGATTTATGGATATATTTAAGTATATGTATTTAACATAATTGTTATATGCAACAGCTCATATTGTTTAACGATTTTGGCTAATATTCAATGTTCTTAATGTCATTTTCGAGTCTGACCTGTTGATCCAGTGGTTAGTGGCCTTAACTGCCTTGCTAAAGGTCGTTCGTTCGATTCCAACCTAGAATAAATATTTATTTATTTATTTATTTATGTATACACATCACCTTTACTATCATTACAGGTTTCCCTAATGCGATAGAGAGGCTAATTTACATTTCTATTATTACATTACACCGTGGGAGAGCTATGCTTCGGCATGAATGGGTCGGCTCGACCGGAGTGATACCACGGCCTCACAGAAAACCGGTGTGAAATAGCGTTTGCGCTGTGTTTCACCGAGTGAGTGAGGATACCGGAGGCCCATACCCCACCCCTCCCCCCATCCCCTTTCCTATCCCCCAAAGGTCGGCAACGCACTTGTGACGCCTTTGGTGTTGCGGGTGTCCATGGGCGGCGGTAATCGCTTACCATCAGGTGATACGTCTGCTCGTTTGCCCACTATCCAATAATAAAAAAAAAAACATACACAGACATACACAAAAAAAAAACACATACATTAACGAAATATAAACTCAATAAAACTAACAATCTGTCTTAACATTAAAAAATATAAAACAAAACAAAATATTGCAACTATTTTAGGTTTTAAAACAAATTAAATTTAAAATTAAATTTAAAAGACATTTTGCGAGTACACCCAATTGACATGAAAAAATATCAAAATCTTTGTGAACTTCGTTAATTAGATAGATAATTCGCGTTAGGGGTGCTTTTTCAAGTAAGTTATTTCTGGCTACTGGTAAAGCCAATAGAGGCCAATAGAGGCCAATGTAAATATAGAAATAACTAATGTTTAAAACTATGTTAGGAGCGTAGTGCTGTGATGTGTCGATCGGGTTTGATTCCCGAGTCGGACTAACTGTTAGTATTATCTGCAAATATTTATTTTGAAGCTTGGGTGATTTTATGTACATATGTAAGTATTTAAAAAATAAATAAGTATTCTATAAGTCAATCTATCTTTCATAATACAAGCGCTGTTTAATTTGAAGTTAGATGACGTTGTGTCAGATGTCCAAAATACTTATTCATTTATTTACTTCTTAAAAAACAAATATAGGTACAATGAATTAACGCTTATTTTCCTAAAGGCCATAATACAATTCAAGTTGAGTGTATGTCCCTGAAGTTTTGCTTTCTACATCTGGCTACCTCCAATTCTTTGAAATCGCCATTTTAAAATTAGCAGCTGTATATCGACAGCTGTTTAGTTAGCTGAGAATCCAATCGCACTGGTTATATTGCAAAAAGGCACGGGGTCATATGCTAGTACATAATAATGATAAAGAAATAAATATTTCGGACATCTAACACACAACGCCATCTATTCCCAAGCTAAGCAGAGCTTGTGTTATGGGTACTAGACAACTGATATGAATACATAAATACTTTTTTTGTAAATACATGCATATATTATATACTAGCTGAACCCCGCGGTGCTACCCGCGGTACGATGATAACTGCGGGCAACGCCGCGAGGCGAAGCTATATCTTTATAAATAGTAGCCTATGTGTTATTCTGATGTATAAGCTATATTGTGGTAAAGTTTCATTCAAATCCATTCAGTAGTTTTTACGTGAAAGAGTAACAAACATCCATACATACATACATCCATACTTACAAACTTTCGCCTTTATAATAGTAGTAGGATAGAAAACACCTAAACTTCGAAACAAATATTTGTAGATCACACAAACACTTGGTCCGACCTAGGATTTAAACCAGAGACCTCAAGCACAGCAGTCGCATTCACTATCACTGCGCCACCGAGGCAGTAATGCTTCTGTCATCACCACTATGAAATATCACTACTCTCATGACATAATAACAGCTCTGAGTTTGGAAGTTGGGATCTGAACCCCCGTGCCTCGGAGAGCACGTAATGCTGTCGTTCTTGCGCCTGATCTCTCCCCGATCGTATCGGTTAACCGTCACGTCGGATTATGAAAGAGAGGGAACAGAGAGTGCACTTATGTTTGCGCACACACTTGTATTGTGTTATCGTCTAGGAGAACATTATTTTAGTAAAGATTATTGGAGGATCGGTTAAAATAGCTGGTTGCACCGGATGTGGCCGTAGAGGCCGGATGTGTGTAGATTAGCTGTTGTTTTTGCTGACATGGACCGCGCCATTAGTTTTTGCCCGCCATTATAAGATATGGCGATGGAATTTTATGCAGAGTATGTTGAGATCGTGGAAAAATGTTTTTAATTAATTTGTAGTTATGTCATAATATATCTGTATGTTTAAAGAAATGCCAGTTTCAACGTACAAAATACGAGTACAAACTTTTATTAGTTCCCTTGTAGGGCTGCCATTCGTCCGGATTTTCCCAGATTTGTCCTGGTATATAGAGCGTCGGGGAGCATCCGGGCGGGGTTTCATATGCAATCCGGGTTTAACAGACCGACCAAACCTTTTTGTCACTGTCTATAAAGGTGATTTTTTATTTGAAATTTTATAAAAAATGGTTTAAAAATAAATAAATTAGAGCATTTTGAACTATATTAGTTTTATATTGACTAAACAATAAAAAAAGTGCTAACGTGTCCGGACTTTGAAGTGTAAAATCCGGGCAAATCACTATTTTTGTTCTAGTTTCCAAATTTCATTCATAATTATTGCCGCCTCTCTTTCTTCCTGTAGTCGGTGTTCGTGTTTAAAGATCAAGATCAGCAATAAAACTGCTTTAGGAGCAGATGATCTCTCTTCACCGATTCTTATGCAGCAAATCTCTTGAATCGAAAGGGGTTTGTCACCACCTCTATTCATCCTAGACTAAGGAACCATACGAGACAGTATCTTAGCTAACCAGCTGGACCCTAACTATAAAACTTATCAACTATAAAATAAAAACAAACAAATTATTATTGCGAATATGTGAAACTAACTTTTGCTCCTAGCTCCGCACTAATTCTTTATAAAGATAGATATATTACTTTTTTTTTTTTTTTACTTTTTTTAGAAAAAGACAACTCCCGCATTAGGAATATACATCCTGTGTCGCGGGGGACTTTACAAACATACATGTAACGGACACAAATAACACCCAGACTCAGGACAACATTTTGTGGATCACACAAAGTAATGTCCCACGTGGGATTTGAACCCACGGCACTTGGCGCAGTAGTGAACGTTTAAACCACTAGGCCAACCGTGCAGTCCGTATTAAAACGATATCCTTTTATATTACAGTAGCATCACAGAATCTCAACTTTCGGGATGTCTCTGGGAGACGTGACGTCAGCACGGAGCTCACCAGCGCCGGAAGCATGCCCTGAATGCGATGCCAGCGCATCCGTCACTTCCGATTTACACAAGGTACTAAATAAATAAATTATTATTTTCAGACATTTAACACAACGCCTTCTAGTCCCAAATTAAGCAGAGCTTGTACTATGGGTACTAGACAACTGATAAACACATATATATTTTTATCACGTTATACATAGAAAACACCCGAACTCCGAAAAAGAAATACACAGATCATTACCGTGGCAGGGCCACTCTTCGGCCAGAATGGGCCGGCTCAACTGGAGTGATACCACGACCTTACAGAAACTGGTGTGAAACAGCACTTGCGCTGTATTTCATTCACCGAGTGAATGAGGATACCGGAGGCTCATACCTTAACCCCTCCCCCTATCCCTCAAAAGCCAGCCACGCACTTGTGACGCCGGTGTTGCGGGTGTCCATGGGTGGTGGTAATCGCTTACCATCGTTTCACGTTTGCTCGATTGCCCCCTATTCCATAATTAAAAAAAAACCAAACATTTGGCTCGACCCGGGATTCGAACCCGCAACCCCAAGCACAGGAATCTCATACGCTACCACTGCGCCACCGGGGCTGTCAAAATTGTTTTACATTAAAACATTTCATCGATGTTGTTATAAATAAATTAATTAATGTACTTATTCAGATACGTAATAGGTACATTATTCACTGCCTGTTATGGTAGTGCAGTGGTAATGTATACGACGCGTACATTATGTTTCGGGTTGGAATTCCGGACTGCACAAAATATTTGTATGATCTGCATATATTTTAGTTTCAGTGTGTTCTATGTATTATATTTGAATGCACGTTTGGCCTAGTGGTTGAGCGGTCGCTACGCCGTTCCCTACTTCGCCAAGTGTTGTGGGTTCAGATCCCACATGGAATAACACTTTGTGTGTTCTAAAAATTGTTGTTTTAAGTCAGGGTGTTGTTTGGGTCCGTGTCGTGTATTATTGTAAAGTCCCCCGCGACACAAGAATTATTCCTAGTGCGGGAGTTCTCTTTTAAAAGCAATATGTATTTACAAAAGTATGGTAGTAATCTGTCAGGGGTTCGATTTCTGGATTGCACAAAATGTTTATATGATCTGCATATATTTCAGTTTATTCTATGTATTGTATGAGGATCGAACTAAGTGGCGTGCAATTGGAGAGGCCTATGTCCAGCAGTGGACTGCTATAGGCTGTAATGATGATGATTGTATGTATTTACAAAGTAAGTAAGCAGTCTGTCAGTTAATCTAGCCTTCATAGTACAAGCTTAGGTTAGTTTGAAACTAGATGGCGCTGTGTTTCGGATAGCCGAAAAATTATGATGGGTTATAAAGTAAACATAGAGCTAAATAAAAATATACAAATATTCGCTCTGAACGAGAGTCGAACCCGTGACCCCTGGTGATTGATACAATGCTTTCTTATAATATCAGTAAAATTACCTATACTAATTTCATTCTCTTTTCCAGTACCAAGAAGCCTGTACATGTAAACCAGGATCAGCTCAGTATGCCTGTGCTGATGAACCAGGTCCTCCTCCACCTGCGAAGACTGACACACCTCCTGCACTTCCTCCCAGACCCCCTACTAATGCGCTAACAGCCACTAACCGAAGGAATAATGGTAAGAATTTGTCCAATATTATGTTCGTCACCTAAGGTTCTCTGAGTTTACGGTCGCTGCTCGGCTCCTATGGGCTGTATATTGATAATCTAATTCGTAATTTTAGTCATGTAGAATACGAAATATCCTTGTAAATCACATACCCGTAACATTTTGACCACAATGTCGGTTCTATAGGCGCTGAACAGTTAAACTATTTCTATGCAACCTGAACACATATAAAAATATTCTATAGAAATTTCTATTATACGTATTTTGTACACACAATAAAAAATAATGCAACATTTATTTTTCTTGCAGCAGGTAGCTTTACAAAAACTGACAAGTATTTCGTAGATTTCTTAAAACTTTTTGCGATTTGGCCTTTTTGATAACATTAGTTACGATTTGACAGAACAAGGATTTATCGTCAGGTGTTCTTCGTTCATCAAAAGATTTAAAAAAAAAACGCTATAAATATCCATGTCGATGAAACTATTCAATAAACCAAGATGTGGGTGAACTATCTTCCCACGAATCGTATCTATTCTTTCACAAAACATACAGGTACATGTGAGTATTCTACGAATAACAATACACGCGTTTGTACAAATCCACAAATAAATCCATAACTCACTATTCCCTTGTTAATTTAGACCTTTCCACCTGGACGTTGTAAAGAACGTATTGCGACTGCGCGACGCCATTGTCAAATCACATAACCTAACACGTCAACTGTGTAGTGTAACGAGATGTTTACCGTCGCGAAAACATTTATTAAAATTGTTATTTAACTATATTAATCGTGTATTTTGGGTCACGTACTAAAGTTATGTGCTGTTTGTGTTATAAGCAATAAGAAAACAAAAAAGGAGGGAGAATAATAAAAAAAAATCATCAAAACCTAGGAATTTGAATTTGGAATTGATTTTTGTTTTTAATTTTCACGAGAAAGCGTCGATGTTCATAAAGTTCAGTGTTCTATTTAAAATTACTATTTGTTGTTATATGTAAAGAGGTCATTGTTCTTTACGCACCGCTTGGGTTGTAACTATCGATTTTTAAGAAATGGCGCGAGTTTTGAAAGTTCCTTTTAATCTGTAAGAATATATTATTTGTTTTTGAGAATAATTTAGTGAGAAACCGTTTAACTTATTTGTTTAAGTGTTAATTGTGCAATAAATAGTGAATTTCGTGCAATAATAAATAGTGTTAAATGAGTGGAAGCTAGGGATGCAAGCTTGTGGTGTTATGCAAGTCGTGCAATATCAAGTTTCGACTCCGAGGTCGACTATAGCAGCTGATGTGGCTCAACACTATGTACCGCCACCGCCATATTTTGGTAATTTTGTTTTTTTTAATGGTTCTACTAGGTATTTATAATTAATTTATTGCGGTTGGCAACTCGTTGCTTTATTTATATTTAATTAGATAAAGATTAAGATATGCTTTTTTTTTATTTAAACAAGGAAAAGGTTCCCATTTCGATAATTTTTAATGTTTCTTTAGAATTTTGTAATTTATAAACCGATTTTGAATATTCTTTTTTAGTTTAACAATATCAAAATCTACACATAAGGGCGCAAAGGTAAAAAATGTGTAGAAAACTGTTTGTTACAATTTTATGTTTTTTTAAATATTTCGGACATCGATCAAATCGAACTCAAAGCTCCCACTGACTCACAGACCTTCTATTTTTAAATTTTGTTAAATTGTTTAAATATTAAAATTGATTGTAGTTTCACTATTTAAATAGTTTTTGGCGCGAAATTCTCTAAAGAAAAAACAATTCGAATAGGTATAAAGCGTAAATACGTAACAGAAACAGCTTAAGTTACATTTCAAAATATTTTAAAATACATTTCAAAATAATCGTGGGAATGTTACTGCCACTGGATCGACTTGCTCGAAGTCATAATATGGCCTCGCAAAAAACCAGCGCTAAGCAATTATATCGTTGCATACCGCTGGATGTGAAAAGCTACAGAGCTCTGTGGTACGTCTTGGGAGAGGTGTACGTCCAACAGTGGACTGCAGCGAGCTGATGATGAAGATATCAAGGAGTCTGGTCACCGGTTTTTTCTCCTAGTCTTACCCTTGGGATCGCCACGCTGTGAGGATTTTGGGAGCCCATAATCTCCAATTACCCGTAGCGTGATAATTTTCTCCCGTTTTTGAGATATCCTTCAGTTGTACTCCGCTCCTATTGGTTTAAGCTTAACGGTGTAGCCTTTCTCCATAAATGGACTATCTAACACTGAAATAATTTTTTAAATCGGACCAGCGGTTCCTTAGATTAGCGCGTTCAAACAAACAAACTGTTCAGCTTTATAATATTAGTATAGATAATATATATAAATAACAATTCTAAATTTCATACTCCTCCGCTCGCATAATTTTCGTGAAATATTTTTGCTTCACGTATTATATAGATAACCTTTTTTATAAAGCGTCTAATTACAACGACACGGCCCTAAAATGTTATAAAAGTTTAAAAACTTCTTTTAAACCTAAAAAATGACAATAAGCAAGCATGATGTACTTACAACATTCGTTGGATCACGATTGTCGGTACTTTAGAGCTCGTAAAAAATAACGGGCCGAAAACGTGAGTTACGAAATTGTCGAAGATGAGACTCGAAGATATTCTATGATAAATGAAATCAGGAATTATTTAATACTCGCTGACACCGCGGTGTTACCTGCGGTACATTAACAACCATGGCTAACGCCTAGGGGCGAAGCTAGTCCTATTAATATTATAAACGCGAAAGTTTGTAAGTATGAATGGATGGCTGTTTGTTACTCTTTAACACAAAAACTACCGAATGGATTTTGATGGAACTTTACAATAATATAGCTTATACATCAGAATAACACTTGGCCTACAATTTATACAGATATAGCTTCGCCTCGCGGCGTTACCCGCGATTATTGTCGTACCGCGGGGTTCATCTGGTCTAAAATAAAGGTAGTCTTAGTTACCCCTTATATCATCAAGTATTTGACAGTGCAAATCTCGTTAAAATCGATCCAACCGCTCACGAGATTAGACTTAACAGACAGACAAACATTTTAAAAATTGGTTTTTTGATTTAGATATAATGTATAAAAAAAAAGTACATAAGTATTTATATCAGTTGTCTAGTACCCATAACACAAGCTCTGCTTAGCTTGGGACTAGATGGCGTTGTGTGTTAGATGTCCTGAATATTTATTTATTTACTTATTTTTGAAGTGAAACTTCTTTATCGGGGTTGTCAAAAAATTTAGTGTAACATTTTTTCGTTACGCGTAACATTTATCCGTTACGTTACGCGGCACATTTATCCGTTACGCTTCTTTTTGAAGTGAAACTTCTTTATCGGGGTTAAAATAAAATGTTTTATCATTATTGAGAGTAGTTAGTTATATACAATCCTTCAAAAAAAATTAATAAAATAAAACAAAAAACATTTTCAAACACAAACAGGACCAAATTAATACTACAATGAAATATCACATTACAAACAATATTATTTTATTTAGTCCACAATGTAAATAACTACACACATCACATTCCACAAACTTACTTCATTCACACCACAGATCGCGAAATATTTACTCAGGTCTCGCTCCTTAACTTTTATTGCACTTGAAGTAAGAATTGTCACGAATATTGCTGGTTTATAAGTCTTTTGTCGTTATACCTCACGTCGACATATGATATTTATTTTTTGAAAAATAACGTCATAAAGAAGTTTCACTTCTTACGAGTGTACGCTAGTACACGCAACTTTTTTTTTTTTGTGGAAGGGGGCAAACGAGTAGACGTAATATTATTATACGTATGCTCGTTTGTCCCCTATTTAAAACTCACCAATGAAATACGACAGCACGAATGCTGTTATTTTGTAATAGTTACTGATGATTTTATTATTTTCTAAATTAACCATTTATTGCGACAAAATAAGTAAAAATTCCACGTTTCACATGTAACAGAATAGTTTTTTTTTACCGCTAATTCAATAGTTGTGAGATCCAGTGGTTACAATTTTTCAATTGTACATTTTTTTATACGTCATACGTCATAATATTCAATTTGTCATACGAAATTACTTCTTATTTTTCTTTTCCGATAAAATGACAAACGAAATCGCTTGAGGTCTCGGGTTCAAATCCTGGGTCGGACCAAATATTGGTGCGATCTATAAATATTTGTTTCGGAGTTTAGGTGTTTTCTATGTATAATATGTATGTATTTATATCAGTTGTCTAGTACCCATAACACAAGACTAGATGGCGTTGTGTGTTAGATGTTCGAAATACATATTTATTTATTTATTTATATTATTTATAAACTATGCAAGATACTATCGCTGCAAAGAGATGGAAAACTTAAAACAAACTTTATACCTACCAACCCGTCTGGTCATCGTGGTACAGTAGAGGAAAACCTTCTTAGGGGGCGTTCATAAATACGTGAGATGTTCAAGGGGGGAGGGGGTCGAGTCAAATCTCATCTTATCTTACGTTGGAGAAAGGGGGGACTCGGCAAAGATCACGCAATAGTTTTCAATCACAGTAGTTACGATTTAAGTATTCTATTGTTAAATTTTTATTACACTCATAATTAAACTCTCAGCAATATTGATTACTAGTCTTAACTAGTCTATACTAATATTATAAAGAGGAAAACTTTGTTTGTATGTTTGTTTGTAATGAATAGGCTCAAAAACTACTGGACCGATTTAAAAAATTCTTTCACCATTTGAAAGCTACATTATCCACGAGTAACATAGGCTATATTTTATTTTGGAAAAAAATAGGGTTCCGTAAAATATTGGGGTTTTTCGGACACAAAGTGTAAAAAATCAACCAGAAAAGTTACTTATTTTTCGTACGCTGCGTAAACTATAAAAGATAGAACCATAAAATGTTCTAATTAATCGTAGATCTTATAAATATCTACAAAAAAGTCTGCGACACACTATACGGGGGAAAATTTTTCGCTACACGTCGTAAATAAAAGCATGAAGCAATTTTTCTTTTCTTTTTACAATAACAATCCAATGCGTTTACATAAGAAACCCACATTTTGAAAAATCTCACGTAAGATTGGGGGATGGGCGAGGGGGTTGAATAAAATCTCACGACATCTCACCAGGGGGGGAGAGAGTTACAGAAAATTTAAGAAAACACCTCACGTAATTTATGGCCCCCTTACTAAGAAGAGGCATATGTCCAGCAGTGTACAATTAAAGTCGATGATGACGATGTTTTAATGAAGGTTTTCCGTTTCCAGCATCAGTGGGCTGCAACGGTAATGATGGTACCTGTCGTCGGCGCAAATATGCATGGTGGTGTGTGGGTTGTGGTGCGTTGGCGGCGGCTCTGGGTGGTCTACTGGCAGCTCAGCATATTCTCCTTAGAGCTTATACGGCGTCTCCACAACACTTGGAGACTGTACCCGCCGCTGTTCCCGCTGCTATGGTGAGTGGTTAAAACCTGAACAGTTTGAGCAATGTTTTTTTTTTAATTGCTTAAATATTTATAAATTTTATATTGTAACACTAAGTCTATGACTGCCTCGGTGGCGCAGTGGTAGCGTATGCGACTGCTAAACACGAGGTCTCGGGTTCGATTTCCGGGTCGGACCAAATGTTTGTACGATCTGCAAATATTTGTTTCGAAGTTTGGGTGTTTTCTATGTATAATATGTATATACTCGTATATTTACAAAAAAAGTATATATGTATTTATATCAGTTGTATGGGTAGGTACTACCCATAACACAAGTTCTGCTTAATTTGGGACTAGATGGCGTTGTGTGTAGATGGACGAAATATTTATTTATTTATTTATTACTAGCGACCCGCCCCGGCTTCGCACGGGTGCAATGCTGATACTAAATTAAATACACTACAGAAAAACTATGAACGTTGTATATAAAAACATAGCGGCCCGCTCCGACTTTGCACGGGCATAAAATAGAAACCTCTAAAATTAGCAATGTTGCCTTAGTATATGATGCATGTATTAGGACATATAAACCTTCCTCTTGAATCGCTCTATCTATTGGAAAAAACCGCATCAGAATCCGTTGCGTAGTTTTAAAGATTTAAGCGCACATAGGGATATAGGGACAGAAAAAGCGACTTTGTTTTATACTATGTAGTGATGACTCTTGTCTATGTCATGTTTGTCTGTGCATTTTCCTTCCAAGAAGATCTGTCATGTTACAAGTTCATTGTGCTATTACCAATACGAAATAAAGAAATCTTACTCAATATTATTATTTTAATACAAATATTAATATATACGTAAGTGTTTTGTTTGTCTCTTATTTCACCAAACACCAACTCTTGGTTGATTGGTAGAAAATGTCATTTGGCATTAAGTCCGCCTCGTCCCGACTAGACATTGAGTGTGGCATGCCAAAGAATCAGTTCGGGCCGAACTTGGCTTTGGCTTGGCTTTCCTAACTTAGGCCTGCCTAATTCGTACTTAATTAAATTTATATTCGGAAAGCAAAATGGTGGCATGCCGAAAAATTTCCAAATTCCGGTGTCATTAGGAAATTCTTCGGTACTGCCGAAGTTCAGTATACCGTAGTGTAATCGAAGCTGTACCAAAGTTTGACATGCTAAACCCGATCCTAACTAGGAAATGCTGTGACATTGCCTTAATTTGGCATGCAGTACTAACTTGTGACCCCCTAAACAGAAAGCCAAGTTAGAAACAAACTTGCAACTGCGTTACTTTCGATATAACGGTGTAATTCATAATGAGGCATGCCAAGTTTGCGCCTAATCACAGCCGCACTAAAATTTCTGGTCGAGGTGCCATGGTTATGGCCGAAATTTAAATAAATAAAAAAAGGATCCGAGAAGAACGTCAAAATATTCCACCACTAAAGTTGAAATATACTTTTTATTACAATTTATCGTTTACCGTAACCCAAGACCTCCCTTATCCTGATTTTGAACGGAGGAGGGGTTAATCAAGTACACCAATTACCTGATTACTCTTAAATTGCATTTGTGCATGGCCGCCGATAGCCATTTTCTACCATTCCGATCTACCTTTGAGCTTGTTTACTACCTCATAGCATTAAAATAGTACTGTTTTTCCTCTACTACGTCGAAGTCGAAAGATAGGGTAATAATTTTGGCAGTCTATGTATGTTTGTGAGTTCCACTGTAGCAGCTAAACTACTTGTTACGTGCTAGAGTTCGACGGATTTGAGGAATAAACCTTCTGATATATATATAGAGACTTTATTACAAACACTCTTAAAATCACAATATCACTTAGAATAACAATCCTTAATTGTCGCCGAGGTCGGTATGTTAATCACTGATATCACTCCAATAGTTATCGCACTGTAGCTGAAACTGAACTGAACTGCGGCCCGCGAGAGTTCCTATTTATACCCATTATTGTGATTACTAGCACGTTCTAGTAACTTCTTGCACATACATACAAGGTCGTTAACCGTAACAAGGACATGCCAGTCGGCAAGATCGCTGGAAACAGCCGCGCAACAATCAATTGATATTCAACGCTATGTATATTTAGATGTAGGGTTCGTTATTCCGTACCTCAGGAAATCAACGTGAAGCTTCCGATATTGGAACGCCTTGAGCGTCGTTCTAGAATTATCTTTCTTCGTAACATAATGAATAGATTTTATTGAATGATGTGTCAATTGATTTGTAATAATGGCCTCGAGTGACATAGGCTAGATAAACTTTATCAATAGTTTTCCGTAGTCGGGTCATAGTTTATATGAACCTGCCAACGTGCTCTACTCTGCCTGATGGAAAGCATGAACAGAATCCAAGAGTTGTGGTCAACATACTCATTGCGAATACAGACAATACAGCATGGTGACCTACACTATGACTATTAAAGATGCTTCTGCATCATAATTTATGAAGTTATGTTTTAAACCATGCTTGTGTTATTCCAGTTGGTCCTGACCGGAGTCTGCATCATGAGCTTAGCGCGCCGACGCAATAGATACAGCTATATGGTAAGAAAAGTATGTTCGCTTCCACTTTTATTACAGCATGATGCATGAATACAAAGGATTTAGATAAAAAACATGGCGTCAACAGCCTCTAACAGACAAAGGGCTTTCAGTAGAAAGGCCTAAGGGTTAAAGTCTACTATCACACTGGCCAAAGTCCTATACAATCATCAACGCAGTTTAGTTGTCCCCTGGTTAACCAGGAGCAGGTGGAATTAAGCCCGCCTCGTGCAATTGTTACGGCGGAAATTTAAATAAATGAAAAAAGCATCCGAAAAGGACGTGAAAATATACCACCACTAAGGTTGAAATATACTTTTTATTACAATTTATCGTTACCGTAACCTAAGACCTCCCTTATCCTGATTTTGAACGGAGGAGAGGTTAATAAAGTACACCAATTATCTGATTACTCTTAAATTGTATTTGTGCATGGCCGCCGATAGCCATTTTCTACCTTTTCGACTGACCTTTGAGCTCGTTTGCTAACTCATAGCATTAAAATAGTACTGTTTTTCCTTTACTACGCCGAAGCCAAAATATAGGGTAATCATTTTGCCAGTCCATGTATGTTTGTAAGTTCCACTGTAGCACCTAAAAGTCCTATGCAATCATCAACACCGTTTAGTTGTCCCCTGGTTAAGCTAAAACTGTCCTTACAAAGAAGGTTAAGGTCTACTATACCATAGGTCAAAAGTCCTACACAATTTTTTAACCGTGGGAGAGCTATACTTCGGCATGAATGGGTCGGCTCGACCGGAGTGATATTACGGCCTCACAGAAAACCGGTACGAATCACCGAGTGAGTGAGAATACCGGAGGCCCATACCCCAACCCCTCCCCCATCCCCTTTCCCATCCCCCAAAGGTCGGCAACGCACTTGTGACGCCTTTGTTGTTGCGGGTGTCCATGGGCGGCGGTAATCGCTTACCATCAGGTGATACGTCTGCTCGTTTACCCACTATTCAATAAAAAAAAAAAAAAACATCAACAATGTTTACTTCCTTTACTGAGCAGTCGAAACCTGGAACTCCCTACCTGCGTACTTGTTTCCCTCCCACTATGAACCCGGGTCCTTAAAGCGGAGCGTGAAAAAGCATCTTGCTAGGCCGCCATAGTGTGGGTCACCATGCTGCATTGTCCCTATACAGTGAGGATGGTGACCACCATTCCAGCTCCTCTTATAGTAAGATCCCAGGGCCACCAGACGTCACGTAATTTCTGACGAACGAAATGAGGCTGATTGCGTAGTGTTGGTATGTACTAAGAACGCATGCCTACCTGCTAACTTGATTAGACGGCCAATTTTCAGGTATCAGGTAATCAAGGTACATAAAAACATTACGTACCTCACGTAAATAACTAGGAGAACTCTAATGTAATGTAGAGTATTGTTGCGCCATAACCAGATGAATCTAGTGTCCACTAGAAGAATCGAGAACTGTCGAGGACAACGCCATCTAGTGTCGGAAAGCGCGCAACTGTGTGCATTATGACGATTACTCGACGCTAGATGGCGCTACAAGCAGCTCTAGAGTAATCTATTTAGCCTAGAGACATCGATCGAATGTTTTCGTAGTTTCGAGTAATTTCCACGGCCATATAAAAGCGGAACGTGTTGGCCGTAGGGACAGTATTGTTTCACGATACAGCGGATAAACATCGAAGAGATCTTCTAGTGCGACTAACCAGTGATTTAGTGATTTCTTATTGTAAAAAGTGTTCTTAATAAATATTGTGTTATTTTTGGTAATTAATCGAGTACTTTAATTTATTTAATACCCAGCTCGTAACAATTTGGTGTCAGAAGCGGGATTAAAGTATGCCGGTTTTACCAAAGGAAGACACGGAAGGTATCCGAACTAGGAGTCAGCGCCAGCAAGAGGCTGATCAGAGGCGATTTGGAAGTGCACAACTGCCTACATCGGAAGATCAGCAGCCAGCTATGGAAACCACGCCGTCCACATCGGCAGCAGCTCCAGATATCACGGCCCTAATGGCAATGCTCCAAGAGCAGGCCCGCCGCCAGGAGGAGCAGGCCCGCCGCCAGGAGGAGCAGGCCCGCCGCTTAGAAGAGCAGCTGCAGCGGGACAAGGAGGAGCAGGCCCGCCGTCAGGAGGAGCAGGCCCGCCGCCAGGAGGAGCAGGCCCGCCGCTTGGAAGAGCAACTGCAGCGGGACAAGGAGGAGCAGGCCCGCCGCCAGGAGGAGCAGGCCCACCGTTTGGAAGAACAGATGCAACGGGATAAGGAAGACCAGGCACGTCGCCAGGAGGAACAAATGCTCTTGTTAAAAGGCATTCATGAGACTTTCGGCAAAGAACTCAAGGTAGTGAAGGATCAGGTTCTTCAACACGAGAACCGTATCACTGAGGCCGAAACTCAGATTGCTGACGTGAAGAAGGCCTTAGGAAACCTTAAAGTTGGAGAGGGAGCCTCGACTACAGTGACTGCTGCTCCTTCGGTACGGGGGTTCAAAGTACCGCCGTTTGATGGAACATCTTCGTGGTCAGCCTACAAGATTCAGTTTGAGGCTGTTATGAAGGTGAACGGCTGGACTAAGGATCAGGCTATGACCGCGCTCACCTTGGGTCTTCGAGACCAGGCTCTAACCGTCCTCGAAGCCCTCGATAAGGAGGTTACCTATGAGCAACTGCTGGAGGCATTGGAGGCAAGATATGGTGACGCTCATCTGGAGCACGTGTTTCGTGCACAGCTGAAGGATCGTGCCCAATGCATCGGTGAAAACTTGCAACAATGGGCTCTAGAAGTTGAGAAACTGGTACGTAAGGCATACCAGTCTGCACCTGCGCTCGTTGGCGGAAATCTGGTGCAAGCTTTCATCGATGGCATTCGTGACCTCGAAGTTAGAGCTGCTGTGAGACTGGGGCACCATGAAACTCTAAAGGACGCTCTGGCCCATGCTTTGGAGGTGGAAGCTGTGAGACAAGACCATCGGTCTCATCGGGTCCGGGAGGTTGTGGCATCACCTCTGCGGGACCGATTTAAGGGGTACAGCCCTAGATGCTACGCCTGTGGTGAAAAAGGTCACCTTCGGTCCAGCTGCCTTAAGCGAAGCATAGGAAGAGAATACGAGCGGTTTCAGGAGAATAAGGCGGTTGATAGTACTGCCCGACAGCAGCAGGGCAGAGCTGCTGTGAGACTTGAGCACCATGAAACTCTCAAGGACGCTCTGGCCCCTGCTTTGGAGGTGGAAGCTGTGAGACAAGACCATCGGTCTCATCGGGTCCGGGAGGATGTGGCATCACCGGTGCGGGACCGATTTAAGACGTACAGCCCTAGATGCTACGCCTGTGGTGAAAAAGGTCACCTTCGGTCCAGCTGCCCTAAGCGAAGCATAGGAAGAGAATACGGTTTCAGGAGAATAAGGCGGTTGATAGTACTGCCCGACATCGCAGTGGAAAGTCTCACGGTAACGCAGACGCATTATCAAGAAGACCTTGCCTTGAAGACTGCAAGCACTACGCCAAGCAAGAAGTAAAGGAAGCTGTTCCTATAAGGACGGTAAAGACGGACCTTAGCAACGAATGGAAGGAAAGCCTACAGCAAGCACAGCAAGAGGATGCAGATATCAAACCAATTCTCGAGTGGATTAAAGCTGAGACTCCTAAGCCACTCTGGAGCGAAGTTGCATCGCTGAGTTCGACCGCGAAGAGTTATTGGGCTCAATGGGATAGTCTAGTCATCCAGGATGGAGTCTTGTGCCGTAAATGGGAAAACACTCGAGGAGACAGCTGTCATCTGCAAATGGTTGTTCCTAAAGCTAAGATACCAGTGGTCCTGCAACTCTACCATAACGAATGTTCAGGAGGTCATATGGGAGTGAAAAAGACATTGTTAAAGATAAGGGAAAGATTCTACTGGATTCATTGTCGTGATGATGTTGAGGACTGACTGAGGGTGTCGCAAGTGTACCAGTTGCGCGGCCGTGAAGGGACCTCATACACGTAGCAGAGGCGCATTGAAATTGTATAATGTTGGTGCACCCTGGGAAAGAATTGCTATAGACGTAGCAGGACCGTTTCCTGAAAGTGAAAGCGGAAACAAGTACTTCATGGTCGTAATGGATTACTTCACTAAGTGGCCAGAAGTCTTTGCCATTCCCAACCAAGAGGCATCAACAGTTGCAGATAAATTAGTGCACGAAGTCTTCTGTCGTTTTGGAGTGCCTTTAGAAATCCACAGTGACCAAGGAAGAAATTTTGAGTCTCAAATATTTCAAGAAATGTGTCGAGTGATGGGTGCTCACAAAACCAGAACCACCTCTTACCACCCACAATCGGACGGAATGGTGGAACGATTTAACCAAACACTAGAGAGGTATCTGGCAAAAGTAGTTGAAAGTAAGCAAAAAGATTGGGACAAACACATCCAACCGTTTCTTCTGTCATACCGAAGTGCAGTCCACGAATGTACTTCCGTAACACCAGCTTTTGCAAACTTCGGAAGAGAACTACGGTTGCCTGCAGACTTGATCACTGGAATACCCCCTGATACCCCGCGAAGTATAACGGAGTACGCGAATGACTTGCGGAACAAGATGAATGACATTTATGAGCATGTCAGACAATCGGGCCAACAAATGTCTGAAAAGATGAAAACCCGTTATGACCGGAAAGCGAATAATAAGGGCTTCGAAGAGTGTTCGCTAGTATGGCTACATAATCCAGTTCGCAGTAAAGGGAGATCTCCGAAGCTACAAGCAAAATGGGATGGGCCATACCGGGTAGTCACTAAAATCAATGATGTTACCTACCGGATACAGAAGTGTCCAAGAGGCGCCCCAAAGATAGTTCATGTAGATCGACTGGCGCGATACTATGGAACCGATAATGCTCGGGACGAGCATGTCTTAGGAGGGGGCAGTGTTGCGCCATAACCAGATGAATCTAGTGTCCACTAGAAGAATCGAGAACTGTCGAGGACAACGCCATCTAGTGTCGGAAAGCGCGCAACTGTGTGCATTATGACGATTACTCGACGCTAGATGGCGCTACAAGCAGCTCTAGAGTAATCTATTTAGCCTAGAGACATCGATCGAATGTTTTCGTAGTTTCGAGTAATTTCCACGGCCATATAAAAGCGGAACGTGTTGGCCGTAGGGACAGTATTGTTTCACGATACAGCGGATAAACATCGAAGAGATCTTCTAGTGCGACTAACCAGTGATTTAGTGATTTCTTATTGTAAAAAGTGTTCTTAATAAATATTGTGTTATTTTTGGTAATTAATCGAGTACTTTAATTTATTTAATACCCAGCTCGTAACAGTATTAATTATTAGGCATTAATAATTATTAGGCATTAAAAAACTACTATTTTAAGAATCTGTTTTGTCAACAGATCAAGGTTGTGGGAGCTTGCTGCCTGGTGTGTGCTCTCACCTGTGTTCTGGTCACTATCACCACTACCGTTATACATATGAACAAGTAAGTATCATCATCATTAATAGGCCGACTAGACCCGAGTGATACCACGGCCTCTCCGAAAATTCAAAGTAATTGGGGATAGGGTTCGGGAACTGAATCCCCCCTGATTTGAGGGCTTTAAAGGCGGTTACGCATTTATGACTCTCGAGAGGCAGAAGCAGCCTATAGGCAGCGGTGGTCACTTACCATCAAGTGACCGGCCTCTTTGTACCTTATACCATGAAATATTATTATAGTCTCGACCTCACTCCTCAATGACTCACTGATTTAGTATCAATATATAATATTAATATTACTTCTATTAAACTGTATCAATTTGTTTCAGACTCCAGACCCTCAAGTTCTGTGAGTACACGAAGATCACACGCACTTGCACCTGCTTCTCAAAGCCGCCGGATGCTCAGCACAGTGGTGATGATGAAGGTAAGTTCTAGAAGATAGACTACATTAAGAACGAAATACTTTTCAATTAAATCATACAAGAAAAAAATCAGTCTCTAATTTTTTTTATTTGGCAACTATAATATAGTATAGTTGGGATTTAGTGTTACCAATGAAAAAAAAACTAAGTTTTTAACTTTATTTATATTTTTTTTAGATTATAATCGAATCAACTGTTTTAAATTCAATTTTAAATAAACTTTGTTTTCACTAACAAACTGTTAAGGAAAACTATTTGTATCTCTATCTAAGTGGAGATGAATTCTTTTTTTTAATGGTATTTTGGCAAACGAGCAGATATATCACCTGATGGTAAGCGATAACGCCGCTCATGGACACCCACAACACTAGAGGCGTCACACGTGCGTTGCCGGCCTTTGGGAATGGGGAGAAGGATGGGAGAGGGGTTGGGGTATGGTCCTCCAGTATCCTCACTCGCTCGGTGAAATAGCGCAAGCGTTATTTCGCCCCGGTTTTCTGTAAGGCCATGGTATCACTCCAGTATGCCTATCGCCACTACCTGCTCATTTACTTCCTAGTCTCCGCCCAGAGTTATTGGAATGGGGGGTTGGCCCATTACCTCACAATTTTCCCCACTCAATTTGATAGTAATCTTTTTAGAAGTTACGAAGGACGATACGAGTCGCCCTCCGCTGAATGCGGTCCGGAGAGGGAGGAGCTGGTATTGGGGTGCCCCTGCCCAAAGATGAGGACAGTATTCCATGTGAGGCCGAACCTGCGCCTTATAAAGCCGAAGGTGGTGGGCCGGAGTGAAATACCGCCTCGATCAAACTCAAACTCAAACCATTTATTCCCATAGGCCCCAAAAGGCACTTGAACACGTCAAAAATACAAACATCAAAATATAAAACAAAACTCAAGTAATCAATTCAGTGATAAAAGGTACTAATACTAAATGCACTGAAATGATTTGAATTACCGGAGCTTAGATTGATTTCGATTCAACTCAAAGGTTTAAATTGAAATCAATCCAAGTACCAGCTCCGATGGGTATTGCATTCATGATAAGAGCTGGTGAGAAACTCATGTGCACCATCTTTGCAAATAATTCATACAAAGTTTGTTTGTTTTTGACAACAGTACTTCTATGTGCAAGTTAAGGCAACCAAAACACAAAGATCTGTTGAGCACACCTAGCTTTAATCTATGTATTTGTATGTATGTAGGTGTCCGCTGCGTGTTCGAAGGCGTGTCAGCATGCGGAGTGGTTCACGGCGCTCTGTACTGGTGTCTCCGTGGAGTGTTCGCTCTCTCCGTCAGCGCGGTGCTTGTTTGCATCTTTAGCTGTATGCTGGCTTATCAACTCCTCAGGTATGTTCTTTATGTCCTTACTAGTGACGAAATTGTGTATCCGCTCATATTAATAAATAAATAGTAGGAATTAAAATAGTATTAATTGTCTGCCTCGGTGGCGTAGTGGTAGCGTATGCGACTGCCAAGCTTGAGGTCTCGGGTTCGATTCCCGGGTCGGACCAAATGTTTGTATGGTCTGCAAATATTTGTTTCGGAGTTTGGGTGTTTTCTATGTATGTATTTACAAAAAAAACAGTATATAAGTATTTATATCAGTTGTCTACTACCCATAACACAAGCTCTGCTTAGCTTGGGACTAGATGGCCCAAACTCCGAAACAAATATTTGCAGATCAGATATTTGGTTCGACCCCGGAATTGAACTCGAGACTTCAAGCATATGCATGCATATCATTAATTTCCTTTTTATAACTGAAAAAAAAAACACATTAAAAATAATTTTTTTTCCTCATACTATACCATAAAAATATTTCAAGTTTTTTTAAACTTAAAGCTTAGTATCGAAATCAAAAAACAAATAAAAAAAAACTAAAATTCCAAACGTCAAATATGTCACAACAACACGTCAACCACAAAACAAATTCAGAACAGACAACAAACATAATTAATACAATGATTTAAACGACATTTTTGAAGTGAAAAAAAAATGTGTCCATGTCACAGAGAAGTCCTGTTCCACCGTGGAACTAACTGCCATTGTTCTTGTTCAACCATCTTAGACTACAAAAAAATACCCAAGCTGTTCTTCCCAGGGTACTGGAAGGTGTTCTTTCATAATTTAAAAGTCAAATCCAAAACGAAGAACAACAAACACGAAGGACAGAGCGGTTGCATTCCATGTCGAGATTCTAAAAAAATGGCGGAATTGGAAGCACCATGCAAAAAACATTATTGAAAAATCACTTAAAATTAATCCACAAATATTAAAATGTCGACTTACAGCTCTTAACTTATTTACCGTGGGAGAGCCACGCTTCGGCATGAATGGGTCGGCTCGACCGGAGTGATACCGGTGTGAAACAGCGCCTGCGCTGTGTTTCACAGAGTGAGTGAGGATACCGGAGGCCCATACCAACCAACCAACCCCTTCCCATCCCCCAAAGGACGGAAACCCACTTGTGACGCCTCTGGTGTAGCAGGTGTCCATGGGCGGCGGTAATCGCTTACCATCAGGCGATACGTCTGCTCGTTTGCCAGCTATTCCATAAAAAAAAACTGTTCACTGCTGGACACAATCTTGTCCTTAGCAACGCCCAATGATGCCGAAGCATCTTAATAGGATGGTTTAGTGTGGGTCACCATGCTGCATTATCTGCATTCGCAATGAGTATGGTGACCACCACTCTTGGATTCTGTTCATGCTTTCCATCAGGCAGAGTAGAGCACGTTGGTAGAATCATATATAATAAAATAAGGTTTTAGCTTAATATGGATTGTCACAAATTTATTAATGTGTGTATTTTGTAATTACACTTAATTGTCTTTTGTTGGTATTTATATTTTATTTTTTTACTTCAGAACTGAATAAATTATAAACTGATTTGATATTTTTTTTTGGGAGAGTCTTCTTTCATTATCAGGACATCAGGACATAGATCTTTACAACGCCACTTAGTTAGATCCTCGGTTTCTTTTATCTAGCTTCAGGCACTTTACCATTGAATACAATTTTTTTGTTGAATGACATTACATGAGGGTTATGCTTCTGCCCAACCCTTCCATCTAAGTCTTGGGGAGGTGGAAGCAGTGAAAGGATTGCAATGCAGCCATCATCAGGATTCTTTAAGACATGGACCTCTCATTAGCAAGGAGGTTTTGACCTTTTGACCCTACTGCGTCTGTGGCGCAGTGGTAGCGTATACGACTGCTGTAGTGGTCTCGGGTTTGATTCCCAGGTCGGACCAAATGTTTATAGGATCTGCAAATATTAGTTTCCGAGTTTGGGTGTTTTCAATATATAATATGTATGTATTTACAAAAAAAAGTATATAAGTATTTATATCAGTTGTCTAGTACCCATAATACAAACTCGGCTTAGCTTGGGACTAGATGGCGTTGTGTGTAAGATGTTCTAAATATTTATTTATTTACCACACTGGCCAGACGACTTAAGTCTTTACATTAACACTGTCCTGCATATATTTTGTAATGCATTTGCGTGTGTCAGATGTACAAAAAATAAAAGAACAAATTGTTCAAAACCAAATTCATTTTAAGTAGTGTGTAGGACAATCAATGCAGTCGCAATTACGATCGTGACACGCTTTGGGTATTCTGGCATTTTCCATCATATCATTCAGGGTTCTGGATACTGTTGAATTACTGATCCTATCTCTGCAATCACTTTTAAACTTCCTCGCGTAATAAGGCGCAGAAACATACGAAGCTTCCCTTGCACGACCCATGGCAATAGAAGTCGCATTAGAAACCGAATTGCTCACAGACCTTCCAGACCGAATGGAGAAGCTTCTTAAACTTTGATACAAGCTCCTGGATCCTCTACTCAAATAGGAACCAGCAGCTATAGAACTCCTGCTCAGAAACTTTCCAGTAGCCCTGGAAGCTCTTCCTATATACCTTCCAGCGCTCATCGATGATCTTCCCATGTATCTACCTGCACCATATGTTCTATTGCCAACATACCTGCCTGCATCCAAGGAAGTTCTGCTCAAATATCTGCCGGTATTTCTCCAACTTTGCCCAACTGATCTGTACGATTTTCTAGCACGTTGAGCTGCCCAAGTGGAGCTTCTACGAGCTTCTTTGGCGCATCTACCCGCAGGTATACATAGGATCCCGCAAGCTTTTTGGACATTTTCTTTCGTTTTGTCTATTTTTGGTGTGTTCTTTTCAATTTTGTTTAAGAGTTCAGCGCGGGCATTGTGTATGGTTGCAGTCCAGTACCGTTTATAGAATACTTTTGGTATATGACTGTAATCTATGGTGGTAGACCAACTTATTTCTCCAGTTGCCTCGTGGTTAAACTCTTTCATGGTCGAGGTTTGAACCCGGTGTCACAATCTAAAACTGAGTTCAATGCTGTTTTAGTTCTTGCTCAACTTTGGAAGTACATTTCAGGAAATATTATTCTTCTAAACATTTTTAGTTATTTTCACATTTAGGGGTAATTTAAACCATGGCTGCTACTGTTTACATCGTAGTCTAAGTTAAAATCATTTGGTGACATTCTTTATAATATTCGTGTGACGGTTACACTGTAGTCTGTGGCCTACTAATATATTTAGTCTGTGGTACACAAACAGTATATTTGAAAACTTTTTAGTATATTATTCCTAAGAAGAGAGAAGAAATAATAAGACAATACCTCGACATAAATCCTGAATGAATAAATATTCTCATCGATACGAAAACATTTATTGCGCGATGCAGGACTTTCATAATGGTTTTGTTGCTATCTTTAACATGCATTTGGAGTAAATAGGATAATAATAACCATTCATAAAACACATTTACTAAAATATAATCAATCATAACGCAATATAAGACAATAGATCTAATAAACATGATTAAATTTAAAATCGTATCACTCTTTCTCTGGCTCAGTAGATAACATCGAATGCTGATGAATTTTCCTGTGGATCGATGTGAGAGCAATCTGTTGTATACGCAGCCTGTTCTCCAGCATTTTGATTCCATTTTTCAAGTCTGTGACCTCAGCTTTGACCAAAACATAGTCCATAACATCAGGGACCTCATAAGCCCCTCTTACTGTCCTCACTTCGTCAAGTTTTACGGCCAAACTATCGGCTTGGACTGCTATAATGTCCCTCTCTTTGTCCAACTGTACTGTCTGCAATTCCTTTTGCTTTATTGACTTCAGGATACTGGTTAAATAGGCATTCTGCGCCATCATTGACTTTTTATGTATCGTTAAATTCAAATTTGCATCTCCTGTCATCTTCTTCAGTTCCCCCAACTGTTGCAGCTTCTGATCTATAATTTTGTCACATTCAGAATTCTCTATTTTCAACTTCTGAAAATCTACAGGTCGTAAGCTCTCGCTCAACTCTTCTTTTACTCTTATCTGCCCTTTTAATTTGCTATACTGTGTATTCAACGTACTGGTTCTCAATCTCAACTTGCCTATTTGACTATCACATATTTTAACCCACTCTGTCATAAATCTGATCCATATTTCAGCTGGGATCCTTTGAGCTATTTTATCCCATCCCTGGACTATGACATCTTCTTTAAACATCTTTTCAGCTCTTTCTATATCGCTCACTCTCACACCTACTTCTTCTAACTGGGCTTTGAGTAAAGCTTGCTTTTTTGCAGCATTACGTCTTGCTCTTTCCAAATTTTTTACCACTATCTCCATTTCTGTTGAAACCAATTCAGATCTTTCTAAAACATTAATCCTGGGTCCTGATCCAAGTACAGTTCCTCCAAGTTTGGCTGAAGAATCGACTCTTCGCGTGGATCCTTTCGAAGGACTCATTATGATTCGAGAGGGACTTGTCCCAGATTCAGCGAGAGCAAACCTCGATACTTGCGATTTTGTGAAACTTCCAACATTTAGGGAAGAACTGCTGTGTAATTTCGCTGCTAACTCTATTGCTTGTGACACCCCTGCCATCAGCGAAGCATCAAGTCTTAAAATCACCTTTTCCAAGATCTCATTCTCAATGGAAATAATTTTAACTTGATATTTACTATCATTTACTAGTTGTATCAGTTCTTCGTCAGTTAATTCATCATTAATCCCGTGGCTTATTGATCGCGAAGGTTGTGAATATTGACTGACGCTGCTTCTCTGCGTCGAATGAAGTTGTGACATTTTTTGTTTATTTTCTCTTATAAAGATTATGTAAAAATAAAGGTAAAATTGATTTACACAAACGCTATGTTGCTGTCAGAGGCCTGTCAGGTTCTAGTATGGATGTTAGGTGGTCGTATGTGGTCGCTAGGCAACCGTGGCTGTGCTAGTTTTAGGTGCCACTCGTAGCCTACAAAATAGTTATGTGACCTTGTAATAGATTGTTATTGGGTGTTGACATGAAATCATAAAATGTTCGAGTGTGATATATTGAGTTTATTTTTCTTTGGTGTCTGGAGGTCGTCGTCTGGGTTTGTAATGAATATAGACGACAGTTTATTTTATATGTTTTAGAAGATATATTAGCTTATTGAAGAAAAAAATGTTTTCTTTTGTTGGTATGTTATATTTTGGAGCATTTAAAAAGAAAATTTCGTGTCACGGTATTTGTAGTCGCAATTTTCCGAAACGGCTTGACTTATTTAACTTTTTTTTTAACATTTCGTGCGTATGACAATATATAGATCTTAAAGTATATATGTATATTAATAGCTGACCCACGCAACGATAAATTCTTCACTGGTGCTCCTCTCCTATTAGTATAAGCGTGATGATATAGCCTATAGCCTTCCTCGATAAATGGACTATCCAACACTGAAAGATTTTTTCAAATCGGACCAGCGGTTCCTGAGATAAGCGGCTGCAAACAAACAAACAAACTCTTCAGTTTTATTATATTAGTATAGATTAGTCTGCTACCGCTCCCTCCATGTATACAAATAAATCAAATTTAAAATATCTGTTTGTATCATTGTTCATATAAAAGTATATATACGACATTAACATTAAAAGTAAATGGCTGCCTCTTTTTTCCTCGCTATTCTCTGCAACGGCTGGATCTATTTTGAAGGAAATTTCACTAGCAGATAGCTGATGATATAATTACTTTTTTTGGACACAATAATAATAAGTAAATATTTTGAACATCTTACAAACAACGCCATCTAGTCCCAAGGGACTAGACAACTGATATAAATACATATTTTTTTTTTTTGTAATTACATACGTATAGGTAATGCAAATCTCGCGAGATTGGGACTCAAGCGAGATCTCGCGAGTTTATGTATAACAATACTGCGAGATCTCGCCAATTTCGAGATCTCGCGAGATTAGCAGTTTGGTGTATTTTTGCAAATAATCACAATATTTGAATAAATTAGGCAAACAATAATAAGTATTATATGATAAACATTTATTTTCACGATTTTTTTCACTAGACTTTTATGCATCAAACATTGTTTGATTTAATAAACTTCTAAGTAGTAAACTCTGACATACGTATCTATCAAATAACAAATAAAAGAAACAACCAGTCTTCTCTTCTAATATCAAACAAAAATCTTTTAGTAATAAAACTGTTCTTTTATAACAAGCAAAACAGCGAGAAGTCAAAAAAAAATTAAACTTATTATCTAAATTGTGTTGACTATTAAACTGAGATATTATTATCAATTAAATGAGTTCAGTTCTAATCACAAGCCATTATTACGAATTATTTTGAAAGTAGCTCCTTAAGAAGCACAAAATATCCAAAGAATCGTTTGCTAAACGGCTTTTTATTTTGTTGGCCAGATAACCAGCCGCTGAGAATGCCCTTTCAGATTCAATGCTAGTTGGAACCATAGTTGGAACCACAGATCTCAGGCAGTTATCCACGAACTGTAAAAGTTGGTCTTTAGACCCCCTGAACTCGTATAAATTCCTTTCCTTTTTGATTAATGCCTCCAGGGAACGAGTGCAATCTCGTTAAACTCGCGAGATCTCGCCTTTTTTTCGTCCGAGATCAATCTCGCTAAAAAAGGCCCAGATCTCGCGAGAACGAGATCTCGCAAGAACGAGATTGCATTCCCTACATACGTATTATAGTAAAACACCCAAACTCCGAAACAAATATTTGTAGATCATACAAACATTTAGTTCGGCTCGGGAATCGAACTCGAGACCTCAAGAACAGCAATCGCATACGCTACCACTGTGCCACAAAGGCAGTCAATAATGTGTGCAGGAGAATGTCTACCAGGTCAACTAGTAATATTATAAATGTTTGTTCTAGCCATGAACGGAAGAAAATGTATTGGGAGCAGTTGGAGTTGAGATGCAGATCCTTATATCGACCTTCCGCTGGGCAGCCAGCACCAGCTGCTGGTAGACAAGTGCAGGTGAGATCTCCTTCAAACCTCCCTTCTGATGTAAACTATCTTGTATGTGTTTTAGAGGATATTATTAGGTGCAAGAAAGTTTCATCGCAAATTGATCGATCGTTTAATGCCCAGTTCCTATATTTGAAAACGATCCGTTCTAGGTACGATTTTTTTGTTTTTTTTTTTTGATCACACAAAGTGATGTTCCACGTGGGATTTGAACCCACGGCACTTGACGCAATAGCAAGCGGCGTAGTGACCGCTTAAACCACTAGGCCAACCGTGCAGTCAAAACGAATAGTAGTATATTATACGGGGCGTAAGCTAAAATCGTTCCTATAAAAAAATAATTGAGGAACGGTATTTACGACTCGTAGTCGGTTGTAGAAAATTTTTACACGATGACGATTCGTTAAATATAGGAACCGGGCATAAGATATAGGAACGAACAAACATAAACATTAGCTTTTAAGAATGCCTGGTAGTGATGAATTACTAGATGGTAAGTGACAACCTCCGCTCATAGATTCCTGCAAATTAAAGAGTTTCAAAGGTATGGCATGTTTTTTTTATTGAATAGGGGCAAACGAGCAGACGTATCGCCAGATGGTAAGCGACTACCGCCATCTATGGACACTGGCAACACTAGAGGCGTCACAAGTGCGTTGCCGTCCTTTTAAGAAGGAGTACGCTCTATTATTGAAGGGTTCAGGTTTCCTTTCGTTTCCACCTTTCAAAATCCGGTTTTTTTTTCATGGAGTAGGTGGAAAACGAGCAGATGTTTTGCCTAATGGTAAGCTATTGCCTCCGCCCATGGACACCCACAACAGCGGGGCGTTACCGGTATCCCCACTCACTCGGTGAAACACAGCGCAAGCGCTATTTCACACCGGTTTTCTGTGAGGCCGTGGTATTACTCCGGCCAAGCCGGCCCTTGCATGCCGAAGCGTGAGTCTCCCACGGTATTTGGGCTCCGATAACAGCTTTGAACAATTCACTGCTGCATAATTCCTGGAAATTCTTCGTTCTTCGTTTTCCTTCTCTTTGCGGTGATGTTATCCTTAGTCGTCGTACACCCACTGGATGATTAGGCGTGATGACTCTCCGTGCCTGGAGTTCAGAAATTGAGTGACATTACAGGAGTCTAATCTCTCTGGGTAATCTTACCAATTTAGCAATGAAATAACAGCTTAACATCGATTTAGTGATGTTCTTCTTGGGTAACAATAAATCTTCTATGTCTGACTGAGACTGCACCGTTGGCCTAGTGGTTTAAGCGTTCACTACAACGCTTGCTATGCGCCAAGTGCCGTGGGTTCAAGTCCCACGTGGGATATCACTTTGTGTGATCCACAAAATTTTGTTCTGAGTCTGGGTGTTCTTTGTGTCCGTTACATGTATGTTTGTAAAGTCCCTCGCGACACAGGATATATATTAAAAGAATAAAGAAGAACATAATATATTTTCTTACAATTGTTTTTTTTTACAGAGCAACTGCAGTTGCTGCGCGCAATGTCACCCGACTCAGCCAGCTTGGGACATCAGTTTGCAGCATCGATTCTGGGCACCAGGTACTTATGGTTTCATTATATTCTAGAGATTTTCTTTTATAAATTAGGATCAAATGGGCAGTAGGATCAACTGATGTTAAGTGCCTACCGCCGCCCATGATCATCCGGCTAAATAATCATAATTGCGTCACCAGCTAGAATTAGAGAGGAGGGAGGTCCATCCAATAAGCTTACCTCGTAAATAGACACGTAGTGATAGAATAATTCAGGATCGGTTTTCTGTGACGCCTTGGTATCAAAATAATCGTAAATACAATGTGTCGAAGCATGGTTCTAACATGACGGGTTCAAACCCAATCTGAAACAACACTTTATGTGATCCACAAATTAATGTTATAATTATACTGCACTAGCTACCCACACAACCTCGTTTGCGTCTTCTATTGCCCGTAGTGGGAAGATTTTCCCCCGTTGTTGAAATTTTCTTCATTGGTGCTACGCTACTGTTAGTATTAGCGTGATGATATATGTAGCCTATAGAATTTTTCAAATCGGACCAGCGGTTCCTGAGATTAGCGCGTTCAGACAATCCAACTCTTCAGCCTTATAATATTAGCATAGATGAAAAGCGTAGTGGCCTTAGCGGTCGCCACGTCGTTTTCTGCTGCGCTAATGTTTTAGGTTCAAACCTGACCCGAGACAACAATTTATGTGAATCACAAAATTGTTGTTTTGAGTCTGGGTGTTCTTTGTGTCCGTTTGATGTATGTTTGACTGTCATCAGACCTCTACAACCCAAATACTAGGAGAATAAACGTTCTTTAGATAGCATGTTGTTAGAATTTCTAAGGCATCCACTACCTGTAACGATTTTTTTTAATGGCTCTACTAAAATTACTCGACTCTTCCTGATGGAAAGCATGAACAGAATCCAAGAGTAGTGGTCACCATACTCATTGTGAATGCTGACAATGCAACAGTTCAGCATGGTGACCCACACCATATTCGCTCACAATGATATTCGCATGGCAATTGGGACGAGGCATTTTTACACGCTTTTTATTAGCTTCACTTGTACGAGTATGTTTGTTTGTAACCGACTCCTTTGGCCTTGATTTTGACCCACTTCAAAAGCTCACAATACAATTATTGTAAAAAAAAAAAAAGTACAAAATATATTTAATTAATTGAAATTAAAGATTGACTGATAAATAAAAGAAAAACAATCTTCTTTTTTAGTTTGGTTTATTTATAAAAGTGTGTTTTTTTGGTTATTAAAATTTTTTTTTTCTTCACACATTGGATTTTAATAAAATAAATGTTTTTTTTATTTTTCTCAGGACGTATCGGCAATCTATATTCCCCGAACCCTGGCACTGGACGGAAGAATTCTGCGTGGAGCTGGTTCCCTTGGCCCAGGAGCAACAGTCAGAAGTAAGTAGCAATATCTATATCACATTAATCAGCATGTTGGTCTAGCGGTTAGTGACTTAGGTCACCGCTAGACTAACAGCCAGAGTTCCCACCTAGGATAAATAGTTACCTCGGTGGCGCAGTGGTGGCGTAGGCGACTACTGTGCTTGAGGCCTCGTGTTCGAATTCTCACGTAGGTTCAAAAGTTTATACGATCTTCAAATATTTGTTTCGGAGTTTGGATGTTTCCTTGATTTATCTACACCCATGCTAAAAATCCTTTATAAAAGTTTCTGAAACAGATAGCTTATTACCAACATTAAAATATTCTATGTCACAGGAACCATAATATAATCCAAACGAGTGTTATAATGGAGATCGTTTTTTGTTTTTTCGGAAGACGGTCCCCATTTCATGTCATCCACATTTTATATGTTTTTTATCATTAATTTCATCACGACGACGACTTGAGGACTCGAAGATTTGATAATTGAAGACGATAAATACTTGACATTGGCAGAAATAGCTGGTCCTAGAGATCCGGCTCGTTGCCATTCATCAAAAAAAAAGAAAGAAAAAGAGTGTTATAATGTTGTACTAAATGTCATAACGCAACTCCTTTTTCAAAAAAAGAACGTTGTCAGACGCCTTTCACTACCACAGCGCGCTATTTGAAAAAAGAACTGTTATTCGAATTCACGTCGTATCCCGCCATTTTTGTTCTATAATAGTATTGTAAAAAATATTTTTAAAGAGAATTCATATCGTGGGTTTAGATAAAGTCTTGTATGCAACTGTACATAATTAGGTATTAAATAACTCATTCGTATGTTAATACCTCTTATTTATACAACAGTTACATAAACAACTATTATATAGTTGTCTAGTACCCATAACTCAAGCTCTGTTTAGCTTGGGACTAGATGGCGTTGTGTGTTAGATGTCCAAAATATTTATTTATTAAACCAAACACGTCGCGTAATAGTATAAAATCGTTGATTGAACAAACATATAACAATTATTTTAGTATTAATAAATCGGATTTTTCGGAAAAAGGAGGAGGTTCTTAATTCGACTGTTTTTTTTTTCTGTTTGTTAGGTACCTCATAACTTTCGACTGGGTGAACCGATTTTGATGATTATTTTTTTATTTGAAAGCTGGTGATTCCCGTGTGGTCCCATTTAAATTTGGTTCAGTTCTTGAAGTCGTTCTTGCCGACTCTCATTCGAAAGGAGGTTATGGTCTACCATACCACGCTAGCCAGACGAGTTAGGGTATAGGGTTTATTTCAAGGTTCCTTTCTCCTAGTAATGATGCTGTCCTGCATAGTTTACTTTCTTAGTGGTCTCTTACGACACCCATGGGATGACTAGGGGTGGTGACACTCCGTATTCTTAGTCTGTCACCGTACAGATCACCCCACCATAGTACAGGATCTGTATACATTGTGAAATATATAAATTCACTATTATATTGTCTCAAAAACACAACTCTCATAGTCCATATTCCTTCCAGTTCCCGTTGCCGTATGGCAGGTGGAGTTCCTCAGTCAGGAGACAGCGCATACGGATTCTGTGAAACGGAAGGTCCTCCTCAAAACGCGACGGGATATGATGGCCGGTATCCTCACAACTTCGAGCAACCATTCCAGCGGGCACAAGTCCACAACCCACAGACCTTCAACCAGCATCGGGAGTTTGTTCAGCATCAGCAGAATTTTGCACAGGTGAGGACACATTCTTCAGATGATGAGATATTATAGTGCACAAGTGCACTCTCTGTTCCCCTTCTCTCATAATCCGATGGGACGGTTAACCGAAACGACCAGGGAGAGAAAAGGTGCAGGACCGACAGCTTTACGTGCTCTTCGAGGCACGGGGCTTCAGACCCCAACTTATAAACTGTTATTAACCGACCTGTTATTAAGTATTTTTTAACGCGTTATCGTTTTCTGTTAACGCGTACGTTTTTAGAATGCAACTTGGCTAGGATGACTTGTCAGTTGCATATAGAACTTCTAAAATTTGATCATGCCTATGTTATGACTTCTATACTGCTTGAGATTTATCCCCTCTTTTGATGTAATCACGTCTTATGATCCTCCATTTGTGTTGGAGGAACATGACACCCGTTCCCAAAAAGCCTAAGGCGTGTGTACTGTGTTTGCGCACACACTTGTGCACTATAATATCTGATCATCTGAAGAATGTGTACGCACATTTTTCATCAGTGGTTTCTTATGATGTTATGCCGTAAAAGTATCCTCCGTAAACCCCTTTTTTTTACTAAAATAGGCTCAGCCAAACTTCCAACCAGCTAACTTCGCCCAAGAGCAGTTCGGTGAAGCGAGTGGAAGTTTTGATGCAGCCACTGGAGTGTGGGGTCCTCCGCCCCCTTACAGCCCTCAAGGGAGAAGTGGAAGCAGGTTGGTACACTCACTATTCTAGTTTTCTAATTTTCACACCAGTTTTCTGTGAGGCCGTGGTATTACTCCGGTCGAGCCGGCCCATTCATGCCGAAGCATGGCTCTCCCACGGCCAGCATTGCCACGTTAAATGGCAGTCATCTAAACTGTTTAGTTTTTATTTACTACTAAGGTATCATAACATACATACATACAATGATTGAAGTTGTACGTATGTACGTTATGAAGATATGTCGTGAAATATATGTTTGTTTAACTGTCCCGTATTTTTGCCCCATCATATGAGTTAATGAGTAAATATTTTCTCTTATTCCAGACACCATTTACATCTCCAAGACCCAGCAGCGGCTACTCTACTTCATCACCATCACATGGATCGTCCAGATCATGGACAACCCCACACCTGTCGGAACTCATACCTAATGCACCAACCAGACCCTCTTCCAAGACATGCAGACGTCAACCGTCCCGAACTAACCCGAATAAACCCGGAATTAGTCGAACTCGCACGGTTGAATCCGGAATTAGCTAGATTCAATCCGGAATTAGCTCGGTTGAATCCGGAATTAGCTCGGATGAACCCGGAATTAGCGCTGATGAGTCCGGAAATGGCTCACATGGCACAGATGGCGCCAGTTGCGCATTACCCGCCTGAAGTCATGCAGGAAATGTCGTCACACTTGCCGGAAGCTCGGTTTAATACGTTGCGGGGTCATTTGGTTCCGTACAGGTGTCAAAGATTAGGGATGAGTGCTAGTAATTTGCACAGAGATTGTAGACTACCTGATGATAATGTTGCCATTGAATGTTTACATCAAAAGACTGGAAGTAAAGGTGAGGGACTTTTTTGATATATCAGATGTGAATGAGTGAATGATTGAATGGTAGAATAAACAATATTGCAAGCCGTGACTGGTTACATAATCAGTGTAATAAATATTTGAATTCTTTTACGACTGGTGACGAATCATGAATACGGAGTTTCACCACCCCTATTTATACCATGGGTGTCGTAGGGGCCGGCTAATGTCCAGTTCCTATTTTTGAAAAACGATTCGTTCTAGGTACGAATAGTAGTATATTATACGGGGCGTAAACTAAAATTGTTCCTATAAAAAATTAATTGAGGAACGGTATTTACGACTCGTAGTCGGTTGTAGAAAATTTTTACACGATGACGATTCGTTAAATATAGGAACCGGGCATTAGGGAGCAAACTGCGCAAGACAACACTGCTAATAAAAACTGAACACAAAAAACCTTCTACGAACCTGTTTGGTTTGATCGTGTAGTAGGCCAACACTTCTATTGAAAGAGAGCCTTATATCCAGTAGGGACTGTTAAAAGCTGTTGATCTAAATAAAAGAGTTAATGAATGAGTGAACGATTGAACGGTAGAATGAACTATATTACTGTTAAAGGCTGGTTATACGTGATGGAATTCATATTTATTATTTAATTTAAATGTATAATAGTGGTTCATTTTGTTACTGTTTGGAATATCAATTTTATGGATTTCCTATGCTTTAGTTTCAGATCAAAGCACAGATTCTTGCCAGAAACAGGGAAAGGAAAATTTGGGATTCCAGAATGACAAACATTCGCCAATGAGGTGAGTTGTAGTTCTTATCTTATTGTCAATTATGACTTGAACTCTCTCTGTATAGACTTCTGTGACATGACGGGTTAAGGTATACTGGTGACATATGTTATTACCTTTATACCGTGGGAGAGCTATGCTTCGGCATGAATGGGTCGGCTCGACCGGAGTGATATCACGGCCTCACAGAAAACTGGTGTGAAATAGCGCTTGCACTGTGTTTCACCGAGTGAGTGAGGATACCGGAGGCCCATACCCCAACCCCTCCCCCCATCCCCTTTGCCATCCCCCAAAGGTCGGCAACGCACTTGTGACGCCTTTGGTGTTGCGGGTGTCCATGGGCGGCGGTAATCGCTTACCATCAGGTGATACGTCTCCTCGTTTGCCCACTATTCAATAAAAAAAAAAAAAAAGTTGGTTTAAATTTTTCGATTTCTGTACTTTCTTTTTTCTCTCTCTAAATCTTTCTTAAATTTTATTTATGACTTTGCAGGGCCTCTATGCAAGACTGTCGCCAGCTGGCTGCGAACCAGAACGCTGAATCTGAAGTGTACTTCGCAGATGTATCCAGTTGTTGCAATGTGTCTGTCAAGGTAGGCATTTTAAAGACGGCCTAGTGGTTAAAGCGGACTGCTTTCTGCTGCGATGAGTGTTGTGGGTTCGATCCTCATATGGCGCAAAACTTTGTTTGCTTCAGAAGTTGTTTTTTTTTGTATCTGTGGCTGCCGAAGTGACTCTACTCTACCTGATGGAAAGCATAACCAGAATCCAAGAGTGGTGGTCACCATATTCATTGCGAATGATGAAATTCTTGACAATGCAGCATGATGACCCACACTATGGCGGCCTAGTGATGGCCATCATCATCATTGGACCTCCAGTCTCGCACTCACCAATGAAAAACGACAGCACGAACGCTGTCATTTTACGTTGATTTTCTGTGCGAGGGTAGTACTGCCCGGTCGAACCGGCCCCATTCGTGCTCAACTACCGGGAGTGGGAGTGGTCTTTTAAAAAATGAATAAATGCCATTTTTAATATTACGCTATTTCTTAAAATTTGTTATTCTAAGATCTTATTTTGTTTCAAGAAATCTACTTTTTATATTTTAGGCTGATTGCTGCATGAACGCCAACGTCTCAGCACTAGTGGGCACCATAGAGAATCACCCTGAATCAACCTCTGAATCCGACACGGGGTCATTCACTCTGACCCGCCAGCAAAGACCTCAGCCTCAAGTAGGGTCAAAGAGAAGGCCCCGTCAAGAAAAACATGTTAAGAATCAAGAAAAAATTCGTCAAGTTCTAAACAATTCTGTTAGATTAACCGAACATCAAATAGAACAGTTAAATTCTTCTATGAGAATGACAGAAAGGATTGAAAGAGAACGAATGGGTGAACGAATGAATGATTCTAGAGATAGATTGAATGATAGAGAACGCATGCATGACGTCAGGATCAGTGACCGCATGAACGAAACCAGATTGAGTGAGAGAATGAATGAATCTCGTGACCGATTGAATGACAGATGTGAACGTATGGAACGAATGAATGATTCGAGGATCGGTGATCGTATGAATGAGACTCGCTTAAGCGAACGGATTAACGACTCACGTATTAGCGATAGGATGAACGAATGTCGATTGAGTGAACGTGAGCGAATAAATGAAACTCGTTTGAGTGAACGTGAACGAATAAATGAAACTCGTTTGAGCGAACGAGAAAGAATGAATGAAACCCGTTTAAGCGAACGAGAGCGGATGAATGAAACTCGTTTAAGTGATCGGGAAAGAATAAACGAAACTCGTTTAAGTGAACGGGAGAGGATGAATGAAACTCGACTAAGTGAGCGAATGAATGAAACTCGATTAAGTGAACGAATGAATGATTCTCGTGATAGAATAAATGACTCAAGAAACTGTGAAGCCATGACAGACCCGCGTATGGAAAGGCTCAATGATTCACGAATCAGTGACCGAATGAACGAATCTCGTCTTAGTGAACGCATGAGCGAAAGTCGTATTGAGCGACTGAATGATTCAAGAATGGAAAGAATTAACGACTCTAAGTTAAGTGACCGGAGTGACCGCCACGACCCTCGCATTGAACGAATGAGTGAACTAAATTCAAGTGTACGAATGGAAAGCCAACGCTCGCATATTTCACCTCTACGTCTCAGATCGAGTCCAAAACCAAAAGAAAGACAATCAGACTCGAAAACATTCAGTCAAATATCACCTCTATCTCCTAACACTGAAGAGTCATTGTTGTCTGACGATGGTACACCAGATCAGGTTTACTCGAATGACCCTGAATCATCTAAATGTTTAGGGCCTGATTCTCAATATGAACCTGTCAGGGAATCTAAAGAGGAGATTTTAAAAGTTAATATAAATCATATACATTGCTATAGCGATACTAATACAATGGATTCAGGGTGGCAAAGTGGTTCGGAGAAACAGGTAACTGATTAAATAATAATATACAAGGGTATATAGTTAATTACCCTATTTAAAGGTAACATTGGGGTTGTTGGAACGAAGTTCTTTATGGCGCGTTGTGTAAGGGGGCTAGTCGGAAAAATTGTCACGACACAATTTGTTAACACGACACAATTTGTTGTCACGACACAATTTGTTGTCACGACACGACGACGACACACACAGATATTTTCGTTTCGTCTTTCTATTTCGAACTTCGTTCCATCCGGGTGTCCCTTGACACCTCTCAAGTTTTTTTTTGACTATGCATTTCCCAAAAATATGGGAAATTTACTCAAATCAATACAGTTTTTAATGCTCATTTCTGTTTTTTATAAGTTATGGATTACTAATAGGTGTTTAAATATGTATGTAATTTGAAAAAGACAATAGTCTTTTCTTTGGAGAGTTATTTCGTATTAACCTTAAATATTACAAATATTCTGGTATAGTATGTTTCGTAAATTGTTTTACCACCAAAACTGTTTTATTCAAAGAAAACAGATAATATAAACTTGCCTATCTTGTACGTATGTGATGTGTTCTATAAGCTGTGCTAAAATCTATGAAATTTATAGTAAATTATAGTTATATCAAAATTATAACGATGTCATTAATAAATACTTAGGATTTTTATCCACATTTTTTATACTTTAGTCGTGTGTGTGTAGTGGTTGTGTATTTAGGAATTGGGTAGACGAAAGACACCGGGAGACAAATTTTTACCTCAGAAATTTATTGCCTTATCAATATAGACCTTAAGTTAAGAGACATATGCTACATTTTTATACGGCATTAGCAGTTCTCTACAGTTTTATATATGTTTATCAAAGGGGCGGTGTCACAAACTGGTATAAACACATATAAACACGTTATTCACTATGATACGAGCTTTTATTTTGTTTTCTAGAACTAGCCTATACATAAAATACCTATAGTCTTTATAATATCCTATACCATCAGCATTAAATCTATTTAATTCAGTTCTATTATTGGAGTTTCTACTTATTAACTTTGTCATTAGTTATTTTCATTTTTAAGATCCTTTAATATACATAAAATGACCACAAAAGATTACTCACGAGATGATGTTACAAATACTAAATCCTTTCTTACTGTATTTTCCCGCATTTTTTTTATAAATGTGCCTGTGATAGTGACTCTTCTCCGCCTGATGGAACTATTCATTGGTCATTATTCTCATTGCGGATGCAGACAATGCAACAATGCACCATGGGGGTCTATTATGATGCTTCTACATCATTGGCATCCTCCATCATATAAATTCATCTACATTTCATTACGACCACTAAAAGACATTCAAATTGAAGCCTTTAAATACTTGACATCGGCAGAAAAACAGATATTATTCGGCTTATCAAAAAAAGAAGGTTGTCTTTCGTCTACTTCTGACATATAACGCGTTTTGAAGCCTAGTTGCGTAGATCAACGTAATTAGTACGTGTAGGTATATAAAAATAGTTTATTCAAAATTGATTCCTCGTGGGACTTTAAGAATTGGAATGAATCCTGACATTAATTTTGCATCATTCAATTGAAGAAAGTTGTACTAATTCGTTCTTTCATTCATTTATCATTCGTTCGATTCAAGCTTTAGTATGGAATGATATTTGAGGATGGAAACCAAAAATCTTGGGCTTATTAAAATAGGTCTACCAATATTTTTACCTTTATAATTGTTTTTGGTATTTTTTCGAATCGATAATTTCTATATATTGAAAATTTTGTATTAAATTGAGATTATTATTTGTAATTCTTTAATTGAATTTGGAAATATATCGGTCCACAAAGATATTGTATAAAATGTTGAGTCAACAAAAACCTAAGAAAACAGTCAATGAAAAGTCGAAATAGCTTGAATAGTAAAAATACATCCGTTAGCATAAGTCTATTCAAAGGAACTCTTAATATCATTTTTTTTACCCTTTTTTTGGGGAAATAAAACATGATTAGTTAGTTAATGCTTTAGAGACAGTTTTATAAATAAGCAATATCTTAATATGAACTGTGTACTTGCCAATTGTATTAACGATTTTATATATATTCTTATGTAATGTGAATATTTAGTAAGTGTGCCAAGTAGTGAGTGTTATAACTTCAGACTTTTGATTATACATATATTGGAGTTGATACTAGTTAAATGAAACTCCGCATACAGACGGTGACAACTGATAGTATACTGAAAGAACCAGGTTTCAACATAAAGACATCGACTGTGATAAAATGGTCGCCACTGGCAATGGGTGCCTCGCTTATTCTAGAGGCATCAAAGTCCATTGGTTGTAAAAGTCTGCCCGTTTGTTCATCGACCAATTATATATAGACATAAAATTCGTTGCTCTCCTTTATAAGCTGATAAAATTTACTACAATTTGGGTGAGGTTTCGACAGATTCATTCAGTCCTTAACACTATGTTGACAATACTATTCATTCTTTCGTTCAAGATTTACCTTTTCATTTAAATTGAACGAATGAAATAAACGGACAGAATGATATAATGAACTAATTCACTAACACATCGAAAATTCTCAGTGTGAATGGTCATTGTGGTTTCAAAGAATAACTACAAGTACTTTATAAATAGTTTTATATTAAAATCGACCAAACTTAGATTCCTATGATCTTGTATTGTAGTTTCTATGTATTTAAGAGGTACTTGAAATAATTGTATGCCGAAATGTTATTTGTTTTATATTTATCCGTCCATCCATCTCACCATTCTTACATTCAATCATTCGTTCTTCATTTTGACAGTAATAGTGTGAAGAACGTTACATTATGTGTACTTGATATTCATGCAATAATATAAAGGCTAATTTTTTTGTGATAGCGGGTACGAAGGAGTTTTTATTCTTTAGTATTTATTATGGTTATCATTCATTCATTCGTTCTGCAGCCAAATAGTTGATTGTTATACAACAAGTACCTCGTCCTCCATAATAATATTATAAACGGCAATTTATTTTAATAATAGTTAATCAAGAACAAGTAAAGTATTATTTAATCGAACAAGTGTTGCCATAAAAGCATTGTTTTTTTCTTCCATAAAAAGCAATAAGATTTTGTAAATATTTTATATTATAAGCGTAAAGTGTAATTTTTTGTCTATTATTCTAAATGTAAGGTGCAGTAATATTCATTAAAAGTGTACCTTTTGGGATTCTTGTTAGAAAAATACTGATATCACTTGTAGAGAGTTGAACCGGTCATATGAAACATCTTAAAAACTATTTACAATGTATGTTCATAGCTTGTTTATTTTTTTGTGTTATGATTTCTTGAAGGGCTTCTTTATTGAGCCCAATATTCAAAGAGCAAGAATACACAAATCAGGCTATTGAAGTAAATACACATTTACATATAGACCGGTTCAACGTTAGTGATACCACGATCCTATAGAAAACTGGTGTTAACAAACTCTTTTGTTCGTCAAACTCTCATCGCATCTCTCAAAGGGCGGCAATCCACTTGTTTGTAGACGGCGGTAGTCACTTAGCGACACTTGATCCATCTTGTGTGTGTACCATATACTCTAAGAAAGGTTTACAGACTCATAGTTTGTCTTTTAATCGTACAGTGGGTAGTTTTGCCAAATAATAACTCTGAGTGTTGCCAGTAAAATATACAAAATCCGAATTGGTATATTTTTGTAAATAAATATTTCCGCACCTTATTCAAGTAGTAATTAGATTCGTCTGTAATGCCTATGTGGAATTGTTTTACTGTGTATACAGGGTGTAAAATATGATGATTTTAAAATTCAATTATATTTTAACGATTTGTCTTTTGTTTTTGAGATAACGTTAAAACTTCTATTGATATTATTTGTTATATATTTATCTTATCATGTTAGTTGAAACACTCTGTATACTGTAATTGTTTAAACATTCAACCGTTTGTGTATATTATTATTAAGTGTGTGTTAAAAAATAATTTTATCTAATGTTAGATAAAAAATGTATTTGTGAAATAGGACTTCTTAATTTAAGTTTTAAAATGTATTTTATACTTTACAAATATCCAACGAACTTGACATTGTTTAATGTGGTAAGAAATGTAACTTGCCATATTAAAAAAAAAACTACCATTTCTCCTATATTGATTGGCAATAGTATAAGTTGTTTGTTTATCCATGAACTCGCTATTTGTCTTTAAAGTGAAATAGTAATGTGCATTTCTTCTCTACACAAAAAAAAATATTTCTGTGATCAGGTTCAATGAAAAAATGATTCATGATGCCAAATGTATTTTTTCTTAAATCATGAGGTTTAGATGACGAAGTGTACACACCTATTGTAACAACAAGAATTTGATTTATATAATCAATTAAAAATAAAAAAAGTACTAGTACATATTCTGCAACTATATGCTGGCCTGTCACGTTATGGAAAATCTCTACATTGATAGGTCAACATATACTGGTAAGCTTGTAAGTTTAATGTATTATGGTCAAAGCTCGACTTATAACAAACAGCTAATATTATTGTGTGGATTAAAGAATATTAATGATTTCTTTAAATAAATGTTATTCTTTTTTACACAATATGTTATAAATAATAAGTGATTTGAAACAAAAATGTGTATCAATAATCGTGTTGTTTTATTATTAATTATAAATAGGATTATTTTTCATTGTACCTACTTTGTTAGATCGATATTATTATTAATGGTTCTATTAAAAGACTGAAATCGTATTCTTGAGTTTTTCTCTCTCCTTTTTTTTTTAAAAGACATCTTTTCAAACATACATGAAACGGACACAAAGAACACCCTGACTTAGAAGAAGTATTTGTGGATCACACAAAGTGTTATTCCATGTGGGATTTGAACCCACAACACTTGGCGAACTAGGAAACGGCGTGGCGACCGCTTAACCACTAGGATAAACGTGCAGTTATCCTCTATTTAATGTACGCTGATACGTAAGATCTTCTTCATCGCGAATGCAGCATGGTGACCCACACTATGGCGGCTTTTTGAGATGCTTCTGCATCATTGGGCCTCCGGTCTCGCACTCACCAACGGAACATGACAGCGCGAATGCTATCTTATTTTAGATTGGTCTTCTGTGAAAGTACTATTACCCCGGCCTATCTACTGTTGCTTGTTGTTGCTGAACGTATAAAAAAATATAGATCTAGAAAGGAAATGCAACTTTTTTTCTGTTCAGTTTTCATTTGCCACTAAACTGCAATATTAAAATATCTGAGAGCCGTCTCTAAATAAGTTGAAACCAGACTGTCACCATATAATCCGTCTCGATGATTCGTCAGTATTATGTACCTGTAGCAAGAAAACCATAGAGCAAATCGATAAGGAGTTGCCTAGGTATTACACTGTTATGTTACAGAATGATTTCATGTGTGTGTGAGTGAAACTGCTGTTATGTGTGAGTCGTAGTGACAGGTGATTGGTTTTGTATGTGAGTCTTAAATGTGTATGAGTGACGATTTCCCCCGCAACAACTGACAGATTTTGTATTAGGAGAAGACGCTGTGGCTGTTTCCCTACAGTCCGCCTACGTTGCCCTGTGTCGCTCTATGGTTTAGGCCAATCTGAGTAATACATTTCTTGTTAACTAGACTATGTCCAATGTTCTTATAAAGTAGTTAGGATAAGAATGGTCTTAGCTATGTGGCTACTTCCACATATAATACAACAATAACCTACTACAGCGCCATCTACCGAAGATACACTGAACTACGAAGTAACGCATTACACGGGGTAACTACAAATCCTGAATCGCGCAATAAATAGTTCTCGCGCCGATTATCATACATACAACATCCCAACATCAACTGTTGGGCAGTAGCCAGCCAGGCATGATCACCTCGCCTGGTCGGAGGATCCTCTTTTTGTGTTGGTTGGAACATGATACCCATTCCCCCACACTACCTTAAAAGTGAAATTAATTTATACATAAATGTGTGTATGTATTCATTTCACTTTTCTTACACAGAATGTTTTATTTACTGCAACCTAAATATATTTATCTATCAGCAGGGCTTAGGGTTAATTTGGATACAAAATAAAACAATTTCTTTGGTAGTTTTTAATTATTTTTTTATTATTTAATTAATTTCCTATTCTTAAAATTAGGCTTAGGACCCCCTTTACAAATAAATTGTTGACTAATTGTAGTATTTGTAAAATAATATATATATTTATTTTACAACATGTAAATAAATTACTTTTTCTTATTGTATTAAGCTTGTTTTTTTAAATCCCTCACACCATCAGTATAAAATTGAATTAATAATTATAATCCCTTCACCAATCCCAATCACTTGTCTCTTTCAAGTTCTGATCTTTTGTATTTTTATCTTCTAAATGAGAAGAAAGAGACAGTATACCCAAATATATACCATTCATCTGTAAAAGGGGTCCTATACAAAGCTAAATTAAAAGTAATCACAAAACGTGAAAGTAAGTATTGCAAGCACCAAAAAATAAAACCTATTTAGTAAAAAAATATGGCCAATTATACATGTTCATTTAAAAGTCATAATGTACTCACTGTTATGAGTATTTCATTTCTTTTTTATCGTCATTTTTTGCTGCATAAAAGAAAGGTCACATGACTAGTGGATGGTATAAGTATGTCAGTGTTGTTCTATAGAAGCCAGCACACCAGGAATTTCCCTTTTCGAATTATCTCTTGACATATATCAAATATGACATGTGTCAAAACAGATTAATCAAAGTATATTTAGTAATTGCCAGTTTGTTGTCAGTGTATCCTTACGAAGAAACAGTAAGTTCTTTAAATTATTTGAAACTATGGGTAATCATTTGGTGGTAAAGAGATTTGGAGGATCAAAAATGTACAAAATTCTCTTTTTAGAAATTTAATTATAATTGTAGACAACTAATATGTGTACGATTTTGCACGTCGACTAAGGAATGAATCAGGAAAAAATAAAGATAAAACCATATTTTAGTTATTTTTTTTGTATTAGTTGTGGTAACCCTAAAAGAAATGCGACCTTGAAAAACAAATGTTAAGTATTGCCAGTTGGCTCATAAGTAGTACAAGTCGAAGCAACTATGTTATATTCACAATTAATTCATTATTGATCTGAGTTCTTATTGAGAGTTATCATAAGACTAGTGGATTTAAATGCGCTAGCATTATCTTAACAGTAAAATGCACATTAATTACGCAATTAAAAAAAAACTTAAATTGCCAAAACAAAAAATTGTACTACCATGGTTTCCTACCAATAATGGTAGACTTTGAGATAGGTAGATTGGTTTTATGAAGAAAAGGAGGAAGGACTATTTTTCCAACAGTATTTTGAGAGCCTAATAGATATCTTGTAACATTCTGATGTAAATAGTTATTTCAGTGTATTTAAATTAAATGTTAATGTGCATTTAACTTTACACTGGTATTAAAATCTAAGCTAAATTAATTACGTCCTTACTTTATCGTTAAATCACTTTATTTTATAACTAAATTGTGAAAATATCTAATGGAATGGTGTAAAATTGACAACTTTAATAAATGACTATTATTTGGCAACAGATTACAAAATTGAAACTATGAGCAATGTTTTAAAAATGTGTACGGTGTGTATAGCATTTGAATGCTAATAATTATAATTTACAAACTCTCGCAGAGTAAAATAATGTTAGTTTCATTGAATCATAACTTTAAAATTACGGTTAATAATCTGTGGATAGATATCCACAGATTTATTAACCAAAGTTGTCATAATTTTCGCGCGCAAAGTACTAAGCCTATGTGAAAGTGCGCGAAAATAAATCGAGCATGATTTTAAATGTATAAAAAGTTATTGATCACTTCGGATTAGGTTAACAGAAAATTATTAAATTAAAAAATCCTACAGTGCAGTCAGTAATTAGTAACAAAGTTGCCATTTTATGGTAGTCTATTTATTTAAAGTGTACTAAACAAACACACTAGCAGTAGCAAGCAGCTGACAACCGCCATATTGGAATTGTCACGAAGTGAATCGTGATGGTCTACTAATACAAGTCTGTTGTCGGATGTTTGTTCGGCCACGGTGGCTGGAGTGCCGTCCATGTCTCCGAGACGTTGGTTCGCGACTCTCAGGTGACGGAGCAGCGCTAAAACGTCTTCTATAAAAGAAAAAAAAATAGTTTTATTTTTGATTGGATAGTTTGTTTAATTTCTCGACCAGTGTAGAATAAGCTGTCAATTGTATGACTTTTGTGTTTAAACAGTCAAAACATAAATTGACCCCTAAAGAATGTAAATTGCATAGGTGTCAATACTACTAATAATAATTACTGTACACCTAGACAGTAAGTACCTAGATGACCGAATTTTGTCAGGTATATTTTTTATAACATTTTCCAAAAATAAATCCTATCTAGATCGATCTATCGCCTCCGAAATATGAATAGGTATTAAATTTGAATAAAAATCGTTAAAACAGTTTCCGAGAATTAGAATTTACATATTTATATGTAAATATAAGAAATGCTCGCTTAAAGATTTCGCTCGTTCACGTTATAACCTACAAAACCATCCCTAAAAACCATTTCATCTATTCCCATTACAGAATAACCTCCAATTTGACATAATGAATAAATATGTCGGTAATTTATCCCATTTCGGAGCTCGGGCAGAATGAAAATGGATGCTTTAACAGGCAAATGATGGCCGTTCTCATGAATAGATCTGTCAGCCGGGTTTACTGAAAGCTGTATTCATGTAGGACATTCAAATTGATGTATTTATTTCGCTATAACAACGATATATTGTCAGCACTTAATATCGTTTTGTTAGCTCCATATTTTCGTGTTAAAAATAATGACTTGAAGAACTGTACCAAATTGAAATGAAACCACACGCGAATACTAGCTTTCAAATAAAAAAGAGAATCATCAAAATCAGTTCACCCTGTCGAAAGTTCTGAGGTAACAAACATAAAAAATACAGCCGAATTGTTAAACTCCTCCTTTTTTTAAGTCGTTTAAAAAGAGTATTACGTTTATGTAATATTTCATTGCTTTTCATCGAATGTGTAACGAATTAAATGAATCAACAATGTGACGATACGAAATCACGGGTTCGATTTTAAAAATGTAAAAAAAAACTTGGAATGTGAAATAGTGCTTGTGCTGTGTTTCACCGAGTGAGTGAGGATACGGAGGCCCAACCCCAACCTCCTACAATGACCGGCATCACACTTGTGACGCCTCTGGTGTTGCGAGTGTCCATGGGCGGCGGTAATCGCTTACCACCAGAATATACGTCTGCTCGTTTGCCCCCAATTCCATTAAAAAAGTTTGTTATTTGTAACAAGTTGTCACTCGTGCCTTGGTAAACATCGACTTGCTTACTTAAAATATTTTTGAGTATGTCTAACCATAATCTTATTTAAATAGAACTCTTATTTCGGAAGGCATAAAGCTTAAAACACAATATCATATCTAACCTGCCTCTTTCTGTCCTTTCTCGTAGTCTACCTTGATGAAAGTGGTAAGCGAAACTTCGTAGATTTTGTTGGAGTCGCTCGAAGCAATCGATCGGCGCTTTCGGCCGTAAGCGAACTGTCCATTACTGCATTGCACCTGGAATTTATAGAAAAATTAAATATTAAACAAGCAATGTATGTTTACTCCTGACACACCTTTCAAACTTCCTTATTGACTGTCTCGTAAATAAATACCGATGTCTATTTCACTAAAACGAATACAAGACATCTCGGAAAATATAATTTTCATTACAAATATTAATCCATTAAACATTGAAATACGAGTATATTGCTTGGTTGTACGCCGCAGGCGGGCCCTTTGATTTTGTGGCAGCTTTCCGTACGTGCAACGATGGTGCGGTCAAAATGACCGTATCTAAGCGAATGGACTTCAGTGCGAAATCGGGTTGCTATTTTAAAATCAATAAAAACTTGATTCAACTTACCCCCTGGCATTTATCAAGACACACGGTGACAGTACCCTTGAACTGCACGTATGTGGTGTCAGGGAATTTGAATGCCTTGAATTTGGCGGTCAAAGTATCGCCGTCAGTGGTCAAGAAGTTATCGAAGAGGTATGGGTCTACTGAACATCTGAAAAATAAATAATACGTATTAAGAATATTCTTTATTTATTATTTTAATTTCTATTTGCAATATGAAATAATGAAATATTGAACCAGATAATATTGTCTTGCCATTAACTTTTCCCGTTTTTTTTGAGTAGGAGGCAAACGAGCAGACGTATCGCCTGATGGTAAGCGACACCAGAGGCGTTAAAAGTGCGTTGCCGGCATTTGGGGGAATGGGAAGAGGGATGGGGGAAGGATTGGAGTGCGCAAGCGCTATTTCACACCGGTTTTCTGTGAGGCCGTGGCATCAGTCCGGTCGAGCCGGCCCATATAGTAGTGTACGGTCGTAAACTAAGGTAATATAACATTTCTAATTTCCTTTTTGTAGTCTACTATACAAATGTTGTTCTGACAATAACAAACACAAATAAAGTATAACAATTACGAATATTATCTGAAAACAAGGTGTAATGAGTGTATTTTGTGTAAATAAAATTATTAAAACAGCAAAACAACTAAACGCCGAAACAAATGCAGATCATACAATCATTTGGTTCGACCCGGGAATTGAACCCGAGACCTCAAGCACAGCAGTCGCATACGCTACCACTGCGCCACCGAGGCAGTTAGATATAGTTCACAACTTATAATCCTGTTTTCTAAGACTCACCCGTTTAAAATAATAGTTTCCTGTTGCTTGCCGGTGTCTGTGACGTGCATGTAATTCACCAACAGCCCGTAGACTGCAGCTGACTGCTCGTTCAGGAATATCTCCATGGTAAGAGGAGTCCCTGGAGTCACTGAGATCTCACCTGACACTCTAGAAATAGAAAGAACTTGGTTGACCGGACACATTGATGCTAAGAAAGGAAGGAATTAAAGCACTCTTGATGAAACAAGACCAGTCTTCATTAAGAATCATCAATGATCACAGTCTTTATTAGTCCACTGCTGGTCATAGACTTCGTAATAATAAATAATAATAATAATAAATATTTCGGACATATAACACACAACGCCATCTAGTCCCAAGCGAAGTTGGGCTTGTGTTATGGGTACTGGACAACTGATATGAATACATATATACTTTTTTTTTGTAAATACATACATATTATACACAGAAAACACCCAAACTCCGAAACAAATATTTGTAGATTACACAAACATTTGGTCCGAACCAGGATTTGAACCCGAGACCTCAAGCACAGCAGTCGCATTCACTACCACTGCGCCACGAGGCTGGCACCAATCCCCCATCAGTTGAAGCAGGGGATCTAAAATGATGTTGTTTATAAAAACTTCCAAACAAATCTCCTGGGCAATTAAAATGGAAATTAAATTAAAAAGATGCCCTAGCAAGAGGATTAGTGTGGAAAAAAAAATCCAAACGAATCCCCCTCGAGGGGATCTAAGTAGGGGATTCTAGAGGACGGACGTTTTTACGCGTTTGAGTGTGTATCACCTTTCAATTGTAGCAGTGTAATAAGACATTGGCAGTTTTCTAGGGCTGTCTTCGTATTTGGCTAAAAAGATTCTGCTAGTGTTGTTTTAACTCCATTATTCAAATACTTTTAAATGTCCTGCTGCTTCTTATTCATACAAAAAGTGCACCATAGTACAGATAATTTAGGTAACACTCAATTTATCAATCTATTTTGTGTGGGAACCTACAATGCATAATGAATTTTCCAAACACGATCGAGTCGCCGGCAGCCGAGCACGGTATTTTTGCTTGCTGCTCTATAGTGCTAGCAAGTAAATAAAACGGACATGCCACACAATTTTAAAAAGTAAAGCGTATTGTATTGCTAATGGCAAAACTCTTTTTTTTTTAAATTTTACAGAGAAATGAATATTGTTAGTAGGAACAAAAGAAAATCCAGTGAAGGCAGCTGTCCTCCCCTGTCCTCCTATTAAGATATAAAGACACTTACTGCTTCCCATTCTGCTTGACAATGGCACCAAGAATTGGTTCTGGAGCCTTTCCTTCTTCGTAGCGGGTGATGTTCAAAACACTGGAACAAGTAAAGAAGAAATTATAGCACTTGTGGCGACCTCCACATACAGCGCCATCTACCGAGGATACACTGAACTACGAAGTAACGCACTGTACCTACAAACTACACTACACGGAGTAACTACCAATCCTGAATCGCGCAAATAAAGTTCCCGCGCCGATTATCATATATACAACATCCCAACATCAACTGTAGGGCAGTAGCCCGCCAGGCATGATCACCTCGCCTGGTCGGAGGATCCTCCCTTTGTGTTGGGTGGAACATGATACCCGTTCCCCCACAGTGGTGACCCCGACGTGATTGGAAGCAGCCTTCAAGCCGCAGCACCATCATGTTCACTCCCACAGCAAGTCTCAGCCAGCCAGCAAACTTCGGCCTCAACAGGGATACACCACACGCAGGATGCGACCGCTCCAGCCTGGTTACCCCTACGGCCTCATCAGCGTCTAGGCACAGCGCACTGCACCTACGGTCCATGTAAGCAGAGCACATCTCTCCCGTCTACGCAGCAGCCAGCCACTACGCAGCAACCGCCCCGACTCACTGGGGACCTCACCGCAGCACCGCACACCGCATGCGATCCCGACTCACTGGGATCAGCGGACTTCAGCCCCGACTCACTGGGACTAGCGGCATTCAGTTCCGACTCACTGGAACTAGCGGCATTCAGTTCTGACTCACTGGAACTACTCACTCCTGGCACTGGCAAGCTCCGCATCAGAGCACAGACAGCTGACTCAACATATATCGACCTCCAGTCTTGGAGGGGAGTGATGTGGCGACCTCCACATACAGCGCCATCTACCGAGGATACACTGAACTACGAAGTAACGCACTGTACCTACAAACTACACTACACGGAGTAACTACCAATCCTGAATCGCGCAAATAAAGTTCCCGCGCCGATTATCATATATACAACATCCCAACATCAACTGTAGGGCAGTAGCCCGCCAGGCATGATCACCTCGCCTGGTCGGAGGATCCTCCCTTTGTGTTGGGTGGAACATGATACCCGTTCCCCCACACACTCTTGATGAAATTACTTGAGTGGCCATTAGGAACAATGGCGATTTAATGTTAAGCGACAATCAGAAGTTGTGCTCCAACACTTTACGTTGTTTAATTGACTTATTGACTGCCTCGGTGGCGCAGGCTTCAATTCCCTGGACGGGGTATGACTAAATATTTGTATGATCTGCAAATGTTGGTTTCGGCGTTTAGGTGTTTCTATGTATAATATTGTTACGAAGAAAGATTATGCGCGAGCATCGGCCGAGAAGTTGATTTCTCAAAACACGGAATAATGAACCATATGTCGATATGCGTAGTGTCGATTGTTTACAGCAAGTTTGCCGGCGGGCATGTTCTTGGTACGAGTAGGAAGAAGGAAGAAAGAGCTAGTAACAGTAAAAATGGATATAAATACGATCTCTCGCGTACCGGTGTCAGTTCAGTTTGAGCTACAGTGCGATAAATTTTGTTGATTGTTATTCGGAGTGCATTGTGCTTCTTTTTTTTTTATTATATAGGGGGCATATGAGCAGACGTATCACCAGATGGTAAGCGATTACCGCCGCCCATGGACACCCGCAACACTAGAGGCGTGTTGCGAGTGTCCATGGTCACAAGTGCGTTGCCGGCCTTTTAGGAAGGAATACGCTCTTTTCTTGAAGGTTTGAAGGTCGTATTGGTCCGGGAACACCGCAGGCGACAGCTCACAGTTTTGCTGTGCTTGTAAGAGTTTTTGTTTTAATAAAGTATATTTTACACGTCAGTAGGTTCATTTCTCAAATACATCGAACCCTAACATGTAACAATATGTATGTAATATAAGTATGTTTAATAAATAAATAAATATTTTGGACATCTAACATAACGCCATCTAGTCCCAAGCTAAGCAGAGAGGAGTTTGTTTGTATGTTTGAACGCGCTAATCTCAGGAATCGCTGGTGCGATTTGAAAAATTACATCAGTGTTGGATAGTCCATTTATTGAGGAAGGCTATAGCAATAGCTAAGAGCAATAGGAACGGAGCCCCAATGAAGAATGTTTAAAAAACGGGAAAAAATTATTACGCTACAGGCAATAGTAGACGTAAACGAGGTTGCGAGGGTCAGCTAGTGTCATCATAAAGAGGTTTGACTAGTTTCGGAATGTTCTTTTCGTCAGTACGAACAGAAGAAGAAGATTACCAAAATACAAAAGAACTTACTCAGGTTCATCAAAGTCCAGTGGGAAAGCTTGCACTTCTCTTCTGTTTAACCTTTGTTTCCCCAGCACTACACATCTGACGGCAACAGTTTCCTGACCTCCTGCGTTGTCTTCAATCACGATGTTGTGGTAGAAGACACGTTTGCCCTGAAAAAGAAAGAAATTAAGAGTTAGTAAGTATTTTATCTCGTTCCAGAAAGATACTTGAGCTAAGAACGAGTCATTCTTGTATTGTGAAGGACTTATCTAACACCATTGAATGAACAATTAATTATGTACATGAGATGTGGCCTCGCTATGTATCTTCTTTCGCATTTACTATGGGGAGTGTTCCGAGGAATTGTTCAAACTGATCCCTGCGGCCTCTTCTGATTGCGGCGGCGCATCTTTCAAAAGCCGGCAACGCACTTGTGACGCCTCTGGTGTTGCGGATGTCCATGGGCGGCGGTAATCGCTTACCATCAGGCGATACGTCTGCTCGTTTGCCCGTCTGTTTCCATAGAAAAAAGAAATATACCCTTGTCTATCCTGTCGAACTTATGATAGCGTTAACATCTTCTTCGTTTAAAAAAAAGCTCCAGCATTAGGAATTAATCGTGTGTTGCAGGGGACTTTACAAACACCCAGACTCAGAATAACAATTTGTGGATCACACAGAGTGTTGTTTTTTTTAACGTGTGGAAACCCCTACGGGCCGTCACCCCGCCGAGGATTGCGGCGAGGTTGTGTGTCGGAGTCGGACCGACTAAAACCTCACGGTGTGCCACTCGGCCCCTGAGAAGAGAGGGATCCAGGAGCTGCTGTTATTAACACATCTGGCCCCCTCCCAGACCGCTAAAACCTCTAAGCAAACCGTGCAGTAAATATTTTAAAACAGTTAATATATAACACAGATAATCCCTATTTAAATAAGTACCTATTATTTCATCGCAAATATTCTACATACAACTTACATAAATTCTCTACGGATTAAACGGCCCAGCAAATCTAGTTTTAAACATTTGACCAAAAATAATGACAAAGGTTGATGTTGTACAATGTAGTTGTTTCAAACTTGTTGTTGTAATGATTTGTTTATCTCTGGGGGTAGCGTTAACAAGGGTAGCCAACCCCTATTTATACTTTTAATATGTTTTATTAATACATAGGAGTCGGGATTACCATTTAGATACCGACAACAGACGGAATAAATGATTTTGTTAAGACCAAGATTATGTGTTGCCCATAGTCCAGGGGCTCGGGGATTAGAAAAATCACCGAGGGTAAGTAACGACGGCGCGGTCTGTACCTGCATGGGTAGTGCTAGTGGCAACATAATATGAGCGTCTCCGTGATTCAGAGGTCACGTTAAGCAGTCGGTCCCTACCTTGCTATCATAGAATAACTATAATAACTTAGATTTCTTAGATTTTTGAGCAGACATAGTTTCCCTAAATTTACGTTGAAGCAATCGTTTCTTGTGTTTTTGGCGCTTGCGTATTGTGTTGGTTTTTTTCTTTTTGAGTTTTTTCATTCTGATTTATATTTGGTGTTTGTTTTTCAATATTTTACATTAATCTGGCACTAGAAGTGAAAACTTGTTATTGGCTTTCTGACGACTGATCTGCTTTGTATTACCAATGTATCTAGCTGTAAGCTTTCCATACATAAATAAATAAATAACAGTCGTGAAGCTTAGTTGAAGACTTTTGGGCGGTTTGAAAACATCCAACGCTAAGACGTAGCCACCATGTTGTGTTGCCAGTCCCCAATCCACACTCGACCAGTGTAGGGGCAGATGGCCTTAACCCTCTCTTGAGAGAAGTCCCGAGCCCAGCAGTGGGACATTATGGGTTGTTTTTTGTATGTGTTAACTATTAGAATTACAAGCTCGAAAGTTAATCTGCATATCTGTTACGCTTTCACGCCTAAGCCGCTGCAGCAATTTTAATGAAATATGGCATGAGGATACTTTGACTCTTGAGTTACCTCCACCACAGTTGATAAATAAATAAATATTCCGGACATCTAACACACAACGCCATCTAGTCCCATGCTAAGCAGAGCTTGTGTTATGGGTATTAGACAACTGATATAAATACATATATACTGTTTTTTTTTTGTAAATACATACATATTATACATAGAAAACACTCAAACTCCGAAACAAATATTTGTAGATCACACAAACACTTGGTCCGACTCAGGATTTGAACCCGAGACGACCTCAAGCACAGCAGTCGCATTCACTACCACTGCGCCACCGAGGCAGTTAGATAGAGCACCTACCTGATAAATTTGTACATCAGCTAAAGGTTGGCTGGTAGAGAACAGAAGCCTGCCGATGTATATGTATGTGTTCATGAAGAACCCGCGAGCAAATCAAAGTGTAAAATAAAAGCTTCGTGACTTGTAAACTTACAGTTTTCTTATGCAGAACCCTGGTGACACCACATTTGTAAGGATCTTGTAGGTCAAGAACGAACATGGCTGTCTTCCCATCCAGTTCCGGTTGACAAGGTTTGTATTCTGAAATTGAAAAAATGATTTCAAAATAAATGTTTCTGACATCTAACACAACGCCATTTAGTCCCAAGCTAAGCAGAGTTTGTGTTTTTTTTTATAAAAGGATCTGCAAATATTTGTTTTAAAATTGATCCGACCCGGACATCGAACCCGAGACCTCAAGCAACAAACGAACAGCAGTCGCATACGCTACCACTGCGCTACCGAGCAGTCAAAAAACATTAACGACTGTTAATAGTCCACTGCTGGACATGACATGGTAAAGGGTTTGTCAATAGCTGATGTAATATAAAAAGTAACTAAGTAACTTAAGCTAACTTCGCCTCGCGACGTTACTCGCTTTTGTTATTGTACAGCGAGTAACACTGCAGGGTTCAATTAACTATAAATAAACTAGCTGTTGCCCGCGGCTCCGCCCGCGTTTATGTCGGTTTTTTTGTGTTTTTTCGCGGTCCCGAATATGTGACTGATGCAAACATTAGATAAAAACAATCCTTGATGCGGATTATATATCATTCTAAAATTTCAGCTCGATCGGTGCAGAACTTTTTGAGTTTTTGAAGCGTACACAAACCAACATAACATTTTTATATATATAGATTTCATCTATACACAGAATCATCGTGTCCAGCACACAAGTATTTGTCCTGGGTGGGAATAAATCAGAAATTTCTAACTTATCAGGTAAGCAAAGACAAAATCTTTATAACCTAGCAAATACGCTTGAAATTCGTTTGTTTCTAGAATATACCTTCTGTTAGCGACAAGTATCAAGACTTATGCCTTGGGGATACAAATACAGTCTTAGCCGTTGGACTCAATTAAGTAAACACGTATTAATCCAAAATATATCTGTCCCGGGAATTGAATTAATCATTGTTGTACGTGAATCGGATATGCAGCTGAATTTAAATTGCCTTTAAATTGTATTAGTGTTTTTCCGGGGACGTAGTCTTGTTAAATAGTTATTTGTTATACAAGAGCGCAAAGTTGCTTGGACCGAGCAAGTAAAGGATTCTAAAATCTGTAAAATTAGAATCCTGAACGTTAGCGAAGAAAAAAATTAAAGATTAATAGAATTGTTGAACGCTTTCTAACCGTAGGAGAGCTATGCTTCGGCATGAATGGGTCAGCTAGACCCATTCCGGTGTGAAATAGCATTTGCGCTGTGTTTCACCGAGTGAGTGAGGATACCGGAGGACCATACCCCCCCCCATCCCCTTTGCCATCCCCCAAAGGTCGGCATCGCACTTGTGACGCCTTTGGTGTTGCGGGTGTCCATGGGCGGCGGTAATCGCTTACCATCAGGAGATACGTATGCTCGATTGCCCAACATCCAATAAAAAAAAACGCGCTAATCACTAGAAATACTAAACTAAATTCTTTTTACATTGGTTAGGCAGTCTATCGACGAAGGTTACATAACTTCACTCGACGACCAAAGTATTCACACAGCTGAGTATTCATGAGCCGGCTAAGTGCGAGACAGACTTTCGCATCGATTGTTCCGTACAAACCTGTAGGTAACTAACAATTTATGATTTTCGCAATTTTTCCTTTATCTATGCTATAAGACGTTGCTTCGTACAAAATTTCAAGATTCTGAGTTCACGGGAAGTACCCTGTAGGGTTTCGGCTGTATCTTTTGATTGTCTTGGCTTAGAAGTTTGATTTCCTTACAGCCCGAAGAGACAGTAGACCTAAGTATTTGATATGAATTTCTGATAGATACCTCCACACGTTCCTGAGGAGAAGGGTCTTGATAAACAGTCGGACGGAGACAAAGTGATCCTATAAGGAAACGTTTTATCCTTTTGAGGTACGGAACCGTAAAAATGTAGTGAATACGCGAAAAAAATCTTTATTTTGAGAGACTCCGACGAAGTTGCTAGTAAATAAAGAAGAATGAAGAATTTTTTGCTCTATTTCTTTTTTATTAAAATGTGCTACACTCTGGAATTGTCAACAAGTTATTTAATGAAGAAATTTGTAGGATATCTATATTAAAATACGTAAAGCATTTACATTTTGTACCCCTTTCAACGAAAATTATGCGATTTGGGACAGTTAAAGATGATAACGAGGAGATGAGGAGAAATCTATAAGAATATAAAAAACATATTAATGAATTGTTGTCGATTTTTGGCCTATGGACTATCACTAGTTTCACATTATGCTATGACAATAGGGATCGAAATAGCGTCTATTACCATCTATACTAATATATTAAGCTAAAAAGTTTGTTTGATTAAACGCGTTAATCTCAGGACCATTAGGGTCCGATTTGAATGGTCTAGTTACCGAGGAAGGCTTTCATATAAGCTTTATCACGCTAAGATCAAAAGGAGCGGAGCACCAATAAAAATTTTTAAAAACCGAGGGATAATTAGCACGCTACGAGCAACAGGAGACGCAAACAAGGTTGCGTGGGTCAGCTAGTCATTTTATAATTGCGAGGAAAGGCTAGTCCAGTATACAAATGAATTTTAAAACAGCCATTATTTTAAACAATTTCAATATACAATCACGAAGCGGCTAACATTAGCTGTCGTGAAACCAAAAACAAGTCATTCAAATTTATCTACCGTCTCTTTCTCGCCATTGAAACGTCAATAAAGTCAGTTTCCGCAGACATCTTTATTTTTAGACAGGTTTATGAATTAAACATGCCGCCATTTGTAATTTGATTACATTTTATTGTTAACTTTTAGACATCAAATGTAAATTATAAGTAATATGTATATTTTTGGACGGTGAAAACTTTTCAATTTTAATAGAAAGTGTTATGACGGGGCTGTTTGGTCTAGTTACTATTGGCCCTGTTTGAAAAGATGGAGAGCGTCGGTTTAATGCCAGCCAGGAATGAATAATTCTCTCGTAAGCGAGATGATAGTGCCGCGCCTGGCCGCAGCCCCACTTTTAATGTTAGGAATTGGGAAGTTGTATATATTCTAATCGACGTGAGAATTTCTATATCACGATGCAGGATTAGTAGTTACTCCGTAGTTCGATGTTTCTTTGATAGATGGCGCTGAAGTATGTTTTGTTACGCTGTACGTGGAAGTCGCGACAATATGTATGTATTTAGAAATATGTAAGTATGTTTATCAGTAGTTTAGGATCAGATAGCCTTCTGTGAGATTTGCGAGGATATAATTATTGTTTTTAAACGATGATTTTTAAATATTATGAGCACTAAGGTTAGCTACTATAATTATACATTGCAATAAATTAAATATAAGTTTTAATTAATATAGTGGTTACACCTTAGGGTGAATATTCTGAGATCGTATAACGATCTCCGTCCTCCATAAGCGCAAGCCAGATGTCAGATGAGAAGCAGGCTTAGGTGGCGGCGCGGATGCTGCGGAACGTGCGCTCCCCGGGAGACAGTAACGGGAACATCAGGGTGCCCACACAGTGGGGCCACCTACGGTTTGTAAGTAGCCCGAGGTACGTCGGGGTTTCAGGGTTTTCCTTACTAGGGTACACCTGGTTCCCCGGCTCCTAGTACCCAAGACGGCGTGTGGTTTGATCTGTTGGGGTCCGACACGCCACCAGGAGGTGGTGTCCGAGGGGATTTCCGCAAGGAAGAAAAAATGGGGAACATTCTGGATAGACGAACTTATTTGTGGTCCTGTGTTTATGAGACGTCAACTTGCGGGCTAGTCTAGTACAATTATACGTAAATCGTCGTAGAAGTAAAAAAACGATGGATTTGATTGTTGGATGTTTTGGTTTTTACAATATATTTTTGATTAATATTTTATTAAAGTTACGAGATACATGTTAGGGAGTAGCCACACGCAAGCATTCCCCTCCGTCAAAGTATAACCCCAAATGGCCATGGTATATGACCAATGGGTAATTTTTATTGAAACGAGCAGACGTATCACCCGATGGTAAGCGATTACCGCCGCCCATGGACACCCGCAATACCAGAGGCGTAACAAGTGCGTTGCCGACCTTTGGGGGAAAGGAAGGGGGATAGGGGAGGGGTTGGGGTATGGGCCTCCGGTATTCTCATTCACTCGGTGAAACACAGCGCAAGCGTATTTTACACCGTTCTGTGAGGCCGTGGTATCACTCCGGTCGAGCCGGCCCATTCGTGCCGAAGCGTGGCTCTTCCACGAAAAAATATGCCATCCCACGTTATACTGGTTATGACACAGAATGTAATTATGTGTGCGTGAAATTTTGAATGTTTGGTTTTGTGAGTCGTGGTGACAGGCGATTGTGGCAAAAAATGACAGACTGTTTTGTAGCAGAGAAATACGTCATCCGAACATTGACTTAGATACCTTTTTTCTAAAGACTATCCCCATTTCATGTCATCCACATTTTATATATTTTTTATCATTAATTTCATCACGACGACGACTTGAAGACTCGAAGACTTATAATTGAAGACTATAAATACTTGACATTGGCAAAAATAGCTGATCCGAGTGATCCGGCTGGTTGCCATTTCATCAAAAGAAGAAGAACATTGATTTACTAATTACTGAACTAACTCGTGACCAGGTTTTTCTTGCCATTACCATAAACTATTACAACTCATACGTTCCCACGTGTCATTGTCATGAGAGAAAGTGTTATTTCTCATGCTAATTAGGCCGCCATCTTGTACATTGTCGTGTTACGTTCGGAAACGGGGGAAACTTTTTATTACAAGTGTCAAAGTTTAATGTGTGTTAGCGAATAACTTTTGTTGAGAATTTTAAATGAAATTCTGTAAATTAGTAATTATAATGTTGTAGTATTTATGATACATGGTCTATTTGACTGCCTTGGTGGCGTAGTGGTAGCGTCTGCGACTGCTGTGCTTGAGGTCTCGGGTGTGATTGCCGGATCGGCCCAAATGTTTGTATGATCTGCAAATATTTGTTGACGCGATCATTCTTTCTCTTAAACGAGGGAGAGCCACGCGCTATCAAAGTATTTTACGCGCCGAGTTTGGGTGATATCTATCTATACTAATACTAATAATAAAGCTGAAGAGTTTATTTGTTTGTTTGAACGCGCTAATCTCAGAAACCGCTGGTGCAATTTGAAAAATTCTTACAGTATTGGATAGTCCATTTATCGAGGAAGGCTATAGGCTATATATCATCACGCTTCTACTAATAGGAGCGGAGCACCAATGAAAAATGTTTCGAAAACGGGGGAAAATGTTCGCGCCACGGGCAATATACCACGCAAACGAGGTTGCGTGGGTCAGCTAGTGTATAATATGTATGTATTTACAAAAATAAGTAAGTTTATTTAGTATTCTATCAATCAATATAGTGTTTATATTACAAGCTCTGCTTAGTTTGAAGTTTGATGATGTTGCGTGAAAGAAAAGAAAGAAAGAATAATATGGTTTACCTTTCATCTGATGCAGGTATGAGATTCTTCTGTCTCCATCCATGGGGACCACCACCTTCATGATCTCCGGAGTACATTCTAACTGAGACTCGGAACCTGAAATAAATAAATATATTTACTAAAAAAAGCATTGATAAGAAATTATATTTCTATTTTACTTTATTAAATAATAAATAAATGAATAAATAAATATTCCGGACATCTAACACACAACGCCATCTAGTCCCAAGCTAAGCAGAGCTTGTGTTATGGGTACTAGACAACTGATATAAATACTTAAATCCTTTTTTTTTTGTAAATACATACATATTGTACATAGAAAACACCCAAACTCCGAAACACATATTTGCAGATCATACAAACATTTGCTCCGACCCGGGAATTGAACCCGAGACCTCAAGCTTAGCAGTCGCATATGCTACCACTACGCCACCGAGGCAGTCAAAAATGATATTTGCTGATATTTCATAAAATTATATATATATTTTATGGTATATGAGGCAACACCAGAGGCGTCACAAGAGGGGTCGGGGTCCTCACGCACTCGGTGAAACACAGCGCAGGCGCTATTTCACACCGGTTTTCTGTGAGACCGTGGTATCACTCCGGTCGAGCCGACCCATTCATGTCGAAGCGTGGCTCTTCCATGGTAAGTACATATAAAAATACATACATTATTATACATAGATAACAACCAAATTCCGAAACAAAAATTTGCAGATCATAAAACATTTGATTCAAACAGTCGCACAACACTACCACTGCGCCAACGAGGCAGTTAAATTAAGTTAATATTTACTAACACTCAATTTTTTTTCATAATAATATTACGGTTTATTATCTTGAAAGCCCTCCCGAAACTAAAGCCTGACTGCGTCCATGACTCAAGACAAGTCACTTTATAAATGTGCAGATGTATATCATTTTCCAACAATTATCACAAGGAAACGAATATCTCATAAATTAACTTTCCTCACGAGTTAAATCTAAATCAAATTGCGTTCGAGTTTCGTCCATTATTCTGGTGAAGATAAAGGTTGGCTCACACGCAACGGCGCAGCCGGACGGAACGGACGTCGAACTTGTTAGAACACTGTGGACGAGAGTAGTGTAGCCATTTGTAACGATTTTATTAGGATAAACCCTGTTTTTGAAGTCCTTCATTATGGCAAATGAGTTGATATTTTATTAAACCTACCGGATCATGCTTCTATATCACCGAGAGAACTAATAAAATAATGTAAATAATATCTGTGTCTGGATATAATTTATCTTGCATCCAGCTACATTTCGTTGTGACAGAAATGTGGAGCTAAGCTGATGTGGAAAATAGATTAAAACAATCTTTGAACCACGTTGTACATATAGTTCAAATTTAAGATTAGTGGGTGTATATTTTTACCCGATTTGAAAAAAGGAGGAGGTTCTCAATTCGACTGTTTTTTTTTTCATTTTTGTTACCTCATAACTTTTGACTGGGTGAACCAATTTTGATGATTCTTTTTTTATTTGAAAGCTTGTGCTTCCCGTAAGTTCAGTTCTAGAAGTCGGTTTTTTTTTGTAAAAAATTGTGATTATTGTGTTTGTTGATTTGGAAGGAGGGAAGTATTATGAGTTGATGTTATATTTATTTATTTATAATTTTATGCACTTATTATAGGCGGACTTAATACCCAGGGCATTTTCTACCAGTCAACCTTAGGGTGGTGTAGAAATCTTGTGAGGTAGGCGCACATAGGTTATATAACTTCAGATCCAATACATACATTAGACATACATAAATTAGCAACATACATACATAGATATAAAACATACTGTGTTTGATACTACGATAACCGAGTGACGCAGATAGCATGTTTTTATCATAAAAGTTATAATAGGAGGATTTATAATAGGGGCCTATAAGTGGCTGACGCTTAGTCACATTAGTTCTATGAAAATAATTTTCATAAGGATTTACACCCGAGAACATTATTTATTCAAATAATACATACTTTAATCTGAGTTAAGGACATAAAGAAGTTTATATTTAAATACAGGGCCGCAAGAAGGGATTACGTCTGTGGATGACGTCAAACTTGACATAGAAATTATTAACATATTTTAACACACTTTCCTTGACTTGACACTTTTATTAAGACTTTGCCGTGGGGGACTTGTATAAAGAAACTTGTATCGAACACTTTTTATTTGCTTTTCACCGAGTGTAAAAGATTACCGGAGCCGTAAATCCTCGTGAATGAATTCAGGAGATGCATATTGGAAGTGTTTATAGCTGGTGTAATTCCTAGCACCGTCGTGTTAGGACGTATCACTCTTTAAAGAGAGGGTATGTCAGGAATAGTCACGTGACTAATCGACAAATATTTGAAAAATGTAAATACTTTTCCTTAACTTCTTCAATGACATATATGTATATGAATGTATTATACAGTATGCAGGGCTAAATCGCAGACAGATAATATGGTGCCTCTACTCATTCGGATTGGATCTTAGGGGATTCAAGTACTTCGACGACCTTCAGACTTCTTAAGTCTACCAACGACCACCCCTTGGGGATTATCTACAACGATTTTTTCTAGCATTCTGAATAATATAACTACAAAAAATATTAAAAAAAAAAATTTACGTAAAATTAACTTCAATATTTCGATGAATGAAACAAAACGATTCTAAACTAACACACAAAAAATAACTTACCAAATCGGTTTATCGACATGCACTTGAAAACCAATCCTTTGAAAAGAAGGGTTGCCTATAAAATATTTAAATAAGATATTTCCTATCAAACACATCTAGCGGAGATCCAAGAAAGATAACATTTCTCATTGCTCTTATGTAACTAAAATACTTGAAGCATTTAGGAATCCCAAGTAGTAGCTTTGTTGACAAGACGATAGCGATCTCTACGTACATGTTAAGGGTCGCGTGTTCGATTACCGTTCGTGATAATAAGATTTATTGCCTCTAGTATTACTTCCCTGTTATTTGAACACACATACTGTATACTCCGTCATTGAAAATTATAAGTTTTATCGTTGTTATGTGACTTTAAAATTTGCATTTGTAATTTTATTGTCGGAATTTTTTAAATAAAGGTTTTTAATTAGCTTATTGTTGTTTAAATTTACAGAAATTAAACATATTTTAGACATGCGAAGGCTTGGTTATACTTTTTATGATATAGGGGGATTTTTACTCATGATAAGTGACTACCGCCGCCCATGGGCGTCTGCAACTCAGGAATCACAAGTTGCCGCCCTTCCAGCCTCTTCCCCTAGTATAAGAAAAGACACTGGTAACTTCATTCAATCAATAACAAACGACAAAACAATACTTTTAATCCGATTTTCTGTAACATTATGGAATTATTTTGATCAAGTCTCGTGTCTCGAGCCTATTTTAACACAATGGAATGTTAAAAATGGGCTGTCCCACGTGAAAATCCCTCTGTTGTCTAGGGCCCTATATTCATCGTCAACAGCTTTTGGAAATTCACTGTTGGATATAGGATTATCTTTAGAAAGTAGGTTTTGACCTTCCATACCACGTTGGCAAGAGGGTTGTTGACAATTTAAGAAAAACTGTCTCTCTTTACAGTACTGTTGTGACATTCACAGGAGAATTAGTGACACTCTGTGTGGGGGATCCTTCTACGAAGTAAGGTGATGATGTTGTATATATGATAATCGGCGCGAGTATATCGATTAATAAAATTAACCGTGGGAGATCTATGCTTCGGCATGAATGGGTCGGCTAGACCAGAGTGATACCACAGCCTCACAGAAAACCGGTGTGAAATTGCGTTTGCGCCGTGTTTCACCGAGTGAGTGAGGATACCGGAGGCCCACACCCCAACCCTTCCCATCCCTCTTCCTATTCCCCTAAAGGCTGGCAACGCACTTGTTACGCCTCTGGTGTTGCGTGTGTCCATGGGCGGCGGTAATCGCTTACCATCAGGCGATACGTCTGCTCGTTTGACAACTATTCAATAAAAAGAAGAGAAGAAGAGAGAAAAAGAGTTCCTTCTCTTTGCAGTGCTGTCGTCCTTTGCTCCTTTAGTCGGTTCTAACGACACCCACAGGATAAATAGAGGTGACACTCCGCATTCTTAATCCATCACCTCAACTACTGCATCGGTGGCGCAGTGGTAGTGAATGCGACTGCTGTGCTTGAGGTCTCCGGTTCAAATCCTGGGTCGAACCAAAATGTTTGTGTAATCTACAAATATTTGTTTCGGAGTTTGGGTGTTTTCTATGTATAATATGTATGTATTTACAAAAAAAAGTATATTTGTATTCATATCAGTTGTCTAGTACCCATAACACAAGCTCTGCTTAGCTTGGGACTAGATTATTTATTTATTATTTATTATCACCATACACCGTAGGCGTCACACCAAATTGAGACTCGAGTCGTATTTTTGAAATTGTTTACAACGAAACTCCTTAAAAATAAAAATTTAATGATACATTTTTAATTAAGATATTATGATAGCAAGAATAGGAAGTGTTGCCATGGTTCACGAAGCACGGATGTAAGTTTATTGTAATAGACAAAGGAACACACAGGTGGCTTGACTTTTTGTAATAGGTCGATGATCTGGGAATTCTCTACCATAGACTCATAAACAGGACTGTTTTTTTTGTTAAAGTTTTAATTTATTATTCTAGCCATAGATTAAAGAGCAGAAAAGATTAGTGAATATAATATGAAAGTATATCGATACAAAGAAATGAAATTGAAGTGTCTGTTTGTCATTTTAATTATTTTAAATACTTGCCTGTCTGTCCTTTTGTTTTCTAATAAGGCAGCTTTTACGTAGCGTCATCAGGATATACTTGTATTTCCATTTAAATGTTACCTCTTTTACTGAGGATCGCGCTTATTATCTGTAGTGTTTGAAGTGGGTCTAACTTGATTTTAAATTACTTATCAATACAAGTTATATATGTAAACTCATTTCGACCGTGGGAGAGCTATGCTTCGGCATGAATGGGTCGGCTCGACCGGAGTGATACCACGGCCTCACAGAAAACCGGTGTAAAATAGCGTTTGCGCTGTGTTTCACCGAGTGAGTGAGGATATCGGAGGCCCATACCCCAACCCCTCCCCCCATCCCCTTTCCCACCCCCCAAAGGTCGGCAACGCACTTGTGACGCCTTTGGTGTTGCGGGTGTCCATGGGCGGCGGTAATCGCTTACCATCAGGTGATACGTCTGCTCGTTTGCCCACTATTCAATAAAAAAAAAAATGATAAATGAATAATTAATAAATAAATACTTCGGACATCTAACACACAACGCCATCTAGTTCCAGCTAAGCAGAGCTTCTGTTATGGGTACTAGACAACTGATATGAATACATATATACTTTTGACGTGTGGAGCCGACATAGAATAGCTCCACCCCATCTCCTCCCGTGGGTGTCGTAAAAGGCGACTAAGGGAAAGTAGCTGGGCTGCCATCGCCTCGTTTGCTTCGAGAGCGAGGTGATGACGGTCAAAGAGAGGCCCTGCGGGACCGGGATTGAGCTGGCCTCGCTCTTCCGCCCTGCGGGCCCCCAGCGAGGGGTCGACGGTGACAGGGAGTCGCCCGCGGCCCCGAACGAGAGTGGCCACGGGCGGCGGGTAGGGAGACCTGCCGCCCTTGGCGGTGTGGCGGACCCTGCGGCCCCTGTTGTTCTAGGGGGCGCATACCGACGTGGGAGTGGGGGGCCGGAGCGATGTGAGGGGCCCGAAAGGGCGTCCCTAGCCGAGTCGCGGTGAGCATCCTATCCCGTGGCTCGGTACTAGGCGGGTTTAGTGGGTAGTCTGGCCCCCTCTCTCCAGAGTCCCACTCGAAGCGAACCCACTGCCACCGCGGTGGGCGAGCGAAGTGCCTAAATGCATTCCCCACGAAAAAAAAAAACTTAAGTATTTTGTTTTTTGGAAATACATACGTATTATACATAGAAAACACCCAAACTCCGAAACAAATATTTGCAGATCACTCAAACATATAGTCCGAGCCGGGAATCGAACCCGAAACCTCAAGCACAACAGTCGCTTACGTCACCACTTGCGCCACCGAGGCAGTCAATTTACTTTACGTATTTACTTTCGTGGTGGGAATCAAATCATCAAACCTTTAATGATTAGATACTTACTGTATTAAGATATGGCTGAAGAGGGTCAGTTAATTTATTCAACTGTATATGGCCAGATTTACAGCGTGTCCCCCACATAACTCAGGGGAGTTCCTTATCGGACGACGCGAGGGTTAAACGGTAGGTTAGACTGTGGGTCAAGTTCTGGCGGTTAGAGATTTTCCGATCTAAATCTCGGAAACGGCTACAAAGATTTTCATGAAATTTTATAGGCTTCACCTGTTATTAATTTTTAGAAAAAATATTAAGAAATAAATAGCCACTAACTGACTGACTAAACTATTCCCCTTCCAACCACTAACGAACGGGGCTGCCAATACGTAGTGTAAGTGTGAAGTACAACGCCATCTAGTTGCAAAATAAGTAGTTTTGTACTATGAGGGGTTTTTTTGGAGTATTTGGCAAACGAGCAGATGTATCGCCTGATGGTAAGCGATTACCGCCGCTCATGGACACCCGCAACACCGGGGGAGAGGTTGGGATATGGGCCTCAGGTATCCTCATTCACTCGGTGAAACACAATGCACGTGCTATTTCACACCGGTTTTCTGTGAGGCCGTGGTATCACTCCGGTCGAGCCAGCCCATGCATGCCGAAGCGTATCACTCCCACGGTATGGTTAAGGTTAGATTAACTGATGGAATGCTCGTATACTTTTTTTTTGTAAATACACATGTATTGTACTACATTTGACTGTGCGATTGGCCTAGTAGTTTAAGTGGTCGCCATGCCGTTTTCCACTGTACCTAGTGTAATGGGTACAATACACACAGGGGACAACTCATACTGTGATTAAAAAAAAATCATTTATTCTGAGTCTACGTGTTTTTTAAGTCCGTATCATCAATAATAAATAAATAAATAAATATTCCGGACATCTAACACACAACGCCATCTAGTCCCAAGCTAAGCAGAGCTTGTGTTATGGGTACTAGACAATTGATATAAATACTTATATACTTTTTTTTTTGTAAATACATACATATTATACATAACATACATATTGTAAAGTCCCTCGCGACACAAGATGTTTATTCCTAATGTAAGATTAATCTTTTTTTCAATTTAGTCCGACCCGGGAATCTATCCGAGGAGGTCTAACCACCGAAGCAGTTTATATCTCTGAAGTAAATACCGCCGCTGTCTTCAATCGCTACCACCTATAACTTGGGATGTATAACACGGAAACAATAAGAGTGACCAGAGCTCGGTGACCGAATAATTGTGCAACTTGTTGGTCCATGAATATATTCTCTGTACAACATTACGTGTGAAAATGTCCGCTAGATTTTGCATAAATATACCTACTGTTAGAAATACTAACTTTTCATTAGCTTCGACTCTTTTGGACTTGATTTTGACCCACTTCTAACGGTCAGATTTCATTTAAACTTAGTAGACTTATTGAGGATCTATGACAGTACCATAATTTGAAAAATAATAATAATAGTTTAATGACCCTAAGAAATAAAGATTTTGTAATTAAACCAAATTTACATTTTTATATTTTTCTAAACTATGTATATGTATTTATTTACTGGCAACACATTAAAACCGGTAACATCAAAGCGCATATCGTCGTGACGTCACCCAGACAGCTTCTGTTATAGTCTGGTCACGCGCTGTGGCGCTTTTGCATTGACACCGGATGTGATGCGCAAGCGCAGCCAGTCTGATGCCTGCGCAACGTGATTGCGACCTATTTTATGTTGCTCATTTATGTAAGTGTATTATACTAGTTTTTGACTGCGACTTGGCCATCCTTTTTATCAATTTTCACTTTATTCTTCAGTGTGGTGACGTATTAAGAATATAAAGGGTTAGTACCCCTATTTAAATAAATAAATATTTTGGATCTAGTCCCAAGTTAGCAACTGCAAAGAAGGGAAGAACGGGACAATCAAAGAGAAAGAAAATTTGTAATAAACCTTATACCAACTCGTCTAGTCAGCATGCCACAGTGTTGACATAAACCTTGATTTATTGTTATTATTAAATCCAAAATGGCCGCCGTAACAAAATGGCGGCGTGCATATTTCTGAATCCCCCCAATATAGGTATCAAATGAAAGGGCTTAATGTAATTTTTTTTATTAACAAGTAATTAAAGCTTGTTTTAAAAAACCTCATACACTCGGTGAAACACAGCGTAGGCGTTGTTTCACACCGGTTTTCTGTGAGGCCGTGGTATCACTCCGGTCGAGCCGGCCCATGCCTGCCGTAGTGTGGCTCCATTAAGTCGAGGTTAATAGGCTGTTGATGATGATGACTAGTTCTGTTCAGCTGTTATAGCATGACAAGGCAACAGACGCATTAGCAATATATCCTGTATAGCGGGGGACTTGACAAACACACATGAAACGGACACAAAGAACACCCAGCCTTAGAACAACAATTTGTGGATTACAATTTTTTTCCCACGTGAGGTTTTTTTCATTTAATTGGGGGCAAACAATCAAACGTATCGCCTGATGGTAAACGATTACGAGAACACGATGAACGATGGCAACACCAGAGACGTCACAAGTGCGTTGCTGGCCTTTGGGGGTGGGGAGAGGGACAGGGGAGGGTTTGGGATATGGGCTATATATATAACTTAATTTAATTTAAATGTAAACACAGCAGTGAAATTAAATAAATGCATTTATGATAATAATTATGTAAAATTCTAATTTGTACCTAAATTATAATTTCTGAGTATATTTAAATCAATTAAATAAATATTTTGTCGGCCGTAGGGGGGGCCTGGAGATCTGTGACACAGGCCTAAAGCCTAGTACGGACTCCAGCTCTTACCAAGGTAATTTTAGAATCTATAATTTTAATTAGATTAACTCTACCTAAATTGTACCTTCCTTGTAAGAGAAATAAAGATTTATTATTTAGTATTTAAATTTATGTCTAAACTAGTTAGTGTATACAACACACACAAACACATTTGCACACATATACATAGACATATTTTTTTAGTTAACCAATCGTCTCGCAACTATGTATGTAGGTTCAAAATTATAATTAAAAACCCCTAAAGATTAACATCAAGTCATTAACCCTCTATGATTATATTTAGTAGTGTGGTCCCATAACCTATTTTTAAACCTGTGCCATAAAATATCGTGTTCAACATATAAGGAATATGTACCATTTGTGGTACATTTGCACCTGTCTTGAAGCTTGATATATTGAGAGAGTTTTTGAATAGGTTTCTATAGCTAAATAAGAATAAGGATTGACTTTATTTAAGATAATAAGTTTTTTTGTGCAGGCTTTTAATATTATTATTATTATTAAATAAGTGGCAAACGAGCAGACGTATCGCCTGATGGTAAGCGATTACTGCCGCCCATGGACAATCGCAACACCAAAGGCGTCACAATTGCATTACCGGCCTTTGGGGGATGGGGAGAGGGAATGGGGGGAGGGGTTGGGTATGGGCCTTCGATATCCTCACTCACTCGGTGAAACACAGGGCAAGCGCTACTTCACATCGGTTTTCTGTGAGGCCGTGGTATAACTGCGGTGAGCCGGCCCATTCATTTCATTACGTAATCTTGTCTACATATGTATGAACATTCGTTACACAATGGTAGTTAAGTTAGCTAAGAAGTTATGTTAGTAAATGTAATTCTTGCCGGCTATGTAATAGTATTTGTGTGGTGACAGCTTCCGAATATGGTGAATCACCATTTTTATTGTAAGAGTATAGTATGACTGCATGGTTGGCAGAGTTGTTTCAGCGGTCGCCATGCCGCTTAGGGGTCATCCATAAAGTACGTCACACGAATTTCATGATTTTTTGACCCCCCCCCGTCCTTGTCACAGGTGGTCACATTTCTGAGACCCCCCCTCCCTAGTGTGACGTCACATGTTTTGCAATTTCACATCGAAAAATTATTAAATTAAAACAGCAGTTCCGAAATTAGTTTTATTTCCATTTAAATAAAGTACTTTTTTTATGAAATCAACATTAACATCAAATATTTGAAACAATAACAAAGCAATAAACTATTGAATATAAAGAAAAAGAAGAAGAAAGAAACTCAATCATCTTCAGTCCATGGACTTTCAACCCACTCCTTTAAATTATTTATAACTGGTATGGCAGTCACTTCGTTCTCATTTATTCGTATTATATTAGATATTGAAATGTGATGTCACGAAACTTAGGACCCCTCCCACCCCTTGTCACACCATGTCACACTTTGTCGACCCCCTCCCCCCCTTTACGTGTGACGTACTTTATGGATGGCCCCTTACTACTGCGCCAAGTGTCTTGGTTTCAGATCCCACGCGGTACAACACTTTGTTTTCCCGAGTCTGGATGTTCTTTGTGTCCGTTTCATGTATGTTTGTAAAGTCCCCCACGACACAGGATGTTTATTCCTAACGTGGGAGTGGTCTTAAAAATAAAAGCCCGATAAATGCACTGCATAGATAAGGACCATTTGTACAAATCCTATTCGAACTCGTCTCGTGGTCGTAAGAATCTCCTTTCTAAATAGAGGTAAACAGTGTGCTGTTGGAAGCTGTTGACGAATTGACTTGTTCCGTGGGAGAGCCACGCTTCGACATGAATGGGCCGGCTCGACCGGCGTGATGCCATGGCCTCACAGAAAACCGGTGTGAAACAGCCACAGCGCTGTGTTTCACCGAGTGAGTGAGGATACCGGAAGCCCATATCCCAATCCCTTCATCCATCCCCCTCCCCATCCCCCAAAGGCCGGCAAAACACTTGTGATGCCTCTGGTGTTGTGGGTGTCCATAGGCAGCGGAAATCGCTTACCATCAGGCGATACGTCTGCTCGTTTGCATAAAAATTCCATAAAAAAAATAGTATAAATAAAAATCTCTTTTTTTTACGCTTAGAATACTTTTCGCATCATACCCTCCGTGGGGAGACGAAGGGCGTGTGTTGGACTCCCCGAAGACACCGGTCTACACTAAATCCCGGAGCTCCAGAAACGCATCAGCGGTTTCTGGAGTCCTCTCTGGCGTACCCCACGACTGAGGTACATCCCGAGGTAACCAGACGGGATCACCCCCTGGGCAGGACGCTGTCATGTCTCACACCGTCTATATTTCAAAATACCTATTTAGATATATATTTATCGTTCATAAATCAATCATCATCATCAGAATCAATATTTTAAAGCTCCGAAAAGCGGTTCATTAAAATATTGATTCAAAATTCGAGCAACTCTGTTTAATACACACATTCTCACAATTTTATAATATTAGTAAGATTTTATTTATAAGAAATGTTAAAACTAAAGCGAGGGATGATATTAGTGTATCGTTCAGGTGGTTTCGCTATTTCGTCTGGTGGTATAAATAGATGGAAAAACAATGAAAATGAAAACACTACATAAATATACCACGAACGGAGGCGGCTGCAAAAACTGGTCAGCAAAGTTAAATCCCACATTAATATTCATTTGATGACTCGATAAGCTATATTTTACAACTGACACGCTGACATACTCCAACCCGAGGATTTATAACGCACATCTTGTCGGACATATTGGAACGTAGAACATGTAACATGCACTTACCAGTCTCAACTATAAACAGGTCTAGACATGTCTGTAATGTGTTAATAACAGGATAATCTGCTAGTAAAAGTTCCGTACGAAGAATATAAAGGATAAAGAAATATGTTTTAATGTTTTTAAGTGCCTTTAACCAGAGATATTTTTTGTTTAAGATACGTGTAGCAGAATAATCCCACAAAACTACCTCGTTGGTCTAGTGGTTAGCGTAAGCAACTGCCGATTATAAGGTCTTGGGTTCGAATCCCGGGTCGGGTCTAAAGTATTATGAAGTTTTTCTGATTATAGATACACTTAATAAAAGCTCGGAGTTTGGAAGTTCGGGGTCTGAGCCGATTTGGAGAGCACGTAAATCTGTCGGTCCCGCGCCTGATCTCTCCCCGATAGTGTCGATTAATCGTCCCATTGGATTGTGAGAGAGAGGGAACTTGAATTGGCGCACACACTTGTGCTCTATAATATCTTCTGCGTAGTTGGCTGGTCTCCATTGACACTGGCCGCCGTAGCCGTTATTGGCTAGGAGAACATATTCTAGCCAGAGAGAATATCCAACGCTCACTTATGGGATCGCTACGATGAAGTCTCAATCGACCAACATCTCAAACGACGCAAAAGGAGCTTCCGCTGCTGGATTACAACCACATCTCGAGGCAAGCCCTAGACTGGAATCCCCAAGGAAAACGCAAGGGCGGCCGTCCAAAACAAACCTGACAGCGGACTACCATCGATGAAGCGAAGGCCATTAGCAAGACCTGCCCCCTTAACCAAGTTGCAATCTTAGACCAAGTATTAGCCAATGACACCAGAATTTAGGCGTTAAGGATTGCAGAAAGAAAAACGCTTGCAAATGGCTGGCTGTGCTGGAGGGCTGGAGCGAAATCAAGCGAGACGCTCAAGACGCTCTCTGACCCATTTAGGGACATAGGACCTTAAATCAAGTAAGTCATATATAAACCTTAAGATAATTTGTGTGGGTATTTGTAAAATACAAAACCAAACGCCTACGTAGGCCGTAGCATGTTAAAATAATAATCTTTACTTTAATATTTCAATTATTTTTATCGCTAGTGGGACGGGGAATAAGTATGTAAATGAAACAGGTGTTACCAATAAATTTAAAAAGAAAAATCTCTATTACAAAATGTATTTCTTTAAGATATTTATGTTTCCTAAATCCTGTTGTTTCGCTTGATAAATTTTTTTGCGGTACACGGATATTTGTTATTGCTTTTGGATTTTTTTCGACAAAATAGATACTCAAATTGAAGATTGACGTGGGAAGTTGGAGAACAATTCTGCTCCTTCCACAGTAATGTCTTATTACGCCAGAGTATCAATCTATACTAATATTATAAAGCTGAAGAGTTTGTTTGTTTGTTTGAACGCGCTTATCTCAGAAACCGCTGGTCCGATTTGAAAATATCTTTCAGTGTTGGATAGTCCATTTATCGAGGAAGGCTATAGGCTATATGTCATCACGTTTATACAAAAGGAGCGGAGCACCAATGAAGAATGTTTCAAAAACGGGGGAAAATTTTCACGCTACGGGCAATAGAAGACGCATACGAGGTTGCGTGGGCAGCTAGTGTAATATAAACTTACTAGTATATAAAAAACTTGAGAGGTGTCAAGGGACACCCGGATGGAACGAAGTTCGAAATAGAAAGACGAAACGAAAATATCTGGCTTGCTTTCTATAAGAGAGATAGAGAGACAGACAGAGAAACATGCACACGCCGCACGGCTTACAATAGCTTACTGTAACAAAAAATGTCGTTACCAGCCTATCGCAGTTCACTGCTAAACTTATTTATTGATATATTTTGTATTTATATTTGATATACATAATTTTAAAAATCATTAATTTACAGCGACATCTATATTATTAATATTAAACTACTGGCAACGACAACTATAACACGTAAATGTAAGTTCAGTTTCTATTCAAAAGATGGCGCTATATATCTATAAAATTGAAAAATGTTTTTCACCAATTCTTTAAAAAATAATAACAAAACAATATTTTCTTAATAAAAAATATTAAGACTTCGTTCCGATAACAAAAATAGTGAATCAAGCAATGAAAAATAAACTAATAACAAATATAATTTAAAATAGCAAAAAGTGTCGTGACAACAAAAAGTGTCGTGACAACTTTTTCGTATGATTTTTTTCCGTCTAGCCCCCTTTCACAACGCGCGATAAGGAACTTCGTTCCAAAACTTCGTTCCAATAATTATTTAAATTTTAATACACAAAATTCATTATCATTCCTCACATTAACGTGTTCAAATTTGACCTCAATTGGTTTAAAAATAGTATTTAAATCGGAACTGGTCGCTGCCTGTGCATGGAAGATATATAAGAAAAAACTATCTAATTATGAGTAATCGCATAATACCTTTTCGATTATCCAACGAATCGAATAAATTGCACCGGTCATAGTAGGAATGTACTGAACAACTGTATACGACAAGACAGACCATTCGATTCCACGGAGCATGATCATGCAGCTTGACCAAAAGATTCAATTTTTATTGTTAATATATGGAAGATAATTCGATAAATTATCAGCTATTCGATGGCCTCGTTGATTCTCTGGTATAATTTATCGATTATTATTCGATTCAATTGCAGTCGTGAGACTCAAGTCCTGCAAATTGTTAGTTAGTCTGTCTGTTAGGGAATTATCTGTGTACAATTGTATACGTGGTATGCACTAATATTGGTTTTTTGTTACAGGATTATTCGAGGACGTTCCTCGCAATTTTAACTGATTTTTTTGGTTACTGCTTCGCTCCTAAGGGGCGTAGCATGATGTTAATATCTTATACTATTCAACAACAAATGTTAATATTTTTTCTTTATTGAATAGGGGGCAAACGACCAGAAGTATCACCTGATGGTAAGCGATTACCGCCGCCCATGTACACCCGACACACAAAAAGCCAATTAGTCCCAATCTAAGCAGAGCTTGTGTTATGGGTACTAGACAACTGATATAAATACATATATACATTGTTTTTTTAAATACATAGATATATATTAAACTCCGAAACAAATATTTGTAGATTACACAAACATTTGGTCCGACCCAGGATTTGAACCCGAGACCTCAAGCATAGCATTCACTACCAATGCGCCACAGAGGCAGTCAAATGAGTGTTATGGGTTCAAATCCCAGGTGGATCAAGACTTTATGTGATCCACAAACAGCGCCAGCGCTGTGTTTCACCGAGAGAGTGAGGATAAAGGAGCCCTCCCCAACCCCTTCCCTTATCCCCTTCCTCATCCCCCAAATGCCGGCAATGCACTTGTAACGCCTTTGGCGATACGTCTGTTCGTTTGCCCAATATTACATAAAAGAAGGCAGTTGATGTGTGTATGTGATTTGAATGGAACTTAATATTTAACGGGGATAATTAAATGGTAATGTCAGTGACAGTACTGATATACTGACGATAAGTAAGTGGTAATTATATATAGTGTTGTAATTACTCTGTTTAGTGATGTGCTGTAATGAGTTAAAATTGTCGATTAATTTTTAGAAGAGTGAAAATATGTATTTGGTTTGTTTGTACCTTTAGTTATAAGTACTAAGTAATAAATATCCTACTACTATTATAAAGGCGAAAGTTTGTAAGTATGGATGTATGTATGTATGGATGTTTGTTACTCTTTCACGTAAAAACTACTGAATGGATTTGAATGAAACTTTACCACAATATAGCTTATACATCAGAATAACACATAGGCTACTATTTATAAAGATATAGCTTCGCCTCGCGGCGTTGCCCGCAGTTATCATCGTACCGCGGGTAGCACCGCGGGGTTCAGCTAGTAATATTATAAACGCGAAAGTTGGTGAGTATGGATGGATGTTTGTTACTCTTTCAAGCAAAAACTACTGAATGGATTTTGATGAAACTTTACAATAATATAGCTTATACATCAGAATAACACATAGGCTACAATTTATAAAGATATTACTTCGCCTATGGTTATTGTCGTACCGCGGATAGCACCGCGGGGTTCCGCTTGTTATATATAAAAAAAATAAAAAAATTGACTACTATTTTTACCGATCCCTAATTTATAATATCCTATCTAACTAATGCAACTTCGTCTACGTCTCTTTTCAATTATGCTCGACTCCTATTGGTTTAACCGTGGTGTTAGCCATCCATTATAAGGCACTTCAGCAAAACACACATTAAAAAAAACGCAAAAATCTGCTATATGGTTTTGTAGTTCATCGTGAGCAGCAGACTTCTATTATAGAATCTGTTTAGAAACGTTTATCTTTTATAGACTCTAATGATGATATACACTTCATAAACATATGGACACGAAAAGTAGATAAGTGTGTGAAACTAGTAATTAAATTCTCATAGTCGATAAACTCGAGTTTGGAATTCCCGTAACTAGCTGTCACATCCCTATTGGGGTAATTACCAGTCGTCCGGTATCAAGTATGTAGGTAACACGGAGACACACATTCGTGTCGGACACAGGAAAATACTCGTAACTTGATTTGATCCAAAGCTATCATTCATTGACTGCCTCGGTGGCGTAGGACTTGAGGTCACGGGCTCAATTCCCGGGTCGGACCAAATGTTTGTATGATCTGCAAATATTGGTTTCGGAGTTTGGGTGTTTTCTATGTATAATATGCATGTATTTACAAAAAAAAAGTATAATAAGTATTTATAACAGTTGTCTAGTACCCATAACACAAGCTCTGCTTAGCTTGGGACTAGATGGTGTTGTGTGTTAGATGTCCAGAATATTTATTTATTATTTATTTATTCCGTTCAATAGCTGGTATATTTCTGGTAATTTCTTATTTACGATTAAGAGATACTCATGGTCAAATATTAGACAAAATAGAGCCCACATTTTTGCCAAATACTTGGCAAAATATGAGCGAAATTACACCTACCCACACATTAAATAAAACGATATTTGCCAAATATTTGGCAACATGTGAGTGTTATTACACCCATATTACATAAATTGACTTTGGCCAAATATTTGACAAAATGAAAGTGTAATTCACAGACAGTGCGCCATTAATACGACTTTCTAAGCAATCTGTTAGCGTGTTATAGCAAAACGATAGCTAGATATATACCTCTCAAATGATGAACAGAAAACCCAACTACATAAAAGTAATGACCCACTACCCCCTTTTTTACCATTGGCGGGCGCCATTTTGGAATTGTTTATAGCCTATATCATTACAACGATCCTGATGAGTTCAACGTCACCTCATATGTCAAAAACCGTCCAGCCGTTTGGGCTTTAGGGTGTACCAAAGAAATGTACCTACAAACCCATATACATTAAACGCTCGAAAAACATTATCATCCATCAATATGTATGTATTTACAACAACAAAAAAGTATATATGTATTTATATCAGTTGTCTAGTACCCATAACACAAGCTCTGCTTGGCTTGGGACTAGATGGTGTTGTGTTAGATGTCCGAAATATTTCTTATTATTTATTTATCTGACGCAGTCGGGTAAATATTAGAACAGTTGCTTAAGAAATATACCTTTAATTTTACTTTAATGTTACCCTGTTTATCAGGAAAGGGTTTTATCGTGGCAATTAGCCTACTTAAAGTCATTCTTCCCACAGCCAGAAATGCAATATTCCTATGGATATAAGATCAATGAATGAGGTAATTTAGACAATATTATGTCTTACACTTCAAAGTGTAAAAGATTATGGATCTGTATATTGTAAGTCCAAATTAGTCCCTGCAGCCAGTCGTGAGATGCTTAGTGTGAAGGGACTTAGGCAGGCTATACACTGGCGACTAAAAGTTGCAAATATATTCCTAAGAAAATGTAAGTTAGCTTAGTGTGAAGGGACTTAGGCAGGCTAGATACTGGCGACTAAAAGTTGCAAATATATTCCTAAGAAAATGTAAGTTAGCTTAGTGTAAAGGGACTTAGGCAGGCTTGATACTGGCGACTAAAAGTTGCAAATATATTCCTAAGAAAATGTAAGTTAGCTTAGTGTGAAGGGACTTAGGCTGGCTAGACACTGGCGACTAAAAGTTGCAAATATTCCAAAGAAAATGTAAGTTACTCGTAGCTAAAGTAAAAGTTTAGAAACCGACCGCCTAAACCACAAGGCTAACTGCGAAATTATATGTCTTCAGTGGGTATCAAAGCCATGAGTTCTGACTCAACAGTCAGAATTCTCATCTCGTCTTTTTAACGGACTTTAAAAAAGGAGGAGGTTCTCAATTCGACTTTTTTATGTTTGTTACCTTCTTTCTTTTTTTTCTTTTATTGAATAGTGGGCAAACGAACAGACGTATCACCTGATGGTAAGCGATTGCCGCCGCCCATGAACACTATCGCAACACCAGAGGCGTCACAAGTGAGTTGCCGACCTTTGGGGGATGGGGAGAGGGATGGGGAAGGGATGGGGAAGGGTTAGGGTATGGGCCTCCGGTATCCTCACTTACTCAGTTTTCTGTGAGGCCGTGGTATCACTCCGGTCGAGCCGGCCCATTCATGTTGAAGCGTAACTCTCCCACGGTAAGGTACCTAATAACTTTCGACTGGGTGCTGGTGCCGTGTGGTCCCATTTCAATTTGATCCAGTTCCCGAAGCCGGTTTTTTATGTATAAATTTAATTTGTTGTCGTACAATACGACAGTTTGCGACTAATCGCAGATGTGTATCGCCCTTACAACGACCCTATGATCGGGGGCCAGTTATCTAGAACATACACGTCCAACAAGACGCTAGTGTGATTGATGACCTACTCGTTGTGAAAGTATCGACCTAGGTCTAAAGAATTACCTAAGGTCTAACACGCTCCTAACAAGATCGGTTAGCGGTAACTATTTGTTAGTATGTATGTAACCCTGGCGCAAATAGGGCAAGTGTTATTTGTGTGTCTTTGTTTGTAACCTCATCACTTATTTTTGATTATGTTATTTTTATTTGAAAAGTGTGTAGATCAGAATTTTATTTATCTGCTACTTTCTAATATATAAAATTCTTGTGTCGCGGTGTTTGTGGTTAAACTCCTCTGAAACGGCTTGACCGATTCTCATGAAATTTTGTGTGCATATTGGGTAGGTCTGATAATCGGACAACGTCTATTTTTCATCCCCCTAAATGTTAAGGGTCCGAGTAGACGTATCGCCTGATGGTAAGCGATTACCGCCGCCCACTACACTAGAGGCGTTACAAGTGCGTTACCGGCCTTTGGGGGACGAGGAAGGGAATGGGCCTCTGGTATCCTCACTCACTCGGTGAAACACAGAATAGGCGCTGTTTCGGTTTTCTGTGAGGCCGTGGTATCACTCCGGTCATATAATTGTAAGCGAATTACGTCTTTCAACGCAAAGCCACTTGGTCAAAATATTAAAGAATAAAACAAAAGAATGAAAGCGTTAGCGATTGTAGAAAAAGAATCGACGCTAAACAGTTTCAAGTTGACTTAGGGGCCAGCAGAGATATTGCTCCACATAACGATTAGAGATTTAATCAAAAAATTGCCATAATTACAACAGACAGACAGTAATAATTACAGACAATAACTGCGTCAATAGATAAGTATCTCGTCTGGTTCTCACATTTCTGCTGACACCAGATACGTATCAGCGTGATGATATAAAAAAAATAACAAATGAATTGCTTGGGAAGAATTTAAGTCGCGAAAGAGGTTTATTAACTTAGATTTAAGATAGTTTGAGACAGATCTTTTTTTTTAATATTCCTAGTTCCTGTGTCGCGGGGGACTTTACAAACACACATGAAACTGTCACAAAGTACACCCAGACCCAGAACAACAATTTGTGGATCACACAAAGTGTTGTGCCTTGTAGGATTTGAACCATCAACACGTTTGGGCTAGTGGTTTAAGCGGTCGCCACGCCGCTCACTACTGCATAGGACAACACTATGTATAATCCACAAATTGTTGTTTCGAGTCTGGGTGTTCTTTGTCTCCGTTTAATGTATGTTTGTAAAGTCCCCCGTAACACAGGATTTCTATTCCAAATGAGGGACTTGTCTTTTTAAAAAAAGAAAAAAAAAAGAATTTCATGTAAAACTTTTTAAATCTAAAATAAATAATTATGTTTTTATAATGTAATATAGAAAATAATCTATTCACTACTTTGAAATAAATCTACAAAAAATTAATCATACCTAAATATAAGCTATCTAAACACACGAATACAAGGCCTCGTGAAATATACACATTTTATTCATAAAAATGGCGCGAACGTCTGCACAAAACGAGTTCTTTGTTTGTTGTAATTTAAATCGAAAAACACATGATTCAAAGTTCGCTATTGAACAAAAATGGCGTCATGCTTGTAATAAACTACGAGTGCAACAAATTGCAGTAATGCTTGCGTGATGTGCAGAAATATCTTGCATTAACCCTTTTTTAAACAATGCCTACCATAGATTATAATAAAGAATAGAAGTTACTCTATGGTAAGACCTATAAAGTATTTTTTTACCTATGGGCTTGGAGCCAATGGAGGTGTGATATGTCACTATTATGTAATTATAAAAGTGTTAATCAGAATTTATGGTAGTGTATTGTTATTTATACTACTATTGACGTTTTCAAGATAATCTGAGAATAAATTATTTTTTTAATTAGTCCACTGGATATTTAATTAAAAAATGGATATTCTGAATCATCATCTCAGCCGAAAGACCTATACAGTTGGACATAGACCTCCTCCCCCTAAGGTTCTCCTTGATAATCAGTCCTGTTCAAATATATACAGGGTGTCTCAAAAGAAATTTTATATTTGTTTAGCTTACTGCGTGAACGCTGCGTACTTGAGGGGTGCGGGGGTTATGTCAATTGGTAGCTTGGCTCTTGGGGATTCAGTCGCTATGGAGCGTTTCTCGGGAGCAGACCGCGCGTTGTGCGTGCGAGAGTTTTACAAGAACGGTGATTCGACAACTGTCGCGCGTAGAAAATTCTGCAGTATTCGAGGTTTTCGCCACTTAAATGATGCGCCAAGCCTTCCTCTCATTCGACATTGGGTTAAAAAGTTTGAAGAGACTGGATCAACGCTGGATAAATCAAAATCCGGGCGACCTAGGTCATCAAGAACGGTAGAAAACGTGGAGAGTGTTAATCAATCTGTACGTGACGACCCGAGCCTTTCAATTCGGAAGCGCGCGAGTGCTTTAAATGTGCATAGATCATCATTACATCGCATTATGCACAAAGATCTAAAGCTGCACCCCTACAAAATTCAATTGGTGCAAGAATTAAAGCCCCAAGATGCCGGTCAGAGGCTTAATTTCGTAAATCAGATGATTGAGCGATTTTCAACGTTTACCAACATTTTGTTTTCGGATGAAGCTCATTTTCATCTTAATGGCCACGTAAATAAGCAAAACTGCCGCTACTGGAGTTCAGCCAATCCGAAACGCAAACATCAGAAACCCCTACACTCGCCTAAAGTGACCGTATGGGCTGCCATGTCGGCGCGAGGAATTATCGGCCCTTACTTTTTTGAAGACGAAATGGGGCGTACTGTTACAGTGAATTCAGAGCGTTATGTGGAGATGTTAGACAACTTCTTGGTACCTGAACTGCAAAACTTTCTTGGCTATAACCAAAGAACATGGTTTCAACAGGACGGAGCAACCTCACACACGTCCAATATATCTCTGCCACGTGTTCGTGAAATTTTCTCAGGAAAATTGATCTCCCGGAGAGGTGACATAAATTGGCCTCCACGTAGCCCAGATTTAACCCCTATGGACTTTTTCCTATGGGGTTATCTTAAATCTAAAGTTTACGCCAATAAACCAACTTCACTGGCGCATTTGAAAGAAAATATCCGTCACGAAATGGCAGCCATCCCTCACTCCACCTGTCGAGCAGTCATAAGTAATTTTACTGTTCGATTAAATGAGTGCCAACAACGTGAGGGTTTACATTTAGACGATATTATTTTTAAGAAATGAATTCCCAAAAAGTGTATTTTAACAATAAATAATTTTTTTTTCTATATACCGCTTCCTTTTTTTTTAATCAATCCACTAAATATGAAATTTCTTTTGAGACACCTTGTATAAACACTAGCTGAACCAAGCGGTGTTACCCGCGGTACGACAATAACCGCGGGCAACGCCGCGAGGCGAAGCAGTCAGTGTCTTCATAAATTGTAGCCTGTGTGTTATTCTGATGTATCATCATCATCAGCCTATCGCAGTCCACTGCTGGACATAGGCCTCTCCAATTGCACGCCACTTAGTTCGATCCTCGGCTTCTCGCATCCAGCTCCTGCCAGCCGTCTTGCGCAAATCATCACTCCACCTGGCCTGTGGACGTCCTACACTACGTTTGCCGAGACGCGGTCTCCACTCAAGAACCCGTTTACCCCAACGGTTATCGGTTCTGCGGCAAATATGGCCATATATTCTGATGTATATATATTATTGTAAAGTTTCATCATAATCCATTCAGCAGTTTTTGCGTGAAAGAGCAACAAACATACTCACAAACTTTCGTGTTAATAATATTAGTAGGATAATCATTATTAAAGAAACATCAAGTATTCATCAGAATTGCTGAAACATTAAAAAATAAAAAAACATGTGCCATAAAGATAAAACTAAAACATATGACCTTTCTTGCTTTGAAATTATTTCTCTTAAATATTTATAAGGTATTTTGTTATTAAAAATATCAACAATATTAAAAAAGTAAAATAAAATTTTACTGCGAAGGTCAAATAACTGCAAAAATAATAACTATTATAATTTCTTTATACCCGTCGATCAACTTTTTATAATATACTCTGTGTACACACACTAACCTCAAATTTGACATTTCCCGCCATTTAATGACATAACCTGTTCTTTAAGTTCTTGTCTAATAGGTTGTAATTAGTGTGACTGAGACCGTGGGCCTTTCACATCTATTTTTCTCACATTCTGTGGCGAAAGGACACTGCACCGGAGAAAATATTAATGTCGCGGTAAAAAAAAAACAAAGGCGAAAGAACACGTTCTATTTTTAAACGAGCGTCAATTTTATTTTTTTTCCCGCCTCGGCCTGTGTTGCAAGCTTTTATTCTTATTTGAGGTAAACAATTTATGGTGAGAATGTTAGATATTCATTTTGTTTATTCAGAGTTATGAGTATTTTCTTAGAATAAAAAATGGACGCAACATTGTACTATCTTGTTTCGAAAGTCGAGTTTTAAAACCATCATAAAACATTTTGAAATTGGAATAATTAAAAATATTATTTTAATGCAACCTTTTAATGGATAAATCGACTGTTGAAAGACAAGTTCATTCAATCAATTTTGATGTAAAAAATAAATAAAAACCCAATTGGTTCAATTCAATTTTTGTCAATCCTAAATTCATTCCTGAATAACACAGTCCTTTACTGTCTGTTGTTTTATAAAACAAAGTCACTCAATACATCTACAGCCTTCGATGTAGATATTTATGCCAAAGATTGGGTCTTCTTATCGCATTCCTTGGTAAAACAACTGACTATCTCGTGGCAGTCATATTTTATTTATTTTAAAGCTCTTCATCCTAATAATATTATAAAAACGAATGTTTGTTATTCTTTCACGGAAAATGGCTCAATGGAGCTGGGTGAAATTTGGGTCAGATCATAGCTTGGAATAGCATATTGGCTACTTTGTGTAATGAAAAAAAATAGGTTTCAAGGTACGAAAATAAACGCGGCCAACATCGCGAGGCAACTAGTCTACATATAATAAAAATATAAGATGTCGATATCTGTATATAAAACATATTGAAGAAAAACTAATAAAGAGAGTCTTACACGTTAACAATTTTTAATTTTTTGTCTGTTTATCTGTGTGTTTGTACACGCTAATCTCAGAAGTGACCGATTCAGAAAATATCTCTCCAACGAATTGTGGTAAGTTTGCCTTAAATTTAATATTGTTAAAAAAAAAAACATATACGCAGGCGGAGTTGCAGGCAAAAGCTTGTATATAATAATAATAATAATGGCCATGAAGAAAATATTGACAATGTTTTATTGCATGTCAATTCACTTGACACTTTTTCGAATGACAGAGGTTAGGTTATGTCATCTTTACTACAAAAATGTTCGAGTATACACACGCAATATCTTTTAAATTTATAGTGGAGGCAATGATAACTGTCTTGTGAGGCCGTAAACTTCTTTTTTTTAATAAATATGGTGTGTACACGAGCAGACGTATCGCCTGAAACACCCGCAACACCAGAGGCGTTACAGGTGCATTGCCGGCCTTTTAAGAAGGAGTACGCTCTTTTCTTGAAGGATTTAAGCCTTCGTATTAACTAAAAATGTTCTGTAAATAATAGTACAAATACTGACCAAAATGGTGTTAGTTAAGTGTAGGTTATGAAGTGAGCTTAGCAGTTTTTAAAAATATAGTTTTTGATATACTTATTTAGTATTTGAATTGACAATTTTTTTTTTATTAATCGGTTGTTTTCTTTTTTAACTGTTGGAGGTTCTAAATTTAAATTAACTTTTTGTATCTATCTTTACATAAAATAATATAACTCTTTGCGAATATAACCTCATCGTAATTCTGTCTTCAATTTCAAAATGGCTGACTGACGTGAATTTTACAATTGTCTTTGATCATTTGCAATAAATACTTAAAAAGCAATTATGTATTTATGACTATATTTACAGTGCCTGTAGGATGTTACGACCTTTTAAATATCTATTTACATAATACCAAATCTATGCTTTTAAGTTTTTATATCAAAAGGAGGATGTTTGTACCCCGAAGGACTTGTAGTTACGAGTATATTCGTAAAACTAGACGTTCATGCTTGTTTGAGTTTCATCCCTGGGGAAATTCCGGGCAAACACTACATACAATTGAAGGTTTTATTTAAAACTAACTGAATCCCGCGATTTTACTCGCGGTTATCGTTGAAAAGGTAGTCTATTGAAAGTAGCCTAAGTTACTCTTTGTTAATTCAGCCATCTGCCAGTAAAGGCCCGTCAAATTCGGTCCCGACGTTCTAGATAATAATTGAAAAAAAAAAATTGGTATATGTACTGTGTATACATACAAATGCATTTAGTAGAAGCGGTTATTTATTTATTTATTTATTTGAGCTTCCTGCAATTACATTGCACTTAATGCCATAGGCATTATCTTCCAGTCAACCTTTGGGTGGTGCAGAGCTCAGAGAACAAAGAGAGACAGAGAATATTTCTAAATACACACATATTATCGTGGGAGAACCACGCTTCGGCATGCATGGGCCGGCTTGACCGGCCTCGCAGAATACCGGCCTCACACCCTGCGCTGTGTTTCACCGAGTGATTGAGGATACCGGAGGCTCACACCCTAACCCTTCCCCCATCCCTCTTCCAACTTCCCATTCCCCGAAAGGCCGAGGAGGGATTACCGTCTATCTTAGAGCCCAGAAAATGTTATATAGAAATGTAAGTAAACATAATGTAGGATAATTTATGTAACACATGTTCATTTAGTCATTTATTGTGTTAGTTTACACATTTCTCCATCATCTATCCATCCATCCCTAGCAACCATCCAATAATCCTTTTTCAAATTTCCACAACCTCTTTAGTCGTCTTACGTAAATGATTTTATAAAAAGTATGACATAATAAAATAAAAAAATATTTTAAAAACCATAATGCAAAACTCAACAATTTAAAAATGGAAAGTAAACAGCTCACAACCGCCATCTTGTATCACAAACCACAGATATTTTTTTTCTTTTTTTCCCGCGCTTGTAAAGAGCGTTCGCTGTTCAACCATTAGGGCATATTTTTCGCATACTCTCTGCGCCTGCTCCTTAATTATGGCCGAACTAACAATGTATTTCTCAGAATTGTGGGCGACGACGCGTGTTAATATAATACATGTACGCAGTATGCGCAACTTATTAGGCATTGTTATTTTAAAATTCATTGACAGGCTTTAGGAGCCCATTGGTGGATATAGAAAGGAGTTTTTGGCTTTCAACTAAAATGTTTTGGTATAAGAAACCCTATTTCAGTTGGTTTAGGATTTAATTCAAGTTTAACTTCTCTTTTTTTGCAGTGCTGTTGTTATTTTCTTTCGAGTTTCCACACAGGAGAGTACCATTTACAAAAACCATAGGTGGTTCGAGGTACTTCGGGGTTCCAGAGATTTCCCTTCTAGCATTCTGGTTCCCTACAGTCTATTAGCCGAACCAATGTACGATTTTTTTATCGGTTTGAGTTCGACACATGAGTAAAGTGCTGTTTACATGCGTAGTTTGCGTCCTTAGTCGGTTCTCACGGCACTCATTCCAAATTGACGATCATCCATACTTATATTATATATGCGAAAGTAACTCTGTCCATCTGTCACGTTTTCACGGCCAAACCGCTGCTCCAATTTCAATGAAATTTGGCATTCATATACTTTGATTATTGAGGCTACTCTTTGTTGCGATAACCGACAAATACGCGAGCGGAGCTGTGCTCAAAAACTAGAAATTAAATGAATAGTATAATCAATTAAAAGTAAAAAATAAGCACATACATCATCGTGATTTTTATTGTATACTAACTTACCCACGCAACCTCGTTTGCGTCTTATATTGCCCGTGGCGTGAAAATTTTCCCCCGTTTTTGAAACATTCTTCATTTGTGCTCCGCTCCTATTGGTATTAGCGTGATGATATATAGCCTATAGCCTTCCTCGATAAATGGACTATCCAATACCGAAATATTTTTTCAAATCGGACCAATGGTTCCTGAGATTAGCCGGAACAAACAGACAAAAATTTTTAAAATACATATTTGGTATGTGTACCGCATATACATTCATATGCATGCATGTATGTAGAAAGCGGTCATTTTAATATTACAAACAGACACTTCAATTTTATTTATTTTATTATTTGTATGTATAGATTTTGTAGAGGGAAACTTCATATCTAAAGAGACCAGACCATTACCGTGGGAGAGCAACGATTCGGCATGCATCGGCATAGCTTGACCGAAGCGATACTGCGGCCTCACAGAAAACCGGTGTGAAGCAGCGCTTGCGCTGTGTTTTACAGAGTGAGTGAGGATACCGGAGGCCCATATCCCTACCCCTCCCCCATCCCTCTCCCCATCCCCCAAAGGCTGGCAACGCACCTGTGACGCCCCCGGTGTTGCGGGTGTCCACGAGCGGCGGTTATCGCCATCAGGCGATACGTCTGCCCGTTTGGCACCTACTACATGAAAAAAAAAACAGCAGTAGATAATTTAAAACATTGATAAGATATTGTTGAGGTCGCCACAAGCGTAACTTTTCAATGTTTTAATTTACGCGATTAAAACTAAACCACAATCCTTAAGTAAAGTAACTTTAATAATAAAATTGTTTCTCTCACTTATTAAGTCGACGCTAAGTTTATATAATTTATGTTAAGTAAAACTTACTTAGCATTTTTACAAGATAAAATAGAGAATATATTATTATTCTACGATTTATGAATAGTATTAGGAGGATTGGAGCTTAATACTTTTTGTTATTTGTTCTTTTACTGCCTCGATGGCGTGCTTGTGGTCTCGGGTTCGATTCCCGGGTCGGACCAAATGTTTGTATGATCTGCAAATATTTGTTTCGGAGTTTGGGTGTTTTCTATGTATAATATGTATGTATTTACAAAAAAAAAGTATATATGTATTTATATCAGTTGTCTAGTACCCATAACACAAGCTCTGCTTAGTTTGGGACTAGATGGCGTTGTGTGTTAGATGTCCGGAATATTATTATTATTAAATATATACATGCAAAAATTGCTCGTTTAAATGTATTAGATATATGTATATATCCTCTGTCATTAAATGAAAGAAAGTGCAATACAACATACTAACTACAAGACATCAGTAAAAATAAATATTATCAAGATAGGTCGACCCGTTCTTGAGAATGCAACAAATAAACAAACAACATTCTATTTTATTGATCTTATTTAGGTACCAATTAGTGCGAAGATACACATTACGTGCATTCACAGAACTTTTAATTAACACAATGTTGCCAGTGTGGAGATAGTATTTATTATGTATTTAAATAGTCAAAGAGTATAAAAAAGCTAAAAATAGTATAGTCGGATATTTCACCTTAATGTCTATTATAAAGTTATACTTTATAAAAACTGTGCGTATTTCCTGAAAGTTTCTGCCGCGCACAACAAAACTGTGAAATGAGCTGTCGCCTGCGTTGTTCCCGGACCAATACGACCTTCAAACCTTCAAGAAAAGTCGGCAACGCACTTGAGACGCCTCTGGTGTTGCGAGTGTCCATGGACGGCGGGAATCGCTTACCGTCAGGTGATATGTCTGCTATTTCACACCGGTTTTCTGTGAGGCTGCGGTATCACACAGATCGAGTCGGTCCATTCATGCCGGAGCGTGGCTCTCGGTCACAGAAGACTGCTGTTGTGATTCGTTTGTGAGTGCGGGACAAGGCACAATGATTTCTCATGGCTGCCATAGTGTGGGTCACCATGCTGCATTGTTGCACTGCCTGCATTCTGAATCAGTATGATGACCACTACTCTTGAATTCTGTTCATGCTTTCCATCAGGTAGAGCAGAGTCACTTTCATCATCAGCCTATCGCAGACCACTGCTGGACATATGCCTAACCAATTACACGCCACTTAGTTCGATCATCGGCTTCTCGTATTCAGCGCCTGCCAGTCGTCACTTTTGTGGGTTCAAATATAAATATCTCCTAAAGGCCGGCAACGCACTTGTGACGCCTCTAGTATTGATAGCGATACGCCCCTAGGTAAACGATCTTCTCGTTTGCCTAGGGGCGTTCAATAAAAAAAACTATTTATTCTTATACCAAATTTTACTACAATCGATCCAGTGGTTATGCCGTAAAACATAACAGAAAAAATAAATAAATAAAATAAATAAATATTCCGGACATCTAACACACAACGCAATCTAGTCCCAAGCTAAGCAGAGCTTGTGTTATGGGTACTAGACAACTGATATGAATACATATATACTTTTTTTTTTGTAAATACATACATATTATACATAGAAAACACCCAAACTGCGAAATAAATATTTGTAGATCATACAAACATTTGATCCAACCCGGGAATCGAACCCGAGACCTCATGAACAGCAGCCGCATACGCTACCACTGTGCCACAGAGGCAGTCAAATACTAGATACAGTTACTTATGCATTTATAATATTAATAGGGACTATTAAATGTCAGACGTATGTCGCGTCTACATTACCAGGCATTTATTTAATCTGTGGTTTTATGATAACCGTGTCAGTGTTGCAACAATTATTTGTAACGCTATAACTAATTGTATCTGTTGTCGCTTTCAACTCATGAGATAAATATTGGTTTGCATTTTAGTTGTATTTTGGTGAGATCAACAATTAGTGGAACCGGAGTTACCGGGCTTGACAGAAAACCGGAGTTAAAGAATAGTTTTGTTGCTTTTTAGCGAGTGAGTGGTTCTGAGTGGGCAGACTTAAAAGAGACTCTTGTCTCTTGATTCTTAAGTTTCGGTTGTCATTTACCATCAGAGGAGTAAAACTTAAAATAATAATAATATTTTGGTCATCTGACACACAATGCTATCTAGTCCCAAACTAAGCAGAGCTTGTGTTATGGGTACTAGACAACAGATATAATTACATATATAATTTTTTTTTGTAAATACATACATATTGTACATAGACAACACCCAAACTCCGAAACGAATATTTGTAGATCATACAAACATTTGGTCCGACTCAGGATTTGAACCCGAGATCTCAAGCACAGCAGTCGCATTCACTACCACTGCGCCACCGAGCCAGTCAACTCCACATTAGGCATGTTACACACTGTCCGACAACCAAATAAGGCGGCGGAACCGGCTGTCGTTATTCGGGTCACAAGTTGCGACAGTTTTGTCGTAAATGTATGTGAGGCCTTATTTGATTTTCGGTGACGTACGGAAATAACAGTTTTATAATTTCTTGTTTAATTTAATTTGTTTATTTTTAAGACAACTCCCGCATTATAGTCCACGGGCCCACGTACAAGGGATTTCAGTGATTAATAACAGGCTGAAAGTTTATACACAGCTTCGTTTTGACGAAACCCCCAACTTTTATTATTGGACCAAATTCTGATAGTGGCAGGAAAAAGCGGGATAGGGAGCGAAACACATCGATTTGATGAGTGTCCCAAATGAATAAATAACAGTTTCTAAAAATCAATACTTCGAGAAAATACGATGGAAAACTGAGAAAAACTTGTGGCATACAAAGTGAATGGTACCTTCCCGAGTGACCCCCAGCTCTAACATGTCAGAATGGTGACTTGAAAATTATTATTCATTTTCATTAATAACAAACTGATTTTTGTTTTGGGGCTTGCAAAATATATATTTTACATAAAAAATGCATCGGCATACAAATTCGATGGTAATTTTTTTGAGACCTACACTCGAAACTGTTATTATTTAATTTGGGACACTCATCAAATCGATGTGTTTCGCTCCCTATCCCACTTTTTCCTGCCACTATCAGAATTTGGTCCAATAATAAAAGTTGGGGGTCTCGTCAAAACGAAGCTGTGTATAAACTTTCAGCCTGTTATTAATCACTGAAATCCCTTGTACGTGGGCCCGTGGACTATTAGGTATCTACCTACACTAATAATAAAGCTGAAGAGTTTGTTTGTTTGTGTGGCTCTCTTAAGAAAACTTGTCTGCATTCGCAATGGGTATGGTGACCACCACTCTTAGATTCTGATCATGCTTACCATCAGGCAGAGTAGAGTCACATGTAAGATACAATGTGAATCTCGGAAACGGCTCCAACGATTTTCATGAAATTTAGTATGCAAAGGCAAAGTGTATCGTTCAGGAATCACCACGCAAATACCTATCTAATCTAATATATAAAATGCTCGTGTCGCGGTGTTTGTGGTTAAACTCCTCCGAAACGGCTTGATCGATTCTCATGAAATTTTGTGTGCATATTGGGTAGGTCTGAGAATCGGACAACATCTATTTTGCATCCCCCTAAATGTTAAGGGTACTCCTATTTTTTTTTTAAATTTTTAGATTTCTTTTTTTATGATACCGCCTTAGAAAATACATACAACCCTCAATTTTCAACCCTCTACGATAAACCCCTATTTTTTATTTATTTATTAAAAACTTAATTTTTTTTGCAAGTTTTTTTATGTCTTTTTTATGGAACTAAAATTTTTTTTCTTAGAAATACGTGGCAAAGCAACGTTTGTCGGGTCAACTAGTGTATATTTATATATATATTCTTTCTTTATTCTTTCGTTCGCTTATTATCTGACAAGATCTTAAATAAAATACACAAGAAAAATCTTTAGCACAAAGCTTTCAACCTTAGTCATACACACCTACATCGCAGGACGGCCTTACACGAAAAAGGTGCCATAAACATACATACACTTACAATAACTGAACTTTATTCCACAAGAAATAAAGACTATTTTTTATTTAACAAACGGCAAAAACAATTTTGCTGTCTGTACTAAAATTGTTAAACAAATATGATCTTTATATGTTTGACGTTTAAGTTGGGTTTTAAATGTTATTCGTTGTCCTACGTAAAGCCTTGCTACCTACACGGATTACGTAATTTTGCCTGTCTGTTATTTTGTACTTTGATTAAAATTTTCGTATAAACGTTTAAATAGTAAAATTAAGTAGCTTTTACCCGACTGTAGCAGAGAAGAGTTATGATTTTAACCAGTTTTTTACAGTCCACTGCTTGATATTTACGTCTTCCCTTATTTATCTTACTTTATTTAGGGGCTTGTAGTCATATATAAGACCATGTAAAAAATGGCGGTGCGAAGTTCGCTGAGTCCGCTAATATTATACATATTTGTGTAGTTATATGCTTATACAATGAAGTATGTATAAATATATACAGATTTGTATCTGATATAAATTAATCTCTTATTTATGTAACTATTATAATCTTTGGAGGCAGGCCCAATATTCGACTGCCTCGTTGGCGCAGTGGTAATGTATGCGACTGATGTGCTTGAGGTCTCGGGTTCGATTCCCGGGTCGGACCAAATGTTTGTATGATCTATAAATATTTGTTTCGGAGTTTGGGTGTTTTCTATGTATAATATGTATGTATTTACAAAAAAAAGTATATATGTATTCATATCAGTTGTCTAGTACCCATAACACAAGCTCTACTTAGCTTGGGACTAGATGGCGTTGTGTGTTAGATGTCCGAAAATATTTATTTATTTGTCGAATTAAGTACATTGTGTTTGAACCTACCGCATCATATTTCTACATCACCTGAAGGTTGACTGGGTGGGAATACCTCATGAATAAGTCCGCCTTTGTACGTGCAATAAGTATTAAATAAATAAATATATGTATAAATGTATATTTGTATAGCACGTTCTTCAGTCTAAACGGTATAAGAAGCAATGATTCGCAGCTTTTTGCTTAGAAAACCAGTTTCCTCTACTTATTTGTATTTAAACAATGTGATTTTGAAACCTTGAATAGGTAATACCGCCAGCATTATGTCATAGCTGGTCGCTTGTATAATTATCTCACAATTGTACGAAAATTATCAAAAGACCTTCACTTTGATCTGTAATAATATGTGACTTGAGGGTCAGGCTATAGCTGGTGATTAGCTGCTAACAGCCGGTTGTAAAACTGCTCTTTATAATCGGTTTGTTCAATAATTTACACACATACAAACACGCGCACACATACCTACACTCATACACACACACACACACACACACACACGCACACATACACATTATCTGTAATTTGTAATGTTGGCATTATTCTTGCCTGCAAACATAAGTGTTGCTGCTCCTCCCACCATACATTTCAATATCCAGAGACTGGAGCGGCTGGTAAGCTGGTAATGTAATACAGGTCATCCTAGTCCAGATACCAGTCTCCCACACTGATTATATTTATTTGAATTGTATTGTCTGTATGAATTTGTTATTAATTGTAAACTGTGTGTAAGAAAACAATAAATTATTATTATTTTTATATTTTAGAAATCTCCCTGAACGGGTTTTTTTATTATTATTTTTGTTCGGGTCAAATCTAGTAATTGAATGACATGAAATGGACCCGCTTCCTACTGACAGATTATTCTGAAATTTCGTAGACACCTTTAGTTTCTTTTTTATATTGTATAGTGGGCAAACGAGCAGACGCATCGCCTGATGGTAACAGCAGAGGCTTTACAAGAGTTCTTGTGACAATACAATTAAATAAATTTTATTGTAAATCCAAGATGGCCGCTACGACAAAATGGCGGTTTACAAATTTGGTCACGACTATTGAGTTGAGCCCAACGATTTTATTTTTTTATTTGTGACTGGAACCTGGGACCACCTGAAATATTTTTTAGCTTTTAGTACATTATTTTCAATGAAAGTTAAAGTTACTTTAAGTTTTTTTTTACATTTTTTATTCTCAATGGACTTCAAACACTGTAACTTCGTTGGTCTAATATTGAGCGTATGCTACTGCATATCAAGAAGTCTCGGGTTCGATTCCCGGGTCGGGCCAGACATGTTGGGTTTTTCTTACAATGTACTCTAAATAATAGCTTGGAGTTTGGAAGTTTGGCGACGATTCACGACTGTGCCTCGGAGAGCACGTAAAGCCGTCGGTCCCGGTTGTTATGAACCTATGCTAATCGTTATTGAGAAGTCAGTGCCTCAAATATATTGACAACTAGTTTAATCTTCAAATTCATTCACCATTTATCACCCTTAGGGTTGCGGAGGTTGGAAGCAAGTCGCTTCATGGAAAAACTGATATTCTGATAAAACAAGAATTATATAGGCTAGGAAGATGAGAATGGACTTTAAAATTGATGTGATATTCTTTTATTATGTCACATCGCCATCATTTTTAAAAGAACAAGTAATACAAATATCTGAAAGCCCCATGATCTCCAGTAGTTCCTTGACTGCACGGTTGGCCGAGTGGTTTCAGCGGTCGCCATGCCGCTTGCTACTGCGCCAGTGTCTTGGGTTCAAATCCCACGCGGTACAACACTTTGTGTGATCCACGAATTGTTGTCCCGAGTCTGGATGTTCTTTGTGTCCGTTTCATGTATGTTTGTAAAGTCCCCCACGACACAGGATGTTTATTCCTAATGTGGGAGTTGTCTTTTTAAGAAAGGAAAAAAAAAATGACACGTTATACCAAACAAACTCTTCAGCTTAATACCTACTCGTAATTTTAGTATGCTAGGTACTAATATTATAAACACGAAAGTTTGTGTTTGTTAGTTTATCACGCAAAAACTACTAATTGAATTTATATAAAACTTTGCAGTATAGCTTGTATATACGCTACTATTTGACGCGATAACCGAGGGCATCAACTATTACATTACACATCACTTAAATGACGTTTAAAAATGGTCTGAAAGTAATTACGGTCCATTAAAAGCGTCTGACATGTAAATATCTATAAACTATATTATTATACATAACAAGAAACCGCTCAGCATGCTTTTGAAGATATTTTTTAATGATTTGCCAAAGGACGACGCCTTTTTTAAGCTTTACGCACTGTAACACATGACAACCAAACAACTTTTTTCCGTGGGAGAGCCACGCTTCGGCATGAATGGGCCGGCTCGACCGGAGTGATACCACGGCCTCACAGAAAACCGGTGTGAAATAGCGCTTGCGCTGTGTTTCACCGAGTGAGTGAAGATACCGGAGGAACATACCCCTACCCCTCCCCCCAATCCCTCTCCCCATCCTCCAAAGGTCGGCAACGCAATTGTGACGCTTTTGGTGTTGCGGGTGTCCATGGGCGGCGGTAATCGCTTACCATTAGGTGATGCGTCTGCTCGTATGCCCACTATTCAATTCAAAAATAAAATTCACTCACGCTTTGAAATACAGCGCAAGCACTATTTCACACCGCTTTTCTGTAAGGCCGTGGTATCACTCCGGTCTGTGGCTCTCCCACGGAATATAGAATACACTCATACTGGGTCCATTGATACTTCAAAATCAATTGTAATCATATTTTTACTTACTGTTTTTTCTCTATTGTACGTAGATAATGTCTATATACAGTACTCGTTTTATGATTACCTGAAATTAAAAAAAAACATTAATCAACCATATATAACATACTAGACCTAACTCGCGGTTTCGCCCGCACGTATGTCGGTGTCACTCGGTGAAACCGCAAGCAATATTTAACCCCGGTTTTCTGTGACGTTTGTGCACGCTAATCTCAGGAACGTATTAACCGATTTGAATTCAATTTTCGCTAATGTGTTGCGGGTTTGCTCCACTTATAATTTATTGTCTGATTTATTTTAATTAGGTAATAAATAAAAAAAGTTGTATCTGTTAGAAGAATCATCGCGAAAACAGACCTTTATGCGGGTTAAGCTACAGGCATAAGCTAGCTAATGATAAATCGATATATGGCGCAGTTGAAAACATCCTGAAGTCTTGACGAAACACTGACCCTAAACGTTTCTCAAATACTTCCAGAAGGTACCAAAACCGTTTAAGGAAGCCAATTGCTTCCTGAATATATTAACGAATGATTACAAAGGAACCACAAACGTTTTGTAAAACGTTTGAAATAGAATTTGTGAGTTAATTTATTACATAAGCGAGGAAAGTTATTAAATTTTAGGAAATTCAAAATACATTCATAACTGCCTCGTTGATCTAGCGGTTCGCGCCAAAAGTGTTATTGAGTTTTCTGATTATAAAAATCCTTAATAACAGCTCGGAGTTTGCAAGTTGGGGTCTGAACCCCCCCGTGCGTCGGAGCGCTACCAATCAGTGAAAGACCCGTCAAAATCGGTCCAGCCGTTACTAAGATTGAAGAGAATTAAAAATTGTTTTTTTGTAAGTATCGTATATACTTTTATTTGCATTCAGTGAAAAGCTGTTAATTAGAAATTACAAACAGACTCTTCAATTTTTTTATATGTATGGAGTAAAGAGAGTTTTTATAGTGGGAGAGCCACGCTTCGGCATGCATGGGCCGGCTCGACCGGAGTGATACCACGGCCTCACAGAAAACCGGTGTGTTTCACCGACTGAGTGAGGATACCGGAGGCCCATACCCCAATCCTTCCCCAAAGGCCGGCAACGCACTTGTGACGCCTTTGGTGTTATGAGTGTCCATGGGCGGCGGTAATCGCTTACCATCAGGCGATAGGTCGTTTGTCGCATAATAAAAAAATAAAATAAAAAAAGTACCGTAAGTAAAAAGTATCAAGAATTCGTGAATAGTAATCACGAATTCTTGATACATTTTATCTGTAGGTACTGTGTCTTTATGGTACAAATTTCGCAATGTCACCGACCGCTTGCACAGTGTGCCGAACAAGTTTGGCGTGGAACAAAAACCTGTCCAGATATGTTTGGGCAGTGCATTAACCTTGGACAGAAACTGTTTATATATACAATTTGTAAGGAGATGTTATCATTTTCAAGAGAAGTCTAATATACCACGGTTAGACTGGTCGGTATAGAATTTGTGTCAAGTGTTCCTTCTCTTTGTAGTGCTGTTGTCCTGCGTAGCTGGCTCTCTTAGAAGAAAGAAAGAAGAAATATAAAATGTTTATTCTGACATACACAGGACAATATATGGTTTTGAACAGTGTTAAAATAATTAGGCCCGTTTATGGTTTTTATCCTTTATTCCTTATTATCAATATTAAACACACGTAAAAACACAACCTGCTCTCGCCATCTTTATTGGAGAAGAGAAACGTTTTCAACCAGTGTTGCCAATATAAATGTATACCATATAAATCAACACGCCTCCTTACATTTATATTGTAAAACACTGTTACAACAATCATTATTTTACTTCAAATTTAACATTTCTCTAAATTTTAGGAATGTAACATTTCCCAAAGCTTTTGTAAATATATCTGCAATATTATTTTCTGACTCCATTTTTACAACTTCAATATTTCCTAGCTTAACATTTTCATGTATAAAATGATAGTGAACTTCAATATGCTTAGAATTCTTAGTAAAGTTTCCATATTTAGAAATAGCTACAGCTCCTGAATTATCTTCATAAATTTTAACTGGTTTACAAACTTTATTGAATACATCATCCATTAGACATATAAGAAAATTTAACTCTGTTACTGATTCTGATAAAGCTACATATTCAGCAAATGTTGAGGACTTTGTTACACTACTTTGTTTCTTTGATTTCCAGTAAATAATATTTCCAAACAATCTAATTACAAATCCTGTAGTAGATTTCCTATCTAAAATATCTCCTGCCCAATCAGCATCCACAAAACAATCTAGAGTATCAGTGTTACTATTATTACAATATGTTAATTTAACATCTTTTGTCAAATACAAATACTTTAAAACTCTCAATGCATACTTAAAATGTGTCTCATTATAACAATTTTGAAATATCTACTTAAGTAATTTACACTGTAAGATATATCAGGTCTAGTACCTGAACTAATATACAAAAGAGCACCAATCAAATTTCTATATTTTACATCCTCATTAATTTCAGATTGTTCCAATTTTAAATTTATTTCCATAGGAGTCTTATACATTTTTGCATTCTCAATATTATACCTTTTAGCTAAAGACTATAAGATTTCTGACTCAACGTTAAGACATTGTTTTGATTATACATATATTCAATCTCATTACCTATATCTTTCATTTTAAACATTTCAGACAATTTAGTTTTTAAATCAGCAATAACTTCTACATTTTCACACTTCCTTTTATACACCCATTTCACATCAATTACCTTTTTTTCCTTGGAGAGTCTGTCAACTAGAGTCCATGTATTATTTTTTATTAAACTTTCCATCTCACTAATCATTGCTCCTTTCCATTTCATTGCCTCATCACATGTAATCGCCTCCTGAAAATCAATTGGAGCTGACGCATCACAGTAGTTACAGTATATGCAATAATAACCATATTCTTCATCAAAACGAAGTGGAGGTTTGATTTGTTTTCTTAATCTTCTATTTAGATTCTTATCTTCACTTTCTTCTACATTCTCTTTATCATTTTCTGAGTATTTTAACATATTTCTTTCCTCTTGGATCCTTTTATCTTCCTTTTCCTTTTCTTTTATTTTATATTCACTATTTTCTTCCTCATCTTTAAAACCACATAATTTAACATCTTCCTCAATTATATCACAATTTCTAGCAATAATAACTCTGTTGTTAATTAATACTCTGTATCCAATATCAGTATAACCAAGTAAAATTCCAGCTTCTGCTTTCTTATCCCATTTAGACCTTCTTCGTTCTTCAGGAATTCTTACAAAAACTCTACTTCCATATAATTTTAGATTTTGCACAGATAGCTTCCTTTTAAAAAATATTTCATATGGGGTTTTCCTCTCAATAGTATTAGTTAAAGTTCTGTTTTTAAGATATGCAGCTGTTTTTGTTGCCTCAGGCCAATATCTTCTTTCTACCTTTGCTTCTGATAAAAGACATCTACCCATATCCATCAACGTACGATTGTATCTCTCTGCTGTTCCATTTAATTGATGAACATATGCTGGACAGGGTTTTATCACTATTCCTTTCTCTTTTGCAAACTGAAAAACTCTTGCATTCATATATTCCTTCCCATTGTCACATCGCAGTTCCTTTATCATTTTTCCTGTCAAGTTCTGCATTTCATTAACATACTGCACCAAGTAATCATATACCTCATTCTTTGATCTGATACAATAAACTTTGACTAATTTGCTGTAGTCATCAATAAAACTCAAAAAATATTTTTCTCCATTATATCCTGTAGTCTGATGTGGCCCATTTAAATCTGTATGAACAATCTCTAATATATCTTCTGCTTTTCTTCGATTATTAGCAAATGGTAAGTTATGCATTTTATTTTCAATAGGTACATATTGCACACTTTAAATATTCATATTCAATCTCTTTAGGTAATCCTTCTAATGATTCATTTTTACACATTAAATCCAAATTTCTAAAGTTAATATGACCCAGTGTACGATGTAGTTTTTCCTTTACAGTCATATTTGTTTTACTAATATTTACTTCCAATATTTCTTCACACATGTAACTTTTCATCTTATACAGTCCTTTATCCTTAATTGCAATTGATATAATCTTTCTATATTTATTGTAAATTTTTGTAAATTTCCCTTTTGAGACAATTGTACAATTATCAGTAATTCTCGAGTAACTTAATAAATTTGCCTTCATTTCTTTTACAAAGAAAACATTTTTCAGTGTGACTTCAGATTTTTGTCCATAGACTAAAAAATAAGCTTTTATATTACCAATTTTGGTAGCTTCTAATATTGTTCCGTCACCAATTTTGACTTTAATAGGTTTGTCCAATATCTCATAAGTATTGAAGTATTCATCAGTATTAATAATGTGGTCAGTACATCCACTATCTAGTAACCAATTTATTTGACCCTTTGGCTTATCATTCTCTTGCGTTGTATATGTATTGTTTGCAATATTAATATGATAACTTTCACCTTGACTCCATTGATTATTATGGTAGTAATTTCTTAAACCTTGTCCTCTGGTATTGTATGAACCACGTCCTCGTTTTGGCAAACTATGTCCTCTATAACTTGGTAAACTATTTCCTCTATAATTTGAAAGACCATGTCCTCGACCACGGTTTACATTTTCTGCCTTACAATCTCTTCTTAGGTGACCAGGTTTACCACAACCAAAACAATTATATGATCTGTTAGTATGTGCTTTATAAACATTTGATGTGTCATTTGACATTTCACCCACATTTCCTGTACTTTTCAATTTTATTTTACTTTTTAAATAATCCACTGTCCTTTCACCCGCTGGCAAGACATCTATTAAATCACCTATGTAGTTGTAACTCACTGGTAGTGCTTTTAACATGTAGTTTAGTTTTTCTGATTCTGATACCGTTGCACCGGCTTGTTTCAACTCATTTACAGCTTTTTCAAAGTCATCGAAAAATAAAGACACTTCAGAATAATTTTTCAATTTGATACTTTCGAGGGTATTTCGACATACTATTTGCAACGCCGTTGATTTCTTTAGGTACATCTCATCAAATTTCTGTATTATTTCGTATGCTGTATTTAATTCACCTATATATTCCAACTGCTTGTTTGTTATAGCACTGTAAATATAGTTTATTGGTTGTATATCTCTATCGTCCCACTCATCTTTGTCGGTTGCAATTTTCGCTCTCATTACAACATCCTTGCACTTTTTGAACTGTAAAAACTTCATTATCCGTATTTTCCAATTACTGTAATCTGCTCCATCGAAAATTGGAATATTAATATCGCCATTTTTTGACGCCATTTTTTTCTTCTTGATTTAAGCACACTTTAATCATTAAACCATTTAACCATAAACCCATATAAACAAATAAGCACACTCTGCTACCATGTTAAAATAATTAGGCCCGTTTATGGTTTTTATCCTTTATTCCTTATTATCAATATTAAACACACGTAAAAACACAACCTGCTCTCGCCATCTTTATTGGAGAAGAGAAACGTTTTCAACCAGTGTTGCCAATATAAATGTATACCATATAAATCAACAAACAGAACTAGGGTTCTTTATAGGATATGTTATAATACCCTGTGCAACGCCAGAAAAGGCGCCTATCTCAGCATTTTGCTGCAGTCAGAGTGACTGCAGCGCTGGTATTATGATAGAGCTCGCACCCGGTGTCGTCAGTCTGTCCGTGTTCGGTGGTGTATATTTGTATAGAGTGTGTTATATAAAATGTGATATATATAGACATACATAAATAGTCAATAAAAACAAAATCTAAAATATAAAATTCTCGTGTCACGGTGTTTGTCATTGAACTACTCCGAAACGGTTCGACCGATTTTCATGAATCTTAGCGTTCATATCGGCTAGAGTTGAGAATTGGACAACATCTATTTTTCATCCCCCTAAATGTTAAGGGTGATCTACCCTTTAATAATTTTTTTGGACAAAAATTTTCGTTTTTACTTTTTATGAATAAAAGAAAATACAAACAACGCTAAGTTTTCACCCCTCTACGATCAACCCCTATTTTTTATTTATTAATTAAAAACTTTTAAGTAATTTTTATTGAACTGAAAAAATGTTTCCTAGAAATAATATTCATGGCAAACAACGTTTGCTGGGTCAACTAGTATTTTATAAGAAATAAAATAATGAGAATTAATAACCAGTCTCTTCTTACACTGAAGGGAGAAATAGGATAATTAGTTATCGTTTTCAATAGAAATGTATTTCACGTCTCAACGTCTTTACAGTATACTGCGGAATATAAGCTACTCCTTAGAAAGAGGGTATAGGTATTAGGAGAGATACATATTTAATACATATTTAATCGCAATGGTTGTGTTTTGATGTTCGCTAAATACAAATATGTCAGTGTTTTTTTAATTATATAAGGGGCAAACGAGCAGACTTATTCGCCTGATGGTAAGCGATTACCGCCGCCCATGGAAACCCGCAACACCAGAGGCGTTACAAGTGCGTTGTCGGCCTTTTAGGAAGGAGTACACTTTGTTCTTGAGGCAGGCATTCCACAGTTTTGTTGTGCGTGATAAAAAGTTTCGAGAGAATCGCACAGTTGTGGACTGCATGATGGGGATGAAATTTCTGTCGCGTAGGACGATGACGGAAAGAGGCGGCAGAGATCAGTCCGAACAATTCCTCGGATGAGTGACGTTATAAATATCACATATACTACCTAGTAATATTTTCTAGTTACTTCGTTTGCCATGTGTACATTTTACTCCAAAAAATAAATACCTCCATTCTACCTCAATTTATTCACAAAGTATACAACAATGTCACACAATAAAGCCACAAGCAAATAAATATAATTAACAGTTTACCAAACGTTTACAGTTGATTGAATCAGAAAAGTCTGTTAAAATTTATTCATTTAGAAATGTTTCGATTGTAATAAAATTCCTTTGACAAAAATAAAAATTAATCAACCGTTTTGTGTACTGGTATTACAAAAGCCAACTTGTTCAGAATTTCAGATAAGGCGGCTCCCTAAATAGGTATTTTATAAAGAGTCGCAATCAAAATTTTCTATCCCAATTAACGTTGTTTGATATCAAAGAATTTCTCAAATTATATTTCTCAAGTTTTTAATACATTTTTGATTGAAGGCTCTCCGCGGTTTCACAGTAAGCAAGCTACGTAAGTTTGTTTATTGTCAACTTGGTTCCATTTTTTTTTTATTTATTTCCTTTTTATTACATCTGCGACTTTTCTATAAGAGGCAATAAAATTAGGGTTGGTATATTGCAGTCGGTCGTGACTGTGTGTATGTATTTATTGTTAAGCTAAGTGACTTGTAAGGAGATCTGAATTATTCTATTTTAATCGGCGGCTTTATATTATGAGATAGTTCATCTACTGTATGGTCGGCTCATCTACTATTTCCTAGAAATCATCTATACAAATAAATAAAATTGGAGTGTCTGTTTGTAATATTAAAATAACCCCTTTCTACTACATGCATATGAATGTATATACGGTATACATACCAAAATATATATTTTTAAAATTTTTGTCTGTCTGTCTGTTTGTTCCGGCTAATCTCAGGAACCACTGGTCCGATTTGAAAAATTATTTCAGTGTTGGATAGTCCATTTATCGAGGAAGGCTATATATCATCACGCTACTACTAATAGGAGCGGAGCACCAATGAAGAATGTTTCAAAAACGGGGGAAAAATTTCACACCACGGGCAATATAAGACGCAAACGAGGTTGCGTGGGTCAGCTAGTTGTTAATAAAATTAGTTGCTTAAAATACTTTTATAGATATATGTATTTAAAACTAACTGAACCCCACGGCACCAACTACCGTTGCTAACGTAATATCTAAAAAAAGCAACCTAAGTTACTCTGTATATCCTCATCTATATGCCAGTGAACGAGCCGTCAAAATTTGGTTCAGTTATTCCAGAGATAAACGGGAACAAATTGACAGACGAAGAGATAGACGAAAATGTTAAAAATATTTTTTCGATGTAAATAATTCAATACGCATTTAGTGAAAAGCTGTTATTTTGAAATAACAAACAGACATTTAAATTTTATGTATTTGTATAGATAAAGAAGAATAATATTGGAGTATACGTGATTGCTATGCGCCAAGTGCCGTGGGATCAAATCCCACGTGGGACATCACTTTGTGTGATCCACAAAATGTTGTCCTGAGTCTGGGTGTTCTTTGTGTCCGTTACATGTATGTTTGCAAAGTCCCCCGCGACACAGGATGCATATTCCTAATGCGGGAGTTGTATTATAAAAGAGAAATTTAAACAATGACACATTCTTAAAATCAATTGCACCGTCAACTGCTGTTGTCTCTCTGATACATTTTATTAAATCCTAAGGTTGCCTGGAAGAGATTGCTTTCGGCAATAAGGCCGCCCTTTGTACATTGCATTATATTTATATGTCATCTTATAACATGTAAAATGGTGTACAAATAAAGAGCTTTCTATCTATCTATAACACACGCTTATAAATTAATGTGTTCACACTTTAATAAAATTACTGGAAATGAGAGCGAATCGAAATAACAAAATTTCATGGTTCTGATTTTTGGACGAAGCGTGACTTTTGGCACACTGGCCAACTGATACTAATACATGCTAAGTGCACTGTGTTTAATTCGGCAAAAAATGTTATAGTTAGAACAAAACATTAAAACATTTTTTGGCTTTTTAGAAAGACAATTTGCTGACTGTGTCGATTATTTTTAATTTGTTTTGGAGATTATTCGTACTTACAAATAAAGATTTTGAAAACAGTTTTAGAACATATCGAAATAATATGCTTTTATAAAACAGCTGGACCAATTTTGATAAGATTTGATATGGAAGTAGTTGACAGCCCGGATTAGTAGGCGAAAAAGTAGGATTGACAAGTTACAACAACAATCTGTCACCAATTCATACCAACCAAAAACCAAAACTTCAAGAAAAGAGCGTACTCCTTCCTAAAAGGCCGGCAACGCTCTTGTAACGCCTCTGGTGTTGCGGGTGTCCGTGGGCGACGGTAATCACTTACCATCAGGCGATACGTCTGCTAGTTTGCCCGCTATATAATAAAATAAAATATAAAACCAATTGACTGCAAGGTTAAGCGGTTTAAGCGGTCGCCACGCTACCTTCTACTTCGCTGAGTGTCGTGGGTTCAAATCCACAAATTGTTATCCCGAGGCTGGGTGTTCTTTGTCTCTGTTTCATGTATATTTGTAAAGTCCCCCGCGCGGGAGTTGTCTTTAAAAAAAAACAAAACAAAAACATTTACAGATAATACCGCGGGACGCAATTAGTTTAAAAACAAACCTGCCAAGCGCGAATCTTTCTTTCAACTTTAAAAAAAATACATAAACGGGGTCGAACCCAAGGCCTCCGTGTGGGCATCCACCCACATATGAATACATATAATAATTACTTTTTATACCCAGTGACTCATTAGTTAACGGTAAGAACGGTTCATTGGACACTCGTTCGATGCACGGTCCTTAAATGGTTGTCGACCATTATTTGAGAACACAATGAAATTATTACTCATTAAATTTTTAATTTGACTGCACGATTGGCCTAGTGGTTCAAGCGTTCAACGCCGCTTTCTACTACGCCAAGTGTTGTGGGTTCAAATTCCACATGGAACACTTTGTGTGATTCATTAATTGTTGTTCTGGTGATTTTACCTTTAATATGTATGTATTTAGTTTTATAATTTTGTTAAATATCGTGGGAGAGCCACGCTTCGGCATGAATGGGTCGGCTCGACCGGAGTGATACTACGGCCTCACAGAAAACCAGTTTGAAACAGCGGCTACGTTGTGTTTCACCGAGTGATTGACCTCCTCCCACCTCTTTCCCCATCCCCCAAAGGCCGGCAAAGCACTTGTGACGCCTCTGGTGTTGCGGGTGTACATGGGCGGTGGTAATCACTTACCATAAAATAAATATAAGTATGCTCTATCTAGTTTGAGATCAGACAGCCTTGTGTGGGTGAATAGATATTATTACTCTTAAATAAAATGGTAGAAATCTGACCTTCAGACGATCTCTAGTATATATAAACAGTTGTAAATAGTTTAAAATACCTTTAGCTAAAGCTGCATGTATCAGGCATAGACAAAACATAAACTTTAACAGCGCCATCTTGAATTCTTGCGAACAACTCCCAACACTATTCACTTTTCACTGTGTACCTGTAATAAATAAAAAATATGTTATTTTTAGGTGTAATATCATCTTTATAGTAAACTAGCTGATCCACGCAACCTCGTGTGCGTCTTATATAGCCCGTAGCATGAAAATTTTCGCAAAATAAGTAACTTTTTTGGTTGATTTTTACACCTTTTGTCCGAAAAACCCAAATATCTTACGGAACCCTATTTTTTTCCAAAATAAAATATAGCCTATGTTACTCGTGGATAATGTAGCTTTCGAATGGTGAAAGAATTTTTAAAATCGGTCCAGTAGTTTTTGAGCCTATTCATTACAAACAAACATATAAACAAACATACAAACAAAATTTTCCTCTTTATAATATTAGTATAGACTAACTTTTGCCCACATGTTTGTGGGTACATTATATACGGTTGTGCTTGAGTTCTCGGGTTCAAATCCTGGGTCAGACCAAATGTTTGTGTAATCTATCCCCCAAAGGCCAGCAATGTACTTGTGATGCCTCTGGTGTTGCGGTTGTCCATGGGCGGCGGTAATCGCTTACTATTAGCCGATACGTCTGCTTGTTTGCCACCTAGTCCATAAAAAACGTATGATATGTTTTTATCTCAGTTGTCTAATTGTCTAGTACCGATAACACAAACTCTGCTTAGCTTGGGACTAGATGGCGTTGTGTGTTAGATGTCCGAAATATTTATTTACCATATAGCTGGCGAAATCCTACTTTCTGAAGTCCAACAATAAACTAAATTACAATTAAATGTGGGAGAGCTATGCTTCGGCATGAATGGGTCGGCTCGACCGGAGTGATACCACGGCCTCACAGAAAACCGGTGTCAAATAGCGTTTGCGCTGTGTTTCACAGAGTGAGTGAGGATACCGGAGGCCCATACCCCAACCTCTACCCCCATCCCTTTTCCCGTCCCCCTAAGGTCGGAAACGCACTTGTGACGCCTTTGGTGTTGCGGGTGTCCATGGGCGGCGGTAATCGCTTACCATCAGGTGATACGTCTGCTCGTTTGCCATATATACAAGAAAAAAAAAATATTGAGAACTTATTTTCTTAAAATAAGTTAAATATAAAACGAATACAAACAACGCCCAAACTTAGAATACGAATTTCTAGATCACACAAAATATATCCCAAGTGAGAACGAAACTAACTATACTCAGAAAAAGAGGACGCGGAGAAGTGACCAAATTGAGAGTCTTAATTTCATGAAATCAGTTAATTTTTCAAGCTTTTGATTAACTTAAGTCACTATTGTTTGTAATTATTCCCACTGAATGGTATATTATAATTTTATTAGCGTACAAATGCGGAATATTCTCAGACAGAAATTACCAAAACAATTGATATCATGCTTAATTTGTGCGCAAAATGGCGTTAATTAAGTAATTTCAATTATATAATACTAGCTTTGCCCCGGCGGTGTTAACTGCGGTTGTTGTTGTACCGTGTGTAACACCACGGGGTTTAACTAGTATAAAAATATATAAATTATAATTCTTGTACTTAAATGCCATTTAAAATCCTTCTGCCATAATTAATTTAACCTCAATAACATTGGACTTTTACACAAACTACTATCCCCCGTTTTAACCCCAAAAGGCAGTTGATTTCTAAAGATACATTATTAGTACACCTCTACACCTTCTATAGAACATACATTCTTCATAACATAGGACTTTATTACAAATTTCCAACTACCGTTCTACCCCCTTAGGGGTGGAGTTTCGTAAAATCCGTCCACTCTTTATGGAACCAGCCTTTTAAGTTTGTAGTTTTAAGTTTCTGAGATTTCGTGATTAATCAGTGAATGGTATTTCGATTATATATATATATATATATATATAGACACTAGCTGACCCGACAAACGTTGCGGGTTGATCGTAGAGGGTTGAAAATTCAGGGTTGAATGTATTTTCTAATGCTGTATCATAAATAATAAAATTTATCTAAAAAAAAAAATTAGGGGTGGGTCACCCATATCATTTAGGGGTATGAAAAATAGATGTTGGCCGATTCTCAGACCTACCCGATATGCACATAAAATTTATAAAAATCGGTCGGTTTCGGAGGAGTACGGTAACTAACATTGTGACACGAGAATTTTATATAGGTATAAGATATTCTCAAGGTAATACAGCCACGCTGGTTTAAGAACGAACGGGCCAGCTCGACCGAGGCGGTACTACCATCTCTCAGAAGACCAACCGAAAGTGACAAGGTTCGTGCTGTCGTATTTGTTGATAAGTGTGAGACCGGAGGCCTAATGATGCAGGACCATTTCAAAAGGCTGCCGTGGTGTAGGGCACAAAGCATGCATTTTCCTCATTCACAATGAGTGTGGTGACTTCTACTCTCGGGTTTTGCTTATGCTTTGTATCAGGCAGAGTAGAGACACTTTAGCAGGTTGACAGATATTTTGTTTTGAGTTTAGGTGTCATGTGGATGTGTGTGTGGGTTTGTTACTCTTTCCCGCAAAAACTACTTAACGGATTTTCATGAAACTTTGCAGTAATATACCTTAGATATCGGATTAAGATATTATGTTAAAATTGATAGAGATTTTTTTAATAATTTGGTCATAATATAACGATAACTGTCAAGTAAGTCGGAAAAAAATCAGTCCTCTGAGAGCCACTGCCTCGGTGGCGCAGTGGTAGCGAATGCGACTGCTGTGCTTGAGGTCTCGGGTTCAAACCCTTTGTCGGACAAAGTGTTGGTGTAATCTACAAATATTTGTTTCGGAGATAGGTGTTTTCTATGTATAATATGTATGTATTTACAAAAAAAGTATATATGTATTCATATCAGTTGTCTAGTTCCCATAACACATGCTCTGGTTTTTTTTATTGGATAAGGGGTAAAAAACGAGCAGACGTATCGCCTGATGGTAAGCGATTACCGCCGCCCATGGACACTCGCAACACCAGAGGTGTCACAAGTGCGTTGCCGGCCTTTGGGGAGGGAAATGGGGGGAGGGGACGGGGTATGGGCCTGCGGTATCCTCACTCACTCGATGAAACACAGCTCAAGCGCTATTTCACACCGGTTTTCTGTGAGGCCGTGGTATCACTCCGGTCGAGCCGGCCCATTCATGCCGAAGCGTGTCTCTCCCACTTAACAAAATCTTGGGACTAGATGGTGTTGTGTGTTAGATGTCCGTAATATTTGTTATTATTTGTTTTTAGATATTTTTAACAAAGCACTTTTTAGAACATTTATTAAACTCTAAAACTAACAAATATTTAATTTTTTATTTATTTGTATAGATCCTACAAAACCCTAATCAACAAGCCGGAAATAAATAACGTGTGTTTATAACGTAAATCCAAGAAAACATACTGATGATTATTTTAATTATCAATCACAGCACGGGAATCGAACCGGTCACGCTCTGGTGATGACTACCGATGCGTTTGAAATCAGTTTACCGTACACCAAGGTATAGGGGGCTTATGTCTGGATGTGACGTAGAAGACTATCAGAGCAGAACGAAATCAAAATCAAATCTCTTATTTCAAGTACCTTTAATAATAATAACACTGCACGTTTGGCCTAGTGATTAAGCGGACGCCACGCCTTTCCCTATTTCACCAAGTGTTGTGGGTTCAAATCCCACATGGAATAACACTTTGTGTGATCCACTAACTGTTGTAAGTCTGGGTGTTCTTTATGTCAGTTTCTTGTATGTTTGTAAAGTCCCCCGCGACCCAGGAATAATCCCCCAGGAGTTTTTTTTTAAATCCGGACATCTAACACACAACGCCATCTAGTCCCAAGCTAAGCAGAACTTGTGTTATGGGTACTAGACAACTGATATAAATACTGATATACTTTTTGTAAATACCTACATATTATACATAGAAAACACCCAAACTTCGAAACAAATAGTTGTTGTGTAGGCATGCATGGGCCGGCTCGATCGGAGTGATACAACGGCCTCTCATAAAACCAGATGTGAAATAGCGCTTGCGCTGTGTTTCAACGAGTGAATGCGGATACCGGAGGCCCATGAACCTCAACCCCTCTTGACCCTATCCCCACTTCCCGTCACCCTATTCCCCAAAGGTCCGCAACGCACTTGTGACGCCTCTGGTGTTGCAGGTATCTATGGACGGTAAACACACCAGGTGGTACATACTCTCGTTTGCCCACTTTTTCACTTTTTTCCATAAAAAAAAACATTTCACTTAAACTTCAACTAATTTAATCGTCTTGGTCATTGAATCCCACTTTCCAGACGTATTTATGTGTCCCGGATTCACGGCTCTCGTGTGTAATTAAAGAAACAGAACAAAAGAAATTCATTACACCTAAAGAATGTTTTTAATACGATACAACAATACGAACAATTTATGGGATTTTCTTATGGTGTTTCGTTAATACGAAACACCATAAGAAAATCCCATAAACCATACAACAGACAGTTTCCCCCATAAATTTTATGGCTCATATGGTGTTTTATTTCCATTCTATTTTTACTATTGCGGATTAATAATGTAATTACTATTAAACTATTATTATTTATTAACGATCGTAGCTGGTACACAGAAAATAATTAACTGCTTGCATGGTGTAATAGTTTAAGCGACCACCACGCCGCTTTCTACTCCGTTGAGTGTTGTGGGTTCAAATTCCTATATGAGACAAAATTTTGTGTGTTCTGTTGGTTGTATGTTTGTAAAGTCCTCCGCGACTTAGAAATATTCGTAGTTACTTGACTGCCTCGGTGGCTTAGTGGTAACGTATGCGACTGCTAAGCTTGAGGTCTCGGGTTCGATTCCCGGGTCGGACCAAATGTTTGTATGATCTGCAAATATTTGTTTCGGAGTTTGAGTGTTTTCTATGTATAATATGTATGTATTTACAATAAAAAAAGTACATAAGTATTTATATCAGTTGTTTAGTACCCAGTACTAGACAGTAGACTAGATGGCGTTGTGTTAGATGTCCGGAATATTTATTTATTTATTTATTTATTTAGTTATCTATATTCATATTACTAGTTGAGTTCCGCGGTATTACAAGCGGGTATTGTTGTACCTTTACAACTGCGAGTAACACCGCGGGGCGAAGCTAGTCCAAAAAATTCTCAAATTTTAACAAAAAAACAACCGACTTCAAATACTGGACCAAATTTCTCAAATAAACAAAAATCATCAAAATCGGTTCACTCAGTCGAAAGTTAAGGGGTAACAAACATAAAAAAAAACCAGTCGAATTGAGAACCGCCTCCTTTTTTTAAGTCGGTTAAAAAGTAGGCTTTTTTTTTTTTTTTTTTTTTACGTGTGGAAACCCCCTCGGGCCGTCACCCCGCCGGGGTTTGCGGCGGGGCGGTGTGTCGGAATCGAACCGACTAAAACCACACGGTGTGCCAACTCTGCGCCTGAGAAGGGAGGGGTCCGGGAAATGCTGATATTAACACGACCGGACCCCTCCCAGCGCCTGCCCGCACTATGCTATGCCTACCTCATTCATGCCTAAATAATATTATTCCAACTTGTACAAAATCCTTATAACTATCATCAGCCATCTATAATTGAAAGTCCCATCAAACACAGACAGACAGACGAACAATAAAGTGATCTTAAGGTACGGAACTCTTAAAACTGAAAAACATGCTTTCATCATTGTTGATGCGCTAGCGCACACGCTCGTTCATATGAGGACGGGCAGTATCTTTTCTGTCCTATACTTGCCACTATTTTGCCGCGATAATATTTGATTATCCTTTCGTGTTTTGTATATTGTCATACTCTAAATACTACCAGTATTAGGAAAACAAAAATCCACTTATCGCAATTTTCCTAGCAAGGATAACATGTCGACCTGTTTAAAATATTGAATTGTCATCGTTCCTTAATAAGTATATCTAAAGATTTAATTCACAAAAAATAATTAAGGTTTAAAGAGAATCAAAATAATGTTCAAAGCGAATGAAGCTAAAAAAAGCGTGCTAATAAACTATTTAATTATCAAGACAAATTAAATTTCAAATCAATTTACTTCAAACTATTAATTGTGTGCTGAATTCACATTAACGCAAGCAGAGCTGTCGATAAAAGTAAGTACACCAGACAACCTCATTTTGTTTCGAAGCTATTAAATCGCACTCTATAAATAAAATCTTTAATTGCCTCAGTGGCGCTGTGGTAGCATATGCGACTGCTGTGCTTGAGATCTCGGGTCTGATCTACAAATATATAACAGGTTCCTACCAAATTTGGCTAGGTAAGGCGGGAAACTCGAGCAGTGAGCAGTTCTTAAACCTACACCTAGGTCGTAAGTCCTGGGAGCTGCTTTGAGTTTCTCCCTCTGCCACACGATGGACCCGGCACCCGCACAGTGAATCCATGGAGTGCTAAGAAGTTTGTCTTTAATATTTTTTGGAGTATGGGCAAACGAGCAGATGTTTCGCCTGATGGTAAGCGATCACGTCGAAACACCAGAGGCGTCACAATTGCGTTGCCGGCCTTTGGGGGATGGGGAAGGGGTTGGGGTATGGGTCTCCGGTATTCTCACTCACTAGATGAAAAACAGAGCAGGCGTTGTTTCACACCGGTTTTCTGTGAGGCCGTGGTCTCACTCCGGTCGAGTTGACCCATGCATACCGAAGCGCAGGTCTCCGACGGCACAAAATTTGGGTGTTTTCTATGTATAATATGTGTGTATTTACAAAAAAAAAGTATATAAGTATTTATATCAGTTGTCTAGTACCCATAACACAAGCTCGGCTTAGCTTGGGACTAGATGGCGTTGTGTGTTAGATGTACGAAGTGTAACGTTGTTCGAGTCGTTTATTACATTCACTATTGCACCAATAAGACAGGAAACAAGCAAATCTCGCTAGGTGGTAAGCTAAGTGTTTATTAGTACACTTAAGAGCAACGATTCAGATCAATACTATATCAAGAAAAGAAGATATTAGAAATAGAAGATATCGCTATATTTTAATTCTTTTAGAACACGTCTCGCTGTGAAATAAAAACTATTTGTGTATGTGTAAAAGTCGCGAAAGGCTGAATTTTTTTTTTTATATGAAATGACGAGCAAACGAGCACCTTATAAATAAAAATTATACATTATAAATAAATAAAATAAACACCTAATAAGATACATTATTTTGTTACATTTTATAGTAAAAGTTCAGACGACGAACAATAAATTATTATCCGCTATATTCCGGGTCCATCAGACCCGGGATATAGCGGGACGGAAACACGTTTGCTGGTAGTGAGTTCCAGGTTTTAACCGCTCGGCACAGAAAGGAAGAACCGAATCGATGAGTGCGAGAGTGTATGTCTACCACTCTGAAGCGATGACTTCCGAGGCCGGCACGTGTTGTCCTGTAGAGGAAGGGAGAAGGGGGGACCAGTTGGAAGAGCTCTGTATACACGAAACGGGAACAAAGAACATCCAAACTTCGAACAATAATTTGTGGTTCACACAATACGAAGCCATAGTGTGACCGCTAAAAACAAGTACTAATTACCTTGCAAGTTTGGCTCAGAAAAACACTATTAAATTTCCTGCTTATATCTAAAAACAGCTTTATAGACTTCGAAGGTCGTACACATATATAGTAAAAGATAAAAACCACAATCACTCAGAAAATAACAAGAAATCCAGCGATGATATCACTTAAGACGAGTTTTATAATCATTTGTATGGTTAGAAACCGGCTTTGATCGCTGATGACACAGCAGACGGTCTCAATATGTTCAATAGGTCAAAAGGTGTGAGAAGATGATAAAAATTGAACAGTGAGGACTTCTCAGAGGTCGAAATTGGACCCTCATTCAATAAATCTTTACTAAAATTATAAAGATAATGAGTTTGTTTGGTTAAACGCACTTATATTAAGAACTAGCTGACCCACGCAACCTCGTTTGCGTCTTATATTGTATCGGATTTGTTGTTTGATGGGGCACTTGGTGAAACACAGTGCAGGCTCTTTTTCACACCGGTTTTCTGTGATGCCGTGGTATCACTCTGGTCGAGCCGGCCCATCCATGCCAAAGACCACCAGTACAGGCAGTTTTAGCGGTGGCCGTTGACCATAAGACAATCGGCCACCGCCTCGACTAGTCACAACGGAGACCAGCCAACTACGCAGGAGATATTATATTCTTCTTCGTAGCCTTATCCTAAGATTACTAGGGTTGGCTTCTAGTTCCACCTGTTTTACCTGAATATCAGTTTTTCCACGAAGCGACGGGCATCAGACCTCCGCAACCCTGAGGAGGGTGAACTGAATTCGAAGTTTGAAACTAGCGTCAGTATATTTGAGTGCACTGGCTCGATCAATTACCAAAGTTTCATGGCAACCGGGACCGACGGCTTAAAGTGCTCAACGAGGCACGCTCGGAACTCCGCCAATTTTCAATTCACTTCGACCCGACTTGGCAATCGAACCCGAGACTTCTTGACTGGCAGTTAGTTGCATACGCTAGCCACCAGGTCAACGGAGCAGGAAATATTATATTACCAGCATATAATACATTATTTTACCAGTATAGACCCCCCACACGAAGCTAGAAATATTTATATTCTAAAAGTGTTTAATTAAGTGTTTATGAGATGCAGTTTCCCACGTTACAATTGTAAATACAGTCACGGTTCATTTGCAACTCTCATTTGTATTACACGATTAAGTGTCGCTTATACATATTAAGTTCTTCGTTCTGATTGATTGATTCATGAACGTAAAACTTACTGACTCTAAACCGCTGGGTCGATAAACTTTACATTTTGCCAACTGTTCTAAACCTAAAGTTAAAAGTACTTATACGAGATACATTCAAATTGAGAATATCCTCCATTTTAAAATAGATAAAACAGCTATTAACCATCACCCTATAGACCATACCAAATATATTTTAAACAAATGTTTCCCGAAGGTTACAAAACCGTTTAAAGAAGCCGAATGATTCACGTGTGGTCGGTTTTTTTGTTGTTACAATTTGGGATTATTATGTTGTACCTAGTAGGAAATAACATCAGTTCTTTTTAACGTACAGTAAGGTCAAAAGGAAAGGTAGTTTTGGCAGTTTCTCTGTTTGTATGTTCTATCATAGCGCCTAATCTTCTGAACCGATTTCAATGAATAAAATGTCGAATGGTCCGTATAATGTTTATTCTACTATTATAAAATTTTACCGCAAGCCCTCCCTCCATCCCCCGTCCCATCCCGCAAAGGCCGGTAACGCACTTGTGACGCCTCTGGTGTTGCGGATGTCCATGGGCAGCGCTAATCGTTTACCATCAGGAGATACGTCTGCTCGTATGCCCACTATTCAATAAAAAACAAAAAATCGGATTTCGGACAATTTAACACACAACGCCGTCTAGTCCCAAGCTAAGCAGAGCTTGTGTTATGGGTACTAGACAACTGATATAAATACATATATACTTTTTTTTTTGTAAATACATACATGTTATACATAGAAAACACCCAAACTTCGAAACAAATATTTGCAGATACAAAAAAGATTCCAACTATGGTCGACAGCCAGTAAATCCAACATTTATGAGCATGCAGAGAGCTCAAAACAATATCCTAAGGATACTTTCCTCGGCGCCCTGTTATCTGAACTCTGAAATTGACGAGTATTCGGAAATCCTAACCATTTTGGACAAAGCCAAACGTTACTCAGCCACCTACAAGGCCCGCTTGTCAACTCTCTCAAACCCGTTATCCAGTATGCTTCTGCAGCCAAATCCAATTGGAAGACTCAAGAGAGCGATATGCTGCCTCTTTAAGGCGAGATGGAGCAGTGGCTCTACCTATCCAAACCCCAACCTCTTGCAACACACCTGATTATAGTCAACTGATCGCAGGTCTAAAATATAGTAGAAAAAAAAATGTCCTTCAACAATCGAAGTAAATCCGTACCAAATTTCATTGAAATCGGCGCAGCTGTTTAGCAGCGAAAGCGTAACAGACAGACCAAGTTACTTTCAAATTTATAATATTATTATTGATATGAATTCTAATTTAAACCAAGGAACGTATTTATTTCATAACTAGCTGACCCACGCAACCTTGTTTGCGTCTTATATTGCCCGTGGCGTGAAAATTTTCCCCCTTTTTTGAAACATTCTTCATTGGTGCTCCGCTCCTATTAATATTAGCGTGATGATATATAGCCTATAGCCTTCCTCGATAAATGGACTATCCAACACCGAAAGAATTTTTCAAATCGGACCAGTGGTTCCAGAGATTAGCCGGAACAAACAGACAGACTGACAAAAAATTTAAAAATATATATTTTGGTATGTGTACCGTATTTACATTCATATGCATGTAGTAGAAAGCGGTTATTTTAATATTTCAAACAGACACTCCAATTTTATTTATTTGTATAGACTAGCTGAGCCCCGTGGTGTACCCCACGTTTGTTCTTGGAACCATGGGCAACACTCCGGGACGAAGCTGGTCTAAAAAAATATAGCCTAAGTTACCCCTTATACTATCAGCTACCTATCAGAAAAGTCCCGTCAAAATCTACCCAGAGATTTGCCGAAACAAACCGACAGACAGACAAAAATGGTAAAAAAAAATATTTTGGTACATGTTTACACACTTCAATTTTATTTATTTATATAGATAATATATATACTGAAAACTAAATACATGGGTAATAATAATTCTTTATCTAAATCATAGACTATTTAAAACCTATTTAGAACTTACAATATAGTCCCAAATACATACATAACACATTAAAACTATCTTACACACTAACACCCCGTTGAGAGATAAATTTTACTACGAAACTAACACCATCCTTATCACACATACGAATAATAACACCTATCTCTTTCTCGCATGTTAAAAATTCAACCAAGTTCCTGGCACTAAGCTTTGACAGTTTATTTTTTTTTAATACGGACTTTGGAGGTTATTAATTCGTCTAAGAGGTTTAGTAATTCTAAATTCATTAAATATTACCTTAATAACACAGCCCACTTTAACTTAGACCTTCAAAGTTATCAAAAGTAACTTAGCTAAGTAAAACATAATGGATTTGAAGTTTCGTAATAACAATTACACTAAAAGTTTTAACTAGAAGGTATATTAACGTTTGAAACACGCAATTTGAGCATTAAAACATAAAAAAAAACTTATATTTACACAAAAGGTAATCAAAAATACTTACTTGAAACAACTAAATTGGGCACAACACTACACAGAAAAAAAAACAATAAACTTTTAAAATTACAGCTGTGTAAATTGCAACCGAAAAACTAAGGAAATATAAATTTAATTTTATTACATGTTAGTTTGAGTCAATTCTCAGAGAGACACATCCGTTCCGGCTGGCGGTCAGCACTCGACTAGTTTCTCCTTGACTCGAATGCTTGATTGAGTAAGGCTGCGTATACGCAGGTGGTTTTAAGGCTGTTTGGGATCTACATACAAATAAATAAAATTTAAATGTCTGTTTGTTATTTCATATTAACAACTTTTCACTAAATGCATCTAGTCGTATACAAGGTAAGGCACTTTTTTTTTCTTTTTTTTTATGTACATATTAGGTGGCAAACGAGCAGGCGTATCGCCTAATGGTAAGCGATTACCGGCGCCCATGGACACCCGCAACACCAGAGGCGTCACAAGTGCGTTGCCTACCTTTGGAGGATGGGGAGGGGGGCGGTGGGGAGGGGGGATGGGGAGGGGGAATGAGGGAGGGGTTGAGGTATGGGCCTCTGGTATCCTCACTCACTCGGTGAAACACAGCGTAAGCGCTATTTCACACCGGTTTTCTGTGAGGCCGTGGTATCACTCCGGTCGAGCCGGCCCATTCATGCCGAAGCGCGGCTCTCCTACGGTTTACTTACATCATGAAATGTTATTTTTTTGTTTGTCTGTTTAATTTGTGCTCGATAATCTTAGTAACGACTGGACCGATTTTGACGGGACTTTCACTAGCAGATAGATGATGATATAATAAAGGTAAGACTAGTTGTGCCCCGCTTGGTTTCCCGTGGTAAGGCTACAACAATAACTACGGGTAACACCGCAGGGCTCAGCTAGTTTTTAAATATAGTGATTGATTTATTATATTTGCACGCCACATATGGTTAAATTAGGCAATTGTACACGTTTCAATTTTATATCTGGGAATTTAATGGACCGTTTTAATTTTTTTTTAATTTTTTTTTTTCTCATTTTACACAATAAATAACAAAAATAAGGAAACCCCGACTGCATGAAATGTACAGATATTTATAATTTACAAAGCGTCGATTTGAATTTTTATAATTTTTATATTAATTCTTTGTCTGTGCGGTTGGACTAGTGGTTTAAGTGGTCGGGTCCGGTCGTGCTAATAACAGCAGTACCCGGACCCCTCCCTTCTCAGGCGCAGAGTGACACACCGTGTGGTTTTAGTCGGTTCGATTCCGACACACCGCCCGGTAACGGCCCGAGGTGGTTTTCCACAAGTAAAAAAAAATGGTTTAAGTGGTCGCCACGCTACTTTCTACTGCGCCAAGTGTTGTGAATCCAAACCTCACATGGGATAACACATTGTGTGATCCACAAATTGTTGTCTGAGAGGACACAAAGAACACCCTCTTTGTGTCCGTTTCATGTATATTTGTAAAGTCCACCGCGACAAGTTGTCTTAAAAAAAAAATATCTTGGCAAGCGTAGTGTATCGACATCTGGCGATCGATGGCGGGACGACTTGCTTAGGAGAACTGGCACCGACTGGATGCAAAAAGCAACAGACCAGGCTCTGTGATGTTCCTTGGGAGAGGACCTGTGGAATGAGCTGTCGCCTGCGGTGTTCCCGGACCAATACGACCTTCAAACCTTCAAGAAAAGAGCGTACTCCTTCCTAAAAGGCCGGCAACGCACTTGTAACGCCTCAGGTGTTGCGGGTGTCCATGGGCGGATGTAATCGCTTACCATCAGGCGATACGTCTGCTCGTTTGCCCCTATATAATAAAAAAAAATCCGCTGTCCAGCAGTGGACTGCAACGGGCTGATGATGAAGATTAAGTCAAAAACATAACCCTCTTTTAGTAACAGTATTCGGCTAAAACAATGTCAGAATTTAACTTAAGTGAAAAATTTACACTATTTTAGATACAATACTGATTCAAACTTTGTGTCTAAAATAAAAAAAAGCCGGCCAAGTGCGAGTTCGAATCACGCACCGAGGGTTCCGTACATGTCTGTAGGTAACTAAAATGTATGCTTTTCGCAATTTTTCCTTTACCTGCGCTATAAGACGTTGCTTCGTACCAAATTTCAAGATTCTGAGTTCACGGGAAGTATCCTGTAGGTGTTGATTCCCTTGCGACTTTATCTTTTGATTACGTTGACTGTCCAGCTCCAAGGGACAGTAGACCTGAGTATTTGATATGAATTTCAGCTTGATACACCCACGCGTTCCTACGAAAAAGGTTCTTGACAGACAGATGGACAACAAAGTGATCCGTGAACCCGAGAGGGAAGTATAAGGGTTCCGTTTTTTCTATTTGAGATACGGAACCCTAAAAATCAGTCATCTCACCCACTGCCGTATGATATATTATCCGTGGGAGAGCCACGCTTCGGCATGAATGGGCCGGCTCGACCGGAGTGATACCACGGCCTCACAGAAAACCGATGTGAAATAGCGCTTACCCTGTGCTTCACCGAGTAAGTGAGGATACCGGAGGCCTATACCCCAACCCCTCCCCCATCCCACTCCCCATCCCCCAAAGGCCGGCAACGCACTTGTGACGCCTCTGACGGTGTTGCGGGAGTAATCGGCGGCAATCGCTTACCATCAGGCGATACGACTGCTCGCTTGCCTCCTATACCAAAATAAAAAAAAAAACATATTTCTAAATACATACGTAGTTTAGACAAATCACATCAAGACACACACAAATTCTATTTGTCCCAAGTGAGAATCGAACCTGCGGCCTTCGGTTTAAAACCCACGGTCGCTAACCACTAGACCAATATGTCAGTAAAATCAATAACACTCAATGTGTCATCACCTTTATCTTCGACAATTGCGAAGTAAAGGCTTCGAAGGCTGTAAACGTTGTAACTACAAAACGACACATCTACCCACCTAATTTCAAGGAACTTTACCTCTTATCGTTCCAGAAATAAAACCGATATTACATAGTCATGTTGTTAAGGAGGTGAGTTAATTGAATATTGAATCGTGTTCCAATAGCTTTTGAATATATTTTATTTTGTATTTACATATTTCGTTTTATGGTGCAGTCGTGTTAATATGTGATTTCATAAGTACACAGATTATAAAGAAAATAATGAGATATGCTTTTTTATTAGTTAATAAGATAAGGTATTAAGCAGGTTTTATTTTAGTATTTATTGTCTATGGTATCTTTTATAGGCATTGTTTTTTTTTTATATAATTTAATAACATCATTCCTAATTTAAACATTTTATTTTAAGATTCAAATGTCTATTGCTATCTATCCTCTTAATCTTAATATTAGGTCTTTACCTATGAAATTGCCGTTTTGTATGCAATAAGTGAAAGTACTTAATTTTTCAAACTTGTTTATTTCTGTTATTCGTAGTAATCACCCATGCAATCGACGCATCTTTGCCAACGCATTGGCAGTTTATTGATGCCCTTCTTGTAAAAGTCAGCTAAACGGGAGGCAACAAACTCTTCAAAGGCATTTTGTACTGCCTCTCGGGAATTGAATTTTTTACCCACTAAAAAGTTGTCTAAATTTTGGAAAAAGTAATAGTCGGTAGGTGCAAGGTCTGGTGAGTATGGCGGATGAGGGAGAGCTTCCAACCCCAGCTCTTGCAACTTGGAGACTGTCTGTCTGAAAAATGTTCAAATGTAATGAAAAAACAACGCTAACCTAAAAACAAAAGACTGAGTTTGTAAATAGAATGTCATGGTTTTAAAACAAAATTAATTTGAATTTAGAATACAGAGCCATTACAAACTTTTTTTTATTTGAAATGACCAGTACTGAAGAAACGCAATTTCATAGGTAAAGACCTATTATAAAGCTGGAAAGTTTGTTTGGTTGAACGTAACGTCATGAAATTATTGGTCCGATTTGAAATTATCGAACAAAAGCGCGGGGGAGTATCCTTCATTATTCTTTTATTGTGTTCAGTAAACAGTTAAATATTCGCACAAATAATATGCATAAGAATTGTTTAAAAGAAGAGTTTAAAATTTCAAAAAAAATAACAGCATATTTGTAACCTTTAAGTTTGACTCGCTATAACCTTTTTTTAAACGACTTTAAAAAAGGAGGAGGTTCTCAATTTGTCTGTATTTTTTTTTATGTTGGTTACCTTATGACTTATGACTTTCGACTGAGTGAACCGATTTTGATGATGATTATTTTTTTATTTCAATTAGGTGCAGTTAATAATAATAGTAATAATAAGAAGTCGGTTTTTTTGTTGTTAAAATTTGTGATTATTGGTACTTCAAGTTGTTATAACATCACGCTACGGGCAATAGGAGACGCACACGATGTTGCGTTCGTCAGCTAGTTAGGTCGTCGGTTAATTTAGATAAGCGATTACCACCGCCCATGGACACCCTCAACACCAGAGGTGTCACAAGTGCGTTACCGGCCTTTGGGGGAATGGGAAGCCGGATGGAGGAGGGTTTGGGTCTGGACCTCCGGTATCCACACTCGGTAAAACACAACGCATGTGCTATTTCACACCGGTTTTCTGTGAGGCCGTGGTATCTCTCCGGTCGAGCCGGCCCATGCATGCCGAAGCGAGGCTTGGCGTGGTATTTATTTCGCGATTCAGGATTTGTAGTTACTCCGTGTAGTGCGTTACTTCGTAGTTCAGTGTATCTTCGGTAGATGGCGCTGTAGTATGTTATGTGGAAGTCGCCACAAGCTTATGGTGGGTCAGGATTCAATTTTTTCGATAGTAACTGAGTTTCACAATAAATTAGAATTTCATAATTCTATAATTTCAAAAGAGTAACTTGTGGAGTTTCATGTCGGTCTTTCTCCATAGGAATGACTTTAGAACCGCACCACTAGAGTCAGTAATGAAACGTTTCGAAAATGCCATAAGAAAAAGTGTCCGTCGCTTAATTACCGCCGCCCATGAACACCCGCAACACCAGAGGCGTCACAAGTGCGTTGCCGACCTTTGAGGGATGGGAAGGGGGATGGAGGGAGGAGTTTGGGTATGGGCCTCCGATATCCTCACTCACTCGATGAAACACAGCGCAAGCGCTATTTCACACTAGTTTTCTGTGAGGCTGTGGTATCAATCCGGTCGAGCCGGCCCATTCATGCCGAAGCGTGGCTCTCCCACGGAAATAGCGTTTATTGATCTTAGCGTGATGTTATATATGAAGCTGTAGCTCTAGAGCCTTCATGACTGTACGTATGGCAAAATAGTTTATTTTTCTAATGCACAGAGTCGACGACTGCCTCGTTGGTCTAGTGGTTAGCGTAAGCGACTGCAGATCAAGAGGTCTCGGGTTCAATTCCCGGGTCGGCTTGCTGGTTGGTTTTCCTACAAGAAATTCCTAATAGCAGCCCGGACTATGGAAGATGGCGATGTTTCCCGCCCGTGCTTCGGAGGGCACGTTAAGCCGTCGGTCCCGGTTGTCATGAACGTCTATGGCAATCGTTATTGGGAAGTCAGTGCCTTCAAATATACTGACAACTAGTTCAACCTTCGAATTCAGTTCACCCTCAGGGTTGCGGAGGTCAGATGGCTAGTCGCTCTGTGTAAAAAACTGATATTCAGGTAAAACCGGTTGAACTGGTAGCCATAATAATATTGGGAATAATAAAGGCTAAGAAGATGGTGATGATGCACAGAGTCGACAACACCAAATTATTTGTGTCCGTTTCTTGTACGTTTGTATAGTCTACCGCAACACAGGATGTATATTTATAATGCAGGAGTTGTTTTTTTAAAAAGAAACAAGAAACCAGTTAAGTACGTTGACTTTTGATGTTGCTGATGTCATCAATTCAAGTTAGAGACCTCCTTGTTTACACATGCCTATGTTAAGCGGAATAAGCGCTTTTTATAGCTATTCTAGTTCATCAGATATGTCAGGAAGTAGTTTAGCTGTTAGTCAAGACCATATTTGGCTTTTATAGACTACTAGCTGTCCCACGCAACCTCGTTTGCGACTTCAATTGCCCGTAGGGTGAAAATTTCCCCCCGTTTTTGAAACATTCTTCATTGGTGCTCCGCTTCTTTTAGTATTAGCGTGATGATATTTAGCCTATAGCCTTCTTCGATAAATGGACTATCCAATACTGAAAGAATTTTCCAAATGGGACCAGCGGTTCCTGGGATTAAACCGTTCAAACAAACAAACTCTTCAGCTTTATTATTAGTATAGATTAAACTTTTTCTGTTTTTTGTTGTATAGTGGGTAATCAAGCAGACGTATCGCCTGATGGTAAGCGATTACTACCGCCCATGGACACCCGCAACACCAGAGGTGTTACGAGTGCGCTGCAAACTAGGTTTAATTTGAATCCAACGGCGAGGGTATTAACACCTAATAAGCATTTGCTATGCGTCGAGGAATGTTTAGATGTATGTGCCACGCAAATCCAGGTCCTTCTAGAATCGCAGAAGTCTGCTGGAGTGTTCACAGGGTCGTGTGGAGGGAACGGGTGTCATGTAGGTACCTCCAATACAAAGGGATAATGTTCCTACTCCGTTGGGCCTCGTTCGCCAGATATGATCACTACACCTGGTCGGAGGATCCTTCACAGTGGAGGTACTCCCGTAAATGGCGTTATAGTGTGTTTCTGTTTTCTCATTAGAGATTCATGAGTACCTTGGCATGGGGAACGTACGCATATTACCTGCGTATGCTGCTTTAAAATTTCTTGGAATTTCTAGCCGTTTTCTTCATAGGAATGACATTTTTGAACAGCGCAACCAGGATGAGTGTAAGACAGACTCAAAGGAAGCCAAGTTACAGCGGTCTGTCAGTTATAACACCGTGTTCAGTCAAATGTTTGTGTTTTTATTGAGGCAACGCTCGATAGATGGCGTTGTGCCGATCGGCTGAATCGCGCTGTTAAGATTCTCCGGTAGTTTATAAAACTGTAAAGAAATGTACTTGTATCAAAACGTTTGTTATATTTATCTATTGAGTAAGGAGTGCCTCGGAGATAAATACCATTACAACCCGTTAAAAAATGTTAATTCAGAATGCTATAAAACTATGTGCGCATTTAATTGCTTGTATTGGTATGATTTAGATTACTGTTAATACATCCTGGAAATCATAAGCCTAATAATTTCCTTTCATAATATAAAATAATGGAATTTGGAAGTGTCCAAATGCCATTAATTTGTTAGCAACCGTTATTCATTTTAGCTTAAAGAAGAAAAAAAGTTTTGCTTTTTACTTTTAAACGTGAGAGAAAAATAATTCAAGACAAATCGCCTCGACTGGACTGATACCCACTAGCTTTAGAAAACTAACAATAATAAATATTCCGGACATCTAACACACAACGCCATCTAGTCCCAAGCTAAGCTGAGCTTGTGTTATGGGTACTAGACAACTGATATAAATACATACATATTATACATACAAAATACCCAATCTCCGAAACAAATGTTTGCATAACATACAAACATTTGGTTCGAAACGGGAATCGAACCCGAGACCTCAAGCACAGTAGTAGTCAGTAGTCCACAGATAAAAAGAAATACACGAAAACAAAAATAAAACCAATGAAATAGTGAATACTTTCCGATTTAAAAGCAACAAAATCCGCAGTACACAGCTAGTTCTTTATCGTACGTAATTAGCTGAGTCTCATGGTGTTACCCGCGGTACAACAACCGCGAATAACGCCGTAGAGCGAAGCTAGTCTATAATAAGTAGCCTAAAGCCTCCTAAAATCATCAACTATCTGAAAATCCTGTCAAAATCCGGATCAAAGTTTAACCGGAACAAACAGACAGACCAACAAAAATTTGAAAAAATACATTTATTTAAGTAATTATACTTACAGAGTAAACATAAATATTCACTTAAAACAACTACAAAACAACATCACATGTGCTACTCCAATTAAAAATATGCACAACATTACCGTTTAAATTCCAAAATATATTCAAACTCCTATGCACAAACAAGATCACAGACAAAAACAAAATATAATATTTAAAATTAAAAAAGAAACAACAAAAAATAAAAACATAAAAAAATTATGATGTTAGTACCGTTTATACTTTGAAAACCAGTTAATTTGAAATTACAAATGGACACTTAAATTTTATTTAGTTGTAGACTATTTAGATTTTTTTCTATTTTTTTTTTTTTTTTTTTTTTATTGAATAGTGGGCAGACGAGCAGACGTATCACCTGATGGTAAGCGATTACCGCCGCCCATCGCAACGCACTTGTGACACCTTACCTCTGATGTTGCAGGAATCCATGGGTGGCGGCAATCGTTTACCATCAGGTGATACGTCTGCTCCTTTGCCCCTAATTCCATAAAAAAACAATATACATTCTCCGTGCTTTAAGTACACTGAAATATTTTCTTTAGATTCAACTTTATTCAATAAAATACTATATATATATACACTATATATTTATAAATTAAATATCTCTTACCTACACAGGTTTTAAGTATTCGTGTGTTAATTAATTTAGTTTTAGACTGCTCGGGGTTTATTTCATTTGAAACTGAATAAAACATTCTTAGGCTAGAACATTCAAGGATAATGAATAAAGCTTATTACAGTTGACATCTTGACTGCCTCGCTGGCGTAGTGTACGGGTCGGACCTATGTTTGTAAGATCTGCAAATGTTTGTTTCGGAGTTTGGGTGTTCTCTATTTTTTTTAATGTTTTTTTTTTATTGAATAAGGGGCAAACGAGCAGACGTATCACCTGATGGTAAGCGATTATCGCTACCCATGGCCACCTGCAACACCAAAAGCGTCACAAGAGCGTTGCCGACCTTTGGGGGATGGGGAGAGGGAATGGGGGGAGGGGTTGGGGTATGGGCCTCCGGTATCCTCACTCACTCGGTTCACCGAGTGAGAGAGGATGTGAAATACCGGTATTATTATTATTATTATTATTTTCTGTGAGGCCGTGGTATCACTCCGGTCGAGTCGGCCCATTCATGCTGAAACGTGGCTCTCGCACAGAAAAAATATCTATGTATAATATATACAATGGCGCTGTGTGTTAGATGTCCGGAATATATATTTATGTATGAATGTTAAATAATTTAAGTTTAGTTCATTAGGTCTCTGGTCTCGCACTCACCAACGAGACAGCACGAACCCTGTCGTTTTACGTTGATCTTCTGTGCGAGGGTAGTACCGACGCGGTCGACCCTAAATAACCTAAATAATTCATATTAAAATGTTTTTTTTTTAATAGCATACAAACGAGCAAACGTATCGCTAGATGGTAAGGGATTACCGCCGCCCATGGACACTTGTAACACCAGATGTGTCACAAGTGCGTTGCCGACCTCTTAGGGATGGGGAGGGGGATGGTGGAAGGGGTTGGGGTATGGGCCTCCGGTATCCTTAATCATTTCGGTCGAGCCGGCTCATTCATGCCGAAGCGTACCCAATTAGTGTCACTTACCATTATGTAGAAAAATTGTTAATTTAAAATTATTCTTTTAGAAAATTAAACTTTTGTTGCCTAAGATTTCTGTGTGTCCGTTGTATAGGTTTAAATCGAACCAACGATCTCCGGCTTGGAAAAACTCCAAACAAAATACTCAACAAATCAAGGTTTTGAGATTCTAATAGTTTAAATATTCACTTTATTATCATCATCAAGATCAGCCCGTTCCACATCTGGTCATAGGATTACCACAGATCCCAGTCTGTTGCTTTCTGTATAATTAAAACAATTTATTACACAGCTGTGTTATTACGAGCAATAGGTACATTTTATTGTATGGAGCACTGGCGCCTGCTCATTATTCCAAAACGAAACACGCTATATGTATAATTAAGTTTTCTTGCTATAAGTTTTCTTACAGGCGTTTGTGTAACAATAACAAGAACGGATTGTATGAGTAAGGACAGTTACGTACCAAATTAATTATGATGCTACATATTATTCCGTCGTATAAAAATATCTGTAAAGATTTACTTACACAATAAATATAGTTTATCATTTATTTATTTATGTTGTTTTCTATAATCAATATGTATTGAAGCATTCCGTAAATTTTAAGCTCGTTAAAATTATTTGTTCATAGTGACGATGGTTGGTTCTTGATACCTAGTGGTTTACAGTAATTTGTAATTTATTGTTATCTGTGGTCGCCATATTCTCCTTTATTTTGACACATTGTCTCATAAATAGTAATTCAGTTTGCTTTATTGATATAGATCGTATTTTGTTTTTTCGAAAGACGGTCCCCATTTCATTTCATCCACATTTTATATATTGTTTATCATTAATGTCATCACTACGACGACTTGAAGACTTATAATTGAAAACCATAAATACTTGATATTGGTAGAAATAACAGATCCGAGTGATCAGGCTGGTTGCTATTTCATCAAAAGAAGAAAATGTAGTTTTGAGCATTACAAAGAAAGTTTCTTAAATTGGTTGATTCTTTTTCTGGAATAGAGGCAAATGAGCAAAAGAATAATTTTAGGGTAAGTAAGTACGGTCACTCTTGCCTGCATCTTAAAACATTACGTACATTGTTATTAACGCAATGCCTCTCGAGAACTAAGGGAAGTGAGAAGATTGAGGTGGGGCCGGTTGAAAACAAAGATACGACTGTAAATGAACTATGAAAATACAAAATTAAAAAAAAAACTGGACCACATTAAAATGGGTCTACATGGGAAGCATCACCTTTTAAATAAAAAATATTAGTCGAAATCACTTGGCGTGATATTAAGTTATTCGTCAATTTGCCGCGCACATACTTAATGCAAATTGAAGACTTCTATGGTTTTCTCATGGATGACATTATCGGGACTGGATTGAAATGGGACTACACATAGCACCAGCTTTCAAATAAAAAAAGAATCATAAAAATCGGTTCACCCAGTCTAAAGTTATGAGGTAACAAACATAAAGAAAGAAAACAGTCGAATTGATAACCTCCTCATTTTTTTAAGTCGGGTAATAAAGTATGTAAAATAATGCATGAAACGAAGGTTGCGGCCAAGGGTAATTTATTCAACATTAAACCCCCTTACAAACAACACATTATTTTACTTATAAACTTGTTATTGACCATTCACATAATTAAAACAGTAAACTACAAGGTGTCTCAAAAGAAATTTCATATTTAGTGGATTGATTAAAAAAAAAGGAAGCGGTATATAGAAAAAATGTTTATTTATTGTTAAAATACACTTTTTGGGAATTCATTTCTTAAAAATAATATCGTCTAAATGTAAACCCTCACGTTGTTGGCACTCATTTAATCGAACAGTAAAATTACTTATGACTGCTCGACAGGTGGAGTGAGGGATGGCTGCCATTTCGTGACGGATATTTTCTTTCAAATGCGCCAGTGAAGTTGGTTTATTGGCGTAAACTTTAGATTTAAGATAACCCCATAGGAAAAAGTCCATAGGGGTTAAATCTGGGCTACGTGGAGGCCAATTTATGTCACCTCTCCGGGAGATCAATTTTCCTGAGAAAATTTCACGAACACGTGGCAGAGATATATTGGACGTGTGTGAAGTTGCTCCGTCCTGTTGAAACCATGTTCTTTGGTTATAGCCAGGAAAGTTTTGCAGTTCAGGTACCAAGAAGTTGTCTAACATCTCCACATAACGCTCTGAATTCACTGTAACTGTACGCCCCATTTCGTCTTCAAAAAAGTAAGGGCCGATAATTCCTCGCGCCGACATGGCAGCCCATACGGTCACTTTAGGCGAGTGTAGGGGTTTCTGATGTTTGCGTTTCGGATTGGCTGAACTCCAGTAGCGGCAGTTTTGCTTATTTACGTGGCCATTAAGATGAAAATGAGCTTCATCCGAAAACAAAATGTTGGTAAACGTTGAAAATCGCTCAATCATCTGATTTACGAAATTAAGCCTCTGACCGGCATCTTGGGGCTTTAATTCTTGCACCAATTGAATTTTGTAGGGGTGCAGCTTTAGATCTTTGTGCATAATGCGATGTAATGATGATCTATGCACATTTAAAGCACTCGCGCGCTTCCGAATTGAAAGGCTCGGGTCGTCACGTACAGATTGATTAACACTCTCCACGTTTTCTACCGTTCTTGATGACCTAGGTCGCCCGGATTTTGATTTATCCAGCGTTGATCCAGTCTCTTCAAACTTTTTAACCCAATGTCGAATGAGAGGAAGGCTTGGCGCATCATTTAAGTGGCGAAAACCTCGAATACTGCAGAATTTTCTACGCGCGACAGTTGTCGAATCACCGTTCTTGTAAAACTCTCGCACGCACAACGCGCGGTCTGCTCCCGAGAAACGCTCCATAGCGACTGAATCCCCAAGAGCCAAGCTACCAATTGACATAACCCCCGCACCCCTCAAGTACGCAGCGTTCACGCAGTAAGCTAAACAAATATAAAATTTCTTTTGAGACACCCTGTACAAACGCCTTTAAAATTTGATTAGCACTACACGCTACTTCGTTATTAAGTGGTATTGCTATAAATATTTATGCAGGCGTTTTCATTATACTATTCAACTTTGTGTTAGAACGTAGATTAGACGCGATCCAGATCAAACTTTCTTAATTGTAATGATGGAGCTTAGATTATCATGAAGAACGAATGTAATTTTAATTATCTGCACACAATCATTTGATCTGTGTCTGGGGGCAGTTTATCTTTAACTTATATGTATTTAGATTTATAAGCGTGTTAATTCCATCTTGATTACCGTATGATAGGCTTTCTCTAGTTTGTGTGTTGTTTAAGGCCGGCCATCAAGGTGAGAACACTGCAAACACCTGTATTATAACAGAATGACGTCATCTAAGAGCTGGAGATACGAAGATATTCTCCACTTCGTTAGCATAACAGGATCATATAACATGTTGACTCCTGTCCTGTATCTTTGTTTATTTATAAAACATCCATTTTCAGAATACATCCTGTGTCGCTGGTGGCTCTAAAAACATTTATACTCGTATACAGTACGGTATTTTACTTTGATTTATTGTTTCTTTCTAGAGATCGATGTGAATTATTTCTTATCCAGTATTGTACAAAAATGCGTTATCCTCACAGGCCCTCCCAATACGATAGAGTAGTTACTTAAGATTAATACTAATCAGCAACAATAAAAACCAACATACCACTAAAATGCTAACCAAAAAAAAAAAAATTACAATTTCGTAAGGTAACAAAGACCAAAACGAATCTCTTGGCCCTATTTGAAAACCATTCGTGCAATATTGTACATGTATTGATATTTTTCTTCAATTTTCTACATAAAATAGTTGCAAACACTAGTAAATAAAAGCAAATCTATCTATACAAATTAATAAAATTGGAGTGTCTGTTTGTAATATTAAAATAACCGCTTTCTACTACATGCATATGAATGTAAATACGGTACACATACCAAAATATATATTTTTGTCTGTCTGTCTGTTTGTTCCGGCTAATCTGAAAAATTCTTTCGGTGTTGGATAGTCCATTTATCGAGGAAGGCTATAGGCTATATATCATCACGCTACTACTAATAGGAACGGAGCACCAATTATGAATGTTTAAAAAACGGGGGAAAATTTTCACGACACGGGCAATACAAGACGCAAACGAGGTTGCGTGGGTCAGCTAGTTACAAATAAGAACAAAGGCAGTTAAGATAATGTGCCTCGTGCCTCGCCTCCCGATTCTCCCCTTTCCCCGCCTCTTTTCTCCAATGACGCAATAACATGTAGCATATCCCGGGCAAGCTGCATTGATTGCAACGCGCAGTGCAGATGCGCTGTAACAACTACTATAGTGATGTGATTGTTGTCGATAACTTTTATAGTTTTTTATCGATATGTACACATAATGACAAATAGTAGAACTCTACAAATAGTTGGTACCTATCACTAATGTAGGATCTGAAAAGACAATTTTTGAGTAGCCGGCATCGAACCCGAGACCTCAAGCACAGCAGTTGCATATGCTACCACTGCGCCACCGGGGCAGTTTGATTGCGTTGGCTTAGACCTTTAATTTTTTCAGAGCTTCAAGGGACAGTAGACCCTGACTATTTGATATGAATTTCAGGTGGATACCTCTACGCGATCTTGAGAAAAAGGGTCTTGACAGACAGACAGACGGACAACAAGGTGATCCTGTGATACAACATCCCAACATCAACTGTTGGGCAGTAGCCCGCCAGGCATGATCACCTCGCCTGGTCGGAGGATCCTCCCTTTGTGTTGGGTGGAACATTATACCCGTTCCCCCACAGTTCGCCCTTGACGGTCTCTGGAAGGGGGTGATGTAGTGACTCAGTACACTTATTTGTGTATTATATTTTAAATATTATAAATTATATTCTTTCAGTTGTACTTAACTTTAAACCACACAAATAATATATATATTACTTAAATTTAATAATGCAATAATTATAGTTACATGACAAACAGATTTGTTTTGTATATAGTTGTTTACTTTATAACAGCCGGCCGGCGCGCCGGTGTATCTAAGACGAGCCCTGCGAGTGTGAGCGAGACGACATTATACCGGTGTTGCGCTCGCGCATACGCGCCTCGCAACAGCCCGGGCATAGGAGGACAGGAGTACCGTCCACAGTGTATCTTCGGTAGATGGCGCTGTATGTGGAGGTCGCCACAATCCTATAAGGGGTCCGTTTTTTTATTTTGAGGTACGGAACCCTAAAAAGTCTTTAAGTTCAGTTTTCGGAAAAGGACTATTAGAATTTTAAGACCGTTGTTTGTGAGACGTAAATTATTAACAACTAGCAGACCCACGCAACCTCGTTTGCGTCTTATATTGCCCGTAGCGTGAAAATTTTCCCCCGTTTTTGAAACATTCTTCATTGGTGTTCCGCTCCTATTAGTAGTAGCGTGATAATATATATCCTATAACCTTCCTCAATAAATAGACTATCCAACACCGAAAGAATTTTTCAAATTGGACCAGTGGTTCCTGAGATTAGCCGGAACAAACAGACAGACAGACAGAACCTTAAAAAAAAAAATATTTTGGTATGTGTACCGTATATACATTCATATGCATGTAGTAGAAAGCGGTTATTTTAATATTACAAACAGACACTCCAATTTTATTTATTTGTATAGATTGTATGCCTATGAAAAGAATCTACTGCCAAAATGTTAAGTTTATGGTCCCAGCGATTTAGGCTTTGCATTAGTGACTTAGTCAGTGAGAGCAAGCGTCAAATGTTTTAAGGAGTTAAAGCTAAGTGATCGGCGGCCCCGCAGTTATTGTCGCTAATCAGGCTATTTAAAATTTTAAACTTTCAGTTGCAAATACAGCAGTTGTTTTTGATAATCTTCCATTTTTTTTTATTGAATAGGTGACAAACGAGCAGACATATCGCCTGATGGTAAGCGATTACCGCCGCCCATGGACACCCGCAACACGAGAAGCGTCACAAATGCGTTGCCGGCCTTTGGGGGATGGGGAGGGGGATGGGGTATGAGCCTCCGGTACTTAAAAACTTTATGCACAGATGTACAATGGCGGATTTATTGCCACAGGCATTCTCTACCAGTCTACCGTCTATATATAGCGGAAATGAATTAGAAGGTGCACTACACTTCGGTTAGGGATTCTAAACTGGACGCATTAAATTTTGAGGGTCATGACCCCTATTTCTAGGTATTCTACAAGTGATAGCTCGCCACCTGTTTCTATCTTGAGCAGTGTGTAGGGCAGCATGGATCGTAGTGCCGAGAATATAACAAACTTGGTCTGTTCAACGCAACGGGCTGCGGCCTCGGGGTCTTTGCCCCTCTATCTTACCTATCACCATCAGTCTCACGATGTAATCGCCTTCCCTCCTTGCAATGTGGCCAAAGTATTCAGGGATTCTGCGGAGGCATAGGGACGATAGGCACTCACGAAAGTCAAGTTCCTTTTTGATACTTAAAAAACATAATTTTAACTCCAATATTACTTTTCAAGATCGATATTAACACTTATCAAATCAAAACGCAAAATAAACTTTTATTGCCTTTCTTATCCCAAGATTATTTAGGATCGGCTACAAGTTTCCACCCGGTTTTACCTGAATATCAGTTTTTCCACGATTCAACCGGCATCAGATCTCCGCAACCCTGAGGGTGAACTGAATTCGAAGGTTGAAACTAGTGTCAGTATATTTGAAGACAATGACTTCTCAATAACGATTACCATAGATGTTCATTGGCAACCGGAACCAACGACAACACCGCAATTTTTCATACACCTTGCCGGTTATTAAGAATTTCATACACGAAAAACACGATACATCACTTTGGTCCGACTCGGGAATCGAACCCGAGACTTCTTGACTGCCAGTTGCATACGCTAGCCGCCAAATAAACGAAACAGTATTTCATTCCGTTTAACGAAATCGATATTTTCAGTCCCTTCCCTATTCGTCCTGATTACGTCACTTCCGTTCTTGACCCCTTGACATCTAACTCCAGATTATCTAATACTTTAGTTGCTAACCTAAATTCAACCTTATCGTCTACACAAAAGGCTTACATCACACCGTTAACTAGCCAGTGTGAAATGCTTACCGTTCTAAATTAGTCTGTTTTCCTTGGAGAATAAACTTCAAATTCCGGTGTCATATTTTAAAGTACATTTTATTGTACCTTGGGCAAAGTGTATTAAAGCTGAAACTACATATAGTTTTAGTTAAAGTTCTTACAGGTTCTCGTAAGACAATTTTCTTTAAAGATTAAAATATATTTTTAAAGGAACAGTAGTTTTAATTTAGTGCTTGTATTAAACTGTTTTATTATTTTTACCCAATGCTTTTCGTGCGTTTGAATGTAAGGGGTGTTTTTTTAAGCTAGATAGAACTTTAAATTGTAAAAAGTAACACAAAAAATTAAATTTTGATGAAACTTTTTTTTTTATTTGTTTCAGTATACTCTGACAAATCATCATGAATAGACTCACGCTTGAACAACGCTACGAAATTATCCAAATTTACTTTGAAAATCAGTCGTCGATTCGCAACTTATAGATGACTTCGTCATTTGTATGGCGTACATAATCGTCCATCTGAACAAGCCATTCGTCGAACTGTGGATAGATTTCGTACCACATACTCTCTAGAGGATGCAATAACACCAGCACGTCGAAGGAATGTGCGTACTGAAGACAATATCGCCGCTGTAAACGAAAGTGTGGAAGAAGATTCAAATTTATCGATTCGTCGTCGGTCGCAGGAATTGGGGCTCTGTCCGTCCACTACGTGGAAAATTTTGCGCAAAGATCTCGGCCTACACCCGTATAAGATCCAGCTGGTGCAGGAATTGAAGCCACGAGACCATTATATGCGTCGTTCTTTCGCCGATTGGGCTCTAGAGCAGTTGGCAACTGACCCGTTGTTTTATCGCAAAATTGTGTTCAGCGATGAGGCGCATTTTTGGCTTAACGGGTTTGTTAATAAGCAAAATTGCCGCATATGGAGTGAGACAATCCACAACAGACCCTACAGACTCCATTACATCCAGAAAAATGCACCGTATGGTGCGGTTTTCACGCTGGTGGCATCATCGGACCTTATTTCTTCAAAAATGAGGCCGGAGCTCGCGTTACGGTCAATGGAGATCGTTACCGCACCATGATCAATGATTTTTTGTTTGAAAATATGGATGACATTGATCCGGAGGAGATGTGGTTTCAACAGGATGGCGCTACGTGCCATACGGCGAACGCAACCATCGACTTATTGAAATCAAAATTTGGCGATAAGTTGATTTCGAGAAATGGACCTGTCAATTGGCCTCCAAGGTCGAGCGATTTGACACCTCTCGATTATTTCCTGTGGGGCTACGTGAAGTCACTGGTTTATGCTGATAAACCAGCAACAATTGACGCCTTGGAGGCCAGCATTGTTCGTGTTATTCGTGACATACGGCCAGCAGTGCTCGAAAAAGTGGCCCAAAATTGGACGTCCAGAATGCACTTCGTCAAGAACAGCCGCGGTGCCCATATGCCCGAAATCATTTTCAAATGTTAATGTCACGTATTGATCTTTCGAATAAAAAAAATTTTTGATTACAATTTAATTTTTTGTGTTATTTTTTACAATTTCAAGTTCTATCGGGCTTAAAAAAACACCCTTTATGTGGGTATGTATGTTCATTTATTTGGCACGCCCTAAAGCCCAAACAGCTGGACGGTTTTTGACATATGAAGTGTCCTTGAACGCATCAGGATCGTTCTTTTTCTATTTTGATGAAATGGCAACCAGCCGGGTCACTCAGATCAGTTATTTCTGCCAATGTCAAGTATTTATCGTCTTCAATTATCAAGTCTTCCAGTCTTCAAGTCGTCGTCGTGATGAAATTAATGATAAAAAATATATAAAACTAGCTGTTGCACGCGGATTCGCCCGCGTTTATGTCGGTTTTTTCGTGTTTTTTCGCGGTCGCGGATATGTGACTGATGCAAAAATTAGATAAAAACAATCCTTGATGCGGATTATATACTCGTATCATTCTAAAATTTCAGCTCGATCGGTGCAGAACTTTGTGAGTTTTTGAAGCGTACACAAACTAACACAACATTTTTATATATATAGATAAGAAGATAGATAAATGAATAAATAAATAAATATTCCGGACATCTAACACACAACGTCATCTAGTCCCAAGCTAAGCAGAGCTTGTGTTATGGGTACTAGACAACTGATATAAATACTTTTATACTTTTTTTTTTGTAAATACATACATAATATACATAGAAAACACCCAAACTCCGAAACAAATATTTGCAGATCATACAAACACTTGGTCCGACCCGGGAATCGAACCCGAGACCTCAAGCTTAGCAGTCGCATACGTTACCACTACGCCACCGAGGCAGTCAAGATGGATGTGGATGACATGAAATGGGGACCGTCTTTCGGAAAAACAAAAAACGATCTCTCATTTGCATACCAATCAAAATCGTTGTAGTGACATAGCCCATAAATATTTTCAAAATGGCGCCCGAAAATTTGAGAAAAAGGCGAGAGTAGGTCATTACTTTTAAGCAGTCGGGTTTTATAGTTTTGGAACGAAGTTTTGGAACGAAGTTCCTTATCGCGCGATATGAACGAAAAAACGAAGGGGGCTAGACGGAAATTGTCGCGACATAATTTGTTGTCACGACACTTTTTGTTGTCACGACACTTTTTGCTATTTTAAATTTTATTCGTTATTAGTTTATTTTTCATTGCTTGAAGCAACCCAGATACTATATATATATCTATATATATACTATATAATATATATATATATATATATATACTATATATATATATATATATATATATATAATAGATAGATAAGATTTCGAACTTTTATATATACATATCATCATTATCATCATTATCATCACTATTATCATAATCATCATTTCATCATTTTCATCAATTTATCATTTTCATCACTTTCATCATTTTCATCATCTTCATCGTTTTCATCATTTTCATCATTTTCATCACTTTCATCATTTTCATCATTTTCATCATCTTCATCATTTTCATCATTTTCATCATTTTCATCAATTCATCATCTTCATCACTTTCATCATTTTCATTATTTTCATCATCTTCAACATTTTCATCATTGTCATCATTTTCATCACTCATCATTTTCACCATTTTCATCATCTTCATCATTTTCATCATTTTCATCATTTTCATCATTTTCATCACTTTCATCATTTTCATCATTTTCATCATCTTCATCACTTTCATCATTTTCATCATTTTCATCATTTTCATCATGTTCATCATTTTCATCAATTCATCATCTTCATCACTATCATCATTTTCATCATTTTCATCATCTTCATCATTTTCACCATTATCATCATTATGATTATTATTATTATTAATATTATTGTGTACACATATATCATAAAACTAGAAATTACGTAAAATATTGAAGTAAATATAATATTTGTATCGTCTTTCTATTTCGAACTTCGTTCCATCCGGGTGTCCCTTGACACCTCTCAAGTTTTTTATTATAATTTCTTATTAAAGTTAATTACGCTGCGTTTTAGTTGTCGGGAGTCCAGTAGTGGACGTCTTCCGGTTTAATTGATGATGATCATATTATAATATTATCATGTGATGGTGGCCTTCCTGGCCAGGTGATCATGCCTGGCGGGCCACTGCCACACAGTTGATGTTGGGATGTTGTATATAAGATAATCGGCGCGGGAACTTCTTGCGCGATTCAGGAATGGTAGTTTATTCGTGTTGTACGTTGCTGCGTAGTTTAGTGTGTCTGCGGTAGATGGCGCTATAGTATGTCGCTGTTAAGCTGTATGATAGATTGAAAATCGTTTTACATATTTTCATGACTTAAGATGTCAATTTTCGACTGCACGGTTGGCCGAGTGGTGTCAGCGGTCGCCATGCCGCTTGCTACTGCGCCAAGTGTCGTGGGTTCAAATCCTACGCGGTACCTACAACACTTTGTGTGATCCACGAATTGTTGTCCCGAGTCTGTTGATGTTCTTTGTGTTCGTTTCATGTATGTTTGTAAAGTCCCCCACGACACAGGATGTTTACATATTCCTAATGTGGGAGATGTCTTAAAAAAAAAAAAAAAAAAAAACAAAAAAAAAAAAAAAAAAGAGGAGAGGAGAGAGGGAATGGGGGGAGGGGTTGGGTTATGGGCCTCCGGTATCCTTACTCACTCGGTGAAATACAGCGCAAGCGCTATTTCACACCGGTTTTCTGTGAGATCACATATAATATAATGTACAAAACTCGGCCTTATTGTCGATAGCAAGCTTCCTGGCAACCTTAGAATGGATCAAAATGTATGGAAGAGACAGTAGCAGTTGACGGTGTAATTAATTTAAAGAATTATTTAAATTGTTATGAATATACATACAATATAATCTAAACTAATAATAAAGCTGAAGAGTTTGTTTGTTTGAACGTGCTAATCTCAGGAACCTGGTCCGATTTGAAAAATTCTTTCGGTGTTGGATAGTCCATTTATCGAGGAAGGCTATAGGCTATATATCATCACGCTATTACTAAAAGGAGCGGAGTACCTACGAAGAATGTTTCAAAAACGGCGGAAAATTTTCAGTCAGCTAGTAAAATATACAAATATAGTATATACTATCATTTAATTATATTTATCCTTTATTTGGACAACTAGCTAAACCTCGCGGTGTTACCTGCAGTTATTAGTTTACTTATTGTTTTTTTTATTTTTCTTACAATTAAAATAGCCTATATTAATCAGTGATAATGTAGCATTCAAATGGTGAAAGAAATTTTTAAAATCAGTTTAGTACTTTTTGAGCCAATTCGTTACAAACATACTTACATACAAACCTTTCCTCTTTAAAATATTAGTATAGATAATACAAAATTTTAACAAAAAACATACCGACAAGTTGAAATGGGACCACGCGGGAAGCACCAGCTTTCAAATTAAAAGCCCACTACCTGATACAATTTTATGTATTCAAATATTTAATATTGTAGCAGGTCTATATAGTATATAAAGATGAAACGCTGTAAAGAACACCTACCTATTCTAATTATAATATTTTTTATTCAAGAAGACTAATTAGGCATAATTCATTTTTTTCGGGAAGGAAAGAAACTTTAGCGTCTTCAAAATTAGTGAATAATAAAATTAGACCGCCTCAGGGAAAGACCTTACTTTGGGGATTTTATAACAATGTTACTAAATAAAATATTCGCCGTAATACTAGTACTAGTTGAACACCGCTGTGCTACCCACGGTAAAAGAAAGAAAAAAGCGAAGCCAGTATCTTTTTTTTTTTTTTTATTGAATAGTGTGCAAACGAGCAGTCGTATCACCTGATGGTAAGCGATTTCCGCCGCCCATGGACACCCGCAACACCGAAGGCGTCACAAGTGCGTTGCCGACCTATGGGGGATTTGAAAGGGGATGGGGGGGGGGGGCTATATCACACCGGTTTTCTGTGAAGTCGTGATATCACTTCGGTCGAGCCGGCCCATTCATGCTGAAGCTGGCTCTCCCATGGTAAAAGAAAGAAAAAAGCGAAGCTAGTATCTTTATAAATTGTAGTCTATGTGTTATTCTGATGTATAAGCTATATTATTGCAAAGTTTCATTCAGATCCATTCAGTAGTTTTTACGTGAAAGAGTAACAAACGTCCATCCATCCTTACTTACTAACTTTCGCATTTTTAATACACATTACTATAGTCGTTCCAATCGTTTATTTAACTTTTGACAGATCACGCACATAAAGTTTTGTAATAATTTTTGATACAATGTACTACAGGGAATACTGTACTTCATGGACGGGCTTCACCCACTTAGTGATGGGTCATTCGTAATTAATGACCACAGACTATAAAAACGGTTTTGAAATAAATCGATTATCGATTATATTTATAACACATACAATAAAATTACTCTTGTATGTTCTTTAAGTACTTTATTTTTTGGTATTTTGACAGTAACGAAGGGAGGAACGATACGCTCAACTCAACCAAACTTGAGAATTCACAAATAAATCAATACGGAGGAATATAAATACTCAACTCGACGTATGAAAATGTGGATTAACACAAAATCGTGACGCGCGCCGGCTCCGCGTCCGGTGTTGCTGTTTAATAATCGATATAAGTACGAAATTAACGATAAAATAATGAGTATGTTAAATCGATTAAAACTTCTTCATGCATAAAATCGATCTATAAAAGAAATCGAATCGGTAACGGGTCAGGGTATCACTATTTGATTAAGTATTAAAGCTGTCAAAAGTTAAATAAACGATGTACATCGGCGGACTTAATGCCCAGGGCATCCTCTGCCAGCCAATAATATTAGGTCTTTACCTATGAAATTGCCGTTTTGTATGCAATAAGTGAAAGTACTTATTTTTTCAAACTTTTTTATTTCTGTTATTCGAAGTAATCACCCATGCAATCGACGCATCTTTGCCAACGCATTGGCAGTTTATTGATGCCCTTCTTGTAAAAATCAGCTGAACGGGAGGCAACAAACTCTTCAAAGGCATTTTGTACTGCCTCTCGGGAATTGAATTTTTTGCCCACTAAAAAGTTGTCTAAATTTTGGTAAAAAAGTAATAGTCGGTAGGTGCAAGGTCTGGTGAGTATGGCGGATGAGGGAGAGCTTCCAACCCCAGCTCTTGCAGCTTGGAGACTGTCTGTCTGAAAAATGTTCAAATGTAATGAAAATACAACGCTAATCAAAAAACAAAAGACTGAGTTTGTAAATAGAATGTCATGGTTTTAAAACAAAATTAATTTGAATTTAGAATACAGAGCCATTACAAACTTTTTTTATTTGAAATGACCAGTACTGAAGAAACGCAATTTCATAGGTAAAGACCTATTATTATAAAGCTAAAGAGTTTGTTTGTTTGTTTGAACGCGCTAATGTCAGGAACCGCTGGTCCGATTTAAAAAATCTTTCAGTGTTGAATAATCCATTTATTGAGGAAAGCTATAGACTATATATCATCATCATCTTCATCATCTTCCTAGCCTTTATTATTCCCAATATTTGGGGTCGGCTACCAGTTCAACCGGTTTTACCTGAATATCAGTTTTTACACAGAGCGACTGGCATCTGACCTCCGCAACCCTGAGGGCGAACTGAATTCGAAGGTTGAACTAGTTGTCAGTATATTTGACTTCCCAATAACGATTGCCATAGATGTTCATGACAACCGGGACCGACGGCTTAACGTGCTCTCCGAAGCACGGGCAGGAAACACCGCCATCTTCCATACTCCGGGCTGCTATTAGGAATTTCTTGTAGGAAAAACCCAACAGTAGTCCGACCCGGGAATTGAACCCGAGACCTCATGATTTGCAGTCGCTTACGCTAACCAGTAGACCAACGAGGCAGTCTATATATCATCACGCTAATACTAATAGGGGCGGAGCACCAATGAAGAATGTTTCAAAAACGGGGAAAAATTTTCACGCTACGGGCAATAGAAGACGCAAACGAGGTTGCGTGGGTCAGCTAGTACTTAATAATAGTACACTGTGAAAAGTAAACTTTAAGTAGGAGTACTGCTAAATAAGTTATTCCGCGATCTGAAGAGGATCTTTTTAAATATGTAACGGTTAGTGGACATTAATGACCACCGAAACCCGCTGCATACTAAATTTCATAACAATCTTCGAGCCGTTTCCGAGATTCACATAATATGTACAATAATTGTTAGTTTAAGGGTATTGGATTATGTTTATTGCGGTTTGGGAGGTGGGGTAAGTAGGAGAGGGTTGTCGCCGAGTGGCAATTGAGAAGGTTAACACATTGTAAACTTACACAATCCCACCTAGCCCTACTTCAAATTCTACCAACGTAAACGTTAATCGAAAACTAACTAATGTATAGGTATGACGTCATTTCAATGCTAAGTTATGTGGTTAAAACTATATATCATTTTTTTTTGTTTTTATGGAATTTGGAGGCAAACGTAGCTTTATTAATGTTTCCAGATATTATTTTTTTGCAAAATTTATCGCTTTTTCCTTAAACACTTTTTTATGGAATGGGGTAACAAACGATCAGACGTATCGCCTGATGGTAAGCTATTACCGCCGCCCATTAACACCCGCAACATCAATAGCGTCACAAGTGCGTTGCCGGCCTTTGGGAGATAGGGAAACGAATGGGGGGATTAGATTGGGTATGGGCCTCCGATATCCTCACTCACTCGGTGAAACACAGCGCAAGTGCTATTTCACACTGGTTTTCTGTGAGGCCGTGGTATCATGCCGGTCGAGCCGGCCCATTCATGCCGAAGCGTGGCTCTGCCACAGTTATATTAAAGAGAATAGCGATTGTATAAAGATATTTGACTGCCTCGTGGCGGTGGCGTAGTGGTAGCGTATGCGACTGCTAAGCTTGAAGTCTTGGGTTCGATTCCCGGTCGGACCAAATGTTTGTATGATCTGCAAATATTTCTTTCGGAGTTTGGGTGTTTTCTATGTACAATATGTATGTATTTACAAAAAAAAGTATCTAAGTATTTATAATCAGTTGTCTAATACCCATAAGACAAGCTCTGCTTAGCTTGGGACTAGATGGCGTTGTGTGTTAGATGTCCGGAATATTTATTATTATTATTATTAATTATTAGATTTTATTTACTTGTGGGCAGGGCACATTGCTCGCAGACAAGACGGCCGATGGGGCAGAGAAGTTCTGGAGTGGCGACCACGTACTGGAAAACGGAGCGTGGGTAGGCCCCCTGCAAGATAGTCCGACGACCTGGTTGAGGTCGCAGGAGTCTGTTGGATGCGAGCAGCACCAGACCGGTTGTTGTGGGAAGCCTTGGGGGAGGCCTATGTCCAGCAGTGGACGTCTTTCGGCTGACATGATGATGATGATGATGATGACAATATGAACTGACACAGGATTGACAGAATACTATTACAAAGACTACATACCCTTCGATACCCCTAAATGTTCATAGTTAGTTCGGTTTCCTAAATATTAAAAAATAATATGTAAAACATAATATAGTAACTAAAATTGGGGCCGTGGCTTAAGCGGTTGCCATGCCGCTTTCTACTGCACCAAGTGTTGTGGGTTCAAATTGGGACAACACTTTATGTGATCCACAAATCACAAATTGTTGTTGTTAGGATGGGTGTTCTTTGTGTTCGTTTCATGTATGTTTGTAAAGTCCCTCACGACACAGGATGTATATTTCCAATGTGGGAGTTGTATTTTTTAAATTTGTGCCTAAATAATCGTATCACAAAGAATTGAATGTGGCAATGTATGTAAATAAAGTCAAAAGTTAGATATAAAACACGAAGTGAATTTAAACTGAAAATATATTTAAAACTTGAAAAAGTTATACAAGGAATCTAGAAGCGTTGTGTAGGGTTGGCATGGCGCAAGGCAACTGGCGTTGCCCGACCTTACAATGGGTGGCCAACCCTCAAAGCTTACCTCAGCTAAACATAATACTCCCGGGGGGCAAATTTCCAAAAGGCGGCGCGCCTGGCCCCCAGGGGTGTCTCGTGTCCTAATTTGAGAGTATTAACCAGCAGACGGTGCCCGCTTCAGTGTGGGTAGGCGCTGGGAGGGTTCCGGTTGTGTTAATATTAGCAGTTCCCGGATCCTTCCCTTCTCAGGCGCAGAGTTGGCACACCGTGTGGTTTTAGTCGGTTCGATTCCGACACACCGCCCCGCCGCTTACCCTGGCGGGATGACGGCCCAAGGGGGTTTCCACACGTAAAAAAAAAGCTAAACATAATACTGTGTGCCTACAATTATTTAACCCACGACATCATTCGTGCAATAAATGTGGAGTTTCCCTGCAAAACTGAAAACGTAAATATTAGCGAATTTTATCGAACTTATTAGCTAGCGACTCCTAATGAATCCTATAAGGAAACATATCTACATTATATCTATAAACGATCAATTTTCGTATTCTTATATATATATATAAACCAATTATTTTATTTTATTTTTTTTCTTTAAAAGACAACTCCCACATTAGGAATAAACATCCTGTGTCGTGGGGGACTTTACAAACATACCTACATGAAACGGACACAAAGAACATCCAGACTCGGGACAACACTTCGTGGATCGCACAAAGTGTTGTACCGCGTGGGATTTGAACCCACGACACTTGGCGCAGTAGCAAGCGGCATGGCGACCGCTGAAACCACTCGGCCAACCGTGCAGTCAATTCAATCAATCAAAATCAAAAAGTCAATTGCTGTTCGTTTGTCTCGATAAAACTCAAGAACGGCTGGGCCGATTCTTTTTTTATGGATTAGGGAGCAAACAAGCAGCCGTATCGCCTGATGGTAAGCGATTACCGCCGGCCATTGACACTCGCAACACCGGAGGCGTCACAAGTGCGTTGCTGGTCTTTGGGGGATTGGGAGGTGGGAAAGGGTTGGGGTATGGGCCTCCGGTATCCTCACTCACTCAATGAAGCACAGTGCAACCGCTATTTCACACCGGTTTTCTGTGACGCCGTGGTATCATTCCGGTCAAGCCGGCCCATTTCTGCCGAAGCGTGGCTCTCCCACGGTAAGTTCGATTTAGCTGATTTGGTTTTGAAATGTTTCTCGTAATCTAGGGAAGGTTTAAATGGTGGAAAAGTAACTTGACAATTCAAATGTCACATGTACGAAATAGTATAGAAATATGAATCTCGGAAATGGCTTAAAGGGCTTTAGAAAGCAGCGGCAGCAGTTGCGGGGGCGATAAATTGATCTAGCTAGGATTCATTTGTGGAGGAACGGGTATCATGTTCTACATACACAAAGGGAGGATTCTCCGACCAGGCGAGGTGATCATTCCTGGTGGGCCACTGCACAACAGTTGATGTTGGGATGTTGTATATATGATAATCGGCGCAAGAACTATTTATTGCGCGATTCAGGATTGGTAGTTTCTTCGTAGGTTACTCCGTAGTTCAGTGTAACCTCGGTAGATGGCGCTGTAGTACGTTACTGTTGTGTTGTATGTGGAAGCCGCTACATCACGCCCGGAGGTCTTGAAGGGAGTGATGTACTACTTCAACATACACGCGGGGGAAACCGTCGACAACAACTAGTGAGTAAATGAATTACAAACATTAATATTCATCCCAAGTTAGGGATCTTGATTCTGAAGATTTTAATGGAAGATGATGTGTTAATTGAATAGCCTAGCAATATAATTTGATTCTAGGTTTAGACTGAATTTAATTATATTTTCAGATTACGCTGCTAAATTCAGTTATGTTGGAATAAATGAGATTAAAGTGTTGCTCTGAGTTCTGTTACTTTAATAAAGTGCACATTTATTATTTATTCTTCTACTTAATCTTGCTATAAATATTTTACAAATATTTTTCCTTTTTTATTGTCTCGTATCATTTATTACAGTGTGTTAGTTTAATATGTGGAGGAACGGGTGTCATGTCCCTCTAACACAAAGGGAGGATCCTCCGACCAGGCGAGATTATCATACCTGGCGGGCCACTGTCCAACAGTTGATGTTGGGATGTTGTATATATGATAATCGGCGTGAGAACTTCTACTGCGCGATTCAGGATTGGTAGTTTCTTCGTGTTGTACATTGCTCCGTAGTTCAGTGTATCTGCGGTAGATGGCGCTGTAGTATCAACAACTGTTGCGCTGTATGTGGAAGTCGCCACAAATACATAAATATAAAATATATAAAGCTTATTTGTAGTGGTCCCTATTGGCTGCAATACAGTCCTTTAAACATTGAGGTCATCCGGCAGAGAACCAAGGTCATCGAAATAGCCCACAGGATTAGCAAGCTGAAGTGGCAGTGGGCTGGCTATAATTGCCGCAGAACCGATAACCGTTGGGGTAAACGGGTTCTTGAGTGGAGACCGCGTCTCGGCAAACGTAGTGTAGGACGTCCACAGGCCAGGTGGAGTGATGATTTGCGCAAGGCGGCTGGCAGGAGCTGGATGCGAGAAGCCGAGGATCGAACTAAGTGGCGTGCAATTGGAGAGGCCTATGTTCAGCAGTGGACTGCGATAGGCTGAAACGTTGAGGCTCTTTGAGGTTGATAAATCAATAGCATCAAGCACTCTTTCTATGGTAAAATTCTTCACTGTCAATCGTATGGATTGTTTAAGGGACTCCAAATTATCATGGCGTTTAAAGCAAGCCTTACTCTCTAAAACTGACCATAAATCATAATCCAGTGGATTAAGATCAGGACTAATTGACGGCCTGTCTTCAGCTCTGATGTAGTCCGGAACGTTTGTTTCTAACCAAAATTGGGTGGATCGAGCTTTATGACCCGGCGCAGAGTCTTGCTGAAAGGACATGGTGTTGTTAAGGAGCTTAACTATTTTTACAAGAAGGGTATCTTGATTCGGCTCTTCCTTCCTGTGCCGAGCGGTTAAAACCTGGAACTCACTACCAGCGCACGTGTTTCCGTCCCACTATGATCCCGGGTCCTTTAAGCGGGGCGTGAAAAAGCATCTCACTAGGCCGCCATAGTGCTGGTCACCATGCTGCACTGTCCTTGTTTGCATTGAGGATGGTGGCCACCACTTTTGGATTCTGCTGGTGCTTTCCATCAGGCAGGGCAGAGTCATTTTGGTAGCTCAAGTATATAAAAAAAAAAAATCTTGATATACTTGTGCCGATGTTTTGATATCTCTTTCACAAAAATATGGCTCAGTCACTCCTTTACAGCTAACACCCCAACAAACCGTCACTGAATTCGGATAATACCCACGTTGTACTCTGTTGACTAATTGGGAAACTTCTTTAGAGTTTTCAGCATAAATAGGGTCATTTTGTTTGTTAAAATATTGCTCAATCGTTAAAATTTGTCATTTTTTTTAATTGTTTGGGAGGCAAACGAGCAGATGTATCGCCTGATGGTAAGCGAATACCGCCGCCCATGGACACTCGCAACACAAGAGGCGTCACAAGTGATTTGCCGGCCTTTGGGAATGGGGACGTGGATGGGGAGCTCACTCACTCGGTGAAACACAGCGCAAGCGCTATTTCACACCGGTTTTCTGTGAGGCCGTGGTATCACTCCGGTCTCGTAGCGTGGCTCTTCCACAGTTAAAATTCATCATTCGTAAACAACATTTGTCAGCGACCACCCTAGTAGTTGTTTTGATTTGACCACCCTATTATTTTTTAAATTATCGGTTAAGAAATGAGTACCTCTCTTAAAGGCTGCAAGTAAGGTGCTATTTTCATCTCCCGAAATATTTTTTTTTGCTTTCGGACAGCATTACTTTGAATTCTTTCTCTTACTACTTTGATCGCCTTTTTCGTACGAACATTACAGATCCTTTTCTGTCACTAACAGAGAAACACATTTGTCACAAACATTTTACCAAGCGTATGGACGATTTAAAGAATTGTATTTGGCTCCATACCCACTTTATGTAAAGCAATCACAGCGATTCGATTCTTTTAATCACGCCACTTCATTTTAATATCACAAAATATTTTAAAATATATTGGCGCGAAACTGAAGAAACACAATGAACAAACTTATAAAATTACAGACTCCAAATTCAAAAGTAATATTTTGTTTGGGCTTTGAGCGCGGTGACCGAATCAAGATATTGAGATTGATAGAGAAGATCGAATTGGTGAAAATATTGTGGGTTTTATTGTTGATGTTGTAAGATAATAAAATAAAATTATTTTAAACGATATTAACTTCTCATTATTTCAATAAAAGAAAAAAAAACTTATCGGTCACCACGCTCAAAAAGTGTAACTTGAATTAATATTAAAAAAATACTGTATAAATCTTAATATATATAAATCTCGTGTCATAATATTTGTCCTCAATGGACCGATTATAATAAAATTCGCACACCATGTACAGTTCGATCCAACTTGAGAGATAGGATAGTTTATATCACAATTTACTAATTGGGAAAAAAATATTTCTTTTGAAGAGAAGCAGACGAAGTTGCATAAGTCAGCTAGTAAAAAATAAATAAATAAATAAAATTGCATTGCTTTTATAAACTATTTTATTTGCTTAGAAATTTTATCCATTTCAAATATTTTCTTTAACATATATTATTTCGTAGTAACATAAAAGTAGGCAAATAAATAATATAATACCGTTTTCGTTTATAAGTCTTTTCAGTTCAGATGTAGCTTTATTAAGGTTTCCAGAAATTTTTATTTTCCAAAACTTATCACTTTTCCTTGTTAATTTTTTTATGGAATGGGGGAACAAACGATCAGACGTATCGCCAGATGGTTAGCGCTTACCGCTGACTATTAACACCCGCAACACCAATGAATGAAATGAAGAAGAAAGAGTTGTGGTATGGGCCTCCGGTATCCTCACTCACTCGGTGAAACACAGCGCAAGCGCTATTTCACACCGGTTTTCTGTGAGGCCGTGGTATCACTCCGGTCGAGCCGGCCCATTCATGCCGAAGCTTTGTTCTTCCCTTTTTTTAACCGTTTTGATATTTAGGAGCTTTTCCAATTAAATATTTATTGTATTCCTAGCTTTTAGCTGCGGTTTGGACCGCGTTTTTGTCGGTTATCGTTATATATATATCATTTCTCAAGAATCAAAGTAACTTGATCATAAATTTTATTACCGGTGCACCAGTTTAGCCGTGAAATCGTAAGAGACAGAAAGAAATGACCTATGTTTAACGGCTACCACTAAAACTACCACTCCTGGTAGTCATAACGACATCTCATCATCGTCATCATCTTTTGACCGCCTCGGTGGCGTAGTGGTAGCGTATGCGACTGCTAAGCTTGAGGTCTCGGGTTCGATTCCCGGGTCGGACCAAATGTTTGTATGATCTGCAAATATTTGTCTCGGAGTTTGGGTGTTTTCTATGTATATATATGTATGTAATATGTATGTATTTACAAAAAGAAGTATATAAGTATTTATATCAGTTGTCTAGTACCCATAACACAAGCACTGCTTAACTTGGGACTAGATGGCGTTGTGTGTTAGATGTCCTGAATATTTATTATCTTTTTAATATTTTTCCTGACCATCGCACCCGCGGTTAGGAACAAATGTAAAAAAACCTTGTTCCCGATATCCACTACTAAAATTGCCATAATTAGTGGTCGTTGAAACAAAGCTACCACTGGAGGCGGTTAAGAACATCCTACTAAAAAAACTTGAGAGGTGTCAAGGGACACCCGGATGGAACGAAGTTCGAAATAGAAAGACGAAACGAAAATATCTGTGTGTGTCGTCGTCGTGTCGTGACAACAAATTGTGTCGTGACAACAAATTGTGTCGTGTCAACAAATTGTGTCGTGACAATTTTTCCGTCTAGCCCCCTTACACAACGCGCCATAAGGAACTTCGTTCCAATAATAAACGCGAAAGTTTATGAGTATGTAAGTGAGTATGTTTATTGCTCTTTCACGCAAAAACTACTGAATGGATTTTGATGAAACTTTACAGTAATATAGCTTATACATCAGAATAACACATAGGCTACAACTTATAAAGATACTAGCTTTCCTCGCGGCGTTGCCCGTGGTTATTGTCGTAAAGCGGGTAGCACTACATCACTTATTCCCAACGAACACTAAACTTTAAAACATCAAACACATTGCAATGTATTCCGGTTACAGCTGATTATTGCGTCGTTTCAATCGACTTAAGTCCTAACAAATAATCGCTATAAATGAATTCACATACATGTGTTACATCAAATAAAACGACATTATATTAATAAAGCAAATTAATACATTACATATTATTACTTGCATTCTTAACTTTATCGCGTTGAAATAAGGCTTATTGTAATTTTTTGGTTCGCAAAATAGTTTGTAATTTTTGCTATATATTGGTAGGATCCGGTGCATTATTTAGTATATATGTTATTGTGTTTTTAAAATGAATTCTGTGTTAAGACTATTTCTTTCAATTTTTGTGTTTTTGACATTAATACAGGTTAGTAAAAGCCATTTTGCCGTAGTAATAATGAAAATTTTTAATATAACTGCAGTTTTTTTTTCGTTTTTTTTGTTTAATAATGGGCAAACGAGCAGGCATATCACCTGATGGTAAGCGATTACCGCCGCCCATGGACACTCGCACACCAGGGGCGTCACATTGCGTTGCCGACCTTTGGGGGATGGGAAGAGGGATGGGGGAGGGGTTGAGGTATGGGCCTCCGGTATCCTCACTCACTCGGTGAAACATAGTGCAAGCGTTATTTCATACCGGTTTTCTGTGAGGCCGTGGTATCACTCCGGTCGAGCCAGCCCGTTCATGCCGAAGCGTGGCTCTCCCACGAAAATGTATGTCTCTCTCATACGCTCTCACGCCTTAACTGCTACACCGATTTTAATTAGATTTGGTATTTAGATACTTTGATTCTTGAGGAAAGACTAAGGTGAGACTCATAACCGACATACATGCGGGCGAAACCGCAGACTCAAGCTAGTTCTGATATGCATTTGTATTCTTAATGTCGGGATTTTATATCGTAACACAATTTCTACGTTCGAAATGAACAGAAGATTGGGCAAACGAGCAGACACCCGCAGCACCAGAGGCGTAGGCCTCCGGTATCCACACTCACTCGGTAAAACACAGCACAAGCGATATTTCACACCAGTTTTTGTCAAGTATATTTGGGGGTTACGGTTATTCGTTGATGCAAACAAATACGGGATATGTTTGATAACTGGTTTATTGGTCCAAACACAAACCATTTACCACTAATTAAGTAGTATGTACAATTAACTATTGAACTAAAATTATTAGATACAATATAAAATATTTCATATTCTTTTTCTTTTTTGATAAAATTGGCAACCAACCAAGGCAAGCAACCAGCCGGATCACTCGGATCAGCTATTTCTGCCAATGTCAAGTATTTATAGTCTTAAATTATCAAGTCTTCAAGTCTTCAAGTCGTCGTCGTGATGAAATTAATGATAAAATATATATAAAATGTAGATGACATGAAATGGGGACCGTCTTTCGAAAAAACGATCTCCGTGATTTTTGTGTCCGAATAAAAATTTTTGACGCTGTCAAATGCAAAAGCGCGCGCAACGCTACTCATGGCTGCGTTCGGAAATAATTAAATTTTTAACAACAACAAAAAACAGACTTCAAGAACTGTACCAAATTAAAATGGGACCACATGGGAAGCATTAGCTTTCAAATAAAAAAATAATCATCAAAATCGGTTCAGATGAGGCAACAAACAAAAAAAAAATGCAGACGAATTGAGAACCTTCTCCTTCTTGATGACAGTTAATAAAAGTGGAGGCTACGTCGCCACATATATTTATAATAACATTGTACAAGGTCGATGACTGTACATTAAAAATATTGAAAATAAAGGAATAAAGGGGCTCTTTATTAAACTAATGAATGAAAACAGCACGAATATTGTCCTTTTAAGTTGGTCTTTTGTGAGAAGGTAGTACCACCCCGGACAAGCGAGCTCGTTCGTAATGAAATTAGCGTCGCTCTACTGCCTTGAAATAAAACTAGTAGAATAATATATACAGGGTCTGTCGTAAATAATGGATAAGTCGTAAACTGGAGTTGGTCCGGCTATGAGACTATTAGAAAATCGTATCTTTTTGCCAGGGTTTCTAACCGTATGGAAATGGCGTAGACTTTTATGTTTTTTTAAAATTTCGCTACTCTTTGCATTCATTCCGTTGCCATTTCGTTAAATTTAGGTATTTCTGTGTCATTTTTTTTTGTATTATAGTCTTGAAGATGTGTATTATTTAGTTTTAGTACTGTTTTAGGCGTTTTTAACGTTGGTCATTTTCAAAATTGTCATTTTAAGATTTTTTATGTTTTTGTTTTACTTAGGGTCAACTTTTGATCATTTACTGTGTAAAAAAAAAGTACGGCGCTATAGCTGCCCATGATCTTAATAAATTATCTAGTATGTGTAGATTCTAAAAAGGTATAACAATGCATACTTCACAAGTAATATTAAGCTACATGAGCGAGATCAATATCAAGGTGAGAAAATATTTTTTTCATGTAATGTTGTAAATGGTTATAAAACTTCGTCATAATGATTTATTTCTGCCAAGATTCTTTACACAAACACTATGGGGTCACTATTAAGGATATTCAAAAGAAAACTAGGTTGTTTTAGTACGTAAAAATATTTATTCAACAACTTAAACTAAATGTTCGAAGTGTCCTCCGCCGGCAGCTATGCACGCTCTACATCGCCTAATAAACGATCGCTTAATCCGGCGCACATAACCGGCTTCTTCAATTTTTCTCGCTGCTACTTGAATGCGCGCACGCAACTCTTCTACAGAACTTATTGTTTCACTGTATACTTTTTCTTTTATACAGCCCCAGTAAAAGAAGTCCAAGGGGTTCAGGTCTGGCGAACGTGGAGGCCATAAAATTGGCCCCAATCGCCCTATCCATCTATCTGGATAAGTATTATTTAAATGTTCCCTGACACGAACAGCGTAATGTGCTGGACACCCATCATTTTGTAGCCACATCTCATTTCTTATCTCTTGTGGGACGTCTTGCAGTAAACTAGGTAAAGTATTTGCTAAAAAATTCAAATACATATCCGCATTTAATATTGCCGGCAATTCGAATGGACCAATGATTTTGCCATTAATAATGCCAGTCCATAAATTAATTTTAAATTGATATTGCGATCGGTCTTCTCGGATAAGTCTTGGGTTTTCGAGTTGCCAGCTGTGTAAGTGTGAAAGGGACGGTGCATCATGCAGTGTGCCTAGTAACAATGTCCTTTTCACGCGGGGAGACCCTTTGTATTGCTGTCTTTGTTCATTTTTTTACCTGATGATCCTTTTTACGAATAAACTTGTAACATGTTTGTCGCATGTAACTATTAGAGCACATCAATTTTAAAATTAAACACCTTTATGAAATGAGGAGGCATGAATTTTTTTTGACAAAAAACTACCTAGTTTTCTTTGAATATCCTTAATAGTGGCCCCATAGTGTTTGTGTAAAGAATCTTGGCAGAAATAAATCATTATGACGAAGTTTTATAACCATTTACAACATTACATGAAAAAAATATTTTCTCACCTTGATATTGATCTCGCTCATGTAGCTTAATATTACTTGTGAAGTATGCATTGTTATACCTTTTTAGAATCTACACATACTAGATAATTTATTAAGATCATGGGCAGCTATAGCGCCGTACTTTTTTTTTACACAGTAAATGATCAAAAGTTGACCCTAAGTAAAACAAAAACATAAAAAATCTTAAAATGACAATTTTGAAAATGACCAACGTTAAAAACGCCTAAAACAGTACTAAAACTAAATAATACACATCTTCAAGACTATAATACAAAAAAAATGACACAGAAATACCTAAATTTAACGAAATGGCAACGGAATGAATGCAAAGAGTAGCGAAATTTTAAAAAAACATAAAAGTCTACGCCATTTCCATACGGTTAGAAACCCTGGCAAAAAGATACGATTTTCTAATAGTCTCATAGCCGGACCAACTCCAGTTTACGACTTATCCATTATTTACGACAGACCCTGTATGTACTTCTCCCGTGCCTCGAAGAGCAAGTAAAACTGTCAGTAACCTTTTTAGCCGTGGGAGAGCCATGCTTCGGCATGAATGGGTCGGCTCGACCGGAGTGATACCACGGCCTCACAAAAAACCGGTGTGAAATAGCGTTTGGGCTGTGTTTCACCGAGTGAGTGAGGATACCGGACCCCCATACCCCAACCCCTCCCCCATCCCCTTTCCCATCCCCCAAAGGTCGGCAACGCACTTGTGACGCCTTTGGTGTTGCGGGTCTCCATGGGCGGCGGTAATCGCTTACCATCAGGTGATACGTCTGCTCGTTTGCCCACTATTCAATAAAAAAAAAAGAAAAAAAAGTCCTGCTCCTGATCTCTCCCCGATCGTGTCGGTAACCGTCCCATCGGATTATGAGAGAGAGGGAACAGAGAGTGCACCTATGTTTGCGCACACACTTGTGCACTATAATATCTCCTGCGAACATTCTTATATATGTACTTATTACGTTTCAGAGCATCTCAAGTTGGTACGGTCGACCGATATTCTACCCTGGATATCCACCTCCGCCTCCTTTTGGATATGGTGGTTACCGTCTGTATGGATATCCACCGCCGTTCCCTCCGCCCCCCCCGCCACCACCGCCTCCGTTCTTCTTTGGATAAATAAATAAATAAAGCATTCTGTTACCGTTTTGGTGGTAGTTTTATTTTCCTTTGCCCCGCGATACAAACAACAAACGCGAGTAACGCCGCGGGTTGAAGCTAGTTTAGAAAATGTAGCCTAAGTTACTCCTTATATCATCAGCTATCTATCAGTGAAAGTCCTGTCAAAATCGGTCCAGCTTTTTTTAGAGATTAGCTGGAACAGACAGACAAAAAAAAATGATTTTTTGTCGTTAGTCAATACTAACGACAAAAAATCATTTTTTTTACGATACTTACCAATGTAAGTATCGTATCTATCAGACGGCCATGAATATTATCGTGTATAATAATAATAATATATTTATTTTACATCAAAGTCTCAACATTCAAAATCATACAATGCAATAAAAAAAACACTTGACAGTATGTATTTTTTTTCTTTTTTATTGAATATTAGGCAAACGAGCAGACGCATCACCTGATGGTAAGCGATTACCGCCGCCCATGGACACCCGCAACACCAAAAGCGTCACAAGTGCATTGCCGACCTTTGGGGGATGGGGAGAGGGAATGGTCCTCCGGTACCCTCACTCACTTGGTGAAACACAGCGCAAGCGTTATTTCACACCGGTTTTCTGTGATTGTGTATACATAGGTACTGGTACTGATTCCCAAACTAGGTATAGCCTGTATTTTAGGAGACAGAATTCAGACGGCCATGGATGAGGTGTATAAGTTTACTAGCTGACCCACGCAACCTCGTTTGCGTCTTATATTGCCCGTTGTGTGAAAAAAATTCCCCCGTTTTTGAAACATTCTTCATCGGTACTCCGCTCCTATTAGTAGTAGCGTGATGATATATAGCCTATAGCCTTCCTCGATAAATGGACTATCCCACACTGAGAGAATTTTTCAAATCGGACTAGCTGTTCCTGAGATTAGCGCGTTCAAACAAACAAACTCTTCAGCTTTATTACTAGTATAGACTATTATTATTAAAATTTTCTAGACTGAACACGTAATTGTATTTTCCCAGTTCAACATATATCATGTTATATACCTAGGTCTAATATCAAAAGTAAATATCTATTTTAGACAATATCAAACATGCTTTTGTAGACACTATCATTTAGTACTATTCGTAATTTTTTTCTACAGTTTTTCATTTGTCAGGAGTTATGTATTGACATTCTATTATTAGAAATTAACTTTTGCTCGCGACTCAGTCCGCGTATATATATTTTTTTTTTATTGAATAGGGGGCAAACGAGCAGACACATCACCTGATGGGTAAGCGATTACCGCCGCCCATGGACACCCGCAACACCAAAAGCGTCACAAGTGCGTTGCTGACCTTTGGGGGATGGGGAGGGGGAATGCGGGGAGGGGTTGGGGTACGAACCTCCGGTATCCTCACTCACTCGGTGAAACACAGCGCAAGCGCTAGTATATATCGGTTATCGCTATAAATAGTAGCCTATGTCCTTTCTCAAGAATCAAAGTATGAGTATTTACAAACCAACTTTCATTAAAATCGGTGTAAAATTTTAGTACTGAAAGCTGATAGATGCAGACATTACCGTGGAAGAGCCACGCTTCAGCATGCATAGGCCGGCTCGACCGGAGTGATACCACGGCCTCATAGAATACCGGTGTGAAATAGCGTTTGCGCTGTGTTTCGCCGAATGAGTGAGGATACCAGAAGCCAATACCACTCTTCTTCCTATCCCCCTCCCCATCCCCAAAAGGCCGGCAATGGTGTTGCGGGTGTCCGTGGGCGGCGGTAATCTCTTACTATCAAATGATACTTAGGAGACGTTTGCCTCCCTATTCCATAAAAAACTAGTGGTCGCCCGGTGTTCAAAGCTCGACCATATTTTGAAGTGTTAACTTCTTAAAGGAGGGTTACGTTACGTGTCGCGTTACGGCGCTAGTCTCCCTGGCTTCCCTTTCTCTCACGCAAAACGAACGAACGAACGAACACAACGCTGACGCTGTTTTCCACCGGTTTTCTGTAAGGTCGTGGTATCACTCCGGTCGAGCCGGCCCATGTGATACTTAGTTCTGTATCATTGCCCCCCCACTCCCTCCCCCCAGTCAAGCAGGCCCATTCGTATTAATATGAAGTGATAATACAATGGGTCGCTTATGTGTGTTTTTCTCATTGTCAGTTCTTTATTTTGCTTATAAATCGCCAAAAGGTTGTATTTTTTGTTTAAAGACAACTCCCGCATTTGGAATATACATCCTGTGTCGCGGGGGACTTTACAAACATACATGTAACGGACACAAAGAACACCCAGACTCAAAACAACATTTTATGGATCACATAAAGTGATGTTCCACGTGGGATTTGAACAAACGGCACAGCGGCGTAGTGACCGCTTAAACCACCGGGCCGTGTAACCGTGCCGTCGTGTTATTACGCAAAAGTTATGATAAAATAGTAAATAAAAACGACATTGCTGACATAATTCATTTATATAATTGTAACACATTAAATACACGAGGTTTACAACGTAGTCTTATAATAGCTAACAACACACGGCATCAACAATACGGCATCAACGCTGATTTAGGCCACAAATAAAAACAGCAAAGATATTTTATATCTTCGATATATGTTTGACGGAGAAGTATATTTTCAGAAAATAGGTAGATCACAGACCTTAGGCTAAACTTTAGACAATAACGGATTTGAAAACTGTGAATATATTTAATAAATGTGACTTTACATGCTAGATTGATAAAAGAAAGTATTTTAACCTTGATATGTATTTCCTAGGCACCTAACATAGTTTAAGAGGTTTTACCTAAATATAAGCGAAAAATTAAAAATTATTTATCTTATATTATCTTAAAACTACAATATAATATGATATGTTTTATAATAGTTTTTTTAAATTTAACATCGATAATTTCTAATGTTATAAATGCCTCAGCCAGCAAGATATGTATTTGTTTCATTGAATACTTAGTTAATTTATAATTTAATTTTAATCTATTCATAATATTTAAAGATAAAATGTTATTTTTTTTTTATATAATAAGACACGACAAATGTCGTCATAGACACTAGTTTATTAAACGACATTCATAAGTATTTAATATTGAAACATTTATTTATTAATTATTACTAGGACTAGACAAAAAAATTTTAAATATAAAAATGATATGTCGCAATTTTGTTCTATTATCTTTTTTTCTATCTTTTTTTTTCAAAGCTTTTTTTTTAAATAAAATGCTGCATCGGTTAACCATTTTCCAAAGCGAAATTTTCATTTTTGATATCCATTTTTTTGGTTTTGTGATTACGCTCAGTAAAAAATAAAAGATTTAAAAAATAATGAGATTAATTTATTGAGAAATTAAAAGATAATTTGAAAATATAATACACGTAATCACAAAACCTTTATTCCATGACGAAAACAATTTTACGAGGTATTCAAAGGTTGTAAAGAACCCGTAAAAATGTATCTTTTATCTTTTTTACTAATAAAAATCCAAGATTACAAGTAAGCTTTCATATTTAGCAAATCAAAGGTGTTCTGTTATTGAAATTTTTATTAGTAAAACCTACTTGTGATCTTTACTTATTTTTCGTTTCGTATAATAGTAAAAACATAATTAAAAAATCAATATAAACATTCCAGAAAATTAATTGACAATAGAAATTAATTTCACTTGAACAAATAATTGGAATAATTATTAATTGAAATACCATTTTACGGAACGAAGTAATTGGATAGTTTAATGGAATTTGTAGACGTTGCCAATACGTTTTTCGCCGGCGGTATGCTGAACGTATTCACGAATCTGATCAATAGCCACTGGACCAATGCAGACGAGGGGTTCCTTGAAATATCCACAGCTCTGAGGACAAAGCACATGTTATTACATATCTATTTAGTAATTAATTTATGTTGCTGCACTATTCGTAATTCACTGTGCCCTAGTCCTTGGGTTACAGAGGTCTGATTGCAGTCGCTTCAAGTAAATTTCGAATCGAATTTATTATGGTATTTCTAGGTAATTTAATATGATACTGCCTCGGTGGCGCAGTGGTAGTGAATGCGACTGCTGTGCTTGAGGTCTCGGGTTCAAATCCTGGGTCGGACTAAATGTTTGTGTGATCTACGAATATTTATTTCGGAGTTTGGGTGTTATCTATGTATAATATGTATGTATTTACATAAAAAAAGTATATATGTATTTATATCAGTTGTCTAGTACCCATAACACAAGCTCTGCTTAGCTTAGGACTAGATGGCGTTGTGTGTTGGATGTCCGGAATATTTATAAGTGTAATATGAATCTCGTAAACAGCTCCAATGATTTTCGTGAAATGTTGTATTCGTATTTAGCAGACGGTTTTGAGGGTGATAAATCGATGTAGCTACAATCATCATCATTTTTAGATTTATCAAAAGAAAAACCTTTTCATCCAAGGGATTGGTCGGGGTATGGGCATTCTCCTATCGAGCCGGCCCATTCATGCCGAAGCGTGCTATTTTTATAATGTCATTTACAGAAAAATTTATATTTTGAAAATAATTTTGGCCAATATTATTATCAATTTGGGCAAAATTCGGAGGTAGGAAGGAGCGGATATAAATGTAATTAAATTACTAGCATTGAGTCTTCTGTAGTATTCGTTAAGAACTCTCTAATATTGCTCTAAGCGCTTGGCGATAAGGATCAAAATCCTTTACGGCACGACTTTACGACTTTTACGGTTAAATGGGACGGACAATTTTATAGCGACTTACAAAATACTTATTTATGATGTTTTCCTTAATGAAATTGTGAACCATTTTGTTTTTATAATGCTATTAACAATTCATTTAGTTTCGTTTCTTGTCAAATGAATTTCTATTTTAATGGGAATGTTTCTAAATGAATAAGTGCCTTGGTGGCGCAGTGGTAGTGAATGCGACTGCTCTGCTTGAGGTCGCGGGTTCAAATCCTGGGTCGTACCAAATGTTTGTGTGATCTACAAATATTTGTTTCGGAGTTTGGGTCTTTTCTATGTATAATATGTATGTATTTACAAAAAAAAAACAGTGTATTTGTATTTATATCAGTTGTCTAGTACTCATAACACATGCTCTGCTTAGCTTGGGACTACATGGCGTTGTGTGTTAAATGTCCAGAATATGTACAAAAAATAAAAATAAGTCGTGACAGACATGTATCGTAGAAGTTCAGTAAATATTGATAAATGTAGGCAAGTAAAAATAGATTTTAAGTAAATTGGAAGAAAGTAAATCTTGCTGAACAAAGAAATGGAACAGAATACGTAAACTTTATTGTCCGCCATTTTAACAAGAATACATAAAACTGGTGAAATCAATCAATGCAATGCAAATGCAAAAAGCTGGAAATTTTCACTAAAATGAATGTACGAGTATATGTCTGAAGTTGCCCAGAAAACAGCTAGTTCCAGCTGTTTTAGCAACTTTACAAAGAAAATAGTACGATAAGAAGTAAATTAGAAGGTCCACTCACCTTCCTAGGCTTCTGGCGATGGCGACGTTGCATGATGCAGCACAGACCCCTGGTAATGTCACATTCGCCTGAAGATTCGCAGTCTTCGTTGTACTGCTTACGACCAGCTGACGGTGGACGGCAGACGTGCATTTCTCCTGTAGACCATGAGAATATATTACTTCTTCTACGTACGCTCCTGACAGAGTGCTCATGATCGCTATGCAGTAGTTCTGGGACAGGTAGATGTGATGCGTTTTACGACGTTTCGCCACTGCTGCCTGTTCCAGGTCATCCTAGTCTTCCTGCATTCGTTCGCTGAACCTCACACGGCAGACTTGATCTGGTTAGTCCAACTTATAGGTGACCTTCTACGGGGTCTAGTGTCTATGATTTACCAACAGTTTTTTACTGAATAGTGGGCAAACGAACTGACGTATCACCTGATGGTAAGCGATTACCGCCGCCCATGGACACCCGCAACACCAAAGGCGTCACAAGAGCGTTGCCGACCTTTGGGGGATGGGAAAGGGGATGGGGGAGGGGTTGGGGTATGGGCCTCCGGTATCCTCACTCACTCGGTGAAACACAGCGCAAACGCTATTTCACACCGGTTTTCTGTGAGGCCGTGGTATCACTCCGGTCGAGCCGACCCATTCATGCCGAAGCATAGCTCTCCCACGGTATAAATTAACGACTTTAACCGTTTCCTACTACCCTTTTTTTAATGGCTGGCTAATACCCTGAGAGTCCCTATGATCTCCACTTGGTACACCACTTAGTGTGAACCACAATTTGCTGAATTAGCCTGTGTTTCCTTTGTACCCGTTGCATTAATATCTGTGAAGTCTCCAGTGATTGATTGATTGAGGATACATTCGTATTGCAGGAGATGTCTTATACAAAAAAATTCTAAATAGTTTCTTACCAGGCACCACTTCCTCACAGACGAGTCCAGCATCACATTGGTTTTCTCTGTTGCATATCTCGCCAAATTTTCTTCCTGCAAACGCCGGCAGACAACGCCCTCCGTCTTCTGTTGACAAATAGGTACGCTTTAATTCTGATTGATGGTTACAGTAAAGAAAAATAAAATATATATATTTATATAGTAGAATATATGTATATGGTTGTGTATACTGTGTATGTATTAATATATGTAGTAGTATAGTATGTAGTATAATTGTGTATATTTGTTACATCTGATGTTGGTTTATATATTATTTACGTAATTACTATTTATCAAAATTAATATTTTGTCCTTGCACCTACCGCATCATATTTCTGCAACACCTGAAGGTTGTCTGGTAGATAATGCCTAATGGCATTAAGTCCGCCTTTGTACTTCATGTGCAATAAGTTAATAAATCAAATAAAATAAAGGTCCCTTACGGTTCCCGTATTTGCGTTTTACTAATCATGAGACAAACTTCTTAGCACTCCATGGATTCACCGTGCGGGTGCCGGGTCAATCGTGTGGCAGAGGGAGAAACTCAAAGCAGTTCCCAGGACTTACGACCTGGATGTAGGTTTAAGGAGGCCCCCTTTAAGATGCGCATCAACGCTCACCTTCACTGCTCGAGTTTCCCGCCCTACCTAGCCAAATTTGGTAGGAACCTGTTAGTGCAGCCTTGGATACTCGTTCTAAAATAGAACTTACTGCAGATCTCGACAGGCCAAGGTCTTTCAGAAGGTTATAGAGAGATTTAGCTGGTATACCTCTCGCTCCTACTTCTACCGCGTATAAATTAACCACATAGCCATTTTTATTAAGTTCAGTTGTTAGATCGTAATATTTATTTAATTTTATTCTATGGTCTTTAGGAATATTAGTTTCCCACGGAACAGTAAGCTCTACTAATATTATGTGTTTAATTTGTCTAGAGAAAAGGAATATGTCCGGTCTGGATGACGAAACACCAACATCCTCTGGGATTTTATAGTGCTTATCATACGTATCCATCAAAATAGTCCAGTCAGGTGCAGTACCTAGGATTGAGAAAGGCTTGCTTTTAGATTTGGTAGTTGAGCCATCCTTTATAAAGTTAATTTCTCGTTTATTTGTAGTCAATCCTTTTTGGGCTCTAGCTACTGAAAGACTTACTGCTTCACGTATGATTTCTAGTACTCTATCATGTCGGCGTGAGTAATAACCCCTATCAAGCAGCACCCTGCAACCTACCAGTAAGTGCCTAGCAGTACCTACTGCCTCACCACACGTATAGCAAGATTTTTCAGATGCTTTCCCCCATCTCACTAGGTTACTTTGGTCTGGGAGGGTCATTTGGAAGGCATTCAGATAGAATTTTAACAGGGCAGGAGACCAATCATATAGCAAGGTGCGCCATTTCAGGGCTAACGGGATGCAGAACTCACCTATAGTTAACCACTCACTTTGCATTTCTAGATTCATTGCATGCACTTTATAGATATCATTTTCATCTTGTTGTATAAAGGATTTTATTATTTCTCGGTCTCCCTTCTTCTTTGCGAAACCCAGCCCGACTCTATTAAACTGTGCACCAGCCATAAATTGTTTATGGAACTGAAGTCTTGACTCAAGCTCTGTAACATATTTATCTTTTGGGAGTGATGAGACTATTTCATCCTGGGATTGTCCCAAGACATGCATTTTGGTAACTCTGAGGTGTTTATAGAGTTCCGATGGCTTCTTTAACTTCATCCCAAAATTGTTTTGATCCCTAAATAGAGTTGAGGGGTCAGCTGAGTGTGCAATTCCGAGCCATAACTTCAATATCTTTTTGACATTTGCATCTAGTTTTGCCAGGAGGCTTTTACCGATGTCATATACAAGGAAAGACCAAGTCAGACGCGACGTAAGATAATTGTCGTATATCCAAACTTTTTTAATATTGTTCAATGGTGGTTGGTCTACCTTATTTAAGTCATTTAGAAAATTTTCGACAGTTATCTCTAAGGATGGTGTACGTCCTTTGTAATCAATCTTTCTACCAAGAAATTTGAAAGGCACTGCTTCAGCAATCGTGGTTACACATTGTCCTCCTATTGAGAGTCCCGGATCATATGAGGTATATTTGGTATTCCGTCTACCCAGACATAATTTACTTGGCTTTGCCCTCAGTCCGTCAGTCCATGTACAAAACTCATCCACTTCAATTAATAACTTCTGACATTGTTTTGGATTACGTGTCAGTATTGCAAGGTCGTCTGCAAAGGCTAAGATGGACTCTGTGTATTTGTTGTTTATTTTAAACCTTAAAATTTTGTAGCCCCATTTTTTCTCATGACTTATTAACTTATCTATAAGAATATTTATAATTATATTAAAAGCTATAGGTGACAAGCAGCAGCCTTGGAACAACATTAAATTGCTATAAATTTCCTGTAAGCGTGGCTAAAAATGGTTTTTAGTATGGTTTCGGATAACATTGGCAGGTCACAAGGTGGGTTATTGTACCGAACTGGCTAATCTTGAAGTAAAATTAAATAATACTTACGAACACTACTTAAGGGCTCCCACATTTAACTGCGGATTCGCAACGCATCGCAAATATCTACAAGCTTACACGAATGCACCGCAAGAACTTCACGCGGCATCGCATCGCATCGCAGTTATGTATGGGTGCCCTAAAGTATGTTTTTGAATGTTACTGTTGAGACCTGCCTTATTAAATTTGGACTTGTGGCGACTTACACATACAGCGCAACAGCGATCTACTACTGCGCCATCTACCGAAGATACACTAAACTACGAAGTAAAGCACTAAACAGAGTAACTACAAATCCTGAATCGCGCAATAAATAGTTCTCGCGTCGATTATCATATATAAAACATCCCAACATCAACTGTTGGGCAGTAGCCCGCCAGGCATGATCACCTCGCCTGGTTGGAGGATCCTCCCTTTGTGTCGGAGGGACATTATAGACTGTTCCTCCACAGACTTCATTTCCGATAAGTCTTCGTCGTCTTTGCTACAAAATTTTTGATAGAATCACACATACTTGATTTATAAAGACTGCACGGTTGGCCGAGTGGTTTCAGCGGTCGCCATGCCGCTTGCTGCTGCGCCAAGTGTCTTGGGTTCAAATCCCACGCGGTACAACACTTTGTGTGATCCACGAATAGTTGTCCCGAGTCTGGATGTTCTTTGTGTCCGTTTCATGTATGTTTGTAAAGTCCCCCACGACACAGGATGTTGATTCCTAATGTGGGAGTTGTCTTTTTAAAAAAAAAAAAAAAAAGTCGAGTAGATAACTAAAACATTGTTCCTTTTATTATTATTTTATTTTCTTTTTATGTTTGTTTGTATTATCACGATTCTGGTTCCATTTGGGTTTTCCAAATGGTAGTGCGCGGGAAATGCAGACCCAATTCAATTTGGTCCAGTTCTTGGAGTCGGCTTCTTTTTGTTAAATTTTTGTATTATGTCAGTTGTCAGTAACTAGGACTAGATGGCGTTATGTGTTAGATGTCTGGATTATTATTATTATTACATACGGTACATTACTAGGTACATACATTGAACTTTAACTGTAATTGAGTTGGAGTGTTTAATTATTATGACTTATTAATTACTTTGCACAATAACAGGGTGTGTTCAATTAGCAAAAACATTAAAGTGATTTAATTAAGTTTCACTATGTGGACACACGTAAAAATCTGGGAGTGGTCAGGTGCGGAAAAACACTATGAGACTTAATTTGATTTTTGCCAACACGACGTACGTACTTGAGGCTAGCCTCGTCGTTTTTTTTTTTATTGATTATAGGGCAGTTGAGCAGACGCATCATCTGACGGTAAGCGATTACCGCCGCCCATGGACACAAGCAACACCAAAAGCGTCACAAGTGCTTTGCCGACCTTTGGGGGATGAGGAGAGGGAATGGGGGGAAGGGTTGGGGTATGGGCCTCCGGTATCCTCACTCACTCGGTGAAACACAACGCAAGGTTTATTTCACACTGGTTTTCTGTGAGGCCGTGGTATCACTCCGGTCGAGCCGGCCCATTCATGCCGAAGCGTGGCTCTCCCACGGAAAAAAAGAGGTGTCAAGGAACACCCGGATGGAACGAAGTTTGAAATAGAAAGACGAAACGTAAATATCTGGCTTGATTTGTATAAGAGAGAGAGAGAGAGACTGACAGAGAAACATGCGCACGCCGCACGACTTACAATAGCTCACTATAGCAAACAGAGTCGTTACAACTTTTAGTGGTAACTTTTTCCGTCTAGCCCCCTTTCGCAACACGCGTTGAGGAACTTTGCTCCAATAAAAAAAAAAGAATCATCAAAATCGATTCAACCAATCGAAAGTTATGAGGTAACAAAGATAAAAAAAACAGTCGAATTGAGAGCCTCCTCCTTTTTTGAAGTCGGTTAAAAAGAGTTTAGTACGCATGTTTGTATGTGTGTGCTCGGATGTGTATGGCTGTTTCGCTGCCTCGGTGGTTTAGTATGTATGCGACTGGTAAGCTTGAGGTCTCGGGTTCGATTCCTGGGTCGGACCAAATGTTTGTATGGTCTGCAAATATTTGTTTCGGAGTTTGGGTGTTTTCTTATATGTATGTATTTACAAAAAAAAAGTATATAAGTATTTATATCAGTTGTTTAGTACCCATAACACAAGCTCTGCTTAGCTTGGGACTAGATGGCGTTGTGTTAGACGTCCGTCCGTCCGTCCGACGTAGACAGTCCGGAATATTTATTATTAGGTATTATTTATGTACGCGTGTGAGTGTGTGTGTATGTGTATATGTGTTTTAATATTCTATCTTATCCTGAACTGATTTAGTGACGACGTGTTCATATAAAGATTATTTACCTACGCCAAAAAATATCAAAGCCTTTGAAAAGTCAAACATCCCTGTAATTTTTTCCTCAACGCTTCTAAAGGCTGTTTTATTATTCAGCGTAGAGACTGAATCCTTTAGTAAACACGAACAGGAAATTGGCTGTGAATCGGAAATGACGAAGATTTGTAACTTCCCGTTGAAGAGAATGCTCTTTGTGATTCTTTTGATGTTTATTTTAGTGACAGAAAGCTTTTTCTTACGATTTTACTTATCTGAAGGTTATTTTTATGTGTATTAAATAGTAAGTAGATGAACGAGCTGTGCTCTGCAGGTTTTTTGGTATATTTTCTTATAATGGGTAATTTCTATGTATAAAAGTATGTATTTACAAAAAAAAAAGTATATAAGTATTTATATCAGTTGTCTAGTACCCATAACACAAGCTCTGCTTAGCTTGGGACTAGATGGCGTTGTGTGTTAGATGTCCGGAATATTTATTTATTATTTATTTAATGAATCCTTACTAGACCGATTTATCGCCCCGGTATCCCTGGAATACTAAATTCCCTAGATTATACATATACAGCAGACAGCTGTTTTATATATATATAGTACTTATGTCCGCCCGCGTTTATGTCGGTTTTTTGCGGTCGCGGACATGTGACTGATGCAAAAATTAGATAAAAGCAATCCTTGATGCGGATTATTTATCGTTCTAAAATTTCAGCTCGATCGGTGCAGAACTTTTTGAGTTTTTGGAGCGTACACAAACCAACATAACATTTTTATATATATATAGATAGACTAGCTGACCCTCGCAACCTCGTTTACGTCTACTATTGCCCGTAGCGTAATAATTTTCCCCCGTTTCTTAAACATTATTCATTGGTGCTCCGTTACTATTAGTTTTAGCGTGATGATATATACCCTATAGCATTCCTCGATAAACGGACTATCCAATACTGAAAGAATTCTTCAAATCGGACCAGTGGTTCCTGAGATTAGCGCGTTCAAACAAACAAAGAAACTTCTCTTCAGCTTTATAATATTAGTTTAGATTATGTATCCTAAATGAGCTATTTTTCCCGTGGGAGAGCCACGCTTCGGCATGAATGGGCCGGGTCGACCGGAGTGATACCACGGCCTTACAGAAAACCGGTTTGAAATAGCGCTTGAGCTGTGTTTCACCGAGTGAGTGAGGATAACGGAGGCCCATACCCCAACCCCTCCCCCCATTCCCTCTTCCCATTCCCACAAAGGTCAGCAACGCACTTCTGATGCTTTTGGTGTTGCGGGTGTCCATGGGCGGCGGTTATCACTTACCATCAGGTGATGCGACTGCTCGTTTGCCCCCTATTCAATAAAAAAAAAACCATGTTTGATTACAATAGTATGTATGACAGCATCGTCTATTCACAGCAGTTGACCCAAGATAGATCCCCATAGTATATTTTAAGGGCTGTAGAGGTAATCGGACCAACTGAGGATATTTGTAGATCGAAAGATATCAAAGTATTCTCACTCTTTGACCTCCTCCCCAGAATCAAGGGAGTATCGAGGGGGTGTTCTTTACTCCTATAAATAATTACCTAACATTGGTAAGGGCTATCCGTCCATTTTGCCGATAAACCTTTCCCACGCTAAAATAATTCTTAATACAGTGTTTAATTACGAAGATAATTAGTAAAACAGCCCTCGCTTCGGTTTCCGAATTGAATACGAGTACACTTCAAAAGGCAATGAATTATTAAAACGACCAAAAGCCTGGAAGTTAATCGTTAAAATTTGTAATTTACTCTGTAAAGGGGAACTCCCGGCTCACTTAAAAATGTATACCCACATTAGGGAATTACCCGAATTTAAACCAACAAATTGTTTGTTGTGAAGCCTTTTGAGTTTGTTAGATTTTGTTCCCTACAAAATCTAAGTTTTGTGTAATTAATATTTAAGATAGTACAATATGGAGTACAATAATTGACTTAACGTACTCGTATATGTGATCTAATTATGTAAACATTGAAATAATTGCTTTTGCGTGTATATTTTATGAAAATTTGCTTACTGTAATACTTATACCTTTGTTTTGGAAGATAATCCTTTCAGATCTCTGTTTTCTCGGGGTGCAGAAGTATGTAGTGTTATTGTTGATTTACCACTCCTAGGTGTGAAGACCCGAGTAGATAAAGTAGACTTTTAGAAGACATAGGTAACATCAAACAACAGTTTTCTGGCGATGATTTTTGATTGGCGCTGCGCCAAGTGTTGTGTGTTCAAATTCCATACGTGACAACTCTTTGTATGTGCACACAAATTGTTGTTCTGAGGCTGTGTATTCTTTGTGTACGTTTCATGTATGTTTGTAAAGTCCCCGCGACACAGGATGTATATTCATAACTAGCTGACCCACGCAATCTCGTTTGCGTCTTCTATTGCCCGTAGCGTGAAAATTTTCCCCCGTTTTTGAATCATTATTCATTGGTGCTCAGCTCCTAATAGTAGTAGCGTGAATATATATAGCCTATATTTTTTATTAAAGGATGGGCAAACGATCAGACGTATCACCTGATGGTAAGCGATTACCGCCGCCCATGGACACCTAACACCAGAGGCGTCACAAGTGCGTTGCCGACCTTTGAGGGATGGGAAGGGGGATGGAGGGAGGGGTAGGGTTACGGGCCTCCGGTATCCTTACTCACTCGGTGAAATACAGCGCAAGCACTATTTCACACCGGTTTTTTTGTGAGGCCGTGGTATCCGGTCGAGCCGGCCCATTCATGCTGAAGCGTGGCTCTCCCATGAAAAACAATTTTCGTAAAATGGCACTATGGATCTCGTGTAACAGGTTTTTTGGTACGAGTATACTGAGTACATATTTCATGTCCTTTTTTAAACCAATATGGTTAAATCGAAAACCGGAAAGTGGGTCAAATTTCAATTACTAGGTTTGAGGTCCTCCTTTTTTGAAGCAGGTTAAATAAAAAAGGACCACCACACAATACTAAGATGATTTTCTAGATAAATTAAAGGAAAGGTTTTTTGTTTATTTCACTCGTCGATGTAATAAGTACATCGTCGATTGTCCTTATTACCAGATAAGAATTTAGAAAAATTTTATGGGTACCGGCGTGGACGCTGCGGTAACATTGGGGTTCCCACAAGGGAGGGGACCATCTACAAAGCGTAGGTGGCCCGAGGTACGTCGGGGTTCCAGGGTTTTTCTTTCTAAGGTGCACCTGGTTCCCCGGCATCTAAAACCCGATACGGCGTGCGGTTTTAGTTGGTTCGAGTCCGACATCCCACCATGAGGGCGAATCCGAGGGGATTTCCGAAAAATAAAAAGGGTTAACTTGAAACCTACTCGTCAGAGCTCATTCAAACTCCTTCTGTTTTAGTGTCGGTACAAACGGCAATTAGACAGATGAAAATAAATAAAAACACGTTTTTTGTTTTATATTTATTTTATTCTGCTTTTTATTATTTCTTGTTATGGCGGCAACAGAAATGCATCAGCTGTGAAAATTTAAACAAACTATCACGGTACGTGACATACAGCCTGGTGATAGACGGATAGACAGACGAACGGACAGCGGAGTCTTAATAGAGTGGTCACGTTTTACCGTTTGGGTACGGAACTCATAAAATGTCGTATTTTTAAAATAAATGAGTTTTTTTATAATTAGGCAACAGAGTAAAAAAAAAATTAGGGATGTACTTATACACAACAAAAAAGATTGTAAAATATACAATGGGGGGAAATTACCGTCTCCTCTCTTAATTTAACGGAGGGTTGCCTTTAAGCGAAATGGAAAAATTTTATAAAGAAATTTATCTTTCTTCTTTAAAAGGATTTTATGAACAAGTTCGCGAAGTTCGCTTCGCGTTTTGTTCAACGCAATAATGCATAATCCTACTAATATTATAAACGCGAAAGTTTGTGAGTATGTAAGTGAGTACGTTTGTTGGTCTTTCACGCCAAAACTACTGAATGGATTATGATGAAACTTTGCAATAATATAGCTTATACATCAGAATAACATATAGGCTACAATTTATAAAGATACTAGCTTCGCCTCAGACGTTGCCCGCGGATATTTTCGTATTGCGGGGTTCTGCTAGTGAAATCATAAACGTTTAATATCACATTCAAAATCAGTTTTGTGTGTCTGTTTGTTTTGGTTAATTTATATATATAACGTCAGAACCGATTTTGACGGAGTTTTACAACGGCTACTTTTATTTAAAATAAAATATTACGCAAAGAAAATAGCAATTTAACTTTTAATTAACGAATAACAATTTGATTATAACACCTTTATGTAAAATAGCTTTATGGCTAATAGGGCCCAATAAAATTCTTCTTAAAAAAAAAGGAGTGCAAACGAGTTGACGTATCACCTGATGGTATGCGATTACCGCCGCTCATGGACACCCACAACACCAGAGGCGTCATAAGTACGTTGCCTACCTTTGGGGGATGAGGTAGGGGGATATGGAAGGGGATGTGGAGGGGGATGTTGTGGAAGAGGGGGATGTGAAGGGCGATGGCGAGGAGGATTTGGGGGTGTAGTGAGAGGGTGGGTTAAAAAACTAACTATAGTCCTACTTGAAAAAGGTCTACTTGGAATTAAAGTTTTAAGATTTTAAGGTAGATTTAACGCTTAATGCAGAAGACAGTACTTCCCGCCATGGCACGCGTTGATACGGCACTTATTGTGAGGAGATTTCTGTCTATAGAACTCAAACCACTGGTCATTCGGTTCCTGTACCACCGGTAGGCTGTCTTATTTGATTATATCCCACAAACAATCTTTAAAGTCTTAGGTCTGTATTTAAGGAGGTTTAATATATGAAACGGGCTGTTCCCCGCGGTACGACAATAACCGCGCCACTACGCAAGGCGAAGGCAGTATCTATATAAATTGTAGCCTATGTGTTATTCTGATGTATAAGTTATATTATTGTAAAGTTTCATCAAAATCCATTCAGTAGTTTTTGCGTAAAAGAGCAACAAACACATTCATATACATACTCACAAACTTTCGCGTTTATAATATTAGTAGGAATAATAATGTACAAAGAAATATAATATCCAGTGATCCAGTGAATTTATTACTATAACAATCCAATTATTTTACCCCAACGTAATACGTACCAGATATACTCCGAATATAATACTAGGTACATGATACTCGTTATAAATACTCGTTACGTATGTTACTCACGTACTGATATTATTAGATTCAACAAGGAATACGATCCAATATGGTTACGGCAATTGGAGATTTTATGTAAAAACATATTGTAATTCTATATTATTTTTTGATTAATGGCATATTTTTTTAGTCCGAATGGAATGGATTTTTAAGGAGGAGAGAATAATGTTTTGACCTCTACGACCAAAATGCTCCAATTAAAAAGGTAAGAATTAAACGCCCCCCAGCCCCCTGGATGTCGAAGAATGTTCGCGAGGCAATGCGACGCAGAGACAAAGCCTTTCGAAAATTTCGAAAAAGCAGAAATGATACTAACTGGTCTCTTTACAGAGTTGAAAGGAATCGGTGTAATCGGGTGGTACGTGATGCTAAACGCTGCCACATTATCAATGGTCTTAATTGTGCCTCTGCTTCCCATATTTGGAAGTTCCTTGGCACTCTGGGTATCGGTAAATCCGGGAAATCCAACTCCCCAACGACCTTCGCTTTGGATGATATTAATCGACATTTCACCTCTCTTCCCCAATTTGATCACCAAACTAAGAGTCGTACACTTAAGTACCTGGATGACCTACCCCGCCCCAATATTGATTTCTTTAAATTTTCTCTAGTTTCATCAGATGATATCAAAAAGATAATCTTCTCCCTTAAGTCCAACGCAATGGGTAGTGACAACATCGACCGCCGTATGGTTGCCCCTATCCTTGATCATCTTCTTCATGGCATTACGCATATTGTGAATGTTTCACTGGATTCAGGGACTTTCCCATCACTGTGGCGTAACGCTTTTGTTATACCCATCCCTAAAGTTTCTAATCCTACCCTTTTAAATCACTTCCGCCCAATCTCCATACTTCCCTTCCTATCCAAAGTGCTTGAGACGTGTGTACATCAACAGTTATCACGATTTATGTATCGCAATAACTTACTATGCCCTTTTCAATCAGGCTTCAGACCTGGTCATAGCACAACTTCCGCTCTCCTGAAAGTGACCGGTGACGTTCGTACGGCAATTGAGAATTCCAAAGTTACTGTACTGGCTTTGGTTGATTTCTCGAATGCTTTTAACACTGTCAGTCACGACGTTCTCCTGTCTATCCTCTCGTATCACATGATATCACCTGATGAACTGGAATGGTTCTCTTCATATCTTCGAGGGCGCCAGCAGTCTGTCCGTGTCGATGAGTCCACCTCCATATGGTGTGACCTTAACTCTGGTGTCCCCCAAGGTGGCATCCTCTCTCCTCTATTATTTTCTATTTTCATTAATCTTCTCACTCAAAATCTTCAGTGTGCGTACCATCTCTATGCCGATGACTTACAACTATATTATCATGCTGCTGTAGACAATATAACAGAGGCTATTACCATGATAAACCACGATTTAGAAACTATCAATGGTTGGTCTGATAAGTTCGGTTTGATAGTGAACCCTACAAAGTGCCAGGCTATCATCTTGGGCAGTCAACGTATGACCAGAAGGCTAGATCCAGATACACTGCCACCTATATTATTTAATGGATTAATCATCCCTCTAAGCTCCTCGGTGAAAAATCTAGGCTTGTTTATAGATAAGAACCTTAGTTGGCAAACCCAGGTTACTAGTGTGAGTCAGAAAGTTACAGGTACCCTTCGGGCGTTATACCGGCTCAAAAACTTTCTACCTCCTGAGACAAAAACGATGTTGGTGCAAACCTTAATTCTACCCATCTTTGATTATGGTGATGTGTGCTACTACGACCTGAATGCAGATCTCCTCAACAAATACGACCGACTTCTGAACAATTGCATTCGATTCATTTTTAATCTTCGTAAATATGATCATATCTCCTCCTTTCGTCTCAAATTAAACTGGCTCCCTATTCGTCAGCGTCGTCATCTGCGCGCTTTAACAACTCTCTACTCTATTCTCAACTCTCCTGACTCGCCTACCTACCTGACTTGCTCCTTCCAGTTCCTGGGTTCTAATCATGACCGAAACCTCCGCTCCACAAATAACCTCCTTTTGTCATGCCCTTCCCACACTTCTGCATGCGTCCATTCTTCCTTCCATATTCAATCTGTCCTTCTCTGGAATGCTCTTCCCAAGGAAATCAGAACAGCACCCAGTCGTGATTCATTCAAGGCCAAAGTACGAGCTCTCCTCATCCAAAACCTAGCAGAATTATCACAAATTTGATACTATTTTAGTATGTATGTATTTATGTGTGTATGTATGTGTATGTATATATATATATATATATATATATATATATATAATATATATATATATATATGTAGGTATGTATATTTTTTTTTATGTATACTTAGATATATTCATATTACTTAATTTTTATTTCTTTTTTGTCTATTTTCAAATAATTTATTCAAAGTGTAGTGCACCCTTACATGCATGGCCGCACCACCTGAAGGTAGACTGTTAGAGAATGCCTATGGTATTAAGTCCGCCATTGTACATCTTGTGCATAAAGTTGTAAAATAAATAAATAAAATAAAATGTTGTGTTTAATAATGTGGGTGAAAGAAAAAAATGTTAACGTACGCTTGTTTGGTTAAACCGTTGAACCGAATTCAATGAAATTGGTCATTGAGTTACTACAAGATTCTTGAGGGAGGACATAGTGTACTCTTTTCGCTAAGCTAGTATTTACTTAACATTATTTACCTTCACTAACTGTTTTTTAAACACAGTCTAAACAATTCAAGTTCGAGAGTCGATACTTATTACGTTTCAAAAATGTCACTGAAAGATATTTTTTGTTTTTTTTTTATTGAATTGTAGGCAAATGAGCCGACGTTGCCGATCTTTGGGGGATGAGGAAGGGAGATGGGGAGGGGGATGGGGAGGGGGATGGGGAGGGGGATGGGGAGGGGGATGGGGAGGGTGATGGGGAGGGGGATGGGGAGGGGGATGGGGAGGGGGATGGGGGAGGGTGATGGTGAGGAAGAGAGAGAAAATTATTTAAGTGTTAGATAGTCCATTCATCGAGGAAGTTTATGAGCTACAAATCATCACGTTAATACTAATAGGAGCGGAACACCAATGAAGAATGTTTAAAAAAACGGGGAAAATTTTTCACGCTACGGGCAATAGAAGACGCTAACGGGGTTGCGTGGGTCAGCTAATGTCAGATATATGTTTATTTATCAGCATCTTTTGTATGTTAACAATGTTATAAAGCAAATACTATCTATAACTTTATTAGTAAAATGAATTATAAATATTAACAAATAGTTGTTATTTCAAGCTTTTTTATATTTGTACAACAGAAACCATTTACCGTCAATATTCGTAATACACTGCTGATTTGATTCAGAATATTTAATACAACATTCTCTTTGATAAAGCAACGAATATCGAAATTACCGTTTTTCTCATATTTTTCTTCAGATTCACAGTACATGTGCTTTTATAGTTTCTTTATCCATCGAAGCGAATAAAGATAAAAATTGCATTGATCTTTTTTTTTTATTATTGAATAGTGGGCAAACGAGCAGACGTACCTGATGGTAAGCGATTACCGCCGCCCATGGACACCCGCAACACTAAAAGCGTCACAAGTGCGTTGCCGAACTTTGGGGGATGGGAAAGGGGATAGGGGTCGGGTTGGGGTATGGGCCTCCGGTATCCTCACTTACTCGGTGAAACACAGCGCAAACGCTATTTCACACCAGTTTTCTGTGAGGCCGTGGTATCACTTCGGTCGAGCCGACCCATTCATGCCGAAGCATAGCTCTCCCACGGTTTAAATCCCAGATCTCCGAGCAGTATTGACGTAGCTTGCTTAATATTTACAACGTATTAGGTATGGTAGCACTGTCAAGGAAGGATATCTTTATTCTTTGACTGTTTTAAATGATTTACCGGCAAAGTGGGTCATGATTTAAGTTCGTCAATAGTACCTACAAGGCCAAATTTGGTTTCCAACCTACGCCTAAATAAAACCCTGTAATAAACTCTCGTCCGGTGTTAAATAAAGTATATATATATATCTCTATAAACATGATGTAATGGTACACGACCTGGTTTTAAACAGGGTACATTAAAAACCTTTTTGTAATGTCCTTTTCACGTCACAGTAAAAGCTTTACGTGCCCTATTATCTTCTTAAATCAATAAAACGTAGTTCTTTGTGTTTGTAATAAAACTAAAAGCGTATAAAGAAACTGTTCAAAAGAGAATAGAGGTGGAGTGTCAACTATTATTACTTTCATTAACATACACTTTACTTAAATGAAACAACATATAAATTACTTTTTTTTAAACACAAAAAACAGAAAAATAAATACCAAAAGTAGTAGACCACCGACTTCGTGTACAGGGCCCTTTTCTTGTTTACGGGGTGAAAAATATGTTCGGATCTCCAGCTCCTAGGGTACACAGAAGCTAGGAGTAAGGACGACGACCAGCCTCTGGCGGCCTAATCTGAGAGGACCCGTATCATATTTCAGGCTCTCCCCGAATCGACGCCATACTTTATCAGGCTCTGCCCCGGATAAATTGCAAAATTATGCAATCATGCCGCTATTCCGACATGATGTGGACCTCTGGTGACAGCAATCAAACTGCCACCAGAGGTCCCCATCTTCCGGCGCCTTGTGCTTCCTGGACGGTTCTTACCGCCGACGGCTTCTTCGCTCGGGATCGGCCCTCTCTCGATCCCGTTCAGCGGTCGCTTTCTAGAGCATAACAGCTTCGCAGAAAGAGACCACCGTGCTTTAGCCCTCCTTACCCGCCAGCATGGCAGCATAAATTCATGGCGGATGTGTACAGCGACCTAGACACCGCTTTTCAATTGGTTAGGGATTTGTTGTTGGGAACCTATTTTTATTAGGATTGGTCTCATTTAAAACAAGTTCGACAGTTCAAAAGTTTTGCATTCGTGTAAACCACCACAAAGTTCGTTAAAAACAAAGAGAATTCACAACTTGAAACAAATGTTTCAAGTATTTATTTAAACATTTCCAGAAGAACGAACAAAAATAAATCACAAAGTTGTTATAAAAGAAAACGCACAAAAGAAAAACAAAACACTGTAAGTGAATCTCCATTTTCAAATGTTTTTCATTGGAATTGTTTATTTCGTTTTATGTTTGCAGCGAAGCAGAAAATATGAGAGCATTTTACAGAACATTATTATAAGTTATGAGAGCGCTGAACAAGCGACGAGTGTGGAACCTCTACTTTTAAAACTCGAAGTAATATCACTTAATTCTTTCGAAATATACTCACGTTTTGGTTATAAAAATTAAACTGTCTATAAAAATATAAACAAAAAGTTTTACTTATAATCACAAATTTTAAGAACAAAAAAAGACCGACTTGAACTAGACCAAATTGAAATGAGACCACACGGGAAGCACTAACTTTCCATGGGCCTCCGGTATCTTCACTCACTCGGTGAAACACAGCGCAAGCGCACGTAAAGTGGTTTCACTCCGGTCGAGCCGACCCATTCATGCCGAAGTGTGGCTCTCCCACGGAGAGTTATTCAAGAGTTACTAGTATTTTGCAGTCAAAAAATCCAAGGTTCAATAATTCCACTTCTTACGTAAAAAGCAACGATAGGACTGCTTAATACCGCTTTTCTGTGATGCCTTGAAATCGCCATAATCCATGTATGTTTAGAGAATACTATTTCTTTATTCGAGGAACCTTATTTTCATCGTCTAAAGTTCTAAATTGTACAGTACACCGAATAAACGGTGCCCGTTTTACATTAATTTTTATAGTCGATATAAATTTGGAAAAGAATAAATTGACCTTCGGTACATATTTGATGTGAATCAACGAACCATTGCCACGTTTAATTTAACGAGTAAATTTTGGCAAATCATCCCCTTGGGAGTAATTTGAACAGGACTGTTGTATGTTATGTTATTGTATGTTTATTTTTTAGTAAACACCATTAAAAAGATATCATTAATCAGTCTAACGCAATGATTAATGAATGTGAGCCATTCATCACATTAAACCAATAAACCGTCACACAGTACGTAAATGAATGTTTTTTTTTATTGTATAGTGGGCAAACGAGCATACGTATCACCTGATGGCAAGCAATTACCGCCGCCCATGGACACCCGCAACACCAGAGGCGTCACAAGTGCGTTGCCGACCTTTGGAGTATGGGAAGGGGGATGGGAGAGGGGTTGGGATACAGGCCTACGGTATCCTCAGTCACTCGGTGAAACACAGCGCAAGCGCTAATTCACACCGGTATTCTGTGAGGCTGTGGTATCACTTCGGTCGAGCCGGCCCATTCGTGCCGAAGCGTGGCTCTCCCACGAATCATGTTTATGTACAATAAAAAGTACTTTATTTTCTAATTTGATTTCTCTGTTGACAATAAGATACCAGGGTTCGGTACTTCGGTATATTAAGGTACTGCAATCTGAGTCCCAACTTCCAACTGAAACTATTTTTTGTTATATACAGTGTGTTTGACAAGAACGTGATCAGCATATTTTCAAATGCAATTTATAAAAATAAATATTAGACCGAATAGAACAAACCTTTGCCTAAAGTGCTTTGTGAAACACATAAGGTATCGCTCCAGCTAGTTATTCGTTCAAAATATTATTTATTACAATGAGTGCCGCGTACGCTACTCGCTTTGAAGCTGTGTTTTTCTGTACTCATCCGAAAGGATTCAAAATGCCCCGAGACCAAGACGCTCATTATATATGAAACAGTACAAGGCCTTCGTGAGCAATTGGGTGAAGAGATATTCACGAACAAAAACGACTTACCAGATCGTGGCCAATCTAAAAAGACGTCTGTCGCAGAGGATAAACAGATAGTGCAGTTGTTTGCTAAGAATCCATTGTTTGCCACAGTGATGAAATTTAATTTCTTTCATGCGGTACTAGGTGTAATATCGGTATCTATGTTAATAACACATCTAAGATATATATATATATATATATATATACATCTTTTTCCTACACTGAACAAAATTTAAGTAATGCCTTTCGCATGACAGAGAATTCTACGTTTTTCTTAGTTACACTTTACACCAGGTCTTTGGTACCTGGTTTTACCATCAATGTGTCAATTTAGAATTGATATATTATTACCTACGTATAGTATACCTATTAATTAACTTCATACGATATAAAATAATAGATCATAAACAAATTTGTTATAAAGTTTGTTTTCAATTCAATTTGCTGATTCATTTTCATATAAGTATTTTTTGTAAAACAAGGCTATATCTAATTGAAATCTAAACGAAATAAATTAATTTAACTACCTCGAAGCTTCTAGTTTGAATGTTAAGAAAACTTCTGACAATATTAGATTAGTTCTCGTTGTCTGTTAATTTCTTCTTTTGTGTTTAACTCATTTGACTTTGATAACTTCTATAAGTAAGTAATGAAAACTTGTAATTGGATTTGAGATAATTATTATATTTTATTTTACTTCTTCTTCTTCTTTTGATGAAATGGCATCCAGCCGGATCTTTCGGATCAGCTATTTCAGCCAAGTATTTATAGTCTTTAATAATAAGTCTTCGATTCAAGTCTTCGTCGTGATAAAAAATATATTAAACGTGGATGACATAAAATGGAGACCGTCTTTCGAAAAAACAAAAAACGATTTCTGCACGAAGCCGTTATAAGATGACCTTTTATTTTACTAAAGCTTATCATCAATCGTTGTCATCAACAGTCAACTACTGAACATAGGCCTCTCCTCAGGCTGGGATGTATAGAGGCGGAGACATTACGTGTTCTTAATTCATCACACGCAGTCTTCGTTTTTAAATACCTGATTCCTGTCGCCTCTTTCCGCCATCGTCCTACGCAATAGCAGTTTCATCTCCATCACTTAAATGGTTGACACTCCACAACTGTGGAATGAACTGTCCCTTGCGCTATTCCCGGACCAATACGACCTTCATACCTTCAAGAAAAGAGCGTACCCCTGCCGGTAACGTACTTGTGACGCCTCTGGTGTTGGGAGTGTCCATGAGTGGCGGTAATCACATACCATCAGGCGATACGTCTGACATAAAACCGATAATTATTTATATATATTAAAAAGCAAACAAATGAAACTGAATACTTACAAAATCAAAACGAATTTCGTTCGAGTTTCAGTAGTAGGTCTGTATAATGAGACTTGTATTTCACTTGCGTTAGTGAGTTACATTCTCAGTAGCTTTTAATAATTTATGGCAACTTAACAACTGAACACACTTGGGCTGAAGGCTGTTACGTGAACACGTATTTTGCTCGAATGTTAAAACCTGATTTATAATGTACTAGCGACCGACTTCAAACTGATTTTAGGTACCTAGCACACGTCAAAATACTACTATTTAAATTTCAAAAAAAGAATTGTCACATAGCAGTGTATGAAGAGCCAATTTATTTTACGCTTTGTATTGTTTCTAGGCAGGGAGTTTTCGTTAAATGTTTTTTTGGAGCCGGTTTGATATTTTAACTTCCTCGGTGGCACAGTGGTAGTGAATGCGACTGCTGTGCTTGAGGTCTCGGGTTTTTTTTTCACAACGCCATCTAGTCCCAAGCTAAGCAGAGCTTGTGTTATGGGTACTAGACAACTGATATAAATAATTATATACTTTTTTTTATAACTACTTACATGTTATACATAGAAAACACCCAAACTCCGAAACAAATATTTGCAGATAATACAAACATTTGGTCCGACCCATGAATCGAACCCGGGACCTCAAGCGTAGGTATTGCGTACGCTTTACATTAATCCGTTTCAGAGATCTTGCCTAGTTCTTCTTCCTGCCATGACCAAATCCTAAGTTTATGCAGCACAAATATCATAAGTTTTGTTTGGTACTTACCGGTATCCAGACACAGCAAGCCGCGGCAGCAATCTCCGTTAGTGGCACAAGGGGCTGAGTAGCAGTGAGCCGGTTCATCAATCACGTCATCGATACGGTTGCCTTCCAGAGCTTCTGCGTAGGCTTCTTCAGGCTCCTAGTGGAGAATAGAAGAGGGTAGAAAAGAATTGAGTTGAATTGAATGGATTTTTTCGGGCCACATATTTATAACAATAGTAGTTTCTTTTCAGTTTCTTAGTTCAGAACTTCGTCATTTATGAATGGACTTAGCCAAATTCCTTTTTTTATTCGGGAGAATGTGTTAGCAATTTTCGTTTGCTCTTTCGATAAAAACCACTAACCCTAAAAACGATGAATTATGATACTAAGAATAGAGTTAATTACAATGATTCATGATTCTTATAACAGTTTAAATTTGATCATACTTTTAAAGAGACAACTGCCGAAATTCAAAACCGTTTTTCAAAAATGTGAGGAAGGAGGAAGGAGGCACTAAAACCTATCAGCTAATTTGTCTCAATGGCATAATGAAAACCTGCCAAAATAATGGATGTTATTCCACGAGTTGCAGAGATTTATCAGCTTTATGTTAGTTTGTCTCATCATCACCATCAGCCCTTTGCAGTCCTCTTCTGGACATCAATCTCTCTCAAGGAACATCACAGAGCCTGGCTGGACGGCGTAAAAATCTTCTCCCTTTGGATCTCCAGTTCCTCGGGGTAACAGAAGCCAGGAGTATTTGGTCTTTCCACTAAAAAGCACCCCAACGGCCGGCCTATGGCGCCCTACTCTGAGAGGACCTCGACCATGTTATTTCAGGTCCTCACCGAATTGACGCATGCCTTATCAGGGGGAATACCTGTCCCGAGGGAAACCCCTTACGTACTAAATTTTATGAAAATTATTTAGATTCAGATATTATGTACACCAGAGATGCTCATTTAAAGGTTTTAGATTACTTTACAAAACACCCATTTACTGTCCAAGCTACTACTGAATTTATTTTTATACCAAATCCTTGGCTATAAATACGTATTAATTGAGATCACGCCGGTCGACCTTTACGCCTACTTAAAGCGCGATGGCCCGTAGGTAAATACACGAGATTTACGCGTCAAATATACACAGATTTACGCGTGCCCATAATTATGTGACCCGCATTTGAAATAACGGTTATTTAAAACTTGCCAACGCGTTAATGGACCGCCTAATTGCTGTTAATTAGGGTAAGATATCTGGATTAATATTGATGAAGTTCCTATTTAAATGATATATTTTACTTTCCTGAAAAACTATACTTACGACAAAACAAGCTAATAACTAGATGTGGGTGTACAAAATATAGAAAAATATTTGCTTGTAATTCTATTAAAATTTATAGAAAGGATTATTTTTTAACTTTAGAAATAATAAAGGCCAGGGAGATATATACCACGAATTTAAAAAATATTCTATTCAAACAAAAAAAATTGATAAAAATTTAAAAATAGAGAAAGAAATAAGAGGGAATGCCAACTCTCTTGTGTATTTTTAATTAGTTAGTTTGTTTGATGAAATGGTAACAGCTATTTTTGCCAATTTCAAGTATTTACAGTCTTCAATTCTAAGTCTTTGAGTCGTCAAGTCGTCGTCGTGATGAAATTAATAATAAAAAATATATAAAATGTGGATGACATGAAATGGGGACCGTCTTTCGAAAAAACAAAAAAAGATCTCTTTGTGTCTTCTTAACAGCATGAGTTTTACAAAAAACGGAAACACAGAAAAAAAAATATTAAAAAAAGAACCAATGAAAACCAACTCATTTCTGACTCTAGTGTTTCAGTTGTGTATGGATGGGGATAGTCACTTGCCATCAAGTAATCCACTGGCCTATTTACCCCTCTCCCCCATATTATATCTAAAGTAATAGAACAACTCTCACCTGTCCATAAGGATAATGACGATATCCGGACCTTCCGTAGCCCAAATTGGCCAGCATGTCAGAGCTGAACCGATTGAAAAGTCCTCCCCAAGCGTGGGCTGTACCAGCTACGGTCAACACCAGCACCGCGGTAACAGCCATTGTGGTGCTGTGGGCAAAACTTTGTTATTAGAAAAAATAAGTTAACAGTCTTATAAAAAAATTAACAAAAAGTAAACCGACTTCAAGGACACACGGCAAGCACCAGCTTTCAAATAAAAAAATAATCATCAAAACCAGTTAGTCCCAGTCGAAAGTTATGAAGTAACAAACAAAAAAATACAGTCGAATTGAAAATCTCCTCCTTTTTTGAAGTCGGTTTCATCATTGCAAATGTTCAATGTTTGCTGATGATCTTAAAATATATAAAACAATAACTTCAAACAAAGATATCAGTCTGATACAGCAAGATCTTGATAGAATTGACAACTGGTGCACAAACAACCGTATGCAATTGAATATCGAAAAATGTTGTCATATACGTTTTACCAGGAAAAAGCAGTCTCAGACAGTCTCCTACAATGTGCAGGGTGTCCCGCTGACCACTGTCACCGAGATGCGTGATCTCGGTGTTTTTATGGACAGTAGGATGAATTTTAGGGATCATATCGATTTTATTACTAAAAAGTCCGCGCAAATGCTAGGCTTTCTCAAAAGAAGCACTAAAGGATTCAAACAAGCAAGAACTAAAATCATACTGTACAACGCATTGGTCCGTAGCAATCTTAAGTTTTCTAGTGTGGTGTGGAACCCACACTATGCGATCCACTCACAAAGGATTGAAAGTATTCAGAGAGCTTTTACTAGACACCTTGCATTTGCAACAAATACTATATCTCCCCGCAGTTCGTATTGCTCACGTCTTAAATGTTACAACATGAACTCCCTACGTGAACGTCGACGGACATGCGATCTGGCTTTTCTTCATAAACTGGTAAATAATAGACTTGATTTTAATATACTTGTCTCACGCATCTCAATAGCGGTACCCTATAAAATACCTAGACATCCAATAATAAAGCAATATCATATTCAGCCCTGTAAAACTAATATAGGAGTAAACTCGCCATTAAACAGAGTGTGCATAGTGTGGCGACCTCCACATACAGCGCCATCTACCGAAGATACACTGAACTACGAAGTAACGCACTGTACCTACAAACTACACTACACGGAGTAAATACCAATCCTGAATCGCGCAAATAAAGTTCCCGCGCCGATTATCATATATACAACATCCCAACATCAACTGTCGGGCAGTAGCCCGCCAGGCATGATCACCTCGCCTGGTCGGAGGATCCTCCCTTTGTGTTGGGTGGAACATTATACCCGTTCCCCCACACAGAGAAATGAACACTTTCTTGAGGGAGGTACCAAATTTTGACATACACTATGACTCGATTAGTTTGCTTAGATCCAAGATCCTAGAGTCTCAAAAGGGTAACAAATAAGTCCCACGAAATTGTCGTGCAGTTTTACTCATGTGGTGAAATGCCTTATTTTGATTGTACTGGACCAAGTGCTGTATTGTGTAATGTTCCTTGATGTCTCTCATTTCCATTGCTTAATTTTAATTTCATTTCGTTGTTTCTGTTTTTATTTTATCTTTTGCCTATTAGTTGGAATATAGTGTGACTGAGTAGTTTATTATTAATATTGAATTTATATGTAACGATTTGATGAATGTTGGTTGGCCCGTAATTGGCAAGTGTGTAAGGCCTTATTACATTTATCACTTCACACGATATATTTTGTACACACGAGCTGTGGGAAAACCTATAAATAAATAAATAAATAAATAAAAGATTTACTAACTGAACTGAATTGAACGTTGCATAATTTTACGCATGTTATTCCCGAAGAGGGTAGGGTAGGGCCGTATTAATTTTATATATTTTCTCATTCCTAAGAATTAGTTGCACACTTAAAACTTAAAAAAAAGAGGAGCTCTCTCAGTTTTGTTTTTATCTTACGTAAAGATAAAGAAGATTGTCTCACTAATTGTATCTCCGATAGATTCGATTTCAAACGCTTTACAAAAGCTGTTTGGTTCTTTTGTACTCCTTCGTTTATATATTCAAGAAGCATTCGGCTTCATTAAACGGTTTTGGGACCTTCGGGAAACTCATATTTAAAATACATTTGGGATGGTCTATAGGTTATATATATATAGGTTAACAGCTGTTTTATCTATTTTAAAATGGAGGGTATTCTCAATTTGAATGTGTCCCGTATAAATACTTTTAGAGAATAACTCCTATCGAAGACCCGTAAACCCATTGAATAATCATTGTAAATGGACCACGACCCAAAGAGTTTGCGACTCTTGTCAAAATTGATTCAATTTTTTTTATTCAAACACAAATTACCAACGATTGTCTATATTCCGCAGCATATTTCGTATTAATGTGTATTTTAGTTTTAAAGTGCCGGCTTGACCGGAGTGATACGATGGTGTTTCACCGAGTGAGAGGATACTAGAGTCCCATACCCCAACCTCTCCTCTCTCCCCTCTCCCCCGAAGGCCGGCACTGAAGCCACGCCGGAGGAAGTACTTGTCACGCCTCTGGTGTTGCGGGTGTCCATGGGCGGCTCTAATCGCTTACCATCAGGTGATACGTCTGCTCGTTTGCCCAATACTCCATTAAAAAAAAACATTCTAACGACGAGCCTGCCATATTGATGATGAACAACATGAACCTAAGCGTGTGAGAACACACGGTCTTCTGATTCTAAACTAGTCAAAACTTCAGTAACAAGGCTGCTAATGAACACACTCAAATGTCATTAAATATACACTTGAAGGTAGGTCAACGCGGTGATTCTTCACTGATATATATGAATAATTTATTGAAATAAATCGATTGAAATGAAACAAATAGTTATTGGAGCAAACCGCAACGCATTAGTAAAAACCTCCTCGGATACCATACCATACCATACCATCCTCATCTAGATGGTTGGCAGTCCACAACTGTGCGATTTTCCCGAAATTTTCTGCCACGCACAGCAAAACTGTGGAATGAGCTGTCGCCTGCGGTGTTCCCGGACCGATACGACCTTCAAACCTTCAAGAAAAGAGCGTACTCCTTCCTAAAAGGCCGGCAACGCACTTGTGACGCCTCTGGTGTTGCGGGTGTCCATGGGCGGCGGTAATCACTTACCATCAGGTGATACGTCTGCTCGTTTGCCCCCTATACAATAAAAAAATAAAATAAAAAAAATATCATCGACTGTTGTCGTCACCGTCTGGGGTACTAGAAGATGGGGAACCAGGTGCATCTTCGAAGAGAAACCCCTGGAACCCTGACGTACCTCGGGCCACCTACCGTTTGTAGATGGCCCCCTCTTGTGTAGAAACCCTGATGTTCCTTTTCTATTTAGAAAAGGGTCGTAACCTCGACCTGTTTCTGCTAGGGTGACTGGTGACCTCACCCCCAGGCTTGCGTCATAAAGACCCCTATATATAGCTAGTTTTTCTTATATATTCCATGTACAGAGAGCAACCAGTTCATCATTTTCCCACCCTCTTCCCAAATTTATTTGGGGTCGGTGCAATGAATTTTCTTCTTCCATTCTCCTCTATCACTTCACTACTAACTCCCTTTCTGGCTATATCTTCTTTGACGCAGTTCATCCATTTTTTCATTGGTCGTCCTCTAATCTTATACCCGTCAACTTGCATACTTAAAACCTTCCTTACAATATTTTGCTCATCTATACGCATCACATGTCCATACCACGTTAACCTGCCGCTTCTCAACTTTTCAGCCACTGGTGCAACTTTCAGGCTTGCTCTGATGTAGTCATTCTTCACCTTATCCATTCTTGTCACACCACACATGCATCTCAACATTCGCATTTCCTTCACCTTATCCATTCTTGTCACACCACACATACATCTCAACATTCGCATTTCCTTACCGCAACGCATTAGTAAAAACCTCCTCGGATACCATACCATACCATACCATCCTCATCTAGATGGTTGGCAGTCCACAACTGTGCGATTTTCCCGAAATTTTCTGCCACGCACAGCAAAACTGTGGAATGAGCTGTCGCCTGCGGTGTTCCCGGACCGATACGACCTTCAAACCTTCAAGAAAAGAGCGTACTCCTTCCTAAAAGGCCGGCAACGCACTTGTGACGCCTCTGGTGTTGCGGGTGTCCATGGGCGGCGGTAATCACTTACCATCAGGTGATACGTCTGCTCGTTTGCCCCCTATACAATAAAAAAATAAAATAAAAAAAATATCATCGACTGTTGTCGTCACCGTCTGGGGTACTAGAAGATGGGGAACCAGGTGCATCTTCGAAGAGAAACCCCTGGAACCCTGACGTACCTCGGGCCACCTACCGTTTGTAGATGGCCCCCTCTTGTGTAGAAACCCTGATGTTCCTTTTCTATTTAGAAAAGGGTCGTAACCTCGACCTGTTTCTGCTAGGGTGACTGGTGACCTCACCCCCAGGCTTGCGTCATAAAGACCCCTATATATAGCTAGTTTTTCTTATATATTCCATGTACAGAGAGCAACCAGTTCATCATTTTCCCACCCTCTTCCCAAATTTATTTGGGGTCGGTGCAATGAATTTTCTTCTTCCATTCTCCTCTATCACTTCACTACTAACTCCCTTTCTGGCTATATCTTCTTTGACGCAGTTCATCCATTTTTTCATTGGTCGTCCTCTAATCTTATACCCGTCAACTTGCATACTTAAAACCTTCCTTACAATATTTTGCTCATCTATACGCATCACATGTCCATACCACGTTAACCTGCCGCTTCTCAACTTTTCAGCCACTGGTGCAACTTTCAGGCTTGCTCTGATGTAGTCATTCTTCACCTTATCCATTCTTGTCACACCACACATGCATCTCAACATTCGCATTTCCTTCACCTTATCCATTCTTGTCACACCACACATACATCTCAACATTCGCATTTCCTTCACCTTATCCATTCTTGTCACACCACACATACATCTCAACATTCGCATTTCCTTCACCTTATCCATTCTTGTCACACCACACATACATTTCAACATTCGCATTTCCTTCACCTTATCCATTATTGTCACACCACACATACATCTCAACATTCGCATTTCAGTTACATGCAACCGTCTCTCATCCGTTACCTTTACTGGCCAACACTCAAATCCATGCAGAACGGCAGGTCTGATGATCGTTTTGTATATTTGTCCCTTTAAAGTTAAAGGGAACTTTGGATCGCACACAGTGCCTGTTACTTGCCGCCACTTCATCCATCCTGCATTGATTCGATGCTGCACACACCTATCAATTTCGCCATTATTTTGTAACAGCGAACCGAGGTACTTGAAATCTGTGCAGACCAGAATCACCGTTCCATTTAGTGACACGGCAGCAAGACCGGAGAGACCGCCGAAATCGCTAAACATATATTCGGTTTACTCCTGCTGATTTTTAAGCCAACATTCTCCAGTCGTTGCTGCCATGTCTCTAGTCTGCGCTGGACCTCGGGCGCGTCTTCACCGACCAACACAATGTCGTCTGCAAATAGCATGCACCATGGTGCGAGAGAGCAACAAAAAATATTATATGTATAGATGATAAATTCATCCAGATACAGTAGAATAAATTCCCCAGTTGAACCCAAGACTTTACGTTCAGGACGTCAATCAATGATAAATGATCGATATACAACTCGTTAAGGTTGTAAATAAATGTCATTAGTATTATTGAAGACCTTGGCAATGATATAAATAGATACTCATATTGATTGGTCAGGAAAAAGTAACTAGTGCTTTTGTCTTGATTTTTTTTTTTAATTGAATAGGGGCAAACAACCTGATTACCGCCGCCCATGGACACCAGCAACACCAAAAGCGTCAAGTGCTGACCTTTAGGGGATGGGGAGAGGGAATGTTGGGAGGGGTTGGGGTATGGGCCTCCGGTATCCTCATTCACTCGGTGAAACACAGCGCAAGCGCTATTTCACACCGGTTTTCTGTGAGACCGTGGTATCACTCCGGTTTTAAAGGACAATAAATAATAAATAAATAAATAAATATTCCGGACATCTAACACACAACGCCATCTAGTCCCAAGCTAAGCAGAGCTTGTGTTATGGGTACTAGACAACTGATATAAATACTTATATACTTTTTTTTTGTAAATACATAAATATTATACATAGAAAACACCCAAACTCCGAAACAAATATTTGCAGGTCATACAAACATTTGGTCCGACCCGGGAATCGAACCCAAGACCTCTTGCTTAGCAGTCGCATACGCTACCACTACGCCACCGAGGCAGTCAAACAATGATTATCAACAACCCATAACGTCCCACTGCTGGGCTCGGGTCTCCTCTCAGGAGAGGGTTAAGGCCATACGTCCCCACGCTGGCCAAGTGCGGGTTGGGGACTGGCAAGACAACGTTGTGGGTACGTAATCTTGCCGTTGGATGTTTTTAAGCCGCCCAAAGGCCTCCAATTAAGCTTCAAGACTGTTATCCTATGATAACAAACACGGAGACGCTCATGGTATCAAGCCACCAGCGGTCACCCGTGCAGGTACTGACCGCGCCGTCGTTGCTTACTATCGGTGATTGTTTCTAAACTCCGAGTGCAACTAAGCTATGAGCGCTTCGTTTCGACGATTTTAAAGATAACTATTTATATTTATTACTTTTGATTGATTAGGAACACAAAGTATCTGCCTTGTTGGCGAAAGTGGTAGCGTAAGCGACTGCTGTGCTTGAGGTCTCGGGTTCAAATCCTGGGTCGGACCAAATGTTTGTGTGATCTACAAATATTTGTTTCGGAGTTTGGGTGTTTTCTATGTATAATTTATTTATTTTATTTATTTACACTTTATGCACTTTGTACATCGGCGGACTTAATGCCCATGGCATTCTCTTCCAGTCAACCTTAGGGTGGTGTAGAAATCTTGTAGGGAGGTGCACAGGGTTACAAAATAAATGCGAAATATATATGCCATACATAGACTTAAACATACATGAACATATAAACACATATACAATTATTACGACATAAATACAGATATATTTACATAAAGATACATATACATACATATACACAGACACATATTTATAGGTATAACATTCGTACACTATGACGACCCGATCCAATGTACCAATCACCGATTTGACCCTTCTGCCATTTCGTTAAGAAGGAGATCGTGTACCTTCTTTTTGAAAGTACAATGGTTTGTGGACATCCTGATTTCGAGCGGGAGCGCATTCCAAAGTAATACTGCCTGAACGAAGAACGAAGAGTTCACGAAGTCGGAGTTATGGGAGGGGCATAAGAGAAGCAGATTATATTCTGAGCGAAGATTTCTATTGTGGTTAGAGGACAGATAACGGAAGTGTGGGGCGAGATACGATGGTGAAAACGGTGAGTTGAGAAATGAAAATAGGGAGGTAAGCGCTCGCTGATTACGGCGTAGGCGAACAGGTAACCATTGCAATTGGGAACGTAAAGCAGACACATGGTCATACTTGCGAAGATTAAAGATGTATCGAATGCAGTTATTAAGAAGTCGGTCTAGTTTATTCAGGAGGTCTGCATTCAGGTCGAAATAACATACATCACCATAGTCGATTATTGGGATTATTAAGGACTGCATGAGAGTAATTTTGGTTTTAGGAGGCAGAAAGTTCTTTAGTCGATATAAAGTGCGTAGGCTTCCAGTTACTCGCTGGCTGACGTGAGTAACTTGAGCTTGCCAGTCAAGGGTCGAGTCAATGAGTAAGCCCAAATCTTTAACTACAGAGCTGAACGGAATAACTGAACCGTTAAAGATGATCGGTGAAATAGAGTCAGTATCGAGCCTGCTCATTATGCGTTTGCTGCCCACTACAATTGCTTGACATTTGGTTGGGTTGACCGACAATCCAAATTTAGCCGACCACGATCTTATGACCTCCAGGTCCATGTTGACCTCGTCAATAGCTTGCGTTATGTCTTCTATCCTCGCCTGCGAATAAATTTGCAGATCGTCGGCATATAGGTGATACGCACCGCGAAGTTGTTGAGTAATGAGGTTAATAAATATTGAGAATAAAAGAGGAGATAGAATGCCGCCTTGAGGGACACCAGTGTAGAGGTCGCACCAACTTGAGGTCGAATCTTCAATGCGAATACACTGCTGGCGCCCTCGAAGATAATTGGAGAACCATTCCAGTGCCTCAGAAGAGACCATGAGATATTTAAGGATAGATAAAAGGATATCATGACTGACGGTATTAAAGGCATTCGAGAAGTCAACTAATACTAGTACTGTGACTTTAGTGTCTTCCATGCCCTTCCTAATATCGCCAGTCACTTTAAGGAGAGCAGTGACTGTGCTGTGACCGGCCCTAAAGCCAGATTGTAGAGGGCTTAATATATGATTACTGTGTACAAATTTTGATAGTTGTTTATGAACGCAGACTTCTAGAACTTTAGACAGAAAGGGAACAGAAATAATATGTGTGTATTTACAAAAGAAAGGTATATAAGTATTTATATCAGTTGTCTAGTACCCATAACACAAGCTCTGCTTAGCTTGGGACTAGATGTCGTTGTGTGTTAGATGTCCGAAATATTTATTTATTTATTATTCTCGTGTTTAAATTATGTACTTTTCGCTTGCTTGCTTTTAAATATTTTTGGTTTTCGTGGCAACCTGTAATTACATATAAGTACTAGCTGATCCGACAAACGTTGCTTTTCCATAAAAAGGAATATGTATTTTAGAGGTGGGTCAATAAAAATCGCGATGGAAAAATAAGGGGTTGATGAGGGTTGAAAATTCAGGGTTGTATGTGTTTTCTAATCCTGATTTAAAAAATAAATAAATAAATAAGATGAAAAAAAGACGTTGGCCGATTCTCAGACCTACCTGAAATGCTCACAAAATTTCATGAAAATTGGTACAGCCGTTTTGGAGGAGTATGGTAACTAACATTGTGACACGAGAATATGATTGTATATTACTGTTATGTGCCTCTTAGCTTTTAAGGTGTATGTTCTAGATGGTTGATTAAATAAAAAAAAAGTAGTTTTTTACTGGTGCTTTTATTTTTTTTAGTTTTAACCCCCACACTACGGGAAAGAGTCGGTTTGTCTTCTATGGCGAGTATCTCTACAAATATGTATGTAGATATCGTACATCCCTGAAATCGATTCTCAAGGCCTTTTTCTTTTGTTCTAAATTCAAAAAGAAAATGACTACAAATAGATCGTTTTTTTATAAAAATTGAATGACGTCACAAGAATTTTTTTAATCTAATATATAAAATTCTCGTGTCACGGTGTGTAATTGAACTACTCCGAAACGGAAAGACCGATTGTCGTGAATCTTAGCGTGCATATCGGCTAGGGTTGAGAATCGGACAACATCTATTTTTCATACCCCTAAATGTACCTACCCCTAATTTTTTGTCAATTTTTTTTGTTTTTTTTATGATACAGCATACAAAAATACATACAACACTAAATTTTCACCCCTCTACGATCAACCCCTATTTTTTATTTATTAATTAAAAACTTTAATTTTATTGCAAGATTTTTTTAATGTAATTTTTATTGAACTAAAAACTGCAAAACAACGTTTGCCGGATAAACTAGTAACTCTAACTAAAATTTGTAATGGCGACCAATTTTTTTTATTTAACAAAATCGAGTAAAGTTATTCGGATTTTATCAATCATCACAAGTACTTAGTAACCTCTATTCAAGTTACAGGATAAAAATAGGTCGGATATAAATGGCATATATCTACATACAGCCTCAAGTAACCGCCCCTACTTAATATATAACGTTATATTATATTACTTAGGTATGGTAACGTATAATACCATTAAGAAAATCACTTCCAATCTTATAAGTTAATACCTGTTGAATCATCTTTATTTGCCATCTTAATGATGAAAAAAGTAAAGGAACTTTTGTGTGTAATAGTTTGGATGGGTGACCATCCATTGAAGTGATTCAACGTAAAAGGAAAGCTCTATTCTGTAAGACTTCATTTTTAAGGCTTAATGTATCTTTTTTTCAATTTAAATTATAGAAAAGAACTCTTTTAATAAATCTACTAAAATTGACAATAGTTTAAACATATTTTAGTCATTAATGAAGTATTAACTAACTTTAAATTAAAACACATAATTATAAAAGTTTAATAATTATTAACAAATTCAACTCCGACTTGATTCGTATAAAAAATCAAATCACACACCTCTTTCCTAGAAACAGATTTTATCAGGTTCGTATAAAAGTTCAACTTATTCATAAGTCGCAGTTCTAAATTGAAAATGCCGTTCAAAATAAAATAAAATTCAAATCGGACTTTCTTTACAAACTTTCAATTATTAATATCACTTTTTTTATAAACGTGATTTTGAATTTAAATTTAAAATTGAAACAAAAGTAAATATAGGGGATAGACTTACCGATGCATGGTGTCTGGTTGAGGGTCGCTGTTGAACTGGCGCGCGATCTATACCGAGAGGGGCTGGAGTGCGCATGGTAGGGTGTCATAAGGGTGTGTTCATTTGGGAGGAAAATATCTTGCGACAGGGAAGTTAAAGGCCAAAGGTGAGATTGTAGTGACGAGTGTATAATTGCAAATTGTAGGTGTTTCGGTCAAATTTTCGGACTTCAAATTAAGTTGAATAACTTAGTGTTAGAAATGTTGAGGTAAAAATAGAAGTTTTTTTATGTTGGGAAGTTGTACCGGTGGATTATTAGAGTTACAACATAAAGTCATTTTACGTAAGTCGAATAAAAATAGGGTTTCTTGGATTTATTTCGACCAAAGCTTGGACATGTTGCTTGATGATTTAGGTACTTTTATCTAAATCATCAAGCATGCGCATGCCAAAGCGTAGCTCTCCCCGGTAATGTTGTTAGGTTACACAAACACTTTTGAAAGAGAAACTGTTCTTTGTGTACGTTTTATGTATGTTTGTAAAGTCCCCCGCGACACAGGATATATATTTTTATGCAGGAGTAGTATCATTAAAAAAACAATTTGAGCTTATGTGTTTGGCCTTTTCTAATTGGACTAGCCCTGAGAAGAAAAGACGAAATAAACTCAGTAACTATCGTCTCTTTAAAAATCTAGACAATCTTCTCAACTGCAAAGGACATGCAAAGCGGCACAGTGGTAGTGAATGCGACTGCTGTGCTTGAGGTCTCGGGTTCAAATCCTGGGTTGGACCAAATGTTTGTGTGATCTACAAATATTTGTTTCGGAGTTTGGATGTTTTCTATATATAATATGTATGTATTTACAAAAAAAAACGGTATATATGTATTTATATCAGTTGTCCAGTACCCATAACACGAGCTCCGCTTAACTTGGGCCTAGATGGCGTTGTGTGTTAGATGTCCGGATTATTTATTTATTTATTTGTTATATTAATAAAAAATTACAACGACAGCTATAATTTAACGTTGACTTAAGATGAAGTGGTAGGTGAGCCAATTGTGACTTTATTCCCTGATAACATAAAGAAACTCTCAGACTAATCGCATACCAACTGTGAAACAGCCCTTATATTTTCACCGCCATTAATGGATGTGCCAAAATACGAAGTGACGTCATTGGATCCGATGAATAAGGCATGTATCCACATCGTACGATTGTGAAGTGTGTGCGTAACTAACGCCCTTTTCTAATCAACTAAAATGTTTTAGTCAATTAGTTGTGTATTTTATTATTATATGTAAATATAGTTTATTTGGAGAATAGTTGATTAGAGTGGCGATAACAGAAATATGATTAAGTTGCGTATGTTTTTTTGTAGCTGTGCGTATTAATCTTCTGATGTACAATAAAGTTTTAATTCCATTTTTTGGAATTATATAAAAGATACTTATTGAAATATATAAAAAAACTAGCTTTCGTCCGCCGCTTCGCTCGCATTTAATAAGAAGTATCGTATGTTACTTCTAATACCTCCAAGAATACCTGTTCAAAGTTTCATGATGATCGGTTAAGTAAGCGTGACAAACAAACTTACTTTCACCTTTATAATATTAATGTTTTTAGGATAGTGGAGCACCGACTTCGGGTACAGGAACCAAGAAACCGGTGGTAACCGCCTCACATTGTTTTTTTATGGAATAGGTGACAAACGAGCTGACGTAACACCTGATGGCAACACAACATCATAGGTGACACAAGTGCGTTGCCGGTCTTTGGGGGGATGGGGAGGGGAAGGAAGGGAGGAGTTGGGTTATGGACCTCCGGTATCCTCACTCACTCGGTAAAACACAGCGCAAGGGGTTTTCTGTGAGGTCGGGTTATCTCTCCGGTCGAGCCAGCCCATTTTTGCCGAAGCGTGGCTCTATACGAGCTGTGAGAAGGAGGACCGTCTTCTGTATTAGACCCCTGATCCAGTCTTCTAACTTGAGTCTCTTAAGGTGTTGTTCGAGGTGCTTGGGAACCAATCCGAGAAAAGATATAACTATTATTATTGCCTTTTTCTTAATTGTACAATATTCCTAGGGTACCTTTGCTAATCACTAAACGTGATTGGATATAGATTGAAAACCTGGTCCCCGGGGCCTCAGCAAGTATTGCGGGTTCCCCCAATAGGTACTTGCATCGCTTCAAGTGTCGGGAGAGCCCGTCATGTATCTGCGTATTATTTTTGAGTGAACCCCGTCTTTGGAACACTACAGTATGAGGCTGAACAAAGTCATAGAGTACAGTTAAAGAACGATAGGGCACACCTTTTGATAAAAGATGGAAAAACATGAAACATATACATAGAATTTGCCGAGAATATATACTAATAATTTATAGCCAAGAGCCTCGACCAACACCTTAAGAGGCTCACGTTAGAAAGCTGGATCAAGGGTCTGATACAGAAGGCAGTCCTTCTTGACACGGCACGTATAGTGAGGAGGTTCCTGTCTTTGGAGCCCTAACCACCGGTTTCTTGGTCCCTGTACCCGAAGTCGGTGGTCTACTATTTTCTATATTTTTAAATGTATTTCTTTTATATGTATATTTAAAAATGTAATTTATATGTAAATACAAATGGAATGAAGAGATTAATAATAATAGTCTTTATTAACATTCCAGTTTTTACATATTTGTGTGATATTGTATTATATCTTCTTCTTTGTCCTAGCCATTTCCCATTATTTAGGGTCGGGTCTCCTCGTTCTGCGGCGCCAGGACAATATATCCTGGGTTGTCGAAATGTTTGTTTGGGCAAGCTCTAAGTCCTTGGCCACCGTGCACCATCAGGTGGCTAGTGGGCGTCCTCTACCTTGCCTAATATTTGGCAGCGTCAGGGCTCGTTTCACAACATGGCCTTCAGGGCGTCTCATGACATGACCGAACCATCTTAGACGGCTTTCGCTGAGTTTTTCTGCTATGGGCGCGATCTTGAAACTTCCTCTGATGTGCTCGTTTCGCACTTTATCGAGTCGAGTTACACATGCTGCCCATCTTAGCATCTTCATCTCGTTTACGTGCATTTTCTGTTCGTGGACCTTCTTTATAGCCCAGCACTCGGCACCGTATGTCATGGCTGGTCTGACTGCGGTTTTGTAGATCTTGCCTTTGGTTTTAATAGGCATTCTTGTGTCAAATAAAACCCCCGACAGAGCTCTCCATCTCTGCCACCGCACACCAATGATGTATTATATATTTTTTTTTTTTTTTTTTTTTTATACATGAGCTACCAAAATGACTCTGCCCTGCCTGATGGAAAGCACCAGCAGAATCCAAGAGTGGTGGTCACCATCCTCAATGCAAACAAGGACAGTGCAGCATGGCGACCAGCACTATGGCGGCCTAGTGAGATGCTTTTTTACGCCCCGCTTAAAGGACCCGGGATCATAGTGGGACGGAAACACGTGCGCTGGCAGTGAGTTCCAGGCTTTGACCGCTCGGCAGAGGAAGGAAGAGCCGAATCGATGAGTGCGAGAGTGTATGTCTTCCACTCTGAAGCGGTGACTTCTGAGGCCAGCACGAGTTGTCCTGTAGAGGAAGGGAGAAGGGGGGACCAGTTGGAACAGCTCTTCAGAACACTCTCCATGGTAAAGGCGATAGAGGACTGCCATAGAGGCGATATCTCTACGCAACTGCAGAGGCTCAAGGGACTCGGTGGCCTGGGGACTGCCGACAATGCGAATGGCTCGCCGCTGCAACCGGTCGAGAGCGTCGAACAGATACTGCGCGGCTCCATCGCAAAGATGAGAACAGTACTCCACGCAGGAGCGAACCTGGGTCTTGTAAAGCAGACACAGATGCCCGGGCGAGAAGAACCGTCTCACCTTATTAAGGATTCCTAACTTCCGCGAGGCCGCCTTAGTGACACTCTCAACGTACTCGCGCGGGTTGAGGTCGCAGCAGATGTCCATGCCCAGGACACCGAGCCTGCCTCGTAATGGTAGTTGAGTGTTCTGAAAAGTCGGAAGGGGAAGGAATGGAGACTTTTTGGCAGAGAACGCGCACACCTGTGTTTTCTTGGCGCTAAACTCGACCAGATTCTCGCAGCCCCATTGTGAAATGCGGCCTAGAACATGGTCGAGCTGAGCGACAAGCTCCTGTCGATTTTTCTCTACATCTACCGGTTTTGCCGCAGGGCGCCCAATATATCGTCCATGAACTGTGCTGTCGTCTGCATAGCAATGAATGTTGCCAAGGTCTAACATGTCATTGATATGCAGAAGAAACAGCGTGGGCGACAGGACGGAACCCTGTGGTACTCCTGCGTTAATCGACTGAACGTCGGAGGCCGCGCCGTCACAAAGTACTCTGATGCGACGTTGGTGCAGGAATCCGGCAACCCAGTTGCAGAGTTTGGGGGGCAAGCCGAATGCCGGTAGCTTGGAGAGAAGCGAACGGTGCCAAACCCTATCAAAGGCCTTGGCCATGTCCAGGCTAATAGCCAAAGATTCCCCGTGCCTGTCAATAGCCTCACCCCAAAGGTGTGTGACATACGCTAGAAGATCACCCGTGGATCGGTTCGGCCTGAAACCATATTGACGATCATTAAGTAGGGTGTGATCCTCCAGGTAGTGGACCAGTTGCTTGTTTATGATCCGTTCGAATACTTTGCAGATAATGGAGGTGACAGCTATTGGGCGGTAGTTGGCCGGGTTGGAGCGGTCGCCTTTTTTGGGAATGGGTTGAATATTCGCCTCTCTCCAGGCCTCCGGAACAGTTCCCGAGGAATATGACAGGCGATACAGGCGCGTCAAAACCGGAGACAACTCTGGTGCACAGTTCTTAAGAACCACCGCCGGGATACCGTCGGGTCCACTGGCTTTCCGAACGTCGAGTGACCGAAGTTCCGCACGGACATCACTCAGCCGGATGCGAATATCCCGCATTGTTGCATCGCAGGCGGGAATGGTAGGCGGGTGCATGCCGCGGTCATCGACTCGGGAGTTAGCCGCAAAGAGATCGACAAGCAGTTTCGCTTTCTCCTGCGGCTGATGGGCAAGTGATCCGTCGGGATATTTAAGCGGTGGTAGCGTGGGCTGGCAGAAGTTGGACTGCACGGCTTTAGCCAATCGCCAGAACTTTCGGCTACCCGTAGGGTATGCGACGAGTTCGTGGCCAAGCCGCGCAATGCGCTGGGCATCCGCTGTGATGTAAGCCTTCTTGCATTCCCTAGTGGCTTTGTTGAACGCTGCTTTTAGTCGATCCACGTCGGGGTGGCCGTGAGCGCGGGCCCTGGTCCATGCGCGGTAGGCTGATTGCTTTTGGGCAACAGCATGGGCGCATTCGCGATTGAACCAGCGACGGGTTGTTGCGCCGGCGACCTCACTGTAGGGAATGTAGTATTCCATTCCGACAGTGACCTCGCCGGCCACAGCAACCGCACATATGCAACAAAATAATAAATAAAAACAAATGAAACTCAAAATTCTTAAAAAGCACATCACTAACCAATTACAGTAAAAGACTCTTGTCATGCAAAAGGTAGACAGCTTTTAAACTTAAAAAAAAGGTGTGTGTGCGATTCACACCCGATAGAAGTGAAACTTCAGTAAATCGACTAAAGAATGTGATGAATATATATAACAAGGGTAGGATAATTACAAAGTTTATATATTTATTCATATAGGTATTACCAGCTGTTGCCTGCGGCTCCGCCCGCGTTTATGTCGGTTTTTTCGGGTTTTTTCGCGGTCGCGGATATGTGACTGATGCAAAAATTAGATAAAAACAATCCTTGATGCGGATTATATATCATTCTAAAATTTCAGCTCTATCGGTGAAGAACTTTTTGAGTTTTTGAAGCGTACACAAACCAACATAACATTTTTATATATATAGATATATTTTATTATGTATATATATCACCATCACTATCATTACAGGTTGCCCTAATGCGATAGGGAGGCTAATTTACTTTTCTATTATTATACACACACACACACACAAAGAAACACATACATTAACGAAATATAAACTCAATAAAAGTAACAATCTGTCTTAATATTAAAAACATAGTTATAGAGTTAGTTACATAGTTTATTTGTTTAAAAATGGAAGTATTTTGTTTAATTTATACATACACACCGACATTTGCTCTCTCGGTCTGGCTCACTAATTATAGGTGACTTTTTGTATCTGTGTCTCTTACCTGTTGTTTTTTCCGTTGCATCCGGTTTGAAATCATAACGATTCTACAGAAGTTTCACTTCAAAAAAAAAACAACTCGGGGCCTCGGACCCGGTTACGTTATAGAAGATCTGAAATCACGAGTTTTCTGAACGTGTTTTCAGATACGAGCCGTCAGGGTGACATTTCAGTAAAAGCACTTTACTCTTTTAACATGTGCCCCTTAGGAGCTAAATATCTAAAAGGGTTTACCATTCCGATGCCAAAACCTTGTTGTTACATTTATTTTGTAGTTAACTTTAAAACACTTTCGAATAATATGCAAAAGGCTTCTAAAATCAACCACAAATATACTTTAAGTTCGATATAACGTAACAAATCAAGACATATAATAAAATCAATGAACGCATGAAGATATATAGATATGGAAAAACATTATAGGGGGCTTCATGAACGCAGTAGAACCCTGAACAATCATTATTAGAATTTTTGTCTGTTTGTCTGTACGCTTGTACACGATAATCTTAGAAATAGCTTAGTCGATTTGAATGCGTTACCACTAATGCGTTGCGGTTTGCTCTCCTTAATATTTAGTGTTTCGTTCATTTGAATAATGTTCATTTTTTTTTCTTTCTTTCTTTTTTAAAAAGACAACTCCCACATTTGGAATAAACATCCTGTGTCGTGGGGGACTTTACAAACATACATGAAACGGACACAAAGAACATTCAGACTCGGGACAACAATTCGTGGATCACACACAAAGTGTTGTACCGCGTGGGATTTGAACCCACGACACTTGGCGCAGTAGCAAGCGGCATGGCGACCGCTGAAACCACTCGGCCAACCGTGCAGTCATAAATAAAAACGTTTAAATAATCACCTCGATAACCGAAATTTACGCAGGCGAAGCCGCTAGCAAAATCTAACACACAATAACACTAATTTTAAAAATCCCGACCATATAAAATCTTTTGAAAATAAATAAATAGCTTATGTCACCCGGACTATTATTACAAATCTATTGACATTTAATACACGATGAGAGATAATAAATATATAGTACAACTAGCTGTCCGGGCAAACGTTGCTTTGCCATAAAATTGAATAATAAAAATCGCGATGGAAAAATAGGGGTTGATCGTAGAGGGTTGAAAATCTAGGGTTGTATGTATTTTCTAATGCTGCATCATAAAAAAATAGAAATTAAAAATTTTGTCAAAAAAATAAAAAAAAAATTTAGGGGTGGACTACCCCTAACATTTAGGGGGATGAAAAATAGATTACAACCGATTCTCATAGATACCGGATAATCACAAAAAAATTCATCAAAATCGGTCGAGCCGTTTCGGAGAAGTTCGATTACGCACCAACACGACACGAGAATTTTATATAATAGAAGAAGATGTCATAGTAATAAATAATAAGTATTAATATTAGGTAAGTAATCGTAAGTAAAATATTGTATATAAACTAAATTAAATTAGAAATAAGAAATTATAAATTGTTTAAAATAAACCAAAACTCTCCGTGGGACTCGACCGGAGTGATACCACGGCCTCACAGAAAACCGGTGTGAAATAGCGCTTGCGCTGTGTTTCACCGAGTGAGTGAGGATATCGGAGGCCCATACCCCAACCCCTCCCCCCATTCCCTCTCCCCATCCCCCAAAGGTCGGCAACGCACTTGTGACGCTTATGGTGTTGCGGGTGTCCATGGGCGGCGGTAATCGCTTACCATCAGGTGATGCGTCTGCTCGTTTGCCTTCTATTCAATAAAAAAAAAACCCCTGTCAAAATTGTTACCCCTAGAAAAAAGGAGAAAGCAGACATACACACAAAAATCATAGAATTAAGTATAGTATTGAATAGCATAGTACAGGCATCCCACCTGGAATAGAGTATGAAAGGCAGAGTGAGAGAAAGAATAAGTATATAGAATAAAAGTACGAGAGGCATAAAAGCGAGAACTTGTATGAAAGGATTGCCTCGGTGGCGTGGTGGTAGCGTATGCGACTGCTAAGCTTGAGGTCTCGGGTTCGATTCTCGGGTCGGATCAAATGTTTGTATGATCTGCAAATATTTGTTTCGGAGTTTGGGTGTTTTCTATGTATAATATGTATGTGTTTCCAAAAAAAAAGTATATAAGTATTTATATCAGTTGTCTAGTACCCATAACAGAAGCTCTGCTTAGCTTGGGACTAGACGACGTTGTGTGTTTAGATGTCCGGAATGTTTATTATTATTATTAGTTTTAAAGTAGGCTCCAACTGTATATTGGAGGTGATAGCATAAAAAAAAGAAACATACAAACATTCATAGACTGCCAAAACTATTACCCTTCCTTTTGGCTCCAACGTACTCTGCTGCTGAGGCCCCGAGGTTAGAACCAGATTTTCAATCTATATCCAATCACTAAACGCAAAGGTATTCTAAGAATATTGTACAAGAAAAAGGTTATATCTGCTCACGGATTGGTTCCCAAGAGCCTTAAGAGTTCAAACAGTCGAATTAAGAACCTCCTTTTATTTTGAAGTCGGTTATAAACACTATCTGTAATTAAATTTGCCTGTAGGTAGTGACGTCATCTACGTCTGAAATACCATTAGATGACGTCAAACTTACTAAAATAGAAGTTAAATTAAAGTCAGGGGTGGCTTCTCAATTTCCCGTGTTTGTTTATTGTCTATGGTATTTCTAATGAAGCGATATTTTTAATATACTCTTACCATCAACCACCCATAACGTCCCACTGGTGGGCTCAGGTCTCCTCTCAGGAGAGGGCTAAGGCCATACGTCCCCACCCTGGTGAAATGCGGATTAGGGACTGGCAACACAACGTTGTGCCCAAAAGCCTCCAACTAAGCTTCACGACTATTATTCTATGATAACAACCGGGACCGACTATTTAACGTGACCTCCGAATCACGGAGACGCTCATGGTAACATGCCACCAGCGGTCACCCAACCAGGCACTGACCATACTCTTACCAATAGTCTTTAATTGACCAATGCTGGAAACAGGCTTCGAACCTAATATGATGGTCTCAACCAACAATAATAATAAATAATAATAAATATTCCGGACATCTAACACACAACGCCATCTAGTCCCAAGCTAAGCAGAGCTTGTGTTATGGGTACTAGACAACTGATATAAATACTTAAATACTCGTACTTTTTTTTTTGTATATACATACATATTATTCATAGAAAACACCCAAACTTCGAAACAAATATTTGCAGATCATACAAACATTTGGTCCGACCCGGGAATCGATCCCGAGACCTCAAGCTTAGCAGTCGCACACGCTACCACTACGCCACCGAGGCAGTCAAATCACTAAGCAACTTTTTTTATATTGTCCTATTTGTGTCATCGACAACATTGAATCATGACCCACTTTGCCGATAAACCGTTTGAAACCATCAATACCACAAAGATTACCCACCTTTACACACTAACTAAGTAGTTGAAAAGGTGGATTCATCATCACATCACACATTCTTTCCGTGGGAGAGCCACGCTTCGTCATGAATGGGCCGGCTCGACCGGAGTGATACCACGGCCTCACAGAAAACCGGTGTGAAATAGCGCTTGCGCTGTGTTTCACCGAGTGAGTGAGGATACCGGAGGAACATATCCCAACCCATCCCCCCATTCCCTCTCCCCATCCCCCAAAGGTCGGCAACACTTTTGTGACGCTTTTGGTGTCCATGGGCGGCGGTAATCGCTTACCATCAGGTGATGCGTTTGCTCGTTTGCCCCTTATTCAATAACAAAAAAAGTAAAAACAACGTATCGTAATCGATCAATTAATTTATGAGATATGATACCACAGACAGACACTTAGACACGTCAAACTTATAACACCATATTCAGGTCAGGGTCTAATAAAGAAACATCCAAACGTGGTTTACATATTTATTTAAATAATCTCTCTAGAACAACAATAACAAATTCATCAAAATCAAAAACTATATTAGTAGTGCCAATAAAGCCTTAACAACCATCACGACTAGCTGCAACAGACCTGGCAGGAGCGCTCCACCAATACCCAGCAGGACTTCATCAGTTATTTCCGTGATAGCTGTGATAAGGGTGGTCAGAAGTCCTTGCATGTTCGTCATGCTTGTTGATGGGGTGTTAGGGTTGGCCCCTACAGCATATTCGGGCAGCGATCTGTGGAATTTATAATGAAAAAAAAAATCTTTCGCAGACATCATCAAGATCACATATTTTAACTAATCTTCTCCAGTATATTTTAAGAGAGTATGGCTTAAATCTTTTTAAAATGCTTATTAATTCAGAGAATTGATAGTTTTACCTGGAAAGCTTTCCAGGTGTTTTGAAAATTGGTAAATTTAGAAGTAAACTGTAGGAAATTTTCTCTAGTTTCATTGTGTAGTAAATTTTTTTTGTGGAGGAACGGGTATCATGTCCCTCCAACACAAAGGGAGGATCCTCCGACCAGGCGAGTTGATCATGCCTGGCGGGCTACTGCCCAACAGTTGCTGTTGGGATGTTGTACATATGATAATCGGCGCGAGAACTATTTATTGCGCGATTCAGGATTTGTAGTTACTCCGTGTAGTGCGTTACTTCGTAGTTCAGTGTATCTACGGTAGATGGCGCTGTAGTAGGTTATTGTTGTGTTATATGTGGAAGTCGCCACATTTTAATCGTAGATTGAGCATAAATATGGTTTTGACTGAAAACTACTATAAGTCGGTCTTTGCCCAAATATTTCATTTATATTTTAAATCAGCAGTATCGATGTAATAGCACAACTGTTGAAATTGCAATGAATCGTTGCAGATACGAACCCCTTCCCCAACTGAAAGCCATAGTTAGAAAATTTCTTTCAAGAATATTAGATAAGTGAGTGATACTTACTGCTTCATAAATTCAAAAAAAACTTCTTACCTCAAGAAATTGACAATAGCGAGAGCTTGGGAGTACAGTTTCAGCAACGAGGTTTCCAAAGCTCCAAGATCCACAGGAATCATACAAGATATGTTGGAAGGAAGAGTGTCGAAAATGGAAAGAAGAGACAGGAGAAGATTGTAGACATTGTTTAAGAGGGGCAGAAGGATATTGACTAAGGGATAGACTGCTGGAAGTTGGACGCTGGCGTTGGCTGAAACTGGAGTCTGGAAAAGATATAGAGAATATTGAAGAGTGGGAAGATGTATTCCATGAACTCCCTTTAATAATTCACTGCTGGATTCGGCTTTGTATACCATGCTAGTCAGACATATTGGTATGGCGTTTGTGTTAAGTTTTCGATCCCTTTTTTTTACACAACGCCATCTAGTGCCAAGCTAAGCAGAGATTGTGTTATGGGTACTAGACAACTGATATAAATACATATATATGCTTTTTTTCGTAAATACATACATATTATACATAGAAAACACTCAAACTCCGAAACAAATATTTGTAGATCATACAAACGTTTGGTCCGACCCAGGAATCGAACCCGAGACCATAAGAACAGCAGTCGCATACGCTACCTCTGCACCACAGAGGCAGTCAGAAGTCTATGATGTGCCGTTGTCCTGTATAGTTTGTTCTCTTAGTCGGCCCTTAAAACACCGACGGGATAAATAATAATAATAAATATTTCGGACATCTAACACACAACGCCATCTAGTCCCAAGCTAAGCAGAGCTTGTGTTATGGGTTCTAGACAACTGATATAAATACATATATGTATATGCTTTTTTTTGTAAATACATACATATTAAACATAGAAAACACCCAAACTCCGAAACAAATATTTGTAGATCATACAAACATTTGGTCCGACCCAGGAATCGAACCCGAGACCTCAAGAACAGCAGTCGCATACGCTATCAAATAGTTGTGTTCTTAATCCATCACTACACAGAATGAAGATACCAATAAAATAATAGTAATTACCGTTATGAGGACAATGCAGGCCAATAAGAAAACCACTAAAGTAATTTTTGACATTTTGCCTAAATAATAAAATTATTTTATCAAAACTAAATGTATAGACACACTTAAAATTATATTTACAATATTTTAATTACGATAAATAACAGTTTTATATACATATAACTTACATAACATACATTTCTAATATGTTAGTAACTCAGATAACAGAATATATTATCGTAGAATCAAACTTAGTTAAAAATTACTTAATTCACTTTATCGTGTCATATTTTTGTATTATTTTTCGCAATAGATATTTTATTATGTAGTAAATACAATTTCTTTTTGAATCTAGAAATGAGTTTGTTAATTCTTTATCTAGTGTTTCGATGTGTTCATTCGTGTGTGTACGCAACACACACAAATTTACTGTCTTAGTACAGCATGATTGGCCTGTTAATCAAGTGACTGCTAAGTCAAAACTTGTGGGTTTCATTCCCAGCTATGACACCCATTAAGGTAAATCCTGTTAACTAGTAGCTGATCTAAAATAATCTTGGGATTTATATAGGTTAGAAAGATGTTTGAAATATATGTACATGGTAAAAAATTACCCCTTGACGAAATGGCAGGAAAACATTAATTAAAATACAATTTAGTACCTACTCACAGTGTACGTATGTAAGATTTATATATTAGTATGTATATATATTCATATATGTATATTGTAGTTGTATTACGTAAGTTTGTGTTCAGTTCCATATATTGATGGCAATTATTACCTCTGACTTCCACCACAATGCACCTACCTCACAAAATTTCTACATCACCCAAAGGTTGGCTGGTAGAGAATGCCTTGGGTATTAAGCCCGCCGTTGTACATGTATCCATATAGTTTTAAAAAAATTGAATGCATGGTTGGCGATAATAATAATAAATAAATAATTAATATTCCGGACATCTAACACACAACGCCATCTAGTCCCAAGCTAAGCAGAGCTTGTGTTATGGGTACTAGACAACTGATATAAATACTTATATACTTTTTTTTTTGTAAATACATACATATTATACATAGAAAACACCCAAACTCCGAAACAAATATTTGCAGATCATACAAACATTTGGTCCGACCGGGATTCGAACCCGAGACCTCAAGCTTAGCAGTCGCATACGCTACCACTACGCCATCGAGGCAGTCAAAATAAATATTATAAAAAAATATACTGTTTCGATACGCGTATGTACTTGCCCAAGTGACTCTACTCCGCTTGATTTAATGTATGAGTAGCTTCTAAGAATACTGGTCACTATACTCATTGCGAACGTTGACAATGAAATAATGCAGCACGGTATCATTGTGCCGCTAGTTTCGCACTCACCGACAAAACACGACAGCACGAGTGCTCAATTTTAGGTTGGTCTTCTTTGAGGGGTAGTACGTATAAGTAGTAAGTAGTACGGCCCTGATCGAGCCGGGTGGCTACTGCTATATATACTAAAATGAAAGTAGACCTTGGAAGGTTATAACAAAAACTTTGTCCACCTTCACGAAATAAAAGACATGCAGTCTCTCTTATTTTATTTATTTATTGGAACAAAAAACAGATACATGTTAAATTATAACATGTAACCAACACCATTATTCACAGATTACCAAAAAAGTCATGTTACTCAGTAAACAAATGATTTTTAACAGTAACAATATGTAACTGGACAACAAAATTATCCCAGTAGTAAGTGAAGATCAATTAAATATAAATATGGTTAATTACAACTGGGATGCCAATGTGAATAAAGTATGCGGACCCAAAGCCGGGTCGTCAGACGCTCCTTGGGGGAGGTCTTTATCCAACATTAAGCGGCAATAGGCTGAGTGAATGTCATTTAATAAACTACAGCCAATTCAAATTATAGTTAAATATATATATAGTTAAGTATATATAGTTAAGTATTAGTTCCGTTCTGCTTCTACACGAGAAAGTAAAGGACCATTTAACATCTAGTACTGCTAGTATCCTACAAATACATAGTCATAAAAATAGAGTTAGTCTTAAACACTAAAACATACTTCAGCACCATCTAAGAAACACTGAACTACATACTAGTGGACGTGCATTGCGCAATTTAAGTTTTCTGATATGTCAATTTTATGTTCTCAACATTTTGATCGTGGTTTATTGTAACAGTATGTGGGTGACCAAACTCTGTTCGATATTCTGAAAATGAATCGAGAATTGCTCGTTTAACAGTATTAGATAAAGCTTCAAAACAGTTCATAAATAGTTTTTTTGTGGTGGCATAATAAGGTTATAAGACTGACCTCATTAACAATGTACCAATAGGATTTTTTTAGAAAGAGAATCTAATTATTTTCTTTGAAAGAAGATTCCTAGTTACCTAATCTTCACTGCTAGTACTATTAATAATTCAGTATACACATTTGAGATAGATGAAAATAAATCCATAGTAATATCACAAAGGTTTTGTAAGCTTTTAGGGAACAATCTCTGGATCTACTGAACCGATTTTGATTTTTTTATTGATAGAAAGCCCCATTATTCGTAAGTGTTGGCATAAAAAAGAAATTACTATACATATACGACACACACGCGGGTAGAGCCACATGCAAACGCTAGTCATTCATATTGTAATTTGTATGTACGTACTTGGGAGAGCCACGCTTCAGCATGCATGGGCCGGCTCGATAGCGGTTTTAAATGGCACTTGTACCGTGTTTCATCGAGTGAGTGAAGATACCTGAGGATCACAACCCAACCCCTCCCCCATCTCTATCCCAAAATAAAAGGCCAAAGGCCTGAAACGCGCTTGTAACGCCTCTGGAGTTACAAATGTCCATGGGCGGCGGTAATCTCTTACCATCAGATTACACTAATTTGAGGGAAATACAGTTTTTTTAATATAATCATCATTAAATAATCATGGAATGTATACAAAATAGGAAAGATATAATTTCTTAACTCTACGTAAAATGGATTGCACATAACGATAACAGGTGCATATAAATACAAAACATAATTGATAATATATCATAAGTTATTGTTAGTTTTAACTCGTTTTATATAATTATTTGAACCATGCATCTTATTTCGATTGCGGTAGCATTCTGCATCGTATTTCAGGTTAGTAAAAATTCAAACTTCCTTGATCGCATCAAATCAGCACATTTTTATAATCCACTGCGTGCTTCTCTATAGATATTAAGTAGAATTTTTGACATAGAGTGCAAAACAACGATGTCACCACGCTACATTACTGCATTGTCTGCCTCGGTGGCGTAGTGGTAGCGTATGCGACTGCTGTAGGTCCCCCGACCCGCCGCCATTGGCTACTCTCATTCGGGGCCGCGGGCGAACATCTGTCGCCGTCGACCCCTCGCTGGGGGCTTGCAGGGCGGGAGAGTGAGCCCAGCTCGCTCCCGTTCCCGCAGGGCCTCTCTCTTGGCCGTCATCACCTCGCTAGCGAACGAGGCGATGGCGGCCCAGCACCGCTCGCTGTCAGCCATGGCTTCGATGACGGCCGGCAGCGAGAGATCTGCGCCGATGACGGTCGTCAGGGCCGCTCTTTGGCCATCCCACGCTTCGCACACGGCCAGGGTGTGTTGGGCCGTGTCAGGGTCGCCGCTGGTGCAGTTACGGGAACGGGGCTCCGATTCCACTCCCACCACCTCCCACAGGTACTTGGCGAAGCAGCCGTGACCCGTGAGAAGTTGGGTGAGGTGGTATGTGGGAGCCCCATGACCCCTCTCCATAAAGTATATAAGTATTTATATCAGTTGTCTAGTACCCATAACACAAGCTCTGCTTAGCTTGGGACTAGATGGCGTTGTGTGTTAGATGTCCGGAATATTTATTTATTATTTATTGTCTGAATTCGCAATGAGTATAGTAATCACCAATCTTGGATTCTGCTAATGCTTTCCATCAGGCGGAGTATAGTCACTTTGGTAGGCTCATACATTCGGTGGTCTGTCTGGTAACAGATCAGGAATAGAGGGTCTTACCACTCCTATTTAAAGACTACTAAGGGAGAAAATTACCCAGGAAAACATAATTGCAAGGAGAAGGAACACTTGAAATAAACCTTGTACCAAATCGTCTAACATTGTAGTCCAAAACCTCCTAGCTAAAGTGATGCATATTTCCATCATTGGGCCAGTAAAGGCTGTAATACAACGCTGTCTCTTACATAATAAAAACCACCACGACTTGACTTGACTTGACTTGACTTGAAACTCACGGGCTGGGTCTCCGCAACTCGACGACTTCAGTGCGCCTATTTTGCGTGGTGGGATGGCATTATTCGTGCCACCCCAGTTCTTCCAAGAAGCCTAGCAGACCCCTCACGTTGCCGACGACTTCAGGAATTGACCTCGGTGAAAACTACCACGACCCTGGCACACGGAACGATGTTATCAAAATATGCGAACTGTAAAAATCAATTTTACTTTCCCAGGTTCAACAAACCGAAGCCATGATTCCAGCGTACTCGGTCAGCGCACTCCGTCTAGCCTTCGACGAGATATCAACCGTTCTACCAATCGCCAACCAGCTAGCCTGCCTCCTCTTACCCTTCCTCATAAACCTTATCAACAACTTGAACAACTTATCTAACATCGTCCAAAATCTGACACCAGCTCTTCTGCCATATTTCGGATGTACGCTACCTCTTTTATATGCTACCCTGACTGATTTAGCTTCGGTGCTGTTCTTGTATATAAGTGTTCTAATTTCTCTGTTTAGATCTAATGTTCTAGCAGCTCCTGGTCTTTTGCTGGGTCTGGTGTCTCAAGTTCTGAATTTAGTTCTCAATTTGCTGAGTGGTATGACTGATGGGTCTGGCCTTTTGAGTAGTCTGATTAAGTTAATTACTGGGGTTGTCGTGGAACTTGAAAAATTGTTGATTTAATGTTGTTTATTTTAAAGATAAGTTATTCAATAAAATAATATTAAGATATAAGTTATTTTATTTAAAAATTCAAACCGTATTAATTTCTAAAACAAAAAATTATAATACAACGCCATCTAGTAGAAAGAAGGTGAACTACATAGTCACTATTCATCCTGTATCTCGTTATAAGTTTTTCTTTACAATTTAATAAATTTTGAGGTTCACCAGGAAGGTTAGTGGTCTCGTAATGTGATAGTAAGCCTTGGAAATTATTTATTTAGTTTATACGAATCCAATATATAAGTACAACACTCTCTTTTATCTATTTCGTAATGTATTAAAGCTGCCTCATTGGTCTAAGCCGCCGGCGTATGTGACTGCCAATCAAGAGGTCTCAGGTTCAAAATCCGAGTCGGGCCAAAAGTGTTATTGAGTTTGTCTAATTATAGAAATACTTAATAACAGCTCGGAGTTTGAAAGTTGGGGTCTGAACCACCTTGCCTCCGAGAGCACGTAAAGCTGGTCTCTCTCCGGACGTGTCGGTTAACCGTCCCATAGGAATATGAGAGAGAGGGAAAGAAGAGTGCACCTGTGTTTGCGCACACAATTGTGCACTATAATATCTCCTGCGTAGCTGGTCTATGTTGAAACTGGCCGCCGTGGCCGTAATCGTCTAGGATGTATTAAGAATAGGTAGTCTCACTATCCTTATATTCATCTCATAGATATCGTAAGAGCTTAAGGAAGGAACTACACATGACATCACAACACTGAAACGAGAAATTTATATCAAAACATCTAGCTAGCGTGGTATAGCAGGCCAAAACCTAATTTCTCAGAAGAGGGCTATTTCTAGGGAGCTACTAAAGGTAATGGTGATGATATATCTACTTATTTTATACAATGCTAGATGAAAGTAGCAGCAATATGTTTATTGTTAACAAAACACCTGTACGGGTCTCGTACTTGTGGAATAATAGACGTGCTTGATTAGATGTTATTTATTGTTGCACACAAATTACTTATGAACTAATTATATAATGTGTAATGATTAATGATAGTGAGTACACCCTGTGACTGCTGAAAGTGCACTGACTTATAATGTGTTATAAATCGACGTTGTGCACGTAAAATGCTGACCGCGGCAAATGTACGGTCATTGGCCCGTACAACACCTTTAAAAGTGACAAGGTCAATTTATATGAAGCTTTTATTCAAAATGACAGGTATAATATCCGTCCCAACGCCTGAGTGCCACCACTGCGATGGCCAGACCGTAGACACGGCGCTCCACACGCTGGCAGAATGTCCGGCGTGGGCCGAGCCGAGGCGTGATCTCGTGGCGGCCATCGGGGCGGGGGTTCTCTCGCTTGGCAATATGATTGCGGCCATATTGCGGAGCGTGAGCGCGTGGAACTCTGCCGTCTCTTTCTGCGAGCAAGTTATGCTTACGAAGGAGATGGCGGAGCGGGACCGGGAGAGGTCTAGAACTCTCCCTGCCCGCCAGGCCCGGGAACGGGCCAGGTACCGTAGACGACTCAGGCGGCGGAGATCGCTGAACGATCTCCGTCCTCCATAAGCGCAAGCCTGAGGGTGACAGGTGAGGCCACCAGTCACCTTTGCAGAAGCAGGCCGGGGTGGCGGCGTGAGCTCTTTAAAGTGCTCGCGCCCTTATATAGAATAGGAATATTGGGGTTCCTACACAGGGGGGGGGCACCTACAAACAATGGGTGGCCCGAGGTACGTCGGGGTTCCAGGGATTTCCTTCCGAGGGTGCACCTGGTTCCCCGGCTTCTAGTGCCCGGGACGGTGTGCGGTTTTTGGTCGGTTCGAGTCCGACATAACCACAAGTGGTATCCGAGGGGATTTCCGCACAAAAAAAAAAAAAAAAAGGTATAATATCCGTTATTCAATAACTTGCCTTCAGATGACAATCAGTGTCAGAAAGCCTTTATCATATTACGTTGACAGCACTTTTTAGGGCTTGAATAGGTTCTGATATGAAACGTTTAGTAGTATAATCTATATCTATACTAATATATTAAGTGGAAGAGTTTGTCTGTTTGTTTGAACGCGCTAATCTCAGAAACCGCGGGTCCGATTTGAAAAATTCTTTCTTTGTTGGATAGTCCATTTATCGAGGAAGGCTATATGCTATATATCATCACGCTAATAGTAATAGGAGAGGAGCACCAATGAAAAATGTATGGCAATAGAAGACGCAAACGAGGTTGCGTGGGTCAGTTAGTTACATTATAAATAATAGTTAATAATATTTATTGTGGATCATAGGTTTCAGTAGGAACGGCATAGGTTAATATGTTGCCCAGTTAAGCTATTGTAGCCAAGTACATCCTTAACATATTAAGACCATTCTGTACCTATATTATGTTGACGGGGAGGAAAAGCTCTTCGTATCTTTTTTTTTTACTTGTATTAGCTGCCAAAATGACTCTGCTCTGCCTGCTAATAGGCTAATAGGTAATGCAATGCAGCATGGTGACCCACAGTCCACACTATGGCAGCCTAGTGAGATACTTTTTCACGCATGCATACAATCTCTGGCTATTCGAAGACTCAGAAGCGAGGAGTATGTGAAGTTACCGTAAAAACCACCCTGTCGGTTGCACTCAATCATCTTGCTCTGAGGAGTAACCGGATCGGGTTATTTTAGATCTACGATCCCAATATCGACGCCGCACCTAACTAGGCTCTATATTAGAGGAAGCCCCAGAGGATTCGCTCTGTCTATAGGTCCAATCATTATTTATTGCATACCGATTGTATTTCTTGCGACTAGGCCGTCATCTTATCGTTGACTGCAGCAATTAGTCTGCTACCAGAGGTCCAAACTCTCTGACAGCTTACGGCCCTTTCGATGGCTGGTATCGCCACCGACGTGGTCGAATCTCGTGATCGGCCCTCCTGACCTAACAGCATGGCAGCAATAAATATTCGGACGTCTGATACACAACGTCGCCTAGCATCAAACGAAGCAGAGCTTGTACTATTAAAGCCAGATGATTGCTGTCGGGGATAGGTACCCTTTTTTCTTTTCTTTTCCTCTTGCGGCTATCTCCTCGGATACCACCTCCTGGTGGCATGTCTCTGGTACTAGATGCCGAGGAACAAGGTGCACCCTAGAAAGGAAAACGTTAAAACCCCGACGTACGTCGGGCCACCTATGCTTTGTAGATGGCCCCCTACTGTGTGGGAACCCCGGTGTTCCCATTATTGTCCCCCTGGGGCACGCACGCATCGCACGCGTCCACGTCTCCATCCGAGCCTGCTTCTGCCGAGGTGACAGATGGCCTCATCTGTCACCCCCAGGCTTGCGCTTATGGAGGACGGAGATCATTCTGAGATCTCCGTCGCCCAAGTCGCCTGCGGTACCTGGCCCGTTCCATGGCGGGCCGGTAGAGTTCTGGGAATAGGTACCCTAACGTGCCTATGAAACAGAGAGACAGAGAAAGATACTATTAGTACAGCACAACTCGATACATTATATCATGAAATACTTAATCGAGTTGAAATCTCATCTGAATATTATAACCATATGAGATTTTTTAGTCTGTAATAGTTATCACTGGTACGAGTATACATTTAGATATTACGAGGTAAGTTTTAAGAAAAAAGTAGAAAGAAAAGTTTTAATTTTATGACTTATTAACATGACAATGCAGCATGGTGACCCACACTATGGCGGCCTAGTGAGATGCTTTTTCACGCTTCGCTTAAAGGACCCGGGATAGTGGGAGGGAAACACGTACGCAGGTAGTGAGTTCCAGGTTTTAACCGCTCGGCACAGGAAGGAAGAACCGAAGCGGTGAGTACGAGAGCGTATGTCTACCACTCTGAAGCGGTGTCTTCCAAGACCGGCGCGTGTTGTCCTGTAGAGGAAGGGAGAAGGAGGGACCAGTTGGAACAGCTCTTCAGAACACTCTCCGTGATATAGGCGATAGAGGACTGCCATAGAGGCGATATCTCTACGCAACTGAAGAGGCTCAAGAGACTGCCGACAATGCGGATGGCTCGCCGCTGCAACCGGTAGAGAGCGTCGAACAGATACTGCGCGGCTCCATCGCAAAGATGATAACAGTACTCCACGCACAAGCGAACCTTGTAAAGCGGACACAGATGCTCAGGCGAAAAGAACCGTCTCACCTTATTAACATGCACTTTTATTTCTGACAAACTGCACGACAGTTTTGTGGTGACTTCCAAATACAACGAAAAAGAAAAACACACTACAGCGCTATCTGATGATGATGATGATTACCATATATACAACTTCGCAACATCAATCGTTGGCCCGTGACCCGCTTGGCTTGATCACCTCGCCTGGTCGGCGGAACCTCCCTTCATGTTGGAGGGACATGACACCCCGTTCCTCCGCATTGGTGACCCCGACGGGATTGGAAGCAGCCTTCAAGGAAGCAGATCAGTCACACCATCTTGTTCACTCCCACAGCGATGATCGTCGCATCGCAGTTTTTCGCTTAACTGTGTTATGTAAGTCTTCCATGAGAATTTGCAGTCGACAGTAATACCCAAGTACTTGCACTCCCCACTACCCAATATTAGTACAAGCACACTCCACAGCATTTATGTCGACGTCGCAGGTCCCGTGCAAGAACTCAAAACTACGATCCACTAAACGTGGCGACCTATCTATATTCTTTGCGTAAGGAGAATCAGTACGCTGAAGTGGAAATGGGCCGGTCATGTGTCTAGACGTACCAATGCTCGGTGGAGCCGAAATGTGCTTGACTGGAGACCGCGATTAGGCAAACGTAGTGTAGGGTGCCCTGCGGCACGGTGGATTGACGACTTAAAAAGAGTGGCTGGCAGCGGATGAATGCGGACTGCCCAAGACCGGGATAGTTGGCGCTCCTTGGGAGAGACCTACGTTCAGCAGTGGACGGCAAATTGTTGAAATGTATGTATGTAAAAGGCGATTGTATATGCAAACATTTAGCTGTGATATTTAATATTTATGTACTACACTACATTTGTGATAAAACTGGCATGTTAAAAATTGAAATCCTAGATGAAAAAAAACGCTTGCTTGAAAAAGCTATTTCATTTTCGTCTGTTTGGTAACGATCTGTCACAGTGGTCAAGCTTCTTTATAAGGACTGTTTTTTTATATATATAGTAAGTGGCAAACAAGCAGACATGCAACACTGGGGCCTCACAGGTGCGTTACCGGCCTTTATGGGATGGGGGAGGGGTTGGGATATAGGCCTTCAGTATCCTCACTCACTAGTTAAAACACAGCGCAAGCGTTATATCACACTGATTTTCTGTGAGGCCGTGGTATCACTCCGGTCGAGCCGGCCCATTCATGCCGAAGCGGGGCTCTCCCACATTTAGTTATACCTACCATAATGATATTGTCATTTTATGGTTCTATAATAACTCCATTACAATTATAGAACAATCTGTATTTTCTGTATTAATTCGTCAATCGATACTTCTTATCAATAAGAAACAAAATCGTGCTTAATCGATATCTATGACCGCAATCGTTTTATGTAATCGATTAAGAAAATGCATATAAACACAATATTTTAATAAAATCACGTAGTGATATAAAAAAATTGGTTGAAAAAATATGTTATAAGAAACTTGGCTACTTTTTAAAATTGTATTGTAAATAATGATTTTAAAAGAAAATGTTTTCAATTATATGGGTGTGTTTTTCGGCTTTTGTAGTGGTAAGTTATTTTGTTTCATATATTACTCCTTATACACTACCGTTTGGTCCCAAATTAGAGTAGTAATAGACGTACTATCCTGACCAAGCCCTTAGCCAAGTGGATACAAATTTAAATAAAGAACTTAATTTAAATAATTCGGACGTCTAAAAAACAACGTCATCTAGTCCCAAGCTAAGCAGAGCTTGTGTTATGAGTACTAGACAACTGATATAAATACATATATACTATTTTTTTTGTATATATTATACACTAGCTGACCCACACAACCTCGTTTGCGTCTTCTATTGCCCGTAGCGAGAAAATCTTTCCCCGTTTTTGAAACATTCTTCATTGGTGCTCCGCTCCTATTAGTAGTAGCGTGATGATATGTAGCCTATAGTCTTTCTCGATAAATGGTCTATCCAACGCTGAAAGAATTTTTCAAATCGGACTAGTGGTTCCTGAGATTAGCGCGTTCAAACAAACAATCAAACAAACAAACAAACTCTTCAGCTTTATAATATTAGTATAGATAGAAAATACCCAAACTCCAACCAGGGAATCGAACCCGAGATATCATGCACGGCAGTCGCATACACTACCACTGCGCGACCGAGACAGTTAAATTATAATAGAAAACTATCAAATGTTATGTAAATGATGTCATCACAATGCTAAGAAACGTGGTCAATCCAAATTAGGGATGTTGCGGATGGCGATTTTTTCACATCCGCGGATGCGGATGCAGATGCGGATTTTTAAAGGCTCACATCCGTGGATGCGGATGCGGATGCGGATGCGGATGCGGATGTTTATAATCCTATTAAAATATAGTTTAAGAATATCGAATTAAAACAATTAATTTATAAAGTAATTCTCAACATTTTAGTATTGAAATTTAATATTAACTATAATGCTCTTTTTTTTTTTTAATTTGTAACATTTCCTCGTATTAGTAAATGAAGTTAAAAATAGGAGCATTAAACTTAATAAAAAGTAATATTGCCGCCTTTTCTGATTCAAAACGGTTACGGAGAGGAACATCAATTAAACCTACGCTACTAAACAGTTGTTAGCTAGAAACACTGCCTGGTGGAGTGCTGTAAATTTTCCCGGGAAATCAGTAATTTTCATTATTTTAGGCCTTTGGCATTAGGAGAACCAAAACATTATTGTCAGTATTTATCATACTCAAAATGTTCGGTTTTTAATTGATCTTTAACACGTGCGAACGGCACGTGCCATGCGCTGGCCCCGCCCAATTTCTTTCTTGTCGCAACTTGTATAACATTCGCATCCGCAAGTACATCCGCATTGATTATTGCTGATGCAGATGCAGATGCAGATGTCCAAATCCATGCGGAAGCTCCGCATTTGCGGATGCGGATGCGAATATTCGCAACATACCTAATCCAAATGCAAGTGTTTCGCGTCAAATCTCTCTCTCTCTCTTTCTACAATCACCAACATCTATAGTCTCTGGTATTGTTGGCCTCTAATATTTTTTTAGACCTTTTTTTATTTTAACCTGTCGAAACCCCAACCGTCAAACTACCGGGGTTTGCGGCGGGGTGGTGTATCGGAATCGGACCGACTAAAACCACACGGTGTGCCACTTTGTACCTGAGAAGTAAGAAATCCGGGAACTGCTATTATTAAGACATCTAAAACCCTCCCACTTCCACCCCTACCCGCACTGACGCGCGCACCGTCTCTAAATAAACTCTCTAATTAGGCGACATACGGCACACGCGAACGTCGCCTAATTAGATAGGCAGTCAGAGCCGCCACCGACACCGGTGCACCATACAGTGCCATTGACTTGAATGTCCCCATGTACAGCTGTTTCGTCCGACAGATCGACCTACCTCGCAAAGATGCCGGACGATGTAGGCAGGGTATCCTCTCAAACAGTTTGCCCAACTCGTCCAGCGACACGATAGGCCTATAGGTCGTGACCGAATCGCAAAGTCATATCGGCTTCATCAGTTTTGACCACCTACTTTACTGACTGTTGGGGCACAAAAAAATATAATTATGCAATTAAAGTTAATATTGTAGTGGTTAATTACAGAACCATGGTCGACCTTTGACTGAATGATGATTCTAAGTTTAAAATATATCTTTTCAGTGGTGTGATTGTGACATAGTACCTTAGAGCTTGCATCTTATCGTATTCTTAGCTCTCTTGCAGTAGACCGTGCAGAATACTGCATGATAGGTCTATTACGACATATAATTCTTTGTGCTCTACTGCTTTCGCCCGCGGCTCCACCCACGTATAAGGCGGTTATCCCGGTAAAGTCTAGCCTATGTCCTTCCTCAGGAATTAAAGTAGTTCCATGATAAATTTCTTTGCAATTAGTACAGTAGTTTAGCCTTGAAATCATAATACACAGACAGTCAGAGATGCTTTGAAATTTATAATAGTAGTATGATTAATAATATAACTGTTATAAATAATATTCTTCATGATTGTATTTTGTTTCAGGTATCAGCAAATGTTATTCCTGTTCAAACATATCCGATCTACCAACAAAATGGATTTATAAATCCACCTACTAACCAACAAATCAATACACAACCTTATTCTCAGAGTGTTACGACTCAAAATCAATTGCAACAATTGAACATATCACCTTCTTCTATAAAACAAGCCATATTGAATAAACTTCTAGCCGGTTCATCTGTGCAAATGGTTTCAAACCCTAATACGCAGAATTATGATATATATTCGTATAATGCTCGAAATAATCAAATCCCAGGAAATTTAGGGACCAATTATGTTGTACCAACTACTGAACAGTGGACAGATAGAACTAATGAAATTAATGACAACATTTCAATAGATTCTAAAGCCAAAAAAAAATCAAAGCGAGCTAAACATAAAAAGAAGAAGTCCAAAATAACTCAAGAGAACGTTAAACCGATTGAAGATGATGCTCAAATACATAGTGTTAAAGAAACAAACAAAACACATAAAAAAAGAAAACGAAATAAAAACATAGATGGTGCTAAACATATGAAGACTTCAGAAAGTGAAGAAAGTAAAAAGAAAACACCGAGAAAAAGAAAAGAACCAACTACAGAAAAGCCTGTTGATAAAAACATTGGAAAAAGTGCAAAGTTACGACGACGTAAAAAGAAACCTAAAACAAATAATATGAAAAAGAACGAATCAGAAAATCAGATAAGTGATGTTATATCAAAATACAACGAAAATATTGATCTGGATATAACACAAGATGGCAAAGACAACGAGAATAGGAAGACAAGAAATTCTAAGCATGAAGTGAACGACATAATTAAGTCATATCCGAGCACACCTCAAGATATTACCAATAATTTTTTGACAAATTTGAATCAATTAAATAATCCATTAATGAGTAATTGGTTTACTCATTATGAGAATCTCTACCAGTCTTTATCAAATAAACCAATTATAGTTACTGAAAGTGCACCAAAGCGGAGAAG